>JAOXJK010000069.1:17108600-17121436 GCA_025774025.1 Xenus cinereus | reverse complement strand
TCTCCCCTCAGCCTCCTTTTCTCCAGGCTGAACATCCCCAGCTCCCTCAGCTGCTCCTCACAAGACTTGTGCTCCAGACCCCTCACTTAGGGACGGAGGTTCCCCTTCTTCCTTGACAGCTCCCTGAGATGCTCACCCATGCAATACTGCTGTGCCCTGACCCCTCTGCTATGGCAGGCACCTCTATAGGTTGGGAGTTGAAGGAGATGCTCTGGGAGGCGACCAAAAAGCTGGTGAGCATTAGGGGTTGCCCCCTTTGGGCAAATGTCCCTGTGTCCAGAACAACCAAGAGAGAGCAAGAGAAATCCAGTGTGCCTGAATGGAACAAAACAGGAAAAGAAGCACCAACGCTGGCTACGTAGGTTGTCTATATCCCTAAGGTTAATGCTTCCATCCTAGAGCTTAACAGGAGAAAGTACTTTTATTTTATGTTAAAACGAAGCAATCCTTTTTGCTGACAAGGACATTGGAGTTAATAACTTCCACAGGGATTATGTCACTCCCAACCTAACCTGGGGTGTTAATGACTGCATTGTGAGTTTACTCTTCATATCAAAAGTGAAATGACTGCAGGTTAATAGGCTGTATGCATAACATTCATTAAAAAAGCCTCAAAGAAAAACAGCAAGAGAAAAACAATGTTTGAGGTCCAGAACAGACTGAAAAAGCACCAGAACAATTGACTGCAAACATGACACTGGCTCATACACTAACAAACAATGTGCTTAAAGGTTATTACAATTAGTGCTAACAATTGCTCATAAAATCATACACAGAACTAATCAGCACACAAGCAGACAGCAATTTTCCCCGATGTTCCCTCTCCCTCCACTCCTACCCATTTGTTTCATCAACCCATCAGGATTTTTGCCCAGACTGTAAACTACCTGGAACAAAAATAGGTATTCGCTGCATGATTTTCCAACATGTAGTAGCAGGTTCTTTGGTCTACTTAGTTCTGTATACACCACCTCAAAATAAATATAAACATATAAAAAGCAAAGCATGGATCACTGGCCTTGTACAAAATCTTCAAACCAATGAAGTTAAAAGAATATGATATTGAATTTTCTATGCAGGGCTTTGTGGTTGTATTTTAATGACACTTGGGAACATTCTCCGTTGGTATCACTTTGTAAAGCTTCAGGGCAGACAACAGGGTTAGCTGCTGCCTGCTGAGAGCCTGGTTCATTGAGCCTTGCTTTGAGAGATCAGCCTTTCTTTATAGCTGCGAGATACATCTATCAAAAAGCCATGATCCACAGTGGTCTCGGTGTAATTCAGGCCTGGGAACATGGGTGGCACAGAGCATTTGAACTTGGGAAGAGAATGCGGTCTTTAAATCGACTATGGCTTTTCTATGGCATCAAGGCAAAGATCCACCCCCAGAAAGTGCCTGCTATCTTACTGCTCGGTTTCTAATGATTTATAATTCCCCTAATAAGGGATTTGCATAAAAGCCCTGACTGTTTTAAATGATGCCTTATTTTATGCCTTAAAAGTGTACAGCAGATTTATCTTTTACAAGTACGTCAGATTGCTTTATAGCACTTGCTTCTACTTGAAAGCTCCAGTGACTGCAAATCAACAGCATTAAGCCTCCTTTTCCTCCACAGAAGTGGGATAAACCTTTAGGCAAATTGCTAAGTGCACTGCTAAGCCCCTGAGCTTTCATGGCGTTGATTCTCACAGAGCAAGAGTAATCCCCAAATCTGGTAGAAATTGCAGAAAAGTTCTCCTGCTACGTTATTTTCAGAACTAAACTTCATGGTGAACTAGAATTTCAGTCTTCACCGATCCCTGGAATTGTTTCTCAAGGTTTTGGTTGATGTAGAAATATTTGTGAAGGACTGTGATTGTGCAAAGGCTGGTGATGTCATAGGGAAAAATAAGAACATTCACTCAAAAGGTATGGAAATCAGGTCATATTCGGTGCTTCTTTGAAAATCGGATCTAAATATTTACACCAAGGTAGGACAGGCTGTTAAAGGACTAAAAGCAACGCTGGATGCCCTCTAGGAATAAACTCCCCCAGTAAGTATAATGAATTCTTGTAATATTTCATTCACTTGAATCTTTGTTATGGAGCCCTCGCTAACCTGACAGAAGTGGAAAAGTTAATTATCATTCTACTTCTAGGCAGCGTGAGGTGGATGCTCTTGCAGATGTCTTCAGGCAGGCAAAGCGATCTTAAGCACTTGATTTTAAGAGGTGTGATGTCCTTGTCATCTCATACACTTCAGCGGAAATCTACACAGCTTAGAAGCATTTCTTTTTTAAACGCCGTTTAAATCCTTCGCTAAAGCAAACGAGAATACTTGCTAACACTGGAAGAGCAACAACTTTCACCAGATCTAATGAGAAAGAAAATATTTAGAGAAGTCCAAGCATTTCTGTACAGTACCTGAGGATCAGGATTAACAGCAGCGATGTAACTGAGCAGGACAGAGGGAATTTCAGGAAGAAGTGGACACGGCTGGTTTGGGAAGCGATTGGCCAGTTCTGTCCTCCACCAGAGAACATCCAGAAGCCGTGTACGGGCCAGAAATGCAGAAATCTTCTGGTAAAAAGTGGATGTTCCTTGTAGATCTTCTTTAGCCTGCAAAGAGTCAATGGTTAAAAAGCATTGATGGTGGCCTCAGGAGCTTTCTGTTTCGTACCATGCACTTGTAGCAGGTCTTTTGCCATCTGCACCCATCCCAGCTGCTTCACGCATCTGCCCTACAGCTACACTCCAGATTCTCCAAACCAAAGCCCTAACGTAGCACCCCTCAGCTTCCCAAACCATCACACCCTACATCGCCGCAACCAGAGCCCAAAACTTGTCCACTAACCCACAGAAAACACGCTCCTTCCACATTCCTGATATTACCCCACGGAGTCTCTACTCCCAGGATCAAAGACAGAATTGAAGGTCCTGATACTGTCGGGGTTCCTGACCGAGGACATGGGACAGGAGAGCAGATGCTTCAACAGTCAGTTATGCCCATCAGCTGTGTGGAAGGGCTCCCTCCATGACTTGGAGACGTGCCTCTACGTAGGCTCAACTCAAAGTGCCCCTTGCTGAAAGCACTGGGGAAACAAGCAGCTCTTCCATTGCTCAACACAGACTGCTCAGCTATAAAACTCCACCCCAGATGATGACTGGCCAGTTCATAGCAATCTTCGGCTGGTTGCAAGACACTGGTATAAAATAACTGGCTCCTGACATCCATCAGCCCACAAATATTACACACCACACTTACAGAGGGACAACAGAGGGACAAATATTACACACCACACTTACAGAGGGAGAAAACAGGATCATAAAACAGCCCAATATAATGAAACATGAATTTGCAAAGGGTTTCATAGGGATATAAATGAAAAGATCTATTAATTTCAAGATTTTTAAAAAAGATTTATACTAATGTTAATATTGATACACTAATATTGAATACTGAACTGCTAAATTACAGTTTTCCATCATTTAACCTCTCCTCTAACTCCCTTCGTTCTTCAAGGTTGGTTCTTAATTATCAGGACTTTTGGAGAACAAAACTGGTGACCTCAATAAGACCCAATTAGAAATAAACAGAACCACCAATTATGCAAAGCATCTTCTCTACAGCAGCTATTATTGCACCTAGAAATTAGACCTCAGGCAGGAAAGGTCTGCAAAAAAAGCCCCAAATCTAATAATAGAGAGTGCGAGCTCTCCTGAGCCACTGCAGAATTGTTATTAAGTGCTGGAAGGGTAACAGACAAGAACTCCGTGGCTCTGCAGGGTGCTCGGGTGCCTGATTGGGAATGCTTAGGAGGTTCTTCGAAAGCAAACTCTGTACAAATCTAATTCCCATCAGACACGTTTGGAACGGCAGCCTGTCTCTCAGCACGCAGGAATTACAAGAGGTGAGCGTTATAAGCATTTGTTCTGACAGCACATCAAGAAACCAAAACCATGCAGGGATGTTCAAGCTTGCCTCCCTTCTATCAGTTGTTTGGAGGAGGACAGAAATTTTAAAAAAAAGAAACTAAAGCCCCAAAACCTGACAAAAATAGGAGGAAACATGGCAGAACCACTTGATAGAGGAATAGATGCCATCCTAGTTGAATAAGCCAAAAGGCTTATTGATCAGCAAGAAAAGAACAGCAGCTTTTGCCTTGAGAAACCACTATTATATTTGTATTCACAACCACGAGACCTTGGGATGGCGAAATAAAAGGTGACAAACAATCAAAGACACACAGATGACACTGAAGTGGCCAGTAAATAAAAAGTTGATGGCTCAGAGGTCTGGAATATAGCTCAGCTCCAGTTAATAACAACTGGGGAAAAAAAATAAACCAACAAAACAAACTAAACCAAAAGCAACTAAGATCTCTCTACACCCTCATAGCAAATAGGTGCAACAAAAATGCCTGAGAACCCAGTCAAATTTTGAAGGTGAGCCCTGATAAGTGGTTCTCTTTGTGCCTATAGGAGACAACTCGAACACGAGGCAGTAAGTGCCCCATCAGAATTTAGTTATCAGATTCAACCATTAAAAACCTGTACATTAATACTACAGTGAGAGATTAAAGACTTAAGTGCGAAGAGTAAAATCTACCACATTTCTCTCCAAAAAACGGGGAGGAACGGGGACACAGGACTGGTTGATGTTGTTTTCCTCATGTCTGCTGCAGCTGACATTTCTGAAAGACTTCTGTTGTGCCTATCAGCTTAGATCTCTGTCGGGGAAAGCAGCAGCTTTACAAATGCCTCGGGAAAGCAAAATTGACAAAAGTCATTGTTCCCACAAAGACATACGGTAGAGCCTCTAATGATGGGAAACCTCGGTTACACAGAGTCTTCTTTTGAGGAGCAGCATCCAAACGCCTTGTATGTTCTCTGCTGACCTCAACAGTAATGTCAGCAATGATGAACGGGGCAGGAGAATAGTATTTACAATTTATATGCAGACTGGAAACTCTGGCTCGTTCCATCAACCTGTGACACAGCCCTTCCCAGCTCCAACCAAACGTTCAGAGCAGCCTGAGCCCGCACCTTCAAAAGTTCATTCAATGATATGAGAGTGGATACAGATTTTGAGCATAGTCAGCACTCAATAATTTTGATGCTTTGACTAATTAAGTCAAAATCATCAGAGAGCAACAAGGCAAGTGGAAAGGAAGCAGGTCAGTCTCAGTTCCTCCATTTCTTTTGCTCCATAGAGCAAACATCTTGAATTCAGTTGCCTTAGAAAGTAATCAACATGAATCCCTTGCCCAGTCTAGCAGACTGCTTGGTCTCATTAGCCCTCCTGCTCCTGCCAAGCAGGTGCTCAAACACTAAGGGAAAGGTTTACTTATTGTTTCGGGGTTGGGTTCTTTTGGCGGTGTTTTAATCACGACATTTGTTGGCAGCATCAATCATTTGCTTGCAGGAGCGCCGGAGCCCCAGCTGTCATACTCCAGGCTTTATGATACATCACAGGAAATTTAATCTTCGCTGCTCACAGGCAGGCAGCTGCAAGAGAAGGATGCTCACTGCAGCTGGGCAGGGGAAGCGTGTTTTTAAAACATGTTTACACTTCCTCTTCCATTTAAACTTCACATGATGTGTCCAGCAGGTGTGACTCATACCTGGTTTCCCCCTAAGATCACCTGCTATTGGGTCCTACGGGGTCTTTTCTGCATAGAGGAAATGTTGATAACGAGCACATATATCGTCCCATTCCTGTTAGCGTTACCAGGGGTAAGACAGGCAAAAACAGAACAGAAAATCCACCATCAGCCCGCTAAAGTGTTGCTTTGAGCCACCTGAGAGAAACTCACCAGCCTCAACAGAGCACAGGACCAGCAGCTCACAGGTTATTCGGTAACAGGACAGTTATTCAAGCAGGTGACCCACAGGAAATCTTGGGTACATGAGGATCGCTGCTCCCCGCACATTCCCGGGCCCATTTTCCAGCAAGAGTCAGCTACATTGCGCAGGCAGGATAGGGATTTATAGCAGACAAGAGTAGCAAGAACACCTAACAAATTGCCTTCAAAACCAGAAGATGCTGAGACACCAATCTGTATCACATTAGCTCTGTGAAACGACAGAGCCAAACCAGGGCCCTGAGCTGCTATTTCATAGCTCTGCTGTTTTCAGGACACATGTTCTTATCATGCCCTACATTATGCCGTGCCACCTACACGTGAGAGATTTTCAGCTTGTGTGCTAGACCTTTCAGCTTTATTGCACAGCACAGCCTCCGTAGTCTACCAGAGTTGAGGGAATGGAGTCTCAGGTCCCTTCTCCAGGGAGCCAAACAGCAAGACAATCTTCCCTCTTGTTGGCCACACTCATCACATGGTTAAAGTAGAAAAGCAAAATCCCTAATACCTGCCAATAACCCATAAACCCATAATTCCCCCCTCTGAATCCAGTCACATTTCTGCACCGTGGGGTTACAGCCACCAAAAATATACATTAACAGCTAATGAGCAGCAGAGACAAAAGGCTACGCCACAGAGAGCTGGTTTCTCATCTGCACATAATCTAAATTCAGCATAACCAAGGATAGCTTGAGCTGGCAATTAGCTGTAAGCAATCTTTCAGTTCCCACAGCACCGGGATGCTTCCCCGTTCTAATTTAGAGCAGCACTCACGCTGCTCTACCCCGGCTCACTGAGGTTTGAGCTTGAATTGGCACATCCAATGGTCCTCTGTAAAAACCAGCGGGTTTTTCTTTGTAAAAACTGCCCATGGCAGTTGTGCACGACCAGCAAGTGGAAATGCTGCTACTCACATTTCTCTTCTGGATCTCGGTGCTGTTCTGGGCCGAAGACTCATCTGTTGGCATCAGACAAGCATAGAGGGCCAAGCCATCCTCTCGCCAGGCCTGCTGCAGCCCCACCACCCGAAAGGGAGCTTCGGGTCCAGCTTTCACTGTCACAGGAGGCACCTGAAAAACCGTTTGAACATCATTTCACTCTCAGCTGGCCATATTTAGAGACTGAAAATAACCCTTTATCTTGCTCTGTTGCTTTTGAGTAGAGCCCCGTAATGTAAAATAATCCAGGGAGCACTCTCGCTTGATTAGTGGATTAGCTGTGGTTTAGCCAGTAGAAAAATCAATAGAGACCAAATTAAATAGGAATAGCATGTAGGTTTTGATAAAGCATAGGATTTATTTTCTCAATGAGGACTTGCAAGCTCTGATTTCCACCAGTTTGACTATGTGAAAGCAAGAACGTGCATTAGTTCCCCGGTCAAGCAAGAAAGGAGAAGAGAGTCCCTGTCAGCGCTGCGCTGCATGTTCCTGTCACAGCGCACCGGGCGCTGCCTTTATTAATGATAATGAGATCAATCCAATCTCGGTTCAAAAATCAATGCTAAGTGATTATGCCATTCCGAGGAGCTAGTGCAGGCTTCCTTAATAAGCCTTTGTCTTCCCTATTAGCGACTGCTAATAGCCAAAATCCCATCAATCCTTATCCAGTGAATACACCTCTTAGTTAGACCGAGATGATTTCTTTGCGATAGATTTTTTTTTTTGTGCGCGCACGTGTGTGTGGGAGGCAAACGTTCTATTTTCCAATATATATATATATATCTGATCCAAAATATGAAAGGTAAAAAGCAACTTCTGCCAACGCCAAGATGAACACTGGACATCTTTGATCATAAATATCGTCTAGTTCCAGGGACAGGGCTCCAATAGGAACTCATTTTGGCTCATAAGGCTGCTCAAAGTCAGGCTGAAATGTGATGTACTTTATCATACAGAATACACAAGGAACTTTATTACAGGGTAGAAAAGAGACAGTGAAGATACCTGGAACAAACTGGGAAGGCCCCGTAGCGCTGCAAAGCATCCTGAAACCCAGGCAGCAGGCGAAAGAGGCCAGAAGGCTATGGGAAAGTCAGACACAGGCAACCAGCAAAGCCGTGAGAAAGGAATAGCAGCCACGCGAGGCAGAGATGCCCCAACCAGATCACACGCTGGCTGAAGAGAGAGGAGAGTTTGAATTACAGGGCTGTAATTCCTTCCCAGGACTCTGGTGAATACAGAAACCATTAAGTCTTGTTCTCATGGTTTATACCATCGCCGCCATCTCTAGATGGATTAACAGCTCCGCTATTTATTGCACGTATAAACCAAAACTATTCAGAGCGAGATAAACGCCTTTAGAAATATGTTCTCAACACAGGGCCCGAGTGGATTTTTGAACTGTTGCTGGCTCAGCTGTGTCCCTCAAAACAGCACTGCCAAGTCCTCAACTGCTCTGAATGTGGGTTTCACATGGGAAATTCTGTAGCAGCTCCGTCACTGGGGAACGCTTGTATCTGGAGTACGGTGTTCTCAAGTGGTAGGAATCAGCATCTCTCCAATGAAATCAATAAAGATATGTTCATTTACACGAGCCAGGAAATCAACTGAGTTACAGATATTATGGCCAGATGAAAATCTGGTCTAAAAATGCTTTAACATTTCCATTTTTTTAATGAAAGAAACGCCGATTTTTTTCATTGCTATTCAACGGCTGTTTGAGATACTGGATTTTACCCCAGTTTCTCTTGGGCACAGAGTCCATCACAACATTTGACCCTAGAGTCTCAGCAGAGTGACACCGAGCCCTAGAAGCTGAGATACCCTTTCAGGCTCGGAGAGAGCTGCTACGAGTCAGAGCCCAGTTTTTTTTACAGAGGAATAACACACGGAGAAAAATAGCTCACGCTGCAGCTGGTCATGAGCAAACAAGTTTCTGAATGGAAGATTCAGACTCTGGGGCTGTTCAAGCGGCAATTTTCATTAGCACTGAACTAACATTAAAGGATGTAGCAATGTTTTCATGGAATTGTGACCATCATTAACAATTAATACTATTTAAGCAGAGTTTAAGCGATTTAAAAGCCTCACGCGGGCTGTCCGCTCAGGGTGAAGTCTACCCGGAGTGCACGGACTGGAACCAGTAGGTCAATATCTTTGGAAAAAGGGAAAAGAATGAGGCCAACGTGCAGGGCGGGGAGGGAAAATACACATCATCTACTTTCCCTAGGGAAAAGGCTAATATGGGATGAGTGGGAAGAGTGGCTTCTTTAGAGAAAAAAGATATATGATCCAAAGGACAATTAAGATGAAATCAACCACCACTTGTTTATAGCCCTCTTCACTATCAGAAGGATCTCTTCTTAATTAGAACAAGCAGTAAGAAGCAGGCACCTGTGTTCGTTCACTCCCTTTGCCAAGGACAAAGAAAGCAAGCCCTCAACTTCCAGTAGTCACTTTGGACTACTGCGAGTCTGGCTCAACAGTTTTTTACTTCCTGTGCCCTGTTCTTCGTAAACTACAGGCACAATCCAGCTCCCACTGACTTCAAGACTTTTCTTTATTGACTTGAAGGTGAGACAGAACATATTTTCCCCTTTGTTCAGCCACCGTTTTGTAGCTGTTGGAAGGAGGAGGTTTTAAGAATTATCATATATTCAGCGGAGGGCAAAATCACACAGCCTTAGTCACACAGAACCTCCTTTGGTGCGCTGTGGCCGCACGCACTCACCAGGGAGAGAAGCCAGGGCACCAAGGCCTGGTAGATGTTGGCTGCTCTCAGTTCTAGGTCAGGTTCCTGCCCCCGGCGCTGAACCGGAGCTACTTGGCCACAACTCGACAGCCAAATGCTCATAAGTAGCACCTCATTTTTCATACTTTCAGGTCCAGGCAATGTGTCAATATCTGGCAAATAAGAAGCTTCCTGTAAAAAAAAAAAAAAAAGTATAAAAATGGAAGCAATTTGGATTACTGGAAGTGAATTCATCATCATGAATGAATTACATTCATTGCCATCGCAGGAGGGGCAATTAATATCTAGCGAGCATTTATCAAAGAGGAAGCACGAGCCATAAAAGCCACGTCATTATATCAGCGACACCTTCTTGAGCACTGCAGTTTTAGTTAGAGCTGTCACCTGGGTCTTCACTTAGTCAAATACTGCTTGGTGGATGGAAGATTACACGGTCACAGCTGGAAATAGGACGATCTAATTTATTCTGTATTCTTTAAGATTCAGTGGTTTGGGGTTTTGTTTTGTTTTTAAATCAGTGAAATGCCTTCAAAACAACTTTAATTATTTTCTGCTTCATCTAACATACCTCATTTCAGAGATGATGTTACATTTAAGCAAACTCATCTCCTTCCTTTACTTTAGTATTGACACTAGGTTATTTAGGAAGCAAATTCCCTCTCCTTTAAGAGACTTGTTCTTTAAGAAACAACCTCAAGCTTGAACCGTGAGGTTATAGCTCATGGGATCTCTTTTGTTCTTCCAAAGATGTGGTGGCTGCAGCTGTAATTATTGGCTGGTTTGCTGCTCCTATCTGTATTCAATTTGCTGCCTCTGATAGTTCTTCTGTAAATTCGGAAGCTAGTCCCTAAAATTGCAAAGATTCTCTGGTATATGGAAGAGTGTTGCTCCTCAAGAGTTATCATCCTTTAATAAGGACCCTCAGCATAGCCCAAGGGCATGTATTCTACAGGTGTGGCCATAAATTCATCAGTTTCCAAGCTACTTTGTTAGAGCATCAACTACCCACCGCAGAGCCAGCAAAGCACAACGCGACTGCAGTTCCTGTCACCAGCCAACAGACTAAACCGCTCATTAAGGTGAGCAGAATTAATCTGAAATAACCCATAAGTAACAGGAGACTAGGAAGCAGCCCCTTTTGTGACCTGGGCTGTGGAACACCACAGGAACACACAGGGAGCAGGAGGGTGTCGAGGAGCAGCGACGGGCTCAGTAGTTCCACGGAGCCCATAACGAGGATGTCTGCCCACGCTATTTACACTGAATTAACCTTAATTTGATTTACCTGAATTTACTTTGGAAGCAAAGTAAGCTAAATCCAATTAAAGCCACTTTAATTCTGAATTAAAACGTCCACAAAGGTGTTTAATGACTAATCCACTTGACAAGTTAATGTAGCCTGACTGTTGTGTCTGTCCTCAAAACAGACAGTTCCTTAAAAGGGTTTTCAAAAAAATATACTACTAAAAAGCCACAAGCAGATCTATTGCCTCATCCAGTGCTTTGCTGCCAAAATATCTGCCACGGGCACAGCACTGCCTACAAGTACCAAATAAAAACTGCAGTTAGTAATAAAGGAAAAATAGTCAGGCAAAAGTTTCTGATGCCGCAGATCTGATAACTAATGTTACCGTAGTCCCGGGGAGCTAAAAAAATTCACCAGGGCTTTGACCCGACAACTGTAATTCTCCGAGGAAGAGGCCTTAAAAATAACTTGGAGACTTTCAGGAAAAGGTGACCTTCGTCTGTATCCTATATTGGAGAAATAATTCTTTCTTCCTCTCTCAACAAGGCTGTGGGGATCAATCATAGGAGGTAACTCAAATCAAAAGATTAAACCAGTATCTAGTAATGCTCCAGCAGGATATTTCCAGCTATTTCCAATTTGTTTGGCCCAGCAGCAGGGGAGGGCTCAATGGGTTTTCTGACAAAGATCAGCTAAGGATTTTATTTATTTCTCACTCTGAGAATGAGTGAGCTTTTGATCAATGCTGGTCCTTCCCTCTCCTCCCTCTGGCAGCCTCCTTACCCCAACAGGACTCTAGGCATAGCAGAACTTAACTAATTTCAGAAATATTAAGGCTAATGAACAAAAAAAAAAAAAAAAAGGAGCTAATCCTATTTACTTCTGGGCAAGAATTGCTAAAGTAAGGTATAGTCAGTGCTTTCTTAGTATGCCTTCCCACAGCATTGCCCAATTTACGCCAGTGTACCTATGGAGAGAGTTCAATTTGCCTACATGTTACACTGGCTTTTATTTGTGACAGTATTAGATTATAAAAAGCCTAAAATTACTCAAACGCTGGCCTATTTTTGGTTGCTCTGGCTAGAATTGTGCTGTCAATCACAGTCAGGCTTGCAGCTGATTGTAGTCAAGTGCCAACAATTACCAGAGAGTAAATAAGATAAAATTCCCTATTTCTGAAGTGCTTGCTATTTTATTTTGCAATTATAGGTTGTAAGTTGCAACACTGTAAACTTTCAGCTCGATTTTCCAACCACCCCCAGTTCTGGCCATCTTTCTCCTCTGTAACACAACAAGAGCGCAAGCAGAAGCACTAACCACACTAAGCTGCCAAGAAATAACCCACACCCCCCCCAAAATCCCCACCGAAAAAGAAACGAGGAAAAAAGGAATTACAAGACAACTTAAGGGCACCCGTATCTTCTAGCCTCCAGCTACTGCGGCGTTGGCGTTACACACACAGGGACACAACCAACTACTGTTCATAAAAAAATTAAATCTGTAATGTGAAGGCATCCAGACAGACAATCAGTTAGAAAAAAGGCATTTTATCTCTTAAAAAAAAAAAAAGAAAAAAACCACAACAATCAAACTGTAGGGCTATTTATGATCACAGCAAACCAAAGCTTAGCAGATACAAGTGCGCCAGCCAAGATTAATGTCATTTTGCTTCTAATAAAATAGCTCTGATTGGTTAAATGATGCTGGTGATTATGTTTTTTTTTTTTTTTTTAAAGACTAGTTACATGGCTTTTACTACTCCTGCACACTAGATTGGACGAACAGCTCTGCTGCCCTAAAACTGGGAAAAATGATCAGAACGGTTAAAGGCTGGAATGACGGAGTAGCAGCTCAGGAGCCAAGAGGGCCAGGTGACCGCTTTGCTGCTGGTTTCCAGTTAGGTACAGGGCTGATTGCTTTCAACTGCTGGTTGGGAACCACACTGCACTATATATTTGTAAAGTTAGAATCATGGAACAGTTTGGGTTGAAGGGACCTTAAAGCCCCCCCAGTGCCACCCCCTGCCCTGGGCAGGGACACCTCCCACCACACCAGG
>JAOXJK010000069.1:17068292-17091335 GCA_025774025.1 Xenus cinereus | reverse complement strand
TTTTTTTGGGCTTTTTTTTTTTTTTTTTTTTTTGCTGTGAAGACCAGGAATGGAGTTATTTCAGAACATGAACGCTCACTGTAATCGCTGTTAGGGCAATTATTTTAGTTTCAGAAAAAATGAACATCGTATCATTTGAACTAGGATCCCCATAAAGAGTCTTACATTCTCCTTTCTGCTTGGTCCTTAATTGTGTCCTCTTCCTCAGTGGAGCTGTTGCTTGCACTATGAAACAAATTAGAGCATATTAGTTAACTCTGTTCCAACTGGCTGTTGGCTTTTCATCATTTCTAGGATGCAAATTTAGAACCATTACGAAAAAGGGAGAGATGCTTCCAGGTGTTATGGATAGTTCTTTGCACTATTACTCTAGAAAAAAAATATTCAAGCAACTACATCAAAATGTGTTAGCTGCTTATTAACTACAAGATTTCTTCTGGTGACTGTTTTCTTCAACCCCTTTGTTGCAACACAATTAGCTCTAGAAGATACATTTTTCCAGAATCTTTTGCAGATTGAGAAGAATTTGGCCTCCCGTAACTGACTACATAAGGCCCTCTTATCACACAGGAGACAGAAATCAGCTTCTCCAGTTGCTTGCCAGGAACGTAGTCAAGGATGCCCATTTCATTGGGCTGTCAGAATGGCAGCCCAACTCAGCTTCAAGCATTGCTTTGCAGTCACTCACTGCCCACTCCTTTATAGATGGCAACTTTCTAAATGTTATTTCCCTGGATGATTTGCATGTCCCTTCTGTGCTGCCTGCAGCCCCACACATTTGCTTTTCCTGAGACAAGTTATTCTCTCCTGAAAATACATCTGTGCTCCAAGAGGAGCTATGCCTTCCCACTAAGGTCGCTGAGGTGTGGAAGAAGACAACTCTTTTAAAGTTACATTTCACAAGTACGAGATGTAGAGAGAAGGTTTCAGTTTCCTACTTTTTATTCTTAGTGAGACATGAGTAACAAAGCCAGAATTTACCTTTCTTCCTCATCAGGAGATGTTACTGACTTGTGTGGTTTTGCATCTCTTAAGTCTATGTACACAGTTCCAGGCTCTGGCAGGCACTGGAATCTCATCACGTCCATCCTTCCAGAACTCCGTGAAGATGACAGCAAGGCAACATCCCTAAGTATAAAAAAAACCCACTGTTTCAGCATATCCTCCACCTTATCCAGACAAGAAGTCCTGCAGGGCGTGGATTATGATCAAAATTGGATTGTGAGAGGAGCTTTGTGCTTGGCTACTGTACAGATTCCAACTCTGCTTCTGCCTACCATCCACCACCTTTCAAAGCTCAACTCAAAGATTCAGCTTCCCCCAAGGAATACAAACCACAAGCAGCCCAAGGAGGGATAATCAGTTCTCAAAAACTGACAAGTCAAATCGTTCTGTAGAACAAAGGCAGGCAGTTATGGTACCAAAGAGCTTACAAGTTTTAAGAGCCCAGTGTCAATCAGTAAAAACAGGTCCCTTTTTCCTTTCCGCCTCCTTTGGCAATTCTATTTTATCCTTCAGAGCATATAGAGTGCAAATCATCTCCGTAGCTCTCCCTGCTCTGGCAATGAGGAGACTTTTCACCTTCCCCTCTACAGGCTTGTTTCACTGTTGTTTCCTCTGTGCTGCCACCTCTGAACAGCCAGGAAAATCATTTATTTCACACAGAACCTGCCAAGAGGCACTGAAACCTCCACTGATACCTCCATAAAAAATCACCCTATATGCTTTAGCTAAATTGAGGTACCAGTAAGAGAAGCTAGTACGCTACATGACAAAAAATGTGGCCGTGATAATTTGCTTAGCCTTGTTTTCCTGCCTTTCCCCCCATTTGTCCCAAGTGTCTGGTAAGGTCCAGACAAAGGTGGTGGTTGATGGAAAATACTAAGGTGGCAGGATACTGACTGTTTATCATCAAATGTACACAAATAATCAAGTTCTAATTATTCTTCCTTTCAACATCCTTGCAGCTTATTCCAACTTTGATATCAGCTTTCTGCAGAGGCTACACAGAAAAGCACCTACAGAACACCATTAGTTTCCCTACTGGCAGTCACGATTACCCAGTGTGTCTGACAGAAAAGGACCTACTTCTTATTCTCCTGCTGTTCTTGAAAGGAGGAGAGCTTGGCTGGTGGCCACCTGCAGCGTGGAGGCACTGTCCTGGAGTGTCTGGCACACAGCTCTTCCAGCTTTTCCATCACTTGATTTTCAGACCTACTCCTGAAGGACTCTATGGAAAAGCAACAAAAAGGAATCACAGGTTGTGGTCTTCTGCCATGGGATCACCCAATATACCCTTTCCCCATTTTCACATTGTTCCTTTCTCTACAGCCTGACAGAAGGGGAAGGATAAAGATACTGTTATCCTCTGGCTCTAACTCACTTCAAACTTTCATCCATTTTGTCTGATTCACTCTTAAGCCATGACAGGTCACAAAGCACTGGTTTCAAGCTAGGAAAGCAGATGATATCTTGAGGGAAGCTAATTAAAAGTGTTTTACAGAGGCATTAGAAAACCCACTATCATTTCAACATTCAAGATGATGCTGCAGGGAATTACTTAAACAGGGGAACCTGAGTTGTTTTCTTTTTTTAAACACACTTTCAGCAAAGTTGGTATTAATTCAGCAATGCTACCATGGTCTGCTGAGGACAAAACAGCTTCTGCACAAGTGTTTTCTTTCTGCTGCTCCAGCTCCTCAAGAATCTTGTCTAGATCCCACTTCTCAATATTCTGAAAGAAAACAGCAGAAAAGTGATGGAAAATTCGCTCCCAAGAGACTGCTACAAAAGAAAAGTTCCTTTGACTCACGTTCTTTGTTGTAACTCCATCAGATTTTTCTGCCACATAAAAATACATAAATAGCATTGAAGTTCACCTCACCTCCAGTTCTATGCCGCTGTCACTTGCCAGTAGATGAACCCAGTGTGTCACTGTGGACACAGTTGCTTCAACACGAGCCTCACGACTAACAAAGGGATATTTACGGTTTGAACGTGGCTTAGCTCGCAACATTGCCAAGGCTCTGCACATCTGGCACAGGCAAGTGCAGTATAACTACTAAGAGAAACCAGTGAAGGATTAACCAACGCTTAATCAAATATAACAAAGCTGGAGTACCTTCTCCTTCCACACTTAAAACTGCAAAGTCTAGAAGATGTTTCTAGAATGGACTGAAATGATAGCTCTCGAAAGGAGAAACATAAGTCCATCCTAAATATCCTCCTGATCCATCTCACCATAAATCTTACCAGGAACAGGACTATTGTAAGGTACTATGCAAGGTCCAGAAGAAAAAGAAATTAAGATTTGTACAATTTCATTTCTAACGTAGAAAGGGACCCAAATATACTTTAGGTAAAAAAAAAAATCATATCCAAATGAACCAATATGATTAGAATCAAGAAGAAATCGTATATTAGTTTTAACAATTTTACTTGATATAAACTGAGCTGGGAAGTAACAAGCTGCTTTCAAATCTAAACACATACACCACGAACATAATGTTGACAGCTTTGTCCTCACTTTCATAAAGTGAGGATACACTGAGCCTGGATCAGACTTCAGTTCATTGAAGTCAGTGATACCAACCAGGTTCTGAAAGGAAAATCAAGCCCCCTGAATTAACAGAACAACTGACACGAGGTGAAATGGGAATTGAACCTAGAACTGTTTGAAAAAAGATCCTCTCCAATAATGATGCAGCAGAATTTAATAAAAAACCACCCACCTAACACAAAACCCCCCAGACAAACATCTGCATTCTTTGCCTCCACTAGATCCGCTCTATCACCAAAAGTTTATTTTTGTGAGCGCACATGAAAGGGAAAAGGAAACATCTGCCCTCTGACTCCATAGAAGGTTTTCAACAGAAATATCATGTTCATGTTCTGAGCTGATTAAGTCCTAGTGACCTTAAAAATCAACACAGGAAGTAAAGATCTATAACTATAGCACTGAAAAGAACAACCTCTCCACATACCAGTTAAGCAGACACAAGCTGGTTGTCCCACAGACCTACGCACCTGCCTTAGGGGGAAGAAATTCCAAGGTTTCAGGAACAACCCTAACCACCTTCTCTCAGCTCACAGTGCTACAGAAAAGACAAGATGCTGGAAGGCCAGAAAACTCACTGTTTTAATTGAAAGTCTGCCTAGGAACAGAAGAGATCCCTGTCTTTCTAGGAGCAGATGTTGGGGTTGGCTTTCCTTGACAAGACCAACAGCCACGCTGTCAACCCAAGCAATTTTGTTGGTCGCCTGTATAGCAAGTGACCCAACAAAACCTGAAACAACAGCAACAAACAACACTGTGGTGTGTGCAGAATTTGGCATTTCAGTTCTTTATTTCAGTAGGATTCCACAAGCAATACATTGTGTCCTCTACCCCACAAGCAGCACTCCCCAAAATTTTGTGTCGGCCACTCACCTGCAACGACAAACGGGTCAGTTCCTGAACATGGTTGTCTGAGGAGGTTTCCTCCTTCACAATTCTTTCTAGATTCTTGCTAACGCCATGCGAGGGAGGCTTAATATCTAGCTCTGGGTGGCCTGGTGATGGCTCCAGAATTATTTTGGAGAGAATCTTTGTCTCTATCAGCTTTCTTCTCTCTTTTTGACTGCCCAGCTCTTCCACAGACAATGCTGTATTAAGCCAAGAGTTCCCTCCTTCCCTGGCCTGTCTCCTGCCCAGTTCTTCCTCTTCAAGGTGATCTGTGGAATCTGCAAGGGATTTTTCAATAACAGCTCCCTTTTGGCTTGGAATTTCTCCAGTATGGCTGGCAAAACTGGAAGTCTCAACTTTAATCATTTGTACATCTTCTTTCACAATGACTTGGGCACCATCTGTTTTTTTCTGAAAGCCAGAACTTTCCACATCTCCATTCCAGCTCCCCCATGGGCATCTTTCCGTTTCCTGGGTTTGCTACAGGTAGAGAAAATACAGACATACAGAAAGTCACATCTCCCTAAGCTTTAGAAGCTGAAAGTAAACCAAAACTAAGTGATTGGCAGACAGCAACTCCGACTCAGCCACCATCTGGTAACAGCACACACCATATCCATCATGGAAAACAGTAAGACTGTTTACTTTCCAGAAACTGTAACTTCAGGAAGTGCTAAACATCCTTGAAATTACTTTTCCTTGCATGTGCTCATCATATGACTTATCTTACACCAAGATAAACAACAGGGAAAAAGCAGCACAATATTAGTCTTTCCACGGTGGAACAGCAGGGTCACCTGGCTCCTTTTCCAGCTTCCTATGACGGCATCGCTGATGAAGCAAGGTGATCACTTATCTCAGAAAAGCTGTTCAAAGGATAAACTTCATACTCATCCTCCTTACTACAGTACCCTAACTAATTCTCCATTTTCTAGAACCACAAAATGGTGGCTGAAATTGTTTCAGACCCTGAAAAATTTAGGAGTCATTGCAGTGTTACCGTTAGCGCACAGGGAAAAAAAACAGTAAAAGGAGAGTAATAAAACCTGCAAGATGGGACAAAAAGGGTCTAAAATCAAGAGAAAGATCTAATCTCTTGTGGGAGAAAACACTGGAGACTACGCTCTTCTATCACACAATTCATTCAAATAACAGCAGCCATCCACACTGGGGACAACCAGAAGAATGGGGTTACAGTAGTAGAGCCTGCACACAACAGTCAACAACCTGCAGGTTTGAGTCTTCCAGGGAAAACTCCATCAGTTCTTCTGACAGGTCAGGAATTAGGTTTGGCTGTTCCCGCTGGAAGATGAAAAGCTCCCCATTGCTTTCACAATCAGACTGCAAACAAACAAAAAAAGTTAAATTAAACGAGAGACTGCAATAGTCACCTAAATATTTGTTTTACAGTGATAAATCCTATGTTGTCATCACTTGACTGAAGCTCAGAGACAAGAACTTTCTCTGCAGTCACATCCTCACTAGACAGCCTGATAGCAATCTAGGCTGTCCTACAGTGGCCTAGCATTTGAGAAAGCTAAAATTGTAAAAACCACATAGAACATTGAATTACCACAGAACAAAGTAATGACAAAAGCAGGCAAGTTCTCTAACTCCTAAGTGATTCTTTGTGCTACCTCATTCACCAGCACAGAGCAGCAAAAAGCAGGGCTGCTCCCTAAGGGAGGAGAAGCCAATAACTGGAAAGACAAGGGCCTCACCAGTCAAAGCCCAGCCCCATGGTACCCAGAGAGGTAACCAGGTCAAGTCAAGAACCCAGATCATAAGACAATATTGTGGTGGTGATGGTCAGAAACCAACCCTGAAGGTCAATTCACACGTAGAAGTCCATATCACGTAAGGCCATGGCTAGAAACCAGTCCTCCTCCAACACAGCTCAAAGAAAGAGCGAAGACCCAGAGCTGATGTTAAATAGAGCTGCTGGGCATGTGGGTGGGAGCCCCAGGTGACGCTTATTATGGCAATGAAGGCTTATTATTGCAATCAGGACCCTGATGTTCACCATTTAGAATGCAAAGCAGTATCTATATTGGGTTGGACAGAGTTTAAATAGCTTTGAAAATTTCTCTTATAAACGTAAGACACGTATTTGAGATGAATCCTTATGCATAGACACCAAAGTGAAATTAAGCACCTCCTCAGCAGTCGGGCCCCAGATTTCCTGCTTGTCCCTTTGTTTTGCAAATGTAGATTTTCAGTAACTCACACTTTGGGGAATTCTGTCTAGTATAATTAATTTCTCCTAACATGAAGCAAACTGCAACAGAATTTCTTCCCTCTTAATAAATTGCATATCAGGGCAATGAAAGTACTTCAGGGCATAAAACACATTTGTCAGTGCCCTTTTTAAATGTGGGAGCGCAGCCCATTGAGGTTACGGACCTCAGATGCAGAAATGTATCTTCACGCAAGTGGAAGCCGCTGGGACAGAGGTGCAGCACAGAAAGTGCAGGCTCAGCAGGCCACTGCTTCACATTAAGCAGAAGAAGGATTATACAGCCAGATCTTTTGAATGCAAATTAAGGGTAGCGTCTAAGTGCCAAAGAGATTGCCTCAGTTCCTTCAGCAGGACATTTTTTCCACATGTAATAGAAACAGAGAATTTGAAGAATGTTTATAAGTACAAAAATGTTCAATATGATTTAGTTATAGAATTATAACCAGCACCAAAGTACAAAGCTATCTCTCTGCCTTAACCTTATTGTATGCTTATATAACAAGAATGCCGAAAAAATAACTTCTGAGGGTTGGGCCTTAATCTATACTTTATAGACATGTATTAAAATGTAATGGTTGTATTAAGTAATTGACAGAGAATGTAGGTTAGAGGGGAACTGAGAATCAGGGAGGCAATATAACATGTCCAACACGTCAGTGATAGAGCCAGGTGCAGAAAACAAGTCACGGAATCTGCATCAACACTTTATCCACTAGATCAAACTGCTTCTGACCACTGATTAATAATAAGTAATAAATACCCCATGGAGGCCTTTCTGGCTCCTTCGCTGCTCACAAGACTCCCCTTGTATCATTAAGGGCCACACTAATTTAGAATAAAATATATCCTTTAAGTGTTCAAAAATATTTTTTCAAGTGTATACATATTTGAAAATTAAAAAAAAAAATATTTTGGACAAAACCCCACTAATAACTGAGTCTTGAGACACATTATGACCTTGGAAAAGTCAATGCCAGAGCCAGCATCTTGGGGTAGAAGCAGGCACTTTTATTCTTCCCACCAGATTGTTGCTGTCCCGTGAACAGAGGTCTTCGGCAGCCAAGCGGCAGCCTGTCCCAGACACTAAGACCCAGGAAGTAAAAAACCTGGAACGGTGAAGAACACTGCACAACATCTATCCATCTTATGCTTTATATTAACAGCTTAGTGGCATTACGCTTCTTTGCAGGTAGAACCAAAGCACAAAAAGGCAACGTGGTTTGCAGAGAATTACAGGCAGGGAAAAAAGTAGAATCCAGGATTGAAATATCTGCCAAAAGCTTTTTTTAAGTGGACCACAAAGTCTTCAGGAGTATGACTTTCCTGTGATCCTCATACATAGAAAAACCTATCAACAGGCCTACTGTCTGACAAGTACATTATTGGAACAAATAGCTTAATATTCTCATGGATAAAACCTTATAATTTAATTGTAAATCAGCAGTATGCTCCTTTCATACTGTATTTTTAACTGGACAAACTAAGTAGAAATGCCGGCTCATTCCATAAGATGCCCACTACCCTCCTCTTCCCAACCCAGCAAGACTTGTCATCTGGAAAAATCAGTCCCATTTTCAGATTCCAAACAAGAGAAGATGGCAGCAAGAGGAGATGGCAATTAACTCTTTGACAAGTAGGGATAATGCGGAAGGCTGTGGACTAACGTGTGTTACAGCAGTCAGAACAAGCAGCCCATCAAGGATACTCAGAAATGCCTGGCTAAGGTGACCTTCTCTTGCTTTTGAGAGATTTTTCTAAAAGACAGTGAAGAAGAAAGGCAGGTTCCAGCGCTTACTGTGGAGGTGTCAGAGTCCAGAGACGGGAGCTGATCTTTCACGGCAGCAAGTATGGCTCCCCATTGAAATGTTCTGTTACACTGTAGAGGAGCTGCAGGAGGCTCAGATGGATGCTCTGTACCCTCACTTTGCCCTTTGGAGGCCATTCCAACAGCTTCCCTTCAATCAAATGAAAGATGAGAGTAAGTACACCTCACAAAAGAACACAAGGGATAACATCAGTACAAAGCAAGAACAAAGCATGTGCATTCAGGGTCAGCATAATTCTCAGCACTCCCACTGAGCAGGTTTTCACTGTCAGCAGTGAAGGATAAAATCTGCATTTTTGGAGTCGTTCCTTCCCACCTGAGTCCAGAGGGCTGAGAGCTTTCTGCCCTGCTCACCATAGACACCCATAATTAGGGCCACGTGAGGGGTGGTTTAGCCCCTCATTTATAAAGGATTCTGGGGATTCTCAGCCAGACTGATTTGTTACTGTCTTCTCAGAAAAGCACGTTCACGCTGCCTGCAGGGAGGGGGAAGGTACGCAGCAAAGGCAAGGCTGACACCTCTGCTCTCAGCTGGTCTTTTCCCCTCTTTCCTATTTGTCTCATGTTTCCCTCCTCACTGCCCAAATGATAGATAAAATGATTTATGTTTGTTTTTTGTCACTGGATTTCTATAAAATAGTTGAAAGTAGGCACACTCTTGGATTCTGCCCTCTCAAAGTGTTTGTAAAGCAGACTCTTTCCTCATGTTTTCCTTGATGTACATGAGGAGTCGAGGCAACACAGGAGGGACTATCGCTGTACTAACGAGTCAGATAATTAAACCTCACGGCAAAGCTTTGCTTTTTAAATTTTATGCTCCGATTGCGTGGTTTCCTGGGGAATCAAATGTGGGAGTACATCATTTCTGTTTGTCGAGAAAGGTTAAGAGGTTTGTGACTGTATGTTGTTCAGTACTGAAATAACTGTTCATATGATTACACTGCCCCTATTGTTTGCATTGGCATGAACCAGTAACACTCCTCTACACACAAAGTGAAACTCATCTCATGCCCAGGGAGTTTACAACTTGAAAAATGCCTTTGCAAATACTTCATGTACCTTCCCTAACAGTGGCTCCTTTGTTCACACAAGAAAACCCCTGAATCTGATTTAGATAAAATGGCAGGAAAAGCCCATGGCTGGAATACTGTCCTCTGTCAGTAAAAAATGGTTGCTGAGGGAAAGAGGAGTCCCATGTGCATAAAAGCAAACTGCCTACTGTGGTTCCCTCTGCCAGCTTGAGAGAAGGTAAGTCCCCCAAGGTTAGGGATGTTATACTGGATCTGACTTTGATCCGTCATCTCATCCACCATCTTCTCTGGGAGCAAGAAGTACTCTGAATTGCTGACTTGTTAGAAAGCTAACACAATAGGTGCTCTCTGGAGAGCTTGGGCCAATTGAGATGTCAAATCCCGAGCTTCTCCATGTCACTAGAACTGACATTTCATGTCACGTCCATCTCTGGAGCCTCGCTGTCTGGACATGGTGGCAACGAGGGCGATGCCAAGATAGACGAAGGCAATGGTGAGAAACAAAACGTCCACCCTGGGGCGATGTTGGCGGGCAGGCAGCCCTGCTGTAGACCAGGGGATGAGCTCCTCCCTGCCCTCAGCCCTTAGCACACCGCACCGACGTGTCTGAGGACCCCCAGTCCCAGATGGACACCCTGAGGGAATCTGCTGAGGGAACCCCACGGCAGCCACCAAAATGGCGGCGGCGCAGGCGCATGCGCCGTTGAGCCTGGGGTGCCCCCCCGTCGCCATGGCAACGCGGCCGGCGGCTGCCCCAGTTCCCGGCCCGCCGCCGCCGCTCCCCGCCGCCGGTGCTCCCATCCCCTCCGCCACCTTCATCACACTCACAGCACCCACCCGGGCGCCTCCGATTCCCCACCGTCCCACTCAGTCCCGGCTGGCGTTCTGACAGCGAGGTAAAGCGAACCGACTCTTCATTTCCCAACCCTCCCCCCCGCAACCGGTACCTCAGCCACCGGCTCGGGTCCGCCCCGCCCGCTAGAACCGCCCGCCTTCCCGCGGAGCCTGAATCCCATTGGCTCACTTTGGCTCCGCCTCCTCGCAGAGGCACCATTTATTGGTCTACTTCCGTCGCGGAGCCTTATGGGATTTGAAGTCTGGAGGGAGGTTTCCCAGCATATCTTGCGCGGGCTTCCGGTAACGGAGCTTACCGGGTGTGCAGGTGAGGGGTGGCGGGGCCTGGCGGCGGGCTGGGCTGGGCTGGTGGTTGTGGGGAGGGCTGACTTGGGCGTCAGCCGCCTGTGGGGCCGTCCCACTGGTCTCGGTGGGTCCGTGAACGGAGCGGTTCTAGTCAGCTAGATGAGGTCTACCGGCCCCATGGCGGGGTAGGCCGGGGCACCCCCGCGGCGCGGATTTCGCGCCGCGGGGGTGCCCCGCTCTACCCCGCCGTGGGGCTGCGAGTTCGCAATAGGGTGCTGGGGAGAATTGTGGCCCGGTGAGGTGGGGGAATAACGTGCCTGGAAACCATTTTTTGAGACTTCTGGTAGCAACCGCGTAGTGACTGGTTTGACAGCTCCAACCGGCCTTGGGCCTCTTCAGGCATATGGTTGTGCAGACTGGAGCCTGCCCGGTACCGAGCTCTGGGGGCTGTGGGATCCAGCATAGTCCCCTTCCTGGGAAATATGCTCCCTAATGTGGCTGTTAAAGTGCTTTTGTGCCTCATATCATGTCTTTTGGGGGAGCGTATTATGTGCTTTAACATCTCTGCCTGGCTTGTGGTGCAGATGAAGAGCTTGGTGTGTTTTCAACAGGCACGTGCAGGATTGAACCTAGGTGTTGGGTGTCCTCAGCTGGAGCCTGTGCTGCAGGAATACCTTCTCTCACACACCACAATGTCCTGTGGAACCTGCTTTAACGTGTGTGCCCATCTCTGGTTAGTCAGCAGGCAGCGATAGTGAAATGTTCTCGCTTTGAGAGCGCTTGTTGTTGCAACTGAGCTGGTAACAACTATTTATACCAATACAATGACGTAACAAGGCTCCAGTAGGTTTTTACTGAATTTAGTGGAGATAGAACCCAGTCAGAAGCAGAAGTGAAGCCTGTTCTCAGCTTGATGGCTCAGTTGGAAACTCCATCAGCTTCCACACTTGTGCTGTCTTGGGTCTCTTGTGTCCTTTGGGACAAAAGGAACTGTGTGGATGTTACCTGTGCTTGTGGAAGAGGATGTGAGAGAATGAAATTAAGCGCAGTCAGTGCAGCTTAACGGTGAGATGATGGTGATTAATGAGCAGTGTTGGGTTTGTTCTGTCCTGGGGACTGGTTGCCTCACTTGCTTCCCAAATTGCCTCCAATTTATTTTAGTGCATCTCTTCTGACACTTTTTAATCTACTGTCACTTTTTCCTTTGACTTATTCTCCGAAAAGGTATACTAAGGTGCTTCTTGCTGCAGTTTTGATATTAGGTTTTTATAGTATGTTTCTTTTTTCCTGCTTTCTGGTTTTCTTACTTGCCCATACAGCAAACTCTGAATCCAGGACAGTGTGGTGTTTGCTACCTGTTCTGACTCTCAGCACCGTAGAGTTCTGATCCTGATGAATAGCTCGGTGTTGATGTATTAAATGTAATTAATAATAACAGCCTCGTGGGTCTCTAACAAATGTTAACTTAATTGCTCTGCCCCAAAGCAAGAACAGCCTGTAAATGTTCAGGGGGTGTTTGTCTACCTTATTCTTAGCAGCCAAACCTCTGCTGGTGATCCATCCCAGTGCTTTTGGTTTGGGTTTTTTTTTCTTTTACAAGGTTTTTTTTGTGGTCTTTAACCAAAATCTTCCATGCTACAACTTAAGCCTGTTACATCCTGTCATATTCACCATGGCCACAAGGAACAGATTATTTCTCTCCTCCTCTCTGCAGCAACCATTTATCTATTTGAAGGTTTTTATCACATGTCCCCTCCAGGCATCTCCTCTTTAGTTGAGATGACCCTGACTTCATTTCACCCAGTCTTTTCATTTCAGTCCTTAGGGCTCTGATCGCTTTTCTTGTTCTCCTGTAAATTCTGTTCAGCTGTATTTGAAAATACTCTGTATTTTCTCAGGTGCTTGCACAGTTGGCATTGTGCTCCCGTTCAGGCCGGAGTGAAATCTCAGAGTAAAAAGAAAGCAAAGGCAAAAAAGTAAGCAGTTAGAGCATGTAGGAATGAGGCTGAGGGTCTTGAATATTCTGGAGTCAAGCTTAACCTTTCTGTTGTGTCAATATTGCCCTGTTGACTCTGGATCAGTTTGCCAGAGTTGTGTTGTTAACTGGGACCTGATGTGGGGCTGATTTTGAGGAAGACCAAACATCTGTGAGGTCTGTAGTTAACATGTCCAATTAACAAAGAGGTCTGCAGAGAAAACAAAACTGCCCTGGATTTTACATCCTTTAACTAACAACCAACATACCTTTTTGCCTTCCGGGGCAGCTTTAATCTGTTGTAGTGAGAAACGCTCCTACTTTTCCCCCTTATGATCCACTTCAATCCACTTGTACCTCCTCGTGTTTGGATTGTGAGGTGTTCAGGTCTTTCATTTGTGTTCAGCCCTGCATATTTTTGCCTGAGGCCTCTGGGCTGCCAGTGTAATACAAATCGCTGCTATTAGGTAAAATAGGTGCTTTTGCAGGTATCTTAAGAAAGGAATAATTTTTTACCAGCACACACTGATTAGGCAGAAGGGATGGTGCTTTTGTAGTCGTAACAAACTGAAGGAGGAGGAGGGGAAAAAGAAGCAAGGTGTGGGAGAAAGGATCCAGATGGGGAGTGAGAAGGTAGGAATTAAAGGCGTTTTGCTTATGTTATAAGTAAAGGGGCTGGTGCTTGCAAGACAAAGACTCCCAGTTCTTTAGAAAACAGAAATAAAGGTTTGAAATGTTAGAGCTGAGGCAATCTAGAGAGCAACTGCTGCTGAAAAGTGTGTTCCTGCTCTCTTTTATTCTTCACCACTGCCAAATTTGTTATTTGCACAACCCCAGAACGAATTGGTCTGGAGTTAAAGTGGCAAGAATTATCAAGAAAAAGAAAGAATACTTTCTGTTGGCTTAGCTGCCCAACGTAATAGGGAGTGGGACCAGGCAAACCCCCTAAGTGCCCCATGGGGGGCAGCGAGACTACAGGAAGGGGAACACGCTTCCCATTGGATTGACTTGGACGTAGCCTGGAAGCGCAGCTGAAGAGCTCGGGTAATAGATGCAGCCGCGCCAAACAGCTTTTTATGAAGTGCCCAACAAGAACACTCTCCTATGAGTGGTTAAAATGATGAATATGCAATTGCTCCTTAAGGCTAGGGGTGGGAAATAAACCTTTCAGACAGTCATGAAGCTGTGCTGGCTTTGTAATTAAGTTACTGTCTGCAGGACGGTGGCTGTGCTCAGATAATGAATGGGCAGGTGCGCCGCTGCTCGAGGTGTTTCAGCAATTTCCAAGATTCACGGAGACAGGAGCAGGCTGCTCCTGAAGCGTTGAAACAATAAACGGTAGAAACAATCTACTTACGACCCGATGACATAATGAAGTGGGCACCTTCTTCAGGTGATATCAACTGCTTCTGAGAGCAGTGGACAGTTGTCATTATTAATGACTGTGTCTTAATTTAGGCAGGGCCATCCTGTAATTTAAGACAGATAAGGAGGAAGACCAGGAACATCTGACATGTGAATTCTTAATTTTCTCTCTGAAATATAAAACATGCAGACCAAGAATTACATCCCTTTGTATAACACTAACCGTGCCATCAGCACTTAAATAGGCGTTTAGTCTTCTCTTGTTGAGGGTATCCAAAGCTGCCTTAGGCATATTTTGATTAGAAGGGGAGATAAAGCCAGTGGTTCTGAAGTCTTAAAATGAGATTTGAAAGATGGGGGTTTTTTTAGCATTATTGGCTTTTATTTTTCCAGTGTATTCAAATCCCAGAGTCTGCTGCATCAAGAAAGAACTGCCAGCGAAAACTCCTCAGCAAGTCTTATTGCCTCAGGCTAAAGAGGCAATCAAAGTAAAGGTAGGAATTTGAAATACTATACCTCTGAGATGACCTCACCTTCCAAACCCATGGCACCTTGGAGCTGTAGCGCCGAGATCTGTAGAAAATGGAGCTCTGCAGCTAAAAGTTCCGCTTTGCTTTGGTTGCTCAGGGAGGATGTCGGAGCTGAGCGATGAAGCCAGCGAGTCGGAGCTGCTGAGCCGCAGCCTTTCCATGTGGCACGGGGTGGGGCAGATGATCTGCCGGGAAGAGCTGGACGTTCCCCTGGACTTGCATACGGCCTCCTCCGTCGGGCAGTATGAAGTGGTGCAGGAGTGTATTCAGCGGTAAGGAGGGGCTGGGGGGATGTGGGTCACTGTCACTTGTGGGTTTTCACTGGTTTTTCCCCTGGCTGCTGTACAGGTCGGCCTAACGCTATAAGGGGGGGCACAGCGCTGGAAATCCCAGAGGATTCTTAGGCACAAAGTTTTAAGGGATAAATCTGCCGATAAAAAAATTATCTCCTTAATGATTTGATGGAAGTTGTGCTAGAGCTGGTGGGAAGTCCTATGCAGGCTTCAGTGCTGGAATTTTTTTCAGCCTTTTCTCAATACGATGATGGTGGCGAGAGGCTGCCGGAGCCTACTGTGATCTGCAGCTCCAGGACAGTGGTTCAGCTGGATTCTTTTCTCTGTTATTTAGTGGAGATCTGGATTTAAATAAGAGGAATTGTGGTGGCTGGACTCCACTGATGTACGCCTCCTACATCGGCCACGACACCATCGTCCACCTGCTGCTGGAAGCGGGAGTGAATGTGAACATCCCAACCCCAGAAGGGCAGACGCCACTCATGCTGGCTTCCAGCTGTGGAAATGAAAGTGTTGCTTACTTTCTCCTACAGGTGTGTATCCCATAATAAATAGGTAGAATTGGTTTAAATGCACTTGGTAGGATTCTCCATCAGTTGCAACCAAAACGTGTGATTTATGTTCTGTTGCGAGTTCATCTTCCTGACAGGGGTTTAAACTCTCTGAGGGGCAGTGGCTGAGAGACCCAGCAGAGGGGGTGCAGTAAAGAACATTCTCTGTTCTCTTGAAGCAAGGCGCAGAGCTGGAGATGAAGGACATCCATGGTTGGACTGCCTTATTTCACTGCACCAGCGCTGGACATCAGCAGATGGTCAAGTTCTTGCTGGACAATGGGGCAAATGCCAACTGCAAGTAAGGAGGAACCTGTCATTTCATTTCTCAAAATAAATCTCTTATTTCTGTTAGGGGAGCGGCATTTGACTTGTGAATGAGTTTGACCACAGGGAGAAGACACTTCCTTTTGTCTTTCCTCCTGCACCTTAGGAATTATGGCCCACTCTATTAGCTAATAGAGGGCAGGGGGCTACATAGATGATGAGGGGCCTGGAGCATCTCTCTGCTGAGGAAAGGCTGAGGGACTTGGGTCTGTTTAGTCTGGAGAAGAGAAGGGGGATCTGATCAACACTTATAAATAATCAAAGGGTTGATGTCAGGAGGATGGTGGCCAGTCTTTTTCCAGTGGTGCCCAGTGACAGGACAAGAGGAAATGGGCACAAACTTGTACATAAGAAGTTCCATCTAAACAAGAGGAGGAACTTCTTCACTTTGAGGGTGGCAGAGCCCTGGAAGAGGCTGCCCAGGGAGGTGGTGAAGTCTCCATCTCTGGAGACATTCGGAAACCGCCTGGACACGTTCCTGTGTGACCTGCTCTGGGTGGACCTGCTCTGGCAGGGGGTTGGACTAGATGATCTCCAGAGGTCCCTTACAACCCCATGTGATTCTGTGATTCTGTAATAATAAATATGTTAAGTATTCATACAGGCAGTCTGAATGAGGTATCACTTTTGTAACAGTTCTAAGAAATAGTTCATGGCAAGAAAACAGTGCACGGTTCATCACTGATTACAAGACAGGGATACAATTCAGCTAAAGTTGCCTTGGAGAAGTGTAGGTTTTCCTTAGCAATTATAAAGCATGAAGAGTAATTTCTCTAGAACATTACTTTTCATATCCTTTTAAGTTCTCCAGTGGTTTTGTAGTCTAACTTTTCGGCAGTGTATTTCCTTCCTGAAGTTGAAAGCACCGAATGATAATAAATTGTTACCTCTTTTCATACAGCTTCAGTGTTTTGATGGAAAGCGAAATGTTACTGAAAAATTCTGGTTTTGTGCTTAAGCTTGATTTTATGATACTACAACTTACGGGAATCTCAAGGCACATTTTTGAATGAATCTTACTCATTTCTGTGCAATTAGAGCAGTAAAATGTTTATTCTTTAGGCTATATATTAATTCATATCACTCTTCAGTAGGGTGAAGACTTTGTAACCATGACAATTTTTGTCACATTATCTTTTTAATTCTTTTTCTTTAGGAAAAGAAATAAAAGCTAGTAAGTATTGGGCCTGTTTTCTCTGTATAGCCATTTGTTCAGCGTCAGAGGTGTTTGGATTTTCTTAGATTTATCTTTCTTCTAATTAGAAGGAAACTTTCAAGATGTGGCAGAATGTGATTTTAATATAGAATCGTTAATTTATGGCACTGCAAATGCTGCAATATAGACAACATTTATAGATTACATAGAAACAAACATATAAAATGTAAGTATGCTTTTTATTGCTTTTGGCAGAACTGTTCCTTGGAGCTTTAACAAAATAAATGAGATACTTTTTGCCATCTTGCAGAGAGGAAGCTGAAACATAAGAAAATGTTCATATTGCCTTAAGCTCAACATATGGAGCCAAGGAATATTACAGGAATTGACATACCTGACAGTATGTAGTATGGTAGCTGCTCATTTTGAAAATATTTTATATTTAGTTATGATAGTACACATTGTCTGCTGACCTTCACAGTTAGTTTAAGAACAATTAAAGCATCACAACAGAGATTTGAATGAAAATGAGCCCTTCACCTAGCTTGAGGGAGAGAACCGTGGCGCTCTATAATTGTGTTACAGCAAAACAAGTGGGTCTGATCCTGCTCTTGCTTTGCTCAGGTGAAGGCAATACAAAGGATTTGCATAAAACCAACATCATTGTTTCCACTCAAAGGGATGCCTCCCAGTTCCTGGGTCTAAAGAGGGAAGGTTGACTGAGCTCTGACTTTGTGCATGGGTCCCCAGCTGTCCTGCAGCCTGGCTTGCATCCTAGCTGTGAGGGGCCACCAGCACAGGAACCAGAGGTCAGGTTTGTCTGTCCCAAAGGCTGAAGCAGCTGCAAACTGTAGTAAGAGTGAGAACATCTCCGATGTTTGGCTAGTAATGATGTTTGGCTAGTAATGATGTTTGGCTAGTGAATCCTTCTCAAAATGCACAAGATCCCGATGCTAACAGCATCGTGACAGGAAAGGCTTGCCATCGGAGCTGGTTAGTTGCAAGCCTTAATTTTAGAAATGCTTGAATAAAAATACATTACTTGCCCGTGTGAAAAAAAGTAGTTGGCATTGTCAGCCCAACTTTAAATGGGCACCTGTCCCATACTATTAGGTCTTGACATCTCTGGCACAAAGTAAAGAACTGGATGGAAATGAAAGCTGAATATTTTTCCTGTTGCTCTGTGTATACCACTGTTTGAGAAAATAACTTAATTTTTATCCATTCTGTGAAATAAACTCAGGACTGTTTCTGAGGTAACAATTTCAGTATTTCTCCTTAATCATGTCTGTTTCAAGAGTCCATTTTTACAGCCCCCAGGCTCAAGAAAACTGCTAAAGCTACTGCTTGAAAAATTAAAAGAAAAGGAGATAAAAAATAATTGGTGCTGAAAGCATATAGTCAAACCAAAATAATAAACATTGACACCAAATTGTATAAAAGGAGGCCTGTTTATAAATGGATATAGCATCAGGTTTTCTTTTTATTTCAAATTATGTGGAACACTGGGGAATGGTGAGGAAGGGATTAATGTTTTAATACCGTTTTATTTTTTAAACAGAATTTTGAGAGCCTGACATACTGCAGAAGCCAGTACTTTCTGAAACACAGCTTGCTCAGTTTACAATTGTACATGCTAACATGAATGCTAGGAAAGTAAAGGACTGGGTTAAATGTGCTTTAAGTGCTGTATTGCTAGACGATCAGATAAAAGGGGTTAAAACAAATGCTCTTGGGGAAGAGTTTCTCATTGTTTATGCCTTTTAGACTTGAAGACTTGGCAAACCTGCTGGGTAACTGTGCCTGTTGCCTAGAAAATAGCTTTTTCCTTTCTATTAGTCTAACTCAGACACTGATTTATTGAGCCAGAGAAAGATAAGGCAGCTTTAGCTCTTCCATTAACACCAGCTGGGGCCTACATCACATAATGTTGTGTGAATGCACAGCTTCATCCCATCACGTCCGAACTGCAACAACCCCCAACCTCTGCCAGTAGTACCATAACTTTCTAGAAGTTATTTATGCTAGACATTGCCTTGATTCTTTATTTTTCTGTTTGTTCCCTGTGATGTTTTTGCTTTAATGTTACACAACGGAAGAGGCTAAAGTCAAGGCAACAAACTGAGGTAAGCGTAATACCAGCAAGAAACAATAGAAATAGCCTACTTATCTGTGATATGCCAAGAAGTCTCAGAGAACAGATAAGGGAAAAATGCTTCACTTGCTTCGCTGAGTCTTAAACAGCCCTGTATGAAAAACATGAGTAATAAATAAATAAGTAGTCAGTTCAATGGCAAATTTGTTTAAGCATCTGTGCATTGGAATAAATGCATATAATTCAAGTCCTCTGTAGTTACTAGCCTTAGTATAATCCATCTCTACGTGACTTCTACACTAATGTATTTTGACAGCTTTTCAGGTTATTATACATACAGCTGTTGCAAAATATTCTCATTAACTTCAGCTCCTGAGCACTGGATCCAATACTGCTTTTGTTGGTGAAACTCGGCCCACCTCCAGTGAACTTTTAGCACATTAAGGTAACCCACTGACTACCGTGCACTTATCCAACAGCTCTTTAATTTTTCTGTAAGCTTTTTGTTTCTTGGGCATTTTCTGTTAAAGGGAAAACAGTTTTTTGTCCCCTTCTAGGAAGCAGATAATGACTTTTCCTCCGTTTAAGTATTCAGGGCTACTCTGGTCATTCATTCATCACCGGCAGAATGAAGAACTGCTATTATAGGCCACTGTCTAAGGGGTTTTCCTTAATGGAAGGGATGATGTGTAACTTGCCTTCTTGGACTAAAAAATGTAGTGGGAGAAAGAGCTGCTGTTTCTAAATGCTTTTTCTTAGCTGTAATGGTAGAAGTTCATGTTTATCAGGATATTAAGCAAAGAACCCTGTTGATTTGTCTTCAAAGATAAACTAGAGAAATCTCCCACTCTTACCTCAAGGTGTTCCCTCGTTAAATTTTTTGAAAGTGTTAAATCCAGCTAGGGTTGAAGGATGGGAGATGTCAGAGAAAACTTAATGTCTGCACTGCAGTGAGGGCAGAGGTGGAGAGCAAATTTGCAGCATGTAATTTCTTCACTCTTGATAAGGCCCGTTAAAGAAAATTTGCTGTGGAGTTATAGGTGATTAGAGCACTTCCAGGCTTTTCAACCCAGACCTGCAGTAGGCGTACAGTTCTGTTTGTTATCTTGCAGATAAGAAGCCAGAAACAAATGCAGACATGAATAAAATGGCATTTATTTTTTCTCTTTGCAGTGCCTGCACAGAAGATAAAGTAAGCTTTAACCTGTGGGAACTTATCTTTAGTGACATGATGCTTTTTATCTGCCAACCTATTATAAGGCTCACATTAAGTAACTTTTCTATGTTCTCCTCTTTAGTTTATTTGAGCAGAACACTTGACATTTAACTTACTAAATTGTTAGGCTGCTAAGTTAGCCAAGGTAGCAATTCCTGATGATAACAGCAGTATACAGTATACAGTTGAGCATTTTCAGGCTGTGTCTAGGCCATCTTGATGGGCTCAGCAGTGAGGTCAAGTGACATGGAATGGCTCATGTTCATATTTTTAAGGTTATAGAGACAATTTGCATCCATCATGTCTATTCTAGTCGCAGGATTGCCATGCATACGAGCCATTTGTTTGCTTTTTGCACCTTACCTGCTTTCCTCCAGGGAAACTGCCTTCCTGCCCAAGGGTCACAAACACTGGTGAGATCGGTATACTTGTAAGCCCTCAGTACTTATGTTCATGCTTGGTCAGGAGGTGATCTACACAGAGCGCTTGGCTGCTGGCAGTGGATTCCTTCATGACCGGTGAAGAGTGTACATTTATAAGCCAAACACAAGTTTGCAGACTCTCACTGTGGTCTGCCGAGCCCTTCAAAACTTGTGCAAAACCTCAAATGGGCCTTTCATCCCGAGTGTGTGCGGGGGGATAGGAAATGCCAGAGTGCAGTGTTACAGTGGGTGCATAACCCTGGGCAAGTGCTTGGCTCCTAGGAAGGCTTGAGGAAAGCCCATCCTCAGTCAGAGGCACTTTGCTTTCCCCTTGAGCAATGTCCTAAGTGTGAAGGAGCAGGCAGGATCTCAAAGGTGTTAAGGATCCCTGCTGGAGCCTCAGCTCCTTGCTGTTTCCTCCCTGACCCCAGGAAGTTTTTATTTTTTGTATTGTTAGCAGGAACTGAATTTCCACTGGGAAGTTTGTGCTTTTAACCCAAAGACATGGGCACAAATGATAAATAATACTTAACAGCATGACAGCTAGCTTTCTCTCTTCTTTTTTTTTAATTTCCTTTAGTTAGATTTCTCTGATCTCAGCACACATTCATTCTCTCCACACAGAAATTTGAAATGGTTACCATATCTCTTAATATGATGGAGCTAATCAGTCACGACAAAAGTCATTACAGAAAATGATAATGGGAAAAGCATTCATTTGAGTTCTTTCATTATGTCTCCTGGGGTACTCGTTTAAAACCCCTGAGTCTAACCCAGAGCACAGTGCAATTCATGGCTCCTCCTGAGCTCAGACTTCAGTGACACAAAATGGTTTATCAGCTTGAGATGAAAGCTAGAATGGTAAATGTCATGAGGAGTAAAGATTGGTAGGGCAGTATTATCACGTGTTTATTAGTTGGATGTTAAATTAACTTATGCCTAGGTAGAGGATGAGAGAAGTAGCTGAATTTACCTATCTCTGGTTGCTTTCAGCTGTGAGGTTATAGAAGGTGATACCATCTCTTTGGACGTGGGTCCCAGATTGTTTATATCTTTAGAGACATCGTTACAAAGCCTTGATTTCTTCACTGTCTGCTGGTGAATGGGTAAAAAATACATTGTAAAATGTGTACTATACTTTTTTTAGTATACCATAGTCTGCCGTGTCCAGATGCCTGCTCTTTTGCTGTTGCTCTGAATGAGCACATGGTGATAAAGAATCAATGGTCAAAAATAGCTGTGGAGAGAAGATGCAGTCTCTTTGACCGTGGTGATACTGAGGTGGTGGAGCAGAGTTGAGGCAGACTTGCCTCTTCTGTGTTTGGGAATCCAGTAAAGAGATGTATTCAGAAAGAACACAGCAGAATACAGAAGTTCTCTGATTTTCATGTAACAACCTAAATTAGTTGCTCAGAACTTCTCCTGGGCTGAACCTGACTTCTCCATCTAATTCCGTACTTTCAGACAGTGAGAGAGAGGTGAAGCAAGTGATTGTGATCCCAATCACAGTATTTCAGTCAGTCACCACAAAACCACCAAAAAAACTGTCTTTTTGAGAAGCTGTGCTTGGAGAGGAAAGGTAAAGGGCTTGAGTGACAAAAAAGCTTTATGTGTTGACTTGTTTTAGAATTGTCTTCTTTTTTATTGTGAGCCAAAGAAAATTACCTGAAAGTTTATGGGAACCAGTTGAAAAAGCATTCTTGCTTAATAGAGATGGGTAGGAGGAATCTTTGGTTTTGATAAAGGCAATGAATGATCGAGTACTTTTTCATATTTGGATCTGAAGTCCTAGCTGTTTGCACTGAGAAATGAAATTGGCCACAACGTTTAGACACTTAAAAGGCTTAGATTTTGAGATCTCACAACTGTCATTAAAGAATGTTGGTATATGAATGTTTGACTAAATTTTAATATTAACAATTAAGAAATAAACCATTTGAAATCAGTGTCTTGATAACTCGCAATGACAAAATAAAAATGAAAATTAAGAAAAAAAGGAAGCAAAATGGAATTTTGTATTTGTTTTAATCATGTATATTTTTAGCCATTAATCATGTTTTTGGAATAATTAAGTTTATGTATTACACACATATATTTGTATAAAGAAGTCCGGAGATTTCTTTCCATAGCAATATATTGGACAGTTGCTTCAGTATGTTTTTTAAACTACTTAATCCAAAATAGAGTTTTAGAAAACAGTCACAGAAATCACAAAATGTTTTTCTGCATCTTATTTATGTTGTCATAAAGTGAAGTGTATTGACCTCAAGTAAAGATCTTTCAGCCATTTGGGAATATATTCTTTAGCTGGAAATTTCTTATAGTGTTCTATACTCAAAGCCAATTCAATTTTTGTAATCCCAGACTGTGGCTACATACCCAGCAAAGGATAGTAATTTAGACTGCTTTTAACTGAACTGATAAATGTCCCTTT
>JAOXJK010000069.1:17054666-17066499 GCA_025774025.1 Xenus cinereus | reverse complement strand
ACAGCTTCTCTGGGCAACCTGGGCCAGGCTCTCACCACCCTCACACCAAAGAATTTCTTTCTGGTATCTAATCTAAACCTCCCCTCTTCCAATTTAAAACCATTACCCCTTGTCCTGTCTCTACACTCCCTGATAAAGAGTCCCTCCCCAGCTCTCCTGTAGGTTTGGAGGAACTAGGACAATTCTTTGGCTCCCTTGTTTTTTTGTGTGTAGTGCTCTCTGCTGTGTGCATTTTAAACATGTATTTTTTTTTTCTCCAGGGAGTGAAGGCAGATGTCAGAGATAACACTGGAGCCACAGCACGGACACTGGCCATGAAGTATGGACACACGAAGATTGTGGGGCTGATAGATTTGCATGCAGCCCCAGTGCCCAAGGTCTTCTGCAGGGGTCCAGGTAAGAGAGAGGTTTTAGCTTGTCTATTTTAAGATAGAACCTCAAGAGAGGTGGTTGATATTTTGAAAGTATGTTACTATGTGTATGGGGTAGTACTAGCTGGTCTGTCCTGCAAATCCCAGCACTTCTGAGGATGGGAGAGGCATGGATCCAACAATTTTTTTTTGTCTACTGGCCCTCTTCTGACCTAGTTAAACTGCTTTACCCTCCCTCGTTTAACATTTCTATTTTTCACTGCATTTATAGGACCAGTAGCAAATAAAGGGGGTAAATGACTTACTATGCTGCTAACAATCTTTGTTTGAAATGCAGGAAAATATGAAGAGCTGAGTTCCTCAGATGAATCGTGTTCTGCTCCCCAGAGACAGAGACCAGCTCGTAGGACCAAGGGTCCCAGCATCCATGATGGGCCCCAGGCTTTGGCTAAGATAACAGCAGTTGGGATCGGGGGAAAGAAGCAGTCCCGCTATGGTGAGAACAGTTAACAGCCTAATGGAGAGTCCTTTGAGGTCTTTCAAATGCTTTGCAGCTATTTGTGTGCCAACGCTTTCTTCTTTTGATTTGAGATTCATGTGTGGCTTGTACAGAAATGGAGATAGTGAACTCCATCACACAAAGCTATCCAGTCTCTGGTTTGAAAAGAAAACCCCTTGAACTCGCTTGTCAGGGCTGGATATCGATGAGTGGAACAGACACTGCTCTTACCTCAATTACTGTTCCCCTGACTCTTGAGAACAGTCCGGCTTCCCCTTTTGAGGTAGGCTCAAAGGTTTGAGAACCCTTCTCGTGCTGATGACAGAGGAAGCGGTTACACAGGCCAAGAAATCATTGATCATGAAAGTGAACTTGCTGCTCCTAGACCTGTCAGTTTTATTTTCCCTGTTGCTTGAAATACTACTGAAAATGAGATTATAGACCCCTTGCAGTAGAAAAGGATCATCCCAGTTCAGGCATCAACTGCTGGGTGCGGGGTTATGAGTTTTGTTTTCTTGTGTGTCATAGCCACAGGTATTTCTTGGGCTGATGACCTAGTTGTCGAGAATAATCAAGAATATGGATTTAAAAGCGTATTCAAAGTTCAGTTCATTCTCTTCATATGGATACATACTATGCCATGGGCAGTGGCTGTATGGAATGATACTGTCGGCTTCTGAAAGGATAGTGGGATGCTACTAGTGTTCTCACACAGATGCAGAGGGGTTGGTTTTCCAGGCGGTGCTTGTCTAGGCATTGGACATAGCTGGTGTACCTTGCTCTCTTGAGCAGATGATTTTCCCCTTTGTTAGTTTGGTTAGAAGAGGAGAGGAAATGCTGAAAGCTGCTGTTTGAGGTGCTTCTCTGCTATGAGGCTGTTTCCTCTGACTTTTTTCAACACAACCATCTAAGTAAAGAACAGCTGATGCGTGTTTGTGTGAGGGAGGCTGTAGGCATATGTATTTCTTAGTTTTTCTGTGTGCTTTTTGGAGTGGAACCTGCTAGTTAAGAAGACAGTCTCTTTTGATTATTTTCAAATCCCTGAGTGGTTGCTTTTCCTGCTGGAGCCTCCCTGGTAACTTCCATCCTTATCTTTATTGGTTCTCCCTTCCTCTTGCACACAGAGCAGGTCCCTCCTCAGGGCTACGTTACCTTCAATGATGATAGCAGCTGTGAAGCAGACAATATCCGGAACCGGGACGTTACCTCTCCAATTAACGAGCAGGACGTGGAGAGCAGCAGCAGCAGGGGTAAGTCACTGTCTCGGAAAATAGTCTGGCTTGCAGTGCCCACCCAGATGTGAGACCAACCCTTTGGCTTGTGTGTTCCTTCTCCACTAAGATGTTGAGGATTGGAGTCTCTCTCATGAGGAAAGGCTGAGATCTGGGATGGTTTATCCTACAGAAGAGAAAGCTCAGTGGGTATCTCATCAATTGGTACAAATAATCTGAAGGGAGGATGTAAAGAAGATGGAGCAAGGCTGTTTTCAGTGGTGTCCAGTGACAGGACAAGAGGCAACGGGGACAAAAACAGGAGGTTCCTTCTGAATATAAGGAAATCAGAGTTTTGGTTTTGTTTTTTACTGTGAGGGTGACTGCACACTGGGCAGGGTGTCAGAGGCTGTGGAGCCTCCATCCTTGGAGGTGCTCCTGGACATGGTCCTGGGCAACCCGCTGCAGGTGACCCTGCTTGAGCAGGGTTTGGACAAAATGACCTTCAGAGGTCCCTTCCAACCTCACCATTCTGTAAAGCAGCACAAAGGAAGGGTCTGTGGGCAGTTTCTAAATTAATAATGTGGCTCTGTATTGGCTCTGGGTTCAAGAAAAAGCCTTTACTAATGGGAATGCAGGGTTGGTAGTAATAACCCACTTTTCTACCCCATAACCAAGAGCCTCATAGAAACAGACGTCTCAGCCTTCCTGTTCTCTGTGGCACGAAACAGACTTGGAGAAAGAGGAGTGCCTGGTATCAGACGTGATATTTCTGTTTCAGAATCGTCTTGCGCCATGAGTGCTGTATATGAAGCTTTGCTCTGGGTTTCTCCTTCCTTGACACCTCCAGCAGGTTTTGCCGGTAATTGTGTAGCAAAAACAGCACTGAGTGTGAGGAAACTGAACCTGAAGCTTTTTTTTTGTATTCCTTTCCAGAGGATAATGTCTTCTTCACCAACAATTTAACAACTGTCAGGAGCAGCAGCAGCAGCAGTGAATGCCTCCCCAAAGCCCTGGGGGTCAGCAGCGAAGGCTCCTTGGAAAGCAACGAGGTGGGTTTTTCAATTTTCTGTTCTCTGCCTTCAGCATGGCCAGTGCTGTCCCCCTCCCACCCTGCTGTGACTCTGCCTCCACAGGAGGCTGCAGTACCGGGCTGGGTGAGGAGAGGTAGAATTACAGGGACAAGAAAACCAATTTCCATATGATTTCCTAGAGCTTGGCAGGATAGCAGGTAGTATAGTGAGATTGAGAGAAGCTCAGCAGTGCTGTACTGGCATTTCTGAAGTACAGAATTGTTAGTTGAACTTAATGATCTTAAAGGTCTCTCCACCATGATTCTATGAAATGGTTTTATAAAAGGGGAAGAAGTTGGAGGTTACTCAGTTGTTCAAGTCACAGTTCTGGGGCTGATGTACAGAAGGGTGATATAGCTAAACATGAGCAAAAGTCCTCTATCTTGAGGACCTTCTAACTGGTGGAATCTTTAGTGCATTGTGTTGGTTCAGGGAGGATTCAGCGTTGCTCTTTGCTCTGGGTTGTTGCTCCCTAAGCTCAAATGGCAGGAGCCTGATACCATTCCTTGGAACCGAGCTGTCATCCTGGGAGTGACTTGACTCAGCCCTTTGTTAGTCTTTGCCTGTGTTTGTGGACCATGATCTGGATTTAGAACTTGGGACTGGAGTCTGCACTTGTTTCCTGTAGTGATCCTGGCGTCTTTGCATGATCTTCCTTGTCCTTTACATTCTATGGGCTGTTTTCTTTCTTTTTCAGGATTCTGACCATGCAAACAGTCCCCCTTCTCGCAAACAAGCCAAGAACTTTAAGATCAAGAATCGCTACAGCAACAGTGACAGCCAGTGGACCCACTGCCCGGGGAAAGCAGGGGGCTCTGGTCAGCACCTGATCCTTCCTGAGCCCCCTGCCTATACGGGGCCCCAGGTAACTATGCACAGAGAGATGTCTCTGAAATAATTGAGACCACGACATGATATCAACCTTTGGAGGCCTTTCCGTTGTCTAAGCTGCTTTCTTGGCCTTCTCAGATAAAAGGGAATTTGTCACCAAACCACCTGGGATTCCAAACCTCTGCCCAAACTTATACTTGTGAAATGGCAATTTTGTGTACAAAGAACTGTCTGCTTAAGTGTTGCTGTTGCTTGGAGGGGCGTCCTAGACCCTCAAGCCTGTGGGTGTGCTACCAGACATGTCTGTGGTGGGGGCCAGGGTAGATGGTGGTGTGTCTGTCTCTTCTGCGTTTGTTAAAAGAGGCAATGGCTGCAGCAGACGGGCCAGTCCTGTTGTGTTGTGTGACTGGGGAAGGGCAGTTAACTGGGGGAAGTAAGGATTGCAGCTAGAACCCAGGAAGCCATAACAGCAACGTGAGGAAGGAGATGTTTATGATGAAGAGGGATGGGCGATGCTTTTGTTTGTGAGGGTATAAATAAGTTTGTTTTGGATGGGCTGCAGGACCTGGCAACATTCCTCGAACAGATTGGGTGCCTGAAGTACTTGCAAGTGTTTGAGGAGCAAGATGTTGACCTCCGCATCTTCCTCACCCTCACAGAGAGTGATCTGAAGGAAATAGGCATCACGTGAGTGTCTGTAATGTGGTTCTCACCTTTCCCCTTACAAACCATGCGTACAACCTGGTCAGGAAAGTTTAGCGAGTGCTTTTGTGTTCTGGCCATCTCCCACACAGCTTTGATATCCCCTACTTCTTGGCTGCAACGGGCTCCTGCTTTTTTTGAGGTACCTTGGAAGAACCAGGAGACTGCAGAGGTCCTCGTCGCATCCCTTTGGGCCCGGGGACAGAAAGTGCAGTGTTTGATCCCTGACAGTTTGCTCTTCTCCCACCAGTCTGTTTGGACCCAAGAGGAAGATGACGTCTGCCATTGCCCGGTGGCACAGCAACGCTCGGCCGCCCAGCGATGCCCTGGAGCTGGCCTACGCAGACCGGCTGGAGGCCGAGATGCAGGAACTGGCCATTCAGCTGCACAAGGTAAGAAGTCTGCCACGAGCTGCTCGATGCCTTACCGCACTGCGATTGGTGATCGGTAGTGTATTTTTATGTTGTGCCTCTAAGGGCCTGGGGTAAAGGAAAAGACATAACTTTCAGTGTCCTGGTGTCAAGTAGATGAGGTAACACCATAACTTCAGTTTATCCGCTCCTCCTCATCTGTGCTTGTGAAACCTTTATGTCTCTGTTTCCCATCCACCTAAGAACTAAAGGGTGAGTGGGAGGAATTGAACACCTACTATTTTTCACTCACTAGTGAGCTTGTGCAACCAGTAATGAACAGACTTCTGTTCATTTGGGAAATTGGGCCTAATAAGGATCTTCGCAAACGCAGAGGAAGGGGGAATTGTAACTGTGGGCTGGTTCTTGCTGTGGAGAGAAGCTGTATTGAGTGTACAAGCCTTATCCAGCTTCCTTTCCCAGGGGGTTGGGCCTGCTTTTGGAGGAACCCTCTGGCTGCCAGAGTCATTAAAATAGCAGGGACTCTGGGGATGTGTCAGGGCAGGCACATACGAGAGTGAGGTACAGTACTCCCAGCCTAATCCTCCCTTCTGCTCCGCTGTAGAGGTGTGAAGAGGTGGAGGTGATGAAGGGCCAGGTGTGCCAGGAGCAGAAGCTACGTGCGGTGGCTGAGAGCTGTTTGATGGAGCGGGATGAGACCTGGAATGCCATCCAGTGCCAGCTCAGAGAGGCGCAGGCCATCACCGAGGATGCTGGAGTCTTACTGGATCAGATCAAGTAAGTCATTCCCAGGAAATGGCACTGAGGCTACTGGGAAATGGGATTTGGGCCATGCAGAGATGAGAGGTCATACTGGCAATCATACAGGTGGTGCTTAGGGGAAGGCAGGAGAGCTCTCCAGGCTTCTGAACCCGTTTTGGATCCTGCCTGGCTTTCTCTAGTGGAAAATCACTGCCACGTGAGCAGATGTGAAGCCTTAATCAGATGCGTGAGCTGTAAACGGCCTGACTTTTCAGAGAATCTGAGTGCTTCTGTTTCAACTAGAAGGTGAAGGCTCTTGGCTCTTTGGAACCAAAAGGCCGAGTGCTTTGTTTGTGCTTACATCAGACCCAGTGACCCAAGTATAACTTGGGGTGAATGCAGGAAAGAGTTTCTACCTTCCAAACCATATCAAAGGACTTGCAATGTCTTGCCCTGAGTAGTGAAAAATACTTTCTTGCAACAGTGACACCTAATAGAAAAACCTGCCCTGGTCATTCCCACCACTGCCCTTGAGTTCTGTCTTCCCCCACCTCCTAATATATCTTTTGTTGCCCTCGTGGGACTCTTCTCCCTGCCCCAGGTGGGTTCCTGTCACGGACCCTGTTCCACTGATAACAGACACATCCTTGAGGGTGGCCTTAATTCTACTGCTACAGATCCTGGCCCAACAGGGAATGGAGCCTGATCCCTACCAAGGCAGGGTGAACTGGGAATGGCTTCCAGAAGGACAGCAGAGCAGCTCTCCCAGGGGCAGAGCACGTGTCTTTTTTTCCCTGACTGAGGAGCTGAGGCTGATAGAGGGGCCCTGCCATGCTCTGAGGATACACTGTTAGGACTGAAGGTGTGATGATGTTAGGCAGAGAACTTTGTGCCTCTCTTGCTTTAACCTGATGCCTGTCCTGAGGCAGCTTCATTTCCCCCTTAGAAACCTTGCATCAGGCTTGATTTTTTTTTATTATTATTTTTTTGTATAAACCAGGCACAGCCCCTGGCTTGGGCTTTCTCACCCCGCCCCCTCCTTCTCTTCTCCCCCCGCAGCTCCTCTGTGGACAGGGGCAGAGATTGCTGTGGAGATGGGGCACAGTGGAGAGCGCCCCGAGCTTTGTCTGGGGCACGTCTTCCTCTTCCTGGGAAGGAACAAGGAGCAGTTTGTAACCCCAGGGCGTTAGATGCGGTCCCTCGGCGACCCCAAGCAGGTACTTTGCAGGATGTAGGAGTGCACAGACCGGCATGTTGTATCCAAAAAGTGTTCCCCGTGCGCTTCTGATGGGCTTTGTCTTTCTTTGGCAGATGCTGTCAAGCAGAGCTGTCCTCCCGGCTAACGCCAGAGCAGGAGATCGGCAGAGCCCTGGACACAAAGGCGCAGCTGGGAACCGGAGAGAGCAGGCGGCCTGGTGAGCGTCCGGGTGAGGAAGAAATTATCAAACTACGGGCACAGGGGGTGGGGAAAATGTGGGGAAACCCCAGAGCAAGCCACGTTCTTGTCTGCCTTTGCCGAAAGGATGAAGTTAGAAGTGATTTGGAAAGAGGTGAGCAGCCAAGCTCTTAAATTGAATGTAAAAATCTTTTTGTTGAGGGAAAGCATTTCAAGCACTTGGTACATTTGGACTCAAAGTGCTGCAGTGTTTCTCAGCAACTTTTATTCTTAGCAAGTGGGAAGTTTTGGGGTCTGGCAGGTGTTTGTGGCTAAAAATGCAGAGCTGTAGCAGAGGCACCCAGTGGCAGCCCTGCTTCACGGGGTCTGTGGCTTCTCCTTCCTGCGCTGCAGCCTGTGGGCACCTCGGGTGCCTTACCCCACTGTGCACCAGAGCAAGGGCTGAATGGGACACCACGGTTGGTTCCCTAACCCGCTCTTGGGGGCTGTTCTGTTCGGTCCATGGGGTGGAACTGCAGTCTGTGGCGTGGCTGGGCAGGCTTAGCCCACCAGCTCCTCATCATGAGGAGCGAGCAATGATCCTTCTACCCCTGACACTCTTCCAGGGACACGCTCTTTGCTACTTGTGTTTTAAAAGTGAGACAAGTAGAGATCCTGTTGATTTCTATCCACTGCACTTAGTGACCCACCCAGTATAAAAAAAAAAAGACATCATTCCTAAGTGGTGGAATTGCCAGAAAAACCTTTCAGTTTGTCACAGGCAGTTCCAGCTCTGTCCCCTGTGACCCAGAACCCTCACTGGAGCCGCTTTAGGTGTGGATGCTTCACAGCAACACCAAACCCTTGTCTCTGCTCTGTCACGGAGAGGGTGCAGAGTGATTAAGTGTGTGGTTCCTCTTCCTCACAGTGCTGGAAGGATGGCCGCCTTCCTTGAAGTCACTGAGCCTGCCTGAGCTGTCAGCTGTCCTGGAGGAGCGTGTGGGAGAAATGGGTAAGGTTGAGGGGGGACTCTGGCCACCTGGAGTGGCTGGCTGGAGGGGGAGGCACAGCTGGGCTGGTTTTTGATGATTTAGCAGTGGTAGGTTTGAAGGGACCTAACAATTCCCACCTCATTCAGGGAAGTTTCCAAGCTCTGAAGTTGGTGCTGGCATTTTCTTGTGCTCAATCTCCCTGCAGACCTTGGGCTCTGCTTCTTCCCCTGCTGACAGGTCCAGGCTGAGAGAAGGGGGTACGTGCCCCCCCTGCATCTCTCCTGCTCCGTGGTCAGAGCTTCCCACAACTTGTGTCCTGGTCTCCTGATGACAGGAACCTGTCACCAGTAACAGGCAGAGAGTAGAAACACTCCTGTTTTCAGGGCAGTGGAAGCTGCAGGGGAGAAGGCAGCATGGAGATAACAGGAGTCTAAGTCTGCTAATACTGATTTTATTTTTTTTTTTCCTTTTGGTTTGTCCTCAGGAAAAGCTCTGCAGACTGTGACTCAAAACCTCCAAAGGCTCCAAGCCCCGCGGCAGAGCGGGCAGAGCTGGCTAGAGCCGTAACGAAGCAGGAGGGTGAGTGGGAACTAATGACAACCACAGGGCTGTGAGGTTGAGGGGGGACATCGTTCCTCGCAGCGAGTGACAGCCATCTCCTGCTTGTGCCCAGTGCTCACTCGGAGCCTGCACGCTGGGGCTCTGCTCTAACTGGTCCTTCTGTGCCCTCTGGTTGGTTTTCCCTTTGGAAAATCCTTAGTCCCCTTGTCCCTCTGCCCCACTGAAAGGGTGACTCTCCTCTTTTTCTTTTATTTCTGGAAGAATACTGACGTCGGGTGACACTTCCACCCGGAAGCTGAGTGTGCCTGGGAGAATGAGCGCGAGGGCCATGCCGGCAGCACCGCAGAGCTGCTGAAGGTGCCACAGCAGCTGGTGGACGCGTGGAAGAAGGTCTCGGCCATCGGAGAAGGTGCCTGGGAGAACGAGGGACAGCAGAAGACAACAACCCAGCAGCAATTTGGGCCTGAGTGCTTTCTGGGTTCCTGGGATCGTTGTTGTTCATACCCAAAGGTTGGGTTAAGAGGAGAAGCACCGAGCCCAAAAAGGTTTTTCTGCCTTAAGCTTCCTGCAGCCCTTGTCATTCAGGGCTGCGTGGTGTTAGAAGCTGACGGTTGCCCACAGCAATCCATTAGCCTTTTTTCCACATCCTATATTCCTCCGAGATCTCTGACGCTTGCCCTGACCCCTTCTGTGCCGTGTGGCTCGCTCAGGAGGTGACCCAGAAAATGTACCTGAAGCAATAAGGGAGGGGGGGGGGTTGCTGTGGATGGGTAAAGTGAGTAGAGTTTATAATGTTTGGCTCATTGAATTGCGGTGAAATTCATGCAGCCTGACTCTCTAGCCCTCCTGCCACCCCAAATCTCTGCTTCAGGACCTCTCCCTCCAACCAGCCCACCCTGCTTGGGTTTGGATTCTTGCCCCCCCCATCAGGGGTTGTTTGATCATGTTTTTCAGTCCCAACCAACTGGTTTTTGTGGCCAATGCTTTATGGCAGAGGCTCTGTCTGGTTTGTCAGTGCCAAGAACCCAACGCTGCCAGTGGTTGCAAGGCAGATGTTCCCCTGGAAGGACATGAGAGGGAAGAAAGAGCTCGAGACGCTTCAGTCTCCTGTGCCTCAAGGCAGAGCCAGAGCAGAGGGACAGATCTGTCCCGCGTGGGAGAGGGACAAAAGAAATCCCACTCCAGATGTAGCTGCGGTGCATATTTGGTCCTCAACCGCTGCCTGCCTTTGTTTTGCTCTAGTGTGTGGAAATAGCTCTGCCAAGGCATTTTTGTGTTGGGGATGTGGGTGTTTTCAAAGGTGCAGGAAGAGGCTGCTTCCCCAGAGAGACTGTTCCGTCTCTTGGAGCTGGGCGAGCGGCCACAAGGACTCTGGTGACAGTTACGTTGATGTAAAACTGGTTTCCAGTGACTTTGTTCCTGTGTATTGCCAAGTCCTCGGGGTGTGGGGGGAAAAAAACACAAGCTGAAGTCTGTGAGTCTGGAAAAGTGGTGGTGGTTTTGCTGGGAAGGGGAAGAAACTGGGTGTTCCTTCTGGGTTTAGTTTTTTGGACCTTGATCACAGATGCCAAAACATAGAAATCCCTTCTGGCTCCATCCCTTGAGCTGGTCGCCCCTTCCCAGCAGCTCCCTGGGACTGGGCAGGCTGGAAAGGTGTGTTTGGTGAAGGTGATGCCTGGTTTGACTGTCCCACTGAACTGGGGGACAGAACTGGGCCACCCAGTTAGGTATGACCCCGCTCTGATGTGATTCTGCCCCACTGGTGGCTTGTGTGGGCCTGGCAGCTGCTTCCTATTCACATTTAACTCTTAAACTTAATTAGGGAAGCTAATTTTTTTTCATTTTTAGCAGATAACATGGGTGTTGTGCACATGGGCATCTGGTGGCGCGGCAGGAGTGGGACAAGGCTGCAGAATTCTCCCTGAAAAATTAGTTCTGGTGAGGTTGGAGCATCTCTGAAAGCCTTTTGGAGTATTGAGGAGGATTTTGGATTTTGTCCTTCCTTCTCCGTTGCTGGAGGAACGGTGGGAGATGCCAAGGCACTGCCCCCTCCCCAGCCTTGGGGCTGTCTCTGCACTAGCACAGGGTTGTCCCTTGGAAGCCCAGACTTAAATTTAAGGCAAGAAAAGGGGAAAAGTTTTCATAGAAGAAAAAAAGTTATAAATAAAACCACCCAGAAAACCCAAGTGAAAGGGGCTGGGAGCATCGGGAGAGGACGGGAAGCCCTGGCTCAGCAACGCCTTCAGGGACAGGAATGTAGGGGGCTGGAAGGAGGGACTAGACAGAGGTGGGGCTGGATTTGCTGGGTCCCAGGGTGGAAAAAAAGGGGGGCTTGGGGGTGCGAGGTGGTACACGTAATAGATTGTAGTGCTTGGGGGGCTGGGCAAAGGGGGAGGCGAGAGGCAGCAGTGTCTGTGTGAAGGAAAAGGAGAGCCCCACGGGAAAAGTGCTGTGGGAGCCCGGATGTAAAGGGTTAAAGGGGTCAGAGAGTAGCCCCACGGGGACACCAGGGAGGGGACTTTATAGCATCACGTCTCCTTGAGGAGGCAACCCCTTAAAGGGGGGATGTTTAGCAGCTTTTGTTGCTGAAAGGGGGGCTGTGCAGGGAGTCTGGGGCTACCCTAAGGCAAGCTGTCCCAATAAAATGCTATTTGCTCACTTGGATAAAATAATAAAAACTGAAAACCTGTTTCTGGTGTATGTGTTTCTCTGGAGGGAGCTGGAGCTGTAGAATTGTGAATAACCTCCCTGATTTATTTCAGGACAATCGGGAACTACGTAGAGCTTCCTCTCCCAGGTGCTTGCGTGCTGAGGGGCCTAAGGCTGCCTTATCCATGGCTCCTGGTGGGGCGGTAGGTCAGTGGGGGAATTCCTGTGGTGAGGAAGAGGAGGCACAGGTAACACGGTGTGCGCTCCCCTGAGGGCTCAAGGCTTTTCTTCCTGCCAGGACGTTTCCACTTTTGCCCCCAAGAGGTCCCAGTTGCATGACAAAAGTTGCCTCTGTGCTAATTCAGAGATGGTTGGGCTCTCCAGTTCCAGAAGGACAGGGAACTGCTGGAGAGGGTCCAGCAGAGGGCTACAAAGATGATGAGGGGCCTGGAGCATC
>JAOXJK010000069.1:17009478-17023784 GCA_025774025.1 Xenus cinereus | reverse complement strand
TCCCTGGAGGGGTTCAAGGCCAGGTTGGAGGGGGCTTGGAGCAACCTGGTCTGGTGGGAGGTGTCCCTGCCCATGGCTGGGAGTGGGACTGGATGGTCTTTAAAGTCCTTTCCACCTCCAACTATTCTATGATTTTATGATTCTATGACTGGGAACAGTTTTCAGAGGCACCTAACTGGGCTGGAAGGAAGTAATCCTTTGGGGTACAGCCAACTGAAAATCCGCAAAATCTACCAGAACTGCACTTATTGTTGGGAAACGTAACTTCAAAAATTACCAAAGTAAGAGCAAGAGGAGGGATCCCCTTCTTTCAGAGTCAAGCTTGAAAAAACTTCCCCAATTTTTAACCTTTCTCTCCAAATTCTGACCACCTGAAGAGCTTGCTGCCTGTAACTGCCCTCATACTTGATCCACGAGTCTCTCCTGGGAGCTAAATCCTGCTGCTCTGATAAAATATGGTACTGAGAGCTGAAATCACACTTTGTGTTATCATATGTCCCGTGTTAAATTACTCCTAATGCCAATAATTTTACCATGGAGGGCATTTTCCTTCCTGTTCCCATTCCAGTAGGAGATTCCATGTCTCTTACATCATCTTGGATCCCCTTTTCCCAACAAAATGTGAGAATCCTTCTGCCACTATACGTAGAAGTTTATTTTTATGCTGTTGATAATGACAAATCTTTTGTCTCTCCCTTTAGCCAAGCTGAGGACATAAAAGGATTCACTAACAAGATGATGGACAAATCGCTGCTATTTTTGCCTAGCGAAAAATTCTCTCATGCAAGCAGATGGAAAGAGGGGATATACAGCATGTATTTAAGATATTTCTCTTTTTCCTTATTCCTTTTCTTTTGCACTGTTTCATCTTCTGGCTCAGGCGAGACCCTTCTCTAAAAGAGTCTTAATAGGAGTGAAAAGATTATTCTAATTTCTCCACCTCTTCACTTATCTGCTGCTTCAATGTTATTTTTCTCACCATTATCTGGTATTACTATATACTCATTTTTCCTGCCAAAATTATTTTCTGCCCTTATCGCTCCTCTCACCCCCTCCTTCTCTTCTCCCAGTATCTCGGGGCGCTCGGGAGAGGCCGAGAGAATTGTCCCTTGGATAATATTCACAGAGAATCGAAGCTTCTTCCCTTCTATCACGCTCGCCGAAGTCCATTAAAGTCAAGAGCAGAGTTTTACTGGCTGCCAGAGCTTTTTTTAAGAGCTTTTTTTTAAAGAGGGTTCTTACGTTGGTGGCGTCCTCCGTCTGCTTGTGGCCCTCTTCCGCGACCTCCGGGGCCGTGGGGACCGAGACGGGCAGCAGAGGTGACCTGGCTTTCCCCGCCAAGCCAAGGGATGCCGTTTTCACCTGAGCCTTGGGGAGGTTGGGCCCTGGAAGGAGAAATAAAAATCACCTTGAAAAGCTGGAGGGAGAAAAATGGAGATTAGAGTGAAATTTTGGCCGCCCAGGTCCCTGAAATTCCTTCTTCCTGCTTTCTCTTTATTGACATTAAACCACTCGGATGCCACCTTGCGCCTGAAGGCAAGGTTCATGTTCAGATCTTTACATATGCCACCTCCAGGCTGACACTTGCTTGGCAGGGGGCATCACCTACCAGGGACCATCAGATCCCCCCGGGTCTCCCCACCAGTAACGCCAGATCCCCTCCGGCACAGGGGATGGCTTTGGAGTCTCACTTTGGGCAGGTTTCCATCTCCTATGGGACTCAGGCACAATTTCTATTCTGCTCATTCGACTCCCGTTGAAATGAAGAAAACAAAACATAAATAAATAGGGTTTTTTTTCCCTATATATTTCCTCCACTATGACCTTCATCGAGTTCCCTGCCTTTTTTCTATTAAGAACATGTGTACCATAATAGTGATAATAACAACAGCCATCCCTTTAGTAGCTGACTGTGCTTATTAAGAGGCATCAGCCTCAGTAAGTCAAGTCAAGATTGGCCAACGCATCAGAACTGGACCAGAAAACCAGGTTTTGAGACCCTCCAGCCACAAAATGTGCACAGAGGGAGGTGCTTGTCCCAAGGACGAGCCACGGGACAGGTTTGCACGAGGATGCTCGTAGCTCTGGAGCTGAGACACCGGGGCTGGGAGCGTGGGAGATGTCTCCATCCACATGGGACTCACCCCATCTCACTCCAAAATCCACGTCTCGGCTCAGAAACCCACCCAGTTTCCACGCAAAACCAAACTGTCTTTTTATGAATCTGAAGTTTAAAGACTTACTTGTTTTCCTTATCACTAGATTCCCGCCTGATTACCTGCCTTTTCTTAAGGATCATGAACGTATCAAGGAAGCGATGCTCCTGAGCCTGGAGCGTCACCTCCATTGGAGGAAGGCAGCTGGCTGCCAGTACCTCATTTAATTCCATTTGCCAGTGCTTCAAATAATCGTGTTGACATTTTAAATTAGTTTAAGGCAAAGAAAACACGACAGAGCAGGAGAGAACAAAATCTCTCCCCAAAAAAATGACCAACCTGGTCATTAAAATTAAGTTCCAGTAGAGAGCTACAAGACGGGGCTGGGGAGGGAAGGACTCCCCAACACTCTTTAAGGCTGAGAATCACAGATAACGCCTGTTTAGCTGAAGCCACGAACGCGTGAAAGCTCAAGACGAGCTAAAAAAAGATCGCCACCGAGATACTCTCGCTCTTCCAGCTCCAGTTTAATAGCTGGAAGTCTTCTTTAATAGCCGGGCCTTCAAGCTTCCCTGTATCTCAAGAGCAAGAGCAGAAGATACAGCCGGCCCCACAGATTAAATCTTCTCTGAGCCGAACATTCAAATCAGGCTATTAAAAAAAGGCTTTTTTTTTCACTTCCATCTCTTAATAATAATAAAAAAGAAGCTTATTTCCAAAGGAGGGGAGGAACATGCACACACCGACGCTCCATGCGTGCCCCCGGCAGTTACACGCTGAGAAACGCCGGACTCTAAATAATGAAGTGAAGGTGGCAGCATCGGGGGAAAATTAACTCCAAGCTAAAATTAATTCCAGTCATTTTTTTTCCCCAGTTTGAAAACACTTGCGGCTCCCGGCAAAGAAGAAAAACCCGTCTGCGGCCCCCTGCAGCCGGGGCATTCCTTTTATTCTACTTTTATCCCATTCCTGTCCTAGGGAATCTGGATTGAGTCCTGGGATAGCACCATGATGAGAAGAATATACAATAAGAACATAGAATAAGATAGAGCCACGGCGGAAAATTGCATCCATGCTGTTTCTTGGGGAGCTAATGGACCCAAATACGCTTTATTATTTTTTTTTTTAATACAAGTGACTTCATCTTGTTTGATTTTCACGGGCTGGTGGAGAAGTAAATATTTGCTGCAGTGGTGAGGAGCTCGTGTGACACGCAGAGTAAGTTGCTTTTGTCATCCTCCAAATACCGTGGTAAAAAAACCACGCTTCTCGTATGTAACTCATTAATTGCAGTAATTGGACTTAAAGACCCCCTTTTTCTGCGCAAAGACAGATGTTGCCTCCTGGATGTTGTTAATGAGAAGCCCTAACGATGTTGAGCGGGTTCAGTCTGTGCATCTTTGTGCCCTCCAGCTCACGGAAGCAACAGGCGAATTGTTAACACTGAGAACTAAAATGAAGCTGCGTATTTCAAGTTCTTCTGCAACTTCGACCATTTTCCATTGCCTGTGACATGTAATTAGTACGAGAGTTGAGTCCTCTTCTCTCAAAGGACGTTAAAAAGACCAAGGAGGATCCTGGACGCAGAAGGCTGACGTGCTAAGTAAACTAATTTATGCAAATGAGTAGCTAATGAAATTAAAACCACTTTGGTTTCTAATGTTTTCCATCTCAGCGGGAGTCTCACCAGTGAAGAAGAGGAAAACTTGGCTCTGAGGCGGCAAGAGGCAGAAGATGACAACACTGGTCAGGTGTGACTCTGAGGAGCCCCAGCACGGATTCACTCTTTAGAAGTCTCATTTTCTCTGTAGGGTTATTAAGCACTTCCCTGACTCATTAGTTAAATAACATATGGCTAGCAGGTGCAAAGCCCAACTACCATGGCCTCTCCGAGGCCCACACCAACCAAGCTCGCTGTGGGACCATCCTTGGTGCTTCAGGAGCACCACACAACGGCACGATCCATCATCAAACCAAAACCAAGCCGTTTTCTAACTCAACTTGCATTTTTGCACATCAGGCCATTACCTCATTGTGATGGACCCCAAGTCAAGCCAGTAGAGCATCCATCCTGGTGACAGCAGTACTTGGGGAGAGCTACTTGGTGTTATTTTATTTGGAGATACGTGAAATAGGACGTGAGGTGATGTACTCAGCCAGGTGAGAAGAACTCAGCGTCTCTCTGCTGAGGAAAAGCTGAGAGACCTGGGGCTGTTCAGCCTGGAGAAGAGAAGACTGAGAGGGGACCTCACCAACGCTGAGCAGTATCTAAAGGGCAGGTGGCAAGAGGATGGGGCCAGACTCTTCACAGTGGTGCCCGGTGACAGGACAAGGGGCAACGGGCACAGACTTGAACATGGGAAGTTCCATCTCAACATGAGGAGGAACTTCTTTCCTTTGAGGGTGGCAGAGCCCTGGAAGAGGCTACCCAGAGAGGTGGTGGAGTCTCCTTCTCTGGAGACATTCAAACCCCACCTGGACACGTTCCTGTGGGACCTCCTCTGGGTGGACCTGCTTTGGCAGGGGGTTGGAGGAGATGATCTCCAGAGGTCCCTTCCAACCCCATAGCATTCTGGGATTCTTGTGCTGTATTGTACGTGTTGTGCTGTTATAAATTGAACAGGCTGGACTCAGGATGCCAGATTCTTTTGTGTGCTTGAATAGTCATAACTTCTGATGTTTTCATTTTGCTATAGAATCATATAGCAGTACTCTATGAGCCTTCTCACTAAATCGAGCCATATTTTTCTCAGATCAAATCTTTTATTGCACTGTGCATGAACATACTTGAACTGGGACATCAGCTTTTTTTTGGTCTTGTGGAATAAAATAACATTGTCCTACATATCATTCCTGTTATTTTGATGCAGCGGGAGCCTTTGCAGTTATAACACACTTACGTAGCACTCTTAACCGGTGGGAAAAAACTTAATGGGATTGCAGATTGGTCTGAAAGCAATGGAAGTCCTTATGCTTATACCAAAGATTAATTTCTTATAATACTTTTTGAGTTTTTAAAATATATCAAAAAGATATTCTAACCAAGCCAGCTTTTCTCTTCGTATTTATGATGATGTTCACCGTAAAATTCCTTCATTTTACTATGTTCGGAACGTGATACGCTTCTGTACGTACCAGAATGCACTGTTGAGCCCAGAAGCATCATAGGAATCTGTGATGAACAGGTCTATTTTGTTTGGAGGGATTTCCTCCAAATCCAGCATGCTTTAAAAGGACAAGTATGGAAGCAGAATTAATAACTTAATAATTCCTTTTAATAACTGATTTCGTATAAGAAATCCCAATGGGTTTTGACGAATTACATCATATGGTTCAGAAAATGAAATGAATGGGAGTTTCTTTAATCATCCTGTGCTTATTCCCAGTTAATAGTACAATGTAATGTGGGGATTATTATAGGTTTTCAGCATTTTCAGAATGAGAAAAGCTTGTAGACATTTCCTTAATAATTCACTGTCCACGGAATCCACGGTTATCTTCTCCAGTAGCTGATAGCTTTATGCATCCGTAGCCAGATGTGAGATTTGATGGAGACGGATTTGTCTGAGAAGAGAACATCAGGATAGATTAATCATCATGAAATATAACGAGAGTATAGCTCCCCTTTGCTGAACAAGGAGTAAAGATGTGTTAATTTTTTACACGAATTATGCATTGCTCTTTGCTACCAGTAGTTTGAGAACTTGCCAAATGTCTCCTTTTCAGACCCAAAAGTTCCTGAACTGTCTGCAGGGTTGTTTTATGTGGGTTTTTAATCATTTGTGGACCTAGAACTGTACTAGTTTGTGTGACTCAATACCTGGCTCCTATTCGAGCCTACTTGGATCCAAATTTGAGGCAGAGCGCAGCGAAAAGCTTCTGATGAGTTCAGTCTCATAGCAATGCACTCATGAAAACATGCTTAGTAAACCAAGGTACCAAACTCTTTGCAGAAGAGAGACATATTTGTTTTTTTTTAAAAGTGGTGGGAGAAGAGATTGATGCAATTTCTGCTAATAATCATCTTGAGTGGTTTCTGGGAAGCACCATGTGTTCAATTCCCATTTCAGCCTGTGGAGATTTAGAGCCACAGAGTACCCAGGAGAGTATCCGAAGTATTAAACAAGACAGGGAGATGAAAGCAATCCTCGTTCTCCCTATCAAGAATATGCTGTTGTGCAGGAAAGAATGCAAAATGTTTGGACTAGACAGGGTAAAGACCAGGACTGTGCTGGAGCACCCCGCTCGGAGTTCTGTTTCTTCCCTGGGCTGTTTCTGCATTTCCATCACGCTGCCAGAATTTGGCTCTGTGATAAAAAGCAGATTTTAAAGCAAAGCAGACTTTCCGGCTGTTGATGCCGTTCTTGCAGCATATTCCTGTTGCGCTTTTCTGTTGTGTGGTAATAATCTGGTCTTCAGAATAGAGGGGAGGTGATTTTTAATGATACTTGAAATCTATTTAGGGTTGTTATAAAATCAATGACTGTCTCAAGCTTTCCAAACATGAAGTTACGTGCTTGAGTAAGCAGTGCCTTTGTGCCAATCTGAAAAATATGTGTACCCGTCTATGTATTTTTTTCCTCTTTGTAACTAGTTTTTGAGTGAAAAAACATTGTTTTTTCCTTTTACTAGACATTGATTTTTCTGTCTTGGGGCTGAATGGAACTGAAATTGGAATTCCTGTCTTTAACAGCCTCCTTTATGATGTGGTGCCCTGGTTGTCTTTGTGTAGAGGATGTTTAACAGGTTCTGTCAATTTAATGACCTGCTTCTCTTAAAATTTAATACCTACTATTTCTATGATTAGTTTGTAAGATTCCTTCTACTGAAAGGGAAGGAAGGAAGGAAAACATACCTGGCTTTCCACTTTGTGTATTGGCTCATTTGAGGTCGCACTGGTCAAAATTTTCGGGATTGATTAGGGGTTTTTTTGTACCATTAAGTCTCGTATTCCCTGGGCTTGGGGTGTACAACACCAGTAACCTGTGCTGGGAGTTTTGCCTTCGCTTTTCAGCTGAGTTCCTGCCTGCAGGAAGCACATGTTGAGTCGCTTTCCTCTGCTGGGTTGAGATTTTTGGGATTTCCGAAATCTTGGAAATGGAAATCTGATTGCAAAGTCGCGAAGTTTGACAAGATGCATATGGAGAAACGTGGGGCAACAATTATTGGCTTTGTTTCCTTCGCTCTTTGAAAAACTCATACCAACCACTCTGTTGGAGTCTTTTACCCCAGGTTGAAGGACTTGCACTGCCAGAGGCCGGGGGGGATGTGAATTGCTTACAGAAACACACCAAAGTTGTGTAATACCACGGGTGAATCTTGGATAGATTCTTTCTGCCACACAATATTCCCAAAGGATAAATGTTTTAGCAGAAGTTTCATCTTAAAAAGATACTGAAAAGAAAATGTGAAGTCATTTGGATGCTTATTTTTCGTATCCATAACCGGTGATCAGTTTTTGTTTGCTTGCTGCTTCAGTCATGCCATCAGGCAGAGTGCCTCAAACTTCTACCTGAAGTTTGGTGTTGGCTCCTTGAGGAACTTCCTTTAGGATATAATCTTGTCAGGAATTTCAAGAACAATGATTGTGTCCTTTCTGTGACAGATGCATCATTTCTAGTATCCTCTTTTCCCCCCTTTATTATTTTGAAGTATAAAAAGATAGTATTATAATTTTTAATGGTTATTTTCCTTACTGGTCTGTCTGTACTTTTCAGAGATGGAAGACAAGGGAATAAAACCACTAATACCGTAGCAGGGAAAAAACTGAGAGAAACAATAAAATATTCTGAAGGTACTGCTGGAAGACAGTTAGATTAGGATAATTGATCTTATTCTTGTAACTCATTAAGGGTGAAATTTACCTCTCTGCAGCATCATCACGAGACCTGGGCAGCACTTATGTTCCACTTAAACTTAATTTGAATTTAAGTGGTGCACAGAGTTTTTGCTGATCGTCATGCAGGGAAGAATTAATGGATAGTTTTGAATTTTTTCATTCTGGCAATTATCTGCAAATGTTCCGACGTGCGGGAAGTGCACGTGTCTCAGAAAAATTTCTTCTAGAAACATCAGTAATACGGTGAGGCAAACTTGTCTTTGCAAACAGGAAGATTTATTTCCGTAAACCAGAGCATGGTGTCCCCAAAAAGAGCTTTCGAGTGAAGTGTGAAGAGGTTAAATGAGTATTTTGTTCTTTGTGACATGATGAATTCATTCTTTCTTCCCAAAGGCTACCAAAGCTCACATAAAGCTCAACACTAAGAAGCTTTACCAGGCCGATGGCTACGCGGTGAAGGAACTGCTGAAGATCACCTCGGTGCTTTACGGGGCTATGAACACCAAGGGGGTGGAACGCGCAGACCCGAGTGAGGAAGACAGCAGCAAGTTCAAGTTTGATCTTGGCTCAAAAGTAAGGAAAACCTCTACTCTTGTTTTGGGCAGGGGTTTTGTGTTCACTTAGAGAAAAAAAATCCTTTTTCTACCTGAAACTTAAGCAGGGAATGTTTTCACAGGGGAGCGGGTATGGATTTAACTCGTACTTTGTGTAGATGAGGTTATAGGCTATGATTTGCTTTAATCTCTGTGAGTTCTCAATCAGAAGCGTAACACAAGGCACCAGGGGCACAAACTTGGTTCTCTTTGCTATGGACTGCTGTTGAAATCATAGAAATATTGGAGTAGACCGGAATAAAGACTATTTTCTGTCTACTAACCTTGTTGCAACAGGAGGAGTTTGCAAAATACTGACTGGAAGGGCTTTTTGAGCCCGTTTGTGTTGAAGGAACTCTTTGTGTTACCCTAACAGACATCGAAGCTGTTCAAGCCCTTAAAGTAGATGCCATCTCTCGATATTAGAAAAGCCCCAACACTTTGTTAAATAAGAGGAATTTCTGTTGCTTCTTTTTGTTAGTTTTAGCACCTCTTCTATATACTAATATTTTTAGTCTTTGATTGTTTATAACTATACTATGTCATGCCCACTTGTTAGGCAGTAACAGTACCATTCATGAAAAAATGGCGGAACCACAGGGGATTTTTAATTTAGGTAGATCTGGTGTGTCCCTCTGAAGAAAGCACCTGAAGAAATAATAAAAAATCAACTTGTACATGATCAGTATTCCTTGGCTATGCAATCTGCTAGTCACATTCCTTATGGTATACATACTTTTTACTTTTGCATGTTTTCCTTTTGGCCTGGGCAGCACAGGATGCAACAACTGGCCAAGTGACAGTTTTGAGGAAGTTTTTTTGCTGGCCAAAAGTGGCTGATGTTTCACCCAGAAGCCTGTGTCTGAATGGTGCTTCATCTAGACCATTCTAAAGCCAGGAGAGAGGCTTGCTCTGATTCCACTGGACAACTTCTTCGATGCTACAGCAGATTTTCGGCCACCGTGCTGATTTCTTACGCAATTTTAACATCAAAATGGGGAAAAAAAAAAAACCTGTTGAGGATTTTCTTTGTTATGCTGGGGATTCTCTTTTGCTATTGAGTGCTGTTTCTGTGTTTGCAGATTGCTGACTTGAAGGCAGCCAGGCAGCTTGCGTCCGAAATCACCTCCAAAGGAGCAACCCTCTATGACTTACTTGGCAAAGAAGTTGAACTGAGGGTAAGTACAACCTGGAGAGCGTATGGGAGCTTGGGTTCACTGGCTGCTGTGAAGGAAAAGGGTGAAAAACGTATCAGTAGTTCGTCTTAATGACTACATTTAAAATGAATATTTTCCGAGTTGAAGGGGTGGCTCTGAAAGTTTGCCTTTCCTTCCCACTCGTATTTATACTTGAATTGCAGTAAGCCTGAGAGAACAGTTTGGCATTTTCTCTTCAGCAGAAAACTGAAATACTCTCTGTAGAACTGTTTGGAAATACTAACTTTATATGTACGTTTTAGTGGTGGAGATAGATATATTCGGAAAGATAAATGATTAATGCCTTTAGTTGCCCAAGTGAGAGGCTCATTATTTCTGTTACGGTAATTGAAGGCCTCGCGAGCCCGCAGGGTTCTTCATATTCTTTAGCTTCGTTGTAAAATCACAAGCTGTTGCACGAAGTCACGGAAGTGTCCTGAAACGCTGCCAATAAGGCTTTCAATTATTTTCTTTAATGCATTTATCTGCAATGCTGGAGGTTATTCATTTTCTGAAAATAGACTTTTAAACAAGGGAAACCCTGAATGTTCTAGTTCTGTTACAGGTAGTCTTCAGGTTCGCAGTATCTGAGCTGTAGGAAGCGCAGCCTCTAAGAGCAGTAGCCTGTGTGTGTCTTGACGATTAATTAATGCTCCCAGGTCCTTGTTTGATGGAGTACAAGTGTTTCAAAGGGTAGATGATATACAGGGAAGATTATCTGGGGAACATTGCCTTTTCTGCTGGATATGTTGGCGTGGTATGCAGCAGTGTGAAAAGCGTTAATATTTTATAAAAGGGAGAGAGAAGGCATAAGCCAGTTTAATTCAACATACATGATTGTCACAAAACCGTTAATCAGTCACTTCTCATCTTGCATTCTTCTCTTAATTTCTTGACTTTGAAATAGTTTTCACACAAATACTGCCTAATGTTTGCTCTGATCTTTAAACCCTTTTTTCTAAGTACAGCATCTCTAAAACTCTGCTAAAAAGTCAGGGATAGGTCAGTATAAGGCAACATTTTTTAAAAGTACTCGAGCATTGGTTTGAAATTGGGCATTGTTTAATCGCTTTAAATCAAGGCTTTTAGGAGTCGGGCTGACTTTAGAACTGGGCCCTAGAAGAGGGACTTGCCCAAGTGCAGAGCGCTGAAAGCATGAAATGAAAAATCAAGAGATGATTAAGTGCTGCAGCACAGCCACTTCTCATTGGGTCCATTAAGAAATCTTCAATGGAAGACTATTTAAAGGTGCAATTTCTAGAAGGACAGCATTTCTTATATACAGTAGCGAGCACATGTTTCTCGTGGCGCAATGACTGAGTGCACAAGATGGGGTGAACTAATCCTATATAGGTACGCAGTTTATATTTTGCAAAAAGGTTTGAAAGATTGAACTTGTTGTCTTTAAGAAATCCTGCCTGAGGAAAGATGACCTTTGCTTCTGTCTCATTAGCTCTGAGTTTATATCCTAAAAGCACAAGGTGACACTCTGACAGCACAGTGAGAACCTCCAGAGAGCAGCAGAAGAGACTTTCATGCTCTGTTCCTTATGATTTGCGACTGGTTCCAGACTTTTTTGGTGATTTGTTAAAGCTAAAGGACCCATTTTTGGCTCGTGTGTTAAATGCCAAATTTGGTACGTAAGTGTTTGACGAGTTTGAGGCTTGAGCATGTAGCAAAGCAAATAGGTTCCAGGGTAGAAGCCAGGAAGTTGCAGTAACCAGTTGTTCAGTGGAATTTGTCGATTTTTAATTTGTCCTTTTTTAATTAGAAGCACCCAACTCCGCCTTTCACTTGAAGTATGAAATTTGCTCATCAAATGAGAGGCTTAGAGCCAAATGCTGCTGTTTTCTTCCGCTGCTGTTAGGTCTGAAAATGCCCACAGAAGTCAGTGGAGCTGTAGTTCTTTCTAAGCAGCCAATGTTGAGGGGCAGCCCTTCTTCATTTCACACCATCTTCCCTGGATCCTTCACAGACTTGGTGAGGTGCTCAGAAGATGACAGGGATGGCATCCTCTGCCTGCCTTTCACACTTGGAACCAGGTGGTCAGAAGTAGAAGTGCAGTTAATTCTGCCTTTGTGTGGGGAATTAGAGCTTTTTCTATGGATATCAAATTAGTTGCTGTTAATCTAAGGTTCCTTTTATTATTTTTTAATGTGAAGATTATTGATTTCCATTGCTTGTTTTCTTTTGACGTTGCGTGGCTAAGTAATGAGCACAATAAATTGCACTGGCAGAGGGATTGCGCTGTTAAAGGGCAGTAGGAGAGCAGTATGGTTAACTTTTTCATTACATTTTATATCCTGAATCCTGTCTCGTATATGAAATGCATTGACAATAGCTGTGATATTGTTTTAATGAATTTGAAAATGGTAGTTTTATGTTTCCTAGACCTGTTGGGTTTTTTCTTTTTTTTTTCTTTCCCCCCCCCCAATCCATCCACTTCCAAATATTTAAATGAAGACTCTTGCTACCTAGGCTAAGACAGACTGATGATATATCTTGTTTCTGTCCTAAGTGAAGACTGCTTCATCTCCCAGTAAAAGAAATGCCAGCAATTGGCGCTAATGGGTTGACTAGGTCTGTTCTCATAGTCTGAGCAGCTTTTGGGGAAAGATCAGTGGGAAAAAGTGAAGTAAAGCTCATTATTTCCTGTAGAAATGCTGACTCTAATTTGTGTCACAACCTTTACTTACCTTACTGGAGTCCTTTTTGCACATAATTTATATAGAACTCTGTAGAAAAGCCTTATACATTAGATAAATTTTATTGGTTTGGATCCTGAAACACATTTTTTGAATTTTTTTTTTAATAAATTTCGTTCTGAATGAAAACAAATTTCACCCAGGGAAGAGTTTATTAGCGGAATGGTTCTGTTAGATGTGTTGTAGGTATATAGTGATGGAAATGCGTGTGTGTGTGTTTACTGGGAAGAGTTTGAGTCTGTATTCATTTCTGTATTCTGTATTTTCTTGGAAATGTGGTGCTGTGCTTTTCTGATGCCTTCAAAAATACTTTCTTTCTAGACTGAATGTATATGTAAACTACTTTCAAAGTTAATCTATTATTGTAAAAACCCCTTTAAGAATAGCAGAAGAAACAAAACCTACAAGTTTTCATTTGCTGAATTCAGTCTGTGATGGTGTTAAGATTTTTTGGAGGAAAAAAACAAACCCTCAAGCTCTACTTTCCTCATCAAGTGAAAATCACAAATGTCATTTTTGGCTTAAAAAAGAAATCAGATTTTATATTTGAAAAAGGAGAGGAAGGCATTTCCAACTAACAATCCTAAGTCAGGAAAAAGCTTAAATGTGAAGAGGAGCCATTTGGTTCCAGCCCTGCAGAAAGGCAAAGAGATTCCCTTTCCTGCTGTCGGTGGATCCCAACTCGTGGGGTGGGTTATGGAGCACCAGATGTGAAGGAGAAGAAGGATGGGCTCTGCATGTGTGGTGCTACAGCTGTATCACCCGCACCGTCACGTAACCATGAAGCCAGAGCTTGGCCCAGTTAACTTTGGGGAGCAATTCAGCACTCAGGGGGAAAGGGATGAAAAACCTTACTTGGCCAGAGGATCTTTGGAGTTAAATGGTGATTTCTAACAAAGTTGCTGTTTCTGGACCACCTGTGGGTGAGCACAGCATAGGTTGTTGGTGTCCTGTGGCAGTGCGGTGGTGGAAACAGAATTTTTTCTTTGAAAACACATTTAATGCTTACATTTGCAAGATAGTCTGCAGTTTCCAGTCTTACTGGTCCAAATGTTAGAGGACAAAACTTGCACAGTTGGAATTTATAGAGTCTGGTTTTGAATATGCTGGTTCCTAACGCTCTGTAATTGGTTCTTCATGTGTAAAATCATTGTAATCTTGATACATGTTAGGACCGCAGGGGAGTTGATGAATGAATTTTGGTACAACATGGTCAGATCCCCAGCTGAAAAGCAAATTCTATGTAGAGAGATGTATGTCTTCCCTGGCAGCAAAGGAAACAGTGAAGGTGGAACTTCCTCTGCATTGCATTACTATGTAGCCTTAATTTTCAGAATATTTACAACTAGCTTTGGAAGAGTAATTAGACACTTTGCATTCTTGTTTTCTATAATCTGTTTTCTAGCTGCTTTTTTTTTTTTTTGATGGGAAAGGTGAAGCTTGATTTGGATTTGAGGTGGGAAGAGAGATTTTTTCTCTCTCTTTGTATTCTGTACTAAATGCTTAGGATGTTTAAAAGAAGTAGAAGATGAAAATACCAGATTAAGCCTGTCAAGCCCAAAATCAAGAAAAGCAGCAAAAGACTTATTATAAATTCTTGGCCAAAATGCAGCACCACTTCACTACACATTCACCCAAAGTTTGGTTTTCATATCTGGTGGCTTCTCCTGGACCTACACATCTAATGGCTACGGTCTTGTCAGTGGCCTAAAGATCATAGAATCATGGAATGGTTTGGGTTGGAAGGGATCTTAAAGATCACCCAGTTCCAACCCCCTGCCCTGGGCAGGGACACCTCCCACCAGCCTAGGTTGCTC
>JAOXJK010000069.1:16944233-16958731 GCA_025774025.1 Xenus cinereus | reverse complement strand
ACTTGAAAGGGGCTAGAAATGTCAATACTCAGTAAGGATTTTTCTGTTGCAGTTTCTCAAGGAAAGGTTCGTATGCAGTTTTGAGAGCTTTGGAAGTGACTATGTCTGTGATGCTTCATCTCAGAGCATCATAACCTGGACTGCAGTCATAGCCAGCTCTTAATACCAGTTTTAGGAGTGAAAAGCTTTATCATAAGAGTTGTAGATTTTGTTGCAAGTACAATTTTTTTCTGGGAAGAGCTTTGTTATCGTTAATTACACTTACTGGAACTCAGCATTAGCTTGTTGAACTTAAAGCAAGCAGTTCAGAGCCCTGAGCTGTTTTCTCTGCTGTGCTGTTCAGGTTGCTTTCTCTTCCTTTGTAGGTCTCTTTGTAGTCTTTAGTAAACTACTTCTGGCAGATAATTATCCTCTGAATTTTTTGTACTCTCATGCTGTTTGCTGACTACACAGTTGCCATCCCAGGCTTTACTCTCCTTATCCTCGTGTAAGGTGGAAGCCTCCCTTAGCTCTCCATCCTCTTTTCGCCTCTCCCCTGCTGTGAACTACTGAAGCAGCTCCAGGTATGTTAAGTGGCTCCTGAGATGCCTTCTCTACAGTTTCCCTGGAAGGAGTGAGGTTGTATTTCCTCATTCTGACTCGCACACTGCAGTCTTACCGTGCTCCAGTGCAGTCTCTGCTGGCAGAGATGGGTACAAACATTGTTTGTACTCTTCAGGGAAGGATTCTTGGCTCACTTTTCTGCTTTGCCAAGGTTACTCATCATCATCTTGGGCAAGTAGCCCAGTTGCTCTAGCTGGAGCTACACCATGACATTAACAGCAGGCTCTCTGTCCCTACCGCTGGCTTTGGTTCAAAATATCTACGCTTTTTGTTTAGGAAAACTCAACCTTGGGATATCTCTGCTTCTGGTGTTAGAGTGAGATTGCTCAGTCCGGGCCAGAACATACAAGCAAAAGCTTGGACTGTATCATGACACCAGTCAGACCAAAGCTTCCCATCAGGAGCTCCAACCTGATCCAGAGAGCATCCTCACATTCCAGCCTTGAGAACAGGCTCAAATCCGCGCCTCTCCGTCTGTGTACATGGGCCCCTTTGGTCTGGGTCCCCAATCAATAGTGAGGTTATATGTTTGACTGCACGACCCTCACCAACTGAAGTGCTGGAGACACGTCAAGACTCGATATTAATGTCAGCTTCTCTAAAAAATCAGGCCTGAACATTCACTGGCCATTTGTCATTAAAGACACCAAGAATCTGTACATGTTCTTCAGCACAGGTAGTTTGCATTTAAAATGTACTTAATTATTAAGGCAGCATGACAAGAACATTATTTCTATTAATTCCTGCTTTTTTCCTTGACTCAATTCAAGAGATTTCAATCATTTTCTTTTGAAGCATTGTGTGATGCTTCTGACCCATATTTGCTCTCAAACTAAGGAGGACTGGGGCCGCTGTGATCAGTTCCTGTGGTTGCTGTGATTCAATTTATACATCTCTAATTTCCAGGTTATTAGTATCGTAAGAGAAGACTTCCTCCCTCTGCCTGTAATAGGGGGGCAGGTATTCCAGTGTGTTTTGCCATTATAGAGGCAAGATTCTCGGGGAGAGATAATCTCTCTTATTAGGCCACTCGGTATAATTGAGGAAAAATCAACACACTTTCACCCTCAAGAGTCCTTTCATCAGGTTTGTCTGGATACAGCAAAATTCAACTTAAACGCAGCTTTGACAGAATCGCTCCTGGTTTTATTCTTGTAGCCAATTAAAATACTTGAAGGATTAAGAGTCAGTCTCCCACAGAGCAGAAAAGAGTGTTAGCTGGGGGAGACATGTCGGGCAGCTGGTGGTACAGAGAGAAAATCAAATTCTTATTCCCCGTGTACAACAAGGAAGAGGCAAGAGCAGGTGAAGGAGGAACCTGTAATGCTCAACGGAGCTTTTATCTCCTTTGAGTTCATCAGTTTTGGTTCAGAAGCACAGCAAACCCAGTTTTAGGAATCCGGGACAGCTTCTGAACAAGGAGGGAGCAGGAATTGGGGGGGGGGGAAATAAATGGCCAGGAGGGCAGTCACCAAAGTGACGAGTGCTGGGTTACTGGGTTTGTGAAACTACAGCCTGGTTTGTTATCACAATGTCACAATTGCAGGCAAGTCTCCTCCTTGATGGGGCTTATTATAATAAATCCATATGTCGCTAATCATTTGCTTTCGTAAGTAAGATTTATCATTGATTTATCATCTGTAACTTTTAATTTGAACATTGTCAACATGAATAAAAATTCATGTCTACTTTTATTCTGTCTGGCAATAGATAAATGAGGTTGTTACTGAAATAAAACAGATGCAGGGACCTCCCTGAGGTCAAACTGTGAGTTATGATGGAGTTTGGCATAAGACTGTTTTGTCAGAGAACCAAAGAAAAAGAAATTCTTGCCACGTTGAAGGTCTTAACTGTCTGCAGTGTGGAGAAACCACTTGCCTGAAGCAGGCCATAAACCGGTAGTTTGCAGCAGGATGGTTGTTCCTGTGCAGATGGGGTGGGCATCAGGGTGAAGAAGGCAAAGCCTTATCCTAGGAACTTAGAAGCTGCTGTGACAGGTCAGGCATGAAGTCTCTCCAGCCTGGTCTTGAGAGAATGCCTGGGGAAGAGTGTAGGACCTTCTCCCAGGCTCCCTCCTGGTCTCAAACAGTTTGAACCCTCATCAGGATGTGGTTTCCACAAATTTAATCTAACCCTTAGTAGATGCAGGGTTTTTTTTTTTTCTAGGAATCTTTCCAGTTTCTTCTTGAACTAAAGTGGGTTTTTTTCATCCACACCATCAAAAGTGGCAGATTTTGAAGCGATGTTGTGTTTACATGTGCAAATCCATCTTTCCAGTCTCATTCAGACCAGAGTTCTGAAACGTATTTTGGAATGGTGAGCAAATTCAGGATCTCTGCTCCTGCCAGTGATAGCCCTGGCTGACAGGGAGGGCTACGGCAGACGGGCACACGCTGTACTCGCAACAAGGTAGGCAGTGGAAACGCTATGGAATGAAGAGGGAATGATCGGCGCTTGCAGAACTGTGCCTGTCTACAGTAAATCAACCTCTATTCCACACTGCCAGGGTCCTTCTGCTCCCGTAGACCAATTATCCAAATGCTTTAGCTCTCATATTTCCTTCTGTAACATTGGTGTGAAGGAACATTTTTGTCCTGTTGGGACCACGGAGACTATTTCACTACCGCGACAATAACAACTTCAGTGCCATTTGCTCTTTATTGTAAGAAGACAGCTTTCTAAAACTCGGGATGTTTTTCAGCAGACAATTAGCCCAAAGTCCAACAGCGAGAGAGCAGCTCTCTTGGAGCCTCTTACCTTTGCAGAACAGCCCCTGAGGATCAACGTGGAAATGATGTGCTGGCAGCCAGGTTAGCGAGTGGGCTTTGCCTGTGAAAACCTGCCCTGCTTAATGCAACAAGAAGAAATATGTCTACGGACGCAGCAGGTGAGAACAAAAGGGTTTTATTAAGAAAGCAAAGCGTTCCTCATTGGAAGAAGCAGAACCAAATGTGCGACAATCAAACCGGAGATGAGTTCAGGGGTAGGCAGAGAGGACGATCCCGTGTCTCTGCGGACAAGGGCTGGCTTGTCCCAGCGCTGGCTCGTGCTGTGCTGTGGGATCCCCAGTCCTGTACAGAGGCAGGTACCCAAAACGCCCCGATGATGCCACTGGGGTGGATACTCGGTGCTTTGAGACTTCGGTGACGTTTAGCCTCCCTGCCTCAGTTTTCCTTTGAAGCTCGAGCTTGTGATTATTAAGTAGGAAGCGGTCAGCAGATGTGGGAAAAGGGCCAAAGGTACCTTGTGTGCCAGGGGAAAGGTTGCAGAGGCTGAACTACTCCTCATTTTTTTCAGTCCTGTAGAGAGAATTGGAGATTTGACATAGTGGCAAGAAATCTTCTCAGGTGAGCCTACGCAGCCCTGTTTCCAAATCCCTCCATGCAGCTTGAGAGCTGAAGAGGAAGAAGGACCTGTTCTCAGTGGAAATGGTCAAACTCCACTTGTGGAAACTCTCTCTCCACCTTGTGGCCGTGTTCAGATTTCTGCTACGGAATTTCTAGAGTGTTTTCCTTCCCTCTAACCTCCCCCGGGCGCATAGAACCCCCAGGTGTGTTATCAATGGGAAGGGGAGTGGAGGGATTCAATTAGGAATATGCAGCAGCTGCCTGCTCCTTGTTGGATGTCTTGTTCACGTTGAGTTCCTGTGGCTGTCACCTGCCCAATTTTAAAAAGTGCATGTTAAATAAGTACCCTATTTCTTCCCTGCTTTTTGGTTCCTAAAGGAAATTACATCTCTCGAGTCCAAGCCCAAGAAACATACGCAAGTGCGTTTGTCTTTACAAATTCAAGTTGGTATCAAATCTGCAGTTTTTCCTCAAAATGTTACATTCTTCTCTGTTGTGGAAATGAGCCCTGAGAAGAAAAACATGCTGAAACCCACTGCGGTTGTCTGCGCATGATTCAAATGTGGCGTGACCCCATCCCTGATCTCTCAGCTCCGTCCACAGGGACAGCTGCCTCTTACTGGTGTGTGGCTTAGTGCAGGATGTGGGCTCCTGCTTTACTCTTCCCAGGTCATTCCCCCCGGTCAGCCTGTTCAGAAACCCTTAAAAAACAGTGATCAGGGTCCGTCTGCTGCAGTCGGAGTACTTGGAATTTATGTTTTTGGGAAAAAAAAAGCAGCAGAAAATGTCGTGTTCAGAGTCATGCCAGACTTGATGACTAAAAAGTGCCCCTGGGGGGAATTTGCCAAGGGTGTTGCACGTGCAAACTGCAGCTGCAGACTCAAGAAACTATCGATGTCCTCCTGATGCCCCAGCATTTCCAGCATGGCAAAGCCAGAGTCTCAAAAATACCAGGAATCTGCAGTTCTCAGTGGGGTTTGCAGGTGCTCGGTGGCTCATGCTTTCAGAGCCCAAAATAGGTTCTGATGCCTGCGCAGACGGGAAAGCTACAGACCCGATGTGGCGTCAAGCGGGCAGAGGTGAGTCAGATACAAACAGCAGCTTTGGCACAGGCTCTGCTGGGCTGTGAACCCTCTTGCCCGTGTGGGGTTTGTGATTATGGTTTGTAACCCCGGAGCTCCTCCGAAAATCCCCCATCTGATTTCTTGGCAGTGAGCAATCTTCAAAATCTCTTCTAACCTGGCCAGGCTGCTCCCTTCCTGATGGTTCTTCATGAGCCTTGCTGTTTGTGGGCATCTCATTGCATGTGTTTGCCTTGCTTCAAAGTCTGTGGAAGTGAGGAAATGGATGGAAATTTGGATTTCACGCGCATCGTGGTGGCGGCAGAGGGAGAAGGCATAAAGAATGGGTCTGGTGGGAAGGTATGTGGCTGTGCATTAGCAGGGTTCAAGTTCTCCAGCTGTTTGATAATGTCAGGGGGAAGAATTTCACAAATGCACCTGCTCTCAGAGCAACTCTCAGGACTCTGTCAAACAGCTATTGCTCCCCAGAAACTTTTAAAAATAAATTCCTTCCTTGTGAACTTCACAGAATGCAATTTAATGCCAACTGGGGCTTTGTACACATGGCACACAGTGGGTCCTTGTGACTGTGCTCCTGGAGCGAATATACTTTTCTGGTAAAGGAAACCTAGTCCTAATTGTAAACCTTATAAAAGCATTTTGGAGAGTCAGCTGAGTCTCCTCTTCTTTGCCTCTTCAGGTCAAGCAGGAGGGAAAAAAACAGTGAATACTGTGTTTGAGCCACTGGGTACCACTGCTAGTACTCGGGGGAAACTAACCTGGGGAGGGAGAAAGCTGATAGAGCTGCTTCTCTCATTTTCCTGTAGTTCTGTGTGGATCTCTGCAGATTCCTGTCCCCCAGATGGGAGCCTGCAAAGTCTTTTGTTTCCTGATACAGCAGCTGCTGGACAATATTACCAGGCTCCTGCGGCTGGGAAAGAAGATGATCAAATGTGTTTGGAAACACCGAAAAGGGGTTGCGGTTGGAATTCACAGAAATTAATGTCTTAACTTAAAATAGAGCTTCCTCCCACCATCTCGGCATCCGCGTCCAACAGAGCTGGCTTTGGCTGTATGTTTTGTGTCAGCGAAGTCCAGCCCTCACTGGGAGGAGGGAGGTATTTCCATGTGGAGAGGTTGTGGGTCTGAAATGCTGGGTTTGAGATGGGCAACTCACTTCCGAGTGAATTTTCATTTCGTGGAGGGTGTAAGAAATAAAGAGAAACACGCTCCTCCTGGGCAGCAGCGTGGGGTTGACATATACCCACTGCTGGGCCAGAAAATGTAAATCGTTCTCGTCCTGTGGATCTATTGTAGGCAGCTGCACGGGTGAGCGTGATGGCAAGCCTCGCACAGAGGAAAAATGGCAAACGCTCACAGGCTTAAAATCATGGATGCACGTTTGCTTGGGATGGTTGCTGGCTCAGCGGCTATAAGCTGTGGCGATGCGCGGAGATTAGATTTGAATCCAAAGGTGCAGTGAATTACGGTCTGTTCATTACTAGCGTTTTACCTAATTATCCCTTTGTACAGCCTGTCCTGGCTGAATCCACATTATCTGTAAGTAAACATAACAAGCTCTCACCCGCTTGGAAGCTGCGTGACCCTCAGTGGTGCCGCACTAACGCCCACTTAAATTGGACCCAGGAAATTTCAAGTGACAAACACCCCACTTCTCTCTCTCCTGGGCAGGTGACAACTCTGTTTCCTGCCACCCCCCCAGCGCGCGGGGAAATGCCCCGCCACCATCTGCTGCTCCTCTGGCTCCTACACACGGAAACGTGGGGGTTTGTGATCTGAAAGTTAAAAATAATGCTCCTGCCTTTGTCACGGAAGCTCTTCTACCGACGTGGAAAATGTGCTTTCCCTCCTGTTTGCACGCACCTCCAGCGTGGTGCACAACCCTCTGCGCCCTGGGGTGTCTCCTGTGAGTGTCCCCCAGGACCTAATGCTGCTGATCCCACAACCGCTCGTTCAAAGCTCCTGGTTTAAACCCATGTAGGGACCAAAGTCCAGGCAGTACCTGTTTCTTGTCTGTCTCCAAATGTAAGCAATTAGATGCCCACAAAATGTCCCTGCTGTTCCCACTGATGGAAGAGCAGCCTCCAGCATCCTGCAGACCTTCTGTTAGCATTCTCTAAGCTCTTCCCTTGGTGTTTTTGAACTGTCCTATTTCATCAGCTCTCCTTATGTGACATTCTGATTCTCTTTTACATTCGGGGTTCTCTCTCAGCTTTGTCTTATCAGTAGATTTTAGGAGCTCCCTGTTGCTTTCTCCTTTGAGGTAGTAACTCCCAATCTAACTCTTTATTCTGAGCCTCTTATGTAGCAAAACTGCAGTTAAACTATTGGAGCCACCTGTAGCTGGGCAAAAATGTGGTTCTGTGGTCATCTAATGATGTCAGTTGTAATCATCTACAAATTTACTTAGTTTAGTCTCACATATACTAGAGCAAATGTCTGTAAAGCTTGAAGAGAGGTCCTCTGTCCAGGAATCCTCTTATAATTCCATCTCCACTGCCTGTGTTATCAGCAACCATGTGGATAGAGGACACTGCTTTTATTTAAAGACATAATATCCTTTAAATCATCTGTCTTGACACAGCAAGGGTGTTTTGATGACTTCTGGTTGAGTTAGCCAGCTTTTCACTACAATTAACCCAAATCAGCCAGCAAAGGGGACAAAAGGGACCTGTCTTCTTTTGTAGTTTGGGAGGTACAAAAGAGGTTTGAAGGGATATATTTTAAAGTTGGTTTGTTTTCATGCTAAAAAAATGCATAGATTTTGTCTCAATGGGAAAAATCCATATTTGGCATAGAGAAAACTAGTGCTGACAGGAGATAAACACATGGTGAAGTGTGATGGTCACAGCAGGGCTGTTAAGTAGGCATCCAGTTGGCACTGAGTGACTTCTGGTGGCTGCACAATGCAGGGCTGAGTCACCCCGTCAGCCCACACGTGGAATTTCCCCAGTCACAACTCTTGTTAAACCCATTCCCAACACCTTCTGAGTTCTCCTCTAGCAAAGGAGACCAGCCAAAAGTAACAAAGCAAGGTTCAAGTGTGTTTTCCCTTTTCAGTGAACTCCCTACAACACTGAGGTCTCCATCTTCAGACTTCCACATCCAGCTCTCAACAAGAAATTCTTGAGTTTGCCTTGGCACTGCTTAGGAGTCCTGTGAGATGTCAATCCCTACTGCGATATCATAGAATGGTTTGGGTTGGAAGGGATCTAGTCCAACCCTCAAGATCAGAAAGGATCTGAGCACAGTGAGCTCTCTAAAGGACAGAAGGCTTTACCACATGGAAAAGTCGAGCTTTTGGTCCCTGTGCACCAAAGCAGAGGAAGGAATGCGCCAGTTCACTGAATTGTTTAGGTTGGAAGGGACCTCTTGAGATCGTGTAGTCCAACCCCTCTGCTCAAACAGTATCAGCTAAAGCAGGTTACCCAGGACAACATCCAGTTGGGTTTTTAATATCTCCATGGATGGAGACTCCACAACTTCTTTTAGCAATCTTGCTCCAGTGTTTGACCACCCTCAGAGTGGTGGTAACCCTTCTGAGGTAACCACTCCTCTAAAAGGTAAATCCTGAACTTCATCTTTCATGTCTCTTAGTGTTAATCATGAGCCAGACTTTATGGTGATTCTCTTTGCTCTTGCAGGAAGAGCTGGTGCCCGGATCGTGGGGACGATGCAAGGTGGAGACACGGAGGAAGATGTAAGTAACCACCCCTGCGTGCCTGTAGAGCTTCTCCAACAGTGCTTTAGACTGACAGCCCTCTCCTCAGCCAGAGAAACACCTTTTTACCTGCCGAATCTTCATGCCTCAGGCCTGCTTTTCCCGTCCTTTTCCTCCAGCTGGCTGCGCTCTCATCTGCATAGGCATGTATTTTCCTATTTTTGTTTTGCTCTTGGAGCCTCTGCGCGCTGCCCCGTGCTTTAAACTCAGCCTGCAGGGTATAACCAGCGGCACACAGGCTGCGGGAATGCTGCTTCGTTGAGCTGTTGGGGAAGAGGGGATCAGCGCGGTGTGGCAGGATGCATTAGATCTAAATCGCCCGCATTGCTCTAAAATCGCATTCCTTGGAGCCCTCGGCGTGGCACGTGCTAACACACAGTGTCAGTCCTCCAGTTGGTGGGGCAGGGATGAGAGCCAAACTGTGAGCTGTGTCCCAGGGATGCCTGCCTTGCAGATAAAGCTGTCCCATGGCTCCTGGCTTTCCATCTGGTTGACCTGGCGAGCAGATAGTGGCTGAGCAGGTACAGCAGGGACTCATTCTGACTGCTGTTCTCAGCCTGTGGCGTATGGGCAACCCCTTTGGCGTCTTTCTGTGCCTCCGGGCACTCATAAGTGGCCGTATCTGTACCTAGGAAGCTGAAGCCAGCTGCTGTGATATGGTTTGCATCCCTACAGTAAGCTCTCCCCATCATCCAAGCTGCCAGCCAGGAGCCGGCTGGGGATGTCCTGTTCCCCAGGGGATGCTGGAGTCTTGTTTTGGAGAGTTTTAGTTGGCACAGGCCAAAAGCGTGCCAGGAAATAGCACAAACACTTAAAAACTATGATGATCGTGAACTTGTATTTGAACCCGTGCTGTCTAGTAATTTCCTGGTGTAGATGTGGCCTTTCTGTCTCACTGTCCAGCAGACACCTCACCCCCTCTAGATGAGGAGGGCGTGCTAGGGGTTCAGACATCTTCTCTGGGCCCAGCAAGAAGCCCTGTGCTGCTGGGAGATTATCCTTTTCTCTCAGTACTGCCCTGCCTTCCATTGCCTTTGTGCCACAGGAATTAAGCCACTTTGAAACAAAGAATTTGCTTTTTGATGAATCCCTTCACAAAAGCCCATTCCAGACACCAAACCCCAGTGACTAGGCTGGTTTGGATCAGGAAGAGGAGGTTAACGGACAAAGTCGTGAGCTAGCACCTCTCTGGGGTCCCAAGGAGAAGGTCTAAAATGGGAGGGCAATGGATGGGGGATGCACCTCTACAGGACATAAGGGTAGGAGGAAACTCCCGGTGTTCACCACCACATACAAAAGCCATTTGTTGTGGCTGCGTGACACTGCTGGGTTAGCCCTGCAGAGCTCTGGGCAGACCTTCTCCTGCAGGAAGGGCCAGAAGAGGGAAAATACCACTGCTGTTGAGTGTTCATCGCACCTGGATATATATTGCTATATATAGCCATAAGGGAGTTAAGTCTTTTGCTAGAGAGGGATGGGCCCTTCTTTCTGCCCATCCTCACCTTTTCTCTGGAAAGGAACTTTGCCAATAACTCTGCTGTTGGCTTCTCCCAGATGGGATGTGGCTAAGGCTGTTCGTTGCCTTCTGGGGAATGGCTTATGCCCTTGGTGTTCAGACCCGTTTTGGGGTAGGGCCAGCAGTGCCAGTGCTGTAGGTGAAGAAGTTGTGACCTCAGCCACGGTGCTGCCTGATTGTTCTTCACAACGGTCTTGCCAGATCTGGACAGTCATCCTCTGCAATTTCTCTTCCCTTTGGACTTCCCTGTTCATGGCTTTCCCCCATGTTTCCCTGTTGGCACCAGCCCCATCGTATCCAGGTGTGGAGAGCCAAGTCCTTCAGCCTCTTATTGCCCTCACCTGAAGCCACTTGAGTTGTCTCGTGGCTCTTTTGCTGTTAATACAGCATCTCGGCAGGCATTGGGGCTGAGAGGTTGCTTAGGGACATATTCCCTCACAGGGAAGGAAACTAGTGAGGCTGGTTTGAAGCCCTCAAAGAGTTAATTGGGTTATAGAGAGAAGAGAGCAGGCTTCAGCCTGCCCAAGAGCCAGCAGCTGTATGCCCGGCCTCTGTCACTTGCTGGTGTGGCACACGATGCCTGAGCTGTACCTGGCTTTGCTGCCTTCTCCCCAGCTCCCATTCTGGTTACTTTCTGTTTTCTTTTATGTTCTTTTGCTTGTTTGTTTTTTTTTTTTTCCCCCTGCTCTGCCTCTCCTGTTCTTCCCACTCTGGTTCTCCAAGGGGAGATCTGCCCCGGCACGACCAGGCGCGCGCAAGAGCATCACCAAGGCACAGGTGGGTTCCTCTCCTGCAGTTCATTTCCTTCCACTACACCTCGATTCTTTGGTCTCGCAATAGGTGTCACTTTAAAGTTAAACACCCTGCAAGGTTTTTAATACAACCGATTTAGAAGTCAGGGAGTTTGTTTTTTGTCAGCCCTGTTAAGTGGGAAAGGAGGTTTGCAACGAACTGAACGGAGCAGCTGCTGTCTAGCAAAGTGGGGAGCTGCTGGTGAAAGCCATGTGGGCCATTAGCTCCCAGAGGCAGCTGAGCTCTGGCTTTTCATTATTTGGGAAGGCCAGCAGCGCAGCAGCCTGAGTTGGACCAAAGCTCCTTGCAGAATCTGCCGCTGCTCCCCAGAGCAAGTCCAAATCTGGATCCGTACCGGTCCAGACAAACGGCCTTCCCCGTATCCCCCAGGTGTGGGGTCGCACGGAGCACAGGGGAGGAAGTGACTGAGCCACCCTTTACTTTGGAGCCAGCAAAGCTGCTTTGCCATCTGGGAACTGAACTGGTCCTGAATTCTCTTTGCTTTCCATGCAGGAGGACTCGGGGGATAGTGAGATTGACCTGGATGAAGATGAAGACGATGAGGAGGAGGATATGGAAGATGACAGCATGGAAATTTCCCCGAGCAAATCCAGTCACCGTGCAAGGAAGCCAGAGCCACTAGAGGAAAGTGATAATGACTTCTGACCCTTTAGTAGCAGGAGCAGGAGGCATCTGGAAATATAAACTTTGGAAAGATTCAGGCCAGGAGCTAATATCCTGCCATTTGAAAAGCGCTTGTCAGCATGAATTCAGGAGTTGGTAAATAATGTTCATTAAACTTGAAAATTAAACTTGGATTGCCACTCTTGTGACTCTCAAAGCATGAGCAGTTTATCCATAATGAGAATCACAGTAATGTGGAGTGTGGTTATTTCCATAATTGCATTAGAACTGGCCCTCACGCACCGCGGTGCCAGAAGTCGCACTCCAGTGGGTATCGTCTGCTTGATTTCCCTGCATTTTATTATGTCCAAACAGATTTTTTTGGCTTAATAAAACTGGATGAAAATCTGCTCTGGGAGCACACTTAAATTGATTTTAAATCTGGCTTAAATCTATTTATCCTAAACATATCTTTTTCTTAATCAAGGGCTTGCCTCCATGAAGAGCAGCTCCAGTTGCACCAAGGGAGTGTGGGAGAGCAGTGAAGGGGTCCCCAAATGTCACCTTCAGTGCAGCATCTCACAGTATTTCAGCTGCGTCGGTGGGAATTGTTCTCAAACTTCACTGGGCTTGAGTGTTCTGAGAGCAGCCGGTGCGAGACAGCGCTGTAACTAAATCCATATGAAATTAGTCCTTTAATTGTACTTGTGGGGTGGACTCAGATTGAGGCGCTCAAACGGGCCAAAGGTTGGGCTTTTGTTCAGCGAGTTACTCTGATGCCATCAGTGAAAGCGTATTCAGGTGAACCCAAAAGCTGGGGGTTGTCTGGTGTGTTGCCTCTTGCCTTTAAGCTCTGCTTTAGCCTCACAATTTGTCTTCACAGGGGCAGAAATCAGTGCTTGATTAGAAGAGTTCATTTTGGTGTGTGTTCATCAGGGCAGATGAGAGCCCAGGCTGTTTTCCTGCCCTTCATTTTTGGTTTGTTTTTTTTTTTAAATCAGCAGAGTACTTTGCTTTTCCCTCCATCTGAAGTCTAGAGTCAGGCCCAGCCCCTCCATTATTGTGCTGAAGGAAGGAATACACGTGAGTTACTTGAAAAACTGAGAGCTTTTTCATCTCTCCGTGTCTCTGCCCCAAGGGTGGCACCTTCCCACCTGAGGTGGGCCCCCATCGGCGGAGCCCAGAGCTTGAAATGACACGTCAAGGTGGGACAAAAGTTTACAGGTAAATACAGTACAAGTTTTTTGTAGTAATGGGATATATGTGGGCGCAGTGTTGTGCTGAAATACGCACAATTTTACAGGCTTGAGCTGAGCCAGATGATGGTTAGGACACTTCCTTCCATGCTGTAAAGTTCATTGGCATTTTGCATCTCACTTCAAAGAAAGCAGACACAGAAGCTGATGTTCTTAGTGCTGCAAAGCGCTGGGACAGCCATTGAGAAAGTGCACGCGCTCCCCACATCCCTCTCGCAAGGAACAACAATGTCCTGATTTTAGGATCTGTTCTTAAAACATTTTTTCCACGTTACACAGGGAATCTGTTCTGATCCTCTCTGAGGGCTGAGATATATCTGACCCATGAGAGGGACTTCCCACAAGACCGGGCCCGGTCTCCAAATCTGGGCTGCAGTTTCAGAGTTAGTTTTCTATGTTATTTTCGACATTGTAGGCCGAAATGAAAGCGGACTTAATACCTTGTGTGCTCAGAACCAGGACCTTTTCAGCACAGACGGACGGGGTTTGGGGTAGCCGTGATTTTGCTTTGCAGCTTCTCATACCGGGCTAGAAAAGCAGCGCTGTTGGTAGCCACCCCTGGTTCCAATGGAAATGCACCCTCAGAGCACTTGGTGCTTTCAGCTCAGGAGTGTTTGTGTAGAGCTGGGTGTGTGCATACACATATAGATTGATTAAATATATTTCAAATTGTTGTTAACCCCCTGTTTCTCGGAGCTCCAGGGCGCTGGAGCTGGCTAGAGGTTGTTGATGGCTCTCTCCATGGGTGTTTCAGGTGATGTTTCAGCTCAGGATTAGGCAGAGGCTTTGAGCAGAGCTGGACCCGAGCCTCAGTCTGCCCTGAAATAATGGTGAAAGAGCTAAGACTTAAATCACTCAGCGTCGCTGTATCCTGTTGGAGAGCGTGTGCCAGCCCCTGATGCCTTATGGAAAAGCCGTGAGCCCTCTTGTCACGCCAGCACAGGGCCTGGGGTCTGCAGCCGGGGCAGCGGAGCGCAGCGCGCCCCAGATCTCCTAAGTCATGGTCCATGACCAAGAGAGGAAGGCAGTGCAAGGCATCTTCTCGGCTAGGAACCAGTTTATTTCCCAGTATGTACATCTCACGCAGCTCAGCCCAGCGTTTCTCCAGGATCAGCCCACAGAGGTCCCTCCCTGCAGCAGCAGCGTGGCTCGGGGTGGGCTCTCGCGGGGGTTGAGTGGGAGAGGGGGCAGTAGCTGGAGGAGGGCTCTGGGAGGCGTTGCATAGTTTGGCTACTGGCCCACCTGCAAACTTGGCACCTTCTGGAGAGCCTGGGTCTCTGCCGCGCAGACAAGGGCATCACCTGGCACCTCTGCCCAAAAGGTGACCTGCCAGGGGAGGACCCTGCCTGCAGCTGGGACTTCGGGAAGACACATCCCAAGGTCACACAGCTTGTCACCGATGACAACAGCAGGACACCCAAGAAGTCCAGCCTGTACTCGAGAAGCAGAACTTCATTAGATACCAGAAAGAAGTTCTTTGCTGTGAGGGTGGTGAGACACTGGAACAGGTTGCCCAGGGAAGTTGTGGATGCCCCATCCCTGGAGGGGTTCAAGGCC
>JAOXJK010000069.1:16924963-16938947 GCA_025774025.1 Xenus cinereus | reverse complement strand
TTGGAGCAACCTGGTGTGGTGGGAGGTGTCCCTGCCCAGGGCAGGGGGTGGCACTGGATGGGTTTTAAGGTCCCTTCAAACCCAAACCATTCTATGACTTACTCGAGGCTTTGCAGACTGTGATTCACCTTCAGAGCTTCAGCCAAGGCAACCGAGCCGTTGTCTCCTACCGAGTTGCTGGAGAGTCTAAGACACGAGAGGAAGAGCAGGCGTTACCTGCAGCTGTGCTGCAACCAGCTTGGATCTGCTGGCAAAGGGTTCATCTCCCCAGGCTCCTTCTGCTCCAGCAGTAAGTATGAACTTGCTGTGATCTCGTTTCCAATCTCCTTACACCTTTTGTTCTTGTATGTTGGTTTTGAGCTGAAACTCAGCTTTTAATGTATCCACAGGGCTTGAAGACCAGGCGCTTGCCTCTGCTGGAGGGCAGGCTTGGCCTTCTTGGTTCTTTACATGACTCCCTGCATCCCTGGAGAGCCCCCTCCACCCACACCGACCCCCTCGGGCAAAACTAGTGGAGTCTACCCTGCCCTCATCACACGGCCCAGCTCCTGCCCATCGCTCCTGCCCACAGATCCCAGGAGATGTAACACTGGTGTCACCATCCCTCCACCTCACTCTGCTCTTACGTCAGCTCCTTCAGGCTGCAGTTCTGCTTCAGCGCCTCCGCTATCTTCCTGGCACCCTGGGCTCCGATGGCGTTCTTCTGCAGGCTGCAAAGGTGAGGAAGGGACCCATGAACATGGGGTGCCACTTCCCCGTCAGTGGCACCTTGGTCTATTGGGTGGCTGGGAGAGGAGAGAGAGCAGGTCGTGGTCACTCACTGTAGGGTCATCAGCCTGCGGTTGGTCAACAGGGCCTCGGCCAGGAAGGTGGCACCGTCCTCCTTAATGATGTTGTGCTGCAGGCTGTGAGGAGAGAGGAGCAAAGGCATGCCCAGTGATCATCTGCCCAGGCGTTTGCTTGCCCCCATCCTTGGTGTGAGAGGGTTGTCTGGCCCCGAAGCATCCCTGCTGAGGGCTCTTCCTCCCTCCATGGGAGATGTCTCCTCCCATGCACCAGCATAGTGTGCCCTCTCACGCGAGGGATGGACCTGGATCTCCACCTCCACAAGCTGAGAGGCAGAAGGTCCCAACATCTCTGGCCCGTGGTCACTGGGTCTCTGCCGGCTGCACTCGTGCTTGCTGCCCAGCACAACCCAACCAGGTTGTGCCCAGGATCTCCCCACACGCTGACCCTCAAGGTGGGGAAAACCTCGATGGGGCTGGAGGGGGTTTTGTCCTGGGGATCTGTTCCCAGAGGTGCTGCAGAAGTTGAGACTTACTTCAGGAAGAGCAGGACTTGGTTTTTTTTCAGCGCATCAGCTAGTGCTTTTGCTCCGGTGGGGCCGATGGAGTTGCTCCTCAGGCTGGGGTGAGATGGGCAGAAAAGCCAAATTTAGCAAAGCTGGAAAGGCCTGTGCCCAGTTTAAGCCAAATGCCACGTGGCACGATCTCCAGCACTGCTGAGGTGGGACATCAGGCCGTCAGCTCACAAGAGTTACATTCACCTCTTGAGCAATGGTGGCTTTGGGGGCTGGAGACCCTCCCCAGCTTGGTTAGGCTGGGTGGGATCCGGCCCCACTGTGGCCATGGGAATGGTTCCCGTGGGGAATGTGTGAATGGCAGGAGCTGGCAAAGGGGAAACACTTACTCCAGCACCATCAAGCTCCTGTTCACCATCAGTGACCTGGCCAGCGCTTTGGCTCCCTTGTTGCTGATCTGATTTTCTGCCAAGCTGCCCGGAAAAAGAAAAATCAGGTCTTTTTCAGGGGAAGAAAGAGGCTTTCAGAGCCCCTGGCGTGTTTCAGGATGCAGCTGGGATGGGTGAGCAGAGGAAAGCCATGGGGAACATTTTATTTGTGGTACAACCATGCAAAGTGGCGGATCCTCTGAGGTTTGCTCTCCTGGGCTGGACACCAGGCAGGGTTTGCAAGGACAGGGTGGAAGGGGAGTTTCTAGACTTAAAATTAATTGGTGTCATGAAAAGGGAATTCCAATCGCAGCATGGGGGACTCTGTTCAGCCATGAAGAAGGGGAGGGAGGTAGGGAAAGTGGGGACCTCCCTGTGAGGGGCTCAGGAGCCCATCCCCTCCATACATCAGATGCTCCATGTGGAGCCTTGGGTGTCCAGCAAACAACCATGACCTTGGGAAGCAGTTTGTGGGGGATAACCCATGGATTTCTACATAATTTTTTAGGAAGAGCGAGGAGGAAGTAGTCCCAGGAAGGCTGGGTAAGACAGCCTGCCCAGCCACCATGAGGACACAGAGGGTAAGGTCACCGTGCCTGGGTGCAGGAGATCGTGTGGGGCTGTCCTTGTCACTAGGCACCCTGAGGAGCCAGTGGGAGAGACATTCCTGGAGGACCCTCACCCTGGTTTTGAGATGCCCCCAACTCTGCTCTGCAGCCCCCGGAGCAGCCCATCTGCCCTGGGCCAGGTCCTACCTGAGCTTCTGGATCTGGCAGTCCTTCACACTCAGCACGCTGCCAAGCAGCTCCATCACGTTGTCCTTAAACTGGTTATTGTCCAGCCTGGGGAAGATACAAAGAGAGATCAAAGCAAGCATTTGGAGAACAAAGTGGAGAAAGGACTACCCTCCCGTGATATCTGCCTATCACAGGTGGAAAAACTCAAGCAGAGAAGCAGAGCTGAATCAGAGGCATCCCTAGGAGATTTCTCTGCTGAGGAACAATGTTGGTGGCCCATGTCTCCCATCAACACCCAGGATTTTGAGTCACAGCCCGGCATCGCATCCCTCTTTGCTTCTCCGGGTGCAATCCAAGCAGGACTCACCTGAGGTTGTGGCAGAAGAGGAGCTGGGAGAGCAGACTCTTACAGACATTGTAGGTGAGGCAGTTGGAGAGGTTTGTCTCCTCCATGCAGACATCAGAGACCTGCAGGAGATAAGCCAGGGCAGAGCAGTTCACAGGGGTGAGCTTCCCGGCCAAGCTCTCATTCTTCATGGCTTCTTCCACAGTCTTGGCAATCTCCATGTGCTGAATTTCATACAGGCAGTGCATGGTGTTCACTGCCCGCGAGGAGATGTCATAGTTGGTGTTCAGGCAGCCCTGGAGGAAGCTGATCGCTTGGCTCCTGAAGCTGTTGTGCTCGTCTTTCACCAGCAGCCACCCAGAGAGCAGCTTGTTCACCTGTGGGGAGAGGAGCCCGGAGAGAAAACGCACAAAGATGTCCAGCTGCCTGTCCTCTGCCTGCAGCGACCTCTGAACAGCGCTCTTGAAGTGGTTGAGGAAGCCCAACTTGGGCCAGGACATCCCGCTCTCCGTGAAAAGGTCAAATATTGCCCGTTTCGCTGCCGTGTAATAATAAATAGCCGCTAGGAACTCCTGGATGGTTAAGTGGGAGAAGTAGTAGGCCGTGAAGGACTGCATCTCTTCCTTGAGCAGGAGCCGGCTGCACAAGCTGCTCTGCAGCAAGGAGAGGTCGATGCCGTACGCCTTCATGTCCGGCTCGTAAAACACGTATTTCTTTTTGAGCAGCCCGTAGAAGGCCAGTCTGCCCAGGCTGCCCACTATCTTCTTGCTGTTGTTCACAGCCTGCTCGATCCTGAGGGTTTCTCTTGGCTTTTCTGGCCAGTCGCTGCTCAGAGCCATCTTAAAATAATAGGAGTAGATTTCTGATAGGGTCCTGGGGACAACGGGTGTTTCTTGGGATTGATCGGTGCTGTTTTTTAGGTAATAACCAATGGAGGAACCAGAAATCCAGCAAAAGCCAGGAACAGTGCACATGACATGTAAGGACCTGTTAGCCCTGATGTGACGCAGGACTTGGCCGGATAAGTCTCTGTTGTCAAGGAACATCTGGTCCAAGAAGTCCTTCATCTCTGCAGCTCCAAACCCTCGTATTTCCGTCATCCGGTCGACAAGCCCACCAGGGATTTGGCTGGCTGCCATTGGCCGTGACGTGACCCAAACAGAAGCCTCCTGCAGCAGGTTGCCACGTATAATGTTGGTGATCAGGTTGTCCACCTGGATCTCCTTTTTGGGATCAGTGCATACTACCGTGTTGGAAAAATCCAAAGGAGTCTTGAACTCATCCAAGCCATCGAGGATGAGGAGGGTCCTGGCGGCTCCCGCCCAGATGCAGTTGGGCTCGGTGATGTGAGGAAAGGCCAGGCAGATGAGCCTTTCAGCAGAGAGCTTCTCGTAGGTGTTGAGCTCCCGGAAGGTGAGGGGCAGCACAAAGATGATGTCCCTGTTGATCTCCCCCTTTGCCCAGGTGTAGACAAACAGCTTCACCAGTGTGCTTTTGCCAATCCCAGCCACTCCGATGGTGACAGAGATCCGGGGTGGGATGCTGACCTTGGAGAGAGGCAGGAAGAGCTTCTCTAGAGGGATGCTCTTGGATGCATTTCGTAGGCCTTTGGTGGCTTCAATCTGCAGGATGTCATGCTCCTTCTGCTGGATATCAGTCAGGCCTTCCACCAGCAGCAGGTTGGTGAGTCGCTGGAGGGGACCTGTCTCCAAGCCATTCCCATAGTAGTTTTGGAGGCTCTCCAGGTGCTTCTGCACCATGGGTTCTGCACAGAGAGAAATGAAACGGGGGGTGAGGAGGAGGATGGTAACCACAAATGCAAATGAGAGACGCTGCTTCACTTTTCTGCCGTGCCCGTACAGAGGGGAAGCTGCACAGAGCCCTCACGTCCGGGCAGGAAGGTATGTGCCAGGGCCTGGAGGGCACTAATAGGCTTAAATGGCCCTGACCAGCCTCACCCATCAGTCCAGGAGCCCATTTAAGTTCAATCCTGGGCCTTCAACCCCTGCCTAAGCTATGCTGTAGGAGCACTTATCTACAGCACCATTGTGCCTGTGCCTGCAGGACCTTATTCTTCTGGACCTTGATCTTGGGCCTCATCGCTCTGCACTTGCCTGGCAACCGCTGAACTATGTCTTAACCTGATTGCCGTAGCTGGACCTGGCTCTGACCTCTGGATTGACTTCCCGGCTTGACCTCAGCCCTGCCTCATCACTATGGACTTATCTGATGAGTTGGACTCCTGGCTGAACCTGGTGACCATCTCTGGACCTGTACTGCTCACCGGACTCAGTTACCACAGCCCCTGGGACAGAGTATTTAAACCCTCCAGCAAAGGCTGGACAGGCAGGGGATGATGCTGTGAGAGAGTCAGAGCACACGTGAGCCAAGGTTGGAGCCTTCCATCCAGGAGGGAAACCAGGGAAACATCTCCTGGCAAGAGGGTTGCAAGGAGAGCCTGGAGTTAGGGCAGCCACCAACAGATGGGGTCAGCCATGCCCAGCCATCGTCCTCCTGCTGTCCCCTGGTTCCCAGTCCAGCCTACTGGGAGTGACTGGTGTGATCTGGATGTTGAGAACACTAAAGGCTCCTTGGACTGCCCAGAAGGGTGTGCTGAGGGCAGTGAGGGATCTGCAGGAAGGTCCCTCAGATGTGGTAGAGAGTCCTTGTCACCCCCTGGCTGTGTCCTTCCCCAGCAGAGACCCCAAGGCAGCACTGTCACTTGCATGGACACTCCCATTGGAGCTGCCAAAGTTGCCCAGATCTGTGCACATCTTGGGGTGCTCCAGGAAGCACCCACAGCCAGGACATGTGTGCAAACACCCCTCGTTGGGTCCAAAGTGGACTGCCTACCATAGACAGTGATGTGAAGGTAGAGCTGGGAATTGGTGGTCTCGATGAAGGTCTGCAGGGACTGGGAGGCGTAGCTGCCCTTGCCAGCCAGGATGTCCACCACTGCCCTCACCTGCTCGGGCAGGGAGCTGGCCTCCTGCGCCCGGCCGGCCTCCTCCACTGTGAGGAGGTCCAGCCTCCGCAGGTAGCAGATGATCTCCTCCAGGAACTGCGGTGAGATGGACCTCACCAGCTGCTTGCGGTAGCGATTGATCCAAGCTTCTGTGGAAGAGGAGAGCAGGAGAGTTGAGTCTTGAACAAGGGTCTGGGCACGTTGCTCAGGGGTGATGGGGAAAGGTGGCAGTGGAGCACCCCATCTGACTCTGAGGGTAGCAGAGGGTAAACTAGAGCCCTCCAGAGCGACCTGCCAAAGTCCTCTTTGAGATGATGATGCCATCCCAAAGCTGTGGCAGGCTGTTTTGTTAGGAGATGTTTGGTCAAGGCAGCAGCTATCGAAATTGGAGTCAAAGAAATGGAAGAACACAATCATGAAATGAAATTTCCTCCCGGAACCCAAGCCCATGCAGACATAAAAGTCTGAGCAAGTTCATTTGTCCCTGGAGACAGCCATTCCCCCTGTGCCAGCGAGCAGTCCCCAAACCCTTGGACTAGAAACCACTGTCAACTCTCATGCCTCGATCCCCCACCTTGTCCCATATTTGAATCTGAAACTCCACTGAGATGATGGGTCTCCAGCTGCCCAGCCACCACTCACCTTCCATCAGAGGCCTCCCGTGACATGGGTGATCCCTGGGCGAGGAGCGCTGTGTTGGCAGCAGCACGGCTGTCCCATGGACCGCCCCGCGTCCCCCAGGCTGGCTCACAGCGTCAGTTGAGGCTCCTCAGCCTTTATCCATGTTCCTGGTGGAAGAAGAGAAGCATGAGAAGCAGCATGGGAGGGAACCCACCTTGAGGTAACGTGGTGCTGACTGTGGTGGAACCAAGGGTCCATTTGTCAGTTTTTGGCTAAGACCAGAGTCCACGGTGCTGTGGACCTGCAGGGGCAGAGCCAGGACCATCATCTATGCCCAGACCTCACGTAACACAAACTTGGTGCCTTCACCACCACCGCTTATGCTGGAGCCTTTCTTGGGCAGAGCGATTGCATTAATTGCCCTGACGATGCACCCGTGTCATCCGTGGGCCACCCAGTGATTGCTGTCACCGGAGGGACAGCAGGGCCGGGAACCGCCCGTGCGTTTTCCTTCTCTGTGTTGTGAAGGAAGCTGTGGGGCAGCAGACAGAGCGATGAAGAGCCCGTTTTGGTTTCGAACCCACCTCACCACCGTCCAGAGCCTCCGTCAGGGCTCGCTGAGCGTGGCCAACACCACATCCTGTTGCAGAGAGCTCTCTAGATGCTCCACTTTTGCAGCACTCTTGAATTGTCGCGTGGAGAAGGAGCATCTACCTGCTCCCTCCCCCTCGGCTGCTGCCAAACCGCACTGAGGGTTTGGTGTTTTATTTTTAAGAAGTGTATCCGTTCACTGAGTCCAATTGTTTTATGAGCAGAGGTGGAGAGGGAAATGCTTCCAGGCCTGAGGGTGCTCCCAGCTTCACCTATGTTAGCAGATGGCACTGTGCTATGGCCTCTCCACCAGCCCCAAAGTCATCTCCAGGAGCTGGCTGTGTCCAGGTGGGAACTTCTTAGCCCCAGGGGCTGTCTGATCATGGCAGCGATGCAAACGCAGTGTCCCAGTGCCCATGGCCTGGCATGGCATCCCTTCCTCACCTCCACCTGGCCTACAGGATGCTCTAGATCCACGTGATCACCCCCATCCATATGGGTCAGAGGCACTTCAAGGAGGTCCCTGCCCACAGGCAGCCTTGCCTTTGCCCAAACCCACTCCGCAGTGGCACGTGGGCGCTGTGGGGGCTTCGGTGCAGCCTCGCCAACAGGACCAGGTAGTGCTTTCTTTTGTCAAACCCAAGCTCTTCCAGGAAGAAAGAACAAACGTAGCTTCACCAGGGAAACTTGGTAGAGTCTCTGGTCCATGGTTAGGTCCACGGCGCAAGGTTAAGGTGTTTGGGATGTCCCATTTGTAGACTCTTCCCTTCATCCCCTTACCAGGAGATCCGTGCTGAGGTCTATTTCTCCTACCAGAGGACACAAGGGCTCAGCCACCAGCAGTAGCCCAGCCGTACGGATGGTGGCCAGGCTGCAGGAGGGAGGACCAGGCACAGCATCTCCTAGAGCCGGGTCCCTCACAGACCCCATTGGCTGGATCTCACATGGAGACCCCTTGGCAGCACCTCCTACGGAGTGGGGTAAGTGTCCGAGGGGCACTGGGTGCCGAACCCCATCCTCACCTGCCCAGATGGTTTCACATGTGGCTTGGACAAGCCCTAATAGGGGTGGTGGGTGCTGTTGTAGCTGGGTCTGAACCCACATCCTTTCCATCCTGGAGGGAAACCCGAGTTCCTCCACTCTTCCTCAGCTGCACAGCTCTGACCCCCTGGTTTCAGAGGTGGCAGAGGTCCATGGTCCCCGTGGCAGTGACGGTGGCCCCACAGCAAAGCCCTTTTCTCCATACAGGGCGCAGCAGGGCTGCAGCAGCAGCTCCCCTTGCTCTTCGCCCCCAGACACTGGCTTGGTCAATTAAGATGCTGCCAATTAGAGGAGCTCAGTGAGCAATTCGCAGCAAAATTTTTACCCTTTGATGTCTTCTTGTCTCTAACTGGCCTGGAAAGTTCAATTAAAGTCTTTGCAGGCAGCGGCCCCCGGGTCTCTCATCTTTGGGGTGGAACCAAGGAGGCAGCCAGAATGAAAGGGGGATTTGCTGCTGCTCGCAGCGCTGCTCCCCGCAGCCCTTCCTCTGCAGCGCGGCTGGCGAGAAAAACCCCTTTGATGGGGGAAGCCTTCTCCAACACCACAGATTAGTTGATGGTGTCCTCTGGTGCTACTTCAAAATGTGATCCCGCTGCTGGAAACCAGCAGCCCTGGGTCAGCTCGTGCAGAGGCATCTGACTGGGAGTATCAGGCAGCAGAATTCATAAAGCAGCGGAATAAATAATGCAGTGGCTGCTGGTTTTTTATTGCTTCCAGTGGAAAAGTTTCAGGTGCGGCTGTGCGATGCTGGAGGCTGCATCCTAGGAGGGTGAAGGGTGTTATCTGGGCTGTTTGAAGGGTGGAGGCCAGCCAAGGCCAATCTCTGAAACCCCTACAAAGATCCGAGATGTTTCCAGGATGCGACCCAGTCCATCCCGAGGCTGCTGGGATGAGTCGTCTTCTGAAAGTGCTGGAGTCACCATCCCTGAGGCTGGAAGGTGGTGTCCACAGCCATCCTGTGAGCACGGAGCTTGGCCCTGGGTTTGCAGCTATCGCTTGGCCGGGATCAAGCAGGGACGCGTATCCAGAGAAGCCACCATCCAGCGATGGTTTGTGTCTGCCCTGCTTTGTTGCCTCCTTCCCCCGGGGCGCCAGGAGAAGAAGCAGGAGAGTGGGAGGCCGCCCCGCCAAAATGATGAACGGTGTCTGCAAGCTCCACCGAGGGAAATGGAGGATTTTGGTGGCAAAAACTTGGCGTTAATGCTTTTGTCACCTGGTGTGGTCCAAGAGCCCAGCTCAGGGGAAAATCCTCCCACCTGAGAGTGTCCAGTCAATGCTGATGTGTTCTTCCAGCAGCTTCAATCCTACGTCCCACCATCACCATGACCCACCACCCCAACGTTCCACCAGGCCTGTGGGCAGACAGTCCATGTCCCAAACCCATCCGTGCCTGGGAGCCACAACCACCGTGCCGGAAGGTCCCTGACCATGAGCACAGACAAGCCCTCTACCAACCAGCCGCTGCGTCTTTCATCACTGTGTGTCTTGCTCCAAGATCCAAACTGCCTGGCATTGACACCAGGAAACACGGACCCACACATAGCTGCTTCTGCTCAACTCTGCCTCTAATTATGTACGTGTATTTTTGCTCCTGGAAGTCCAATGTGGACCAAAAGCAGCTTGCCAGGGGATCGGAGATGAAGGGACAGTCCTGAGATGGCCACAGCATCTCAGACGGCTGGAGATAACAGATATTTGCTGTCTCTCTGCTCTGTCTGGCCTCTCAGGTCTTCCTCCTACCAGGAGGTGGCTTTGGTTTTCACATGACAGCCATCCCCCCAAAAAAACAGATCCATGACCCTGTGCTTTGGGAGTCTGCTGAGGACTTGGGACTGTCCCGCACCAGGAGCTGTCGCAGCAGCCACCAGCAGCACCGAGGTGACATCAGGCTCAGCAGTGGGACATCCGTGGCTGTTCCCCCATGGGGGCTCGTGGGCAGATTCACCAGCAGCATCAGGGGACGCTGGTTGTCACCTTGAGCCAGAAGAACCTTGGGGACCCAACCTGCTGTGGTGGGCCGAAGGGTGCCTAAGTCTAGATGGGCACCAAAGTGCCAAGCAAGATCTCCTGGACAACTGCAGAGCTACAAGAGGAAAACATCAGAAAATGGGCTGATCTGCAATGTTTAGGTATGTCTAAAGCTTTTTATACAAACTAATAACGGCATCGTTAAGCAGGTGCCTGAAGGGGTAGAGAAATGCCTGCTGCAGGGCAGCTCCGTGCCCTCACACACGCAGAAACCCAGCCCTTGCCTTCTCCCCGTCCCATCGCCGCAGGGTTTGGCATGGCACCGCTTCCTCAAAGCTCTGCAAAGCCTGGGGTGATGCCTCTTGGTGCCACTCACACCCCGGCGGCAGCGCAGAACCCGTCTCCCCACCCCAGACACGGGAGCGGAGAGAAACCAACCCCACCAGACCTTCCCACCACTTCCTGGCGCCCCGGGCTTCTTCCGGCGAATCTCAGGCTCCTTTACCAACACCCCCTCTCTCTCTTATTTCTTATTTTCTTCTTATTTCTTTCTCCTGCCCCTTTTTGTTTATGTATCCACCCTGTGCGGAACCTGGCCGAGCCAACATCTCCAGCCATTCCCCATCAACCCAGGAGTTGAGGTCCTGAAGGATACAGGCTGCCACCTTTTGGCAGAACCGAAAAGAATTCACCTCGTTAATTTACGTTAATTAGGCAAACATTTTGCATTATACCCAATTATAAAACTTGCAGATTTGCGGGTAATTCATTTAGATAGTTTTTAGCCAGTTTACATATGACTTTCAGAAGAAGGCCTATTTGTTTTGGTCTGGGTTTAATGCTAGCAAATTTATTGTGAATAGAGAGTGACCCCCTGTGCCAATTTGGTGGGTTTTTTTCCCCAAAACCTCAACCAGAATAACCCAGCCCAGACACAGCAGGAGTTAAATAGTGAGTTGTGGAGGTGAGGAGTGAGTTGTGGGTCCGGAGGTGAAGAACCCCCAGGCTGAATGGCAGCAGCAGTCCCAACACCAGATCTCACCAGGGAAAGGCAAAGATCCATCTACAGGTAATGCCAAACGGATAAAAACGAAGCTAATTTCAGAGAGAAGTGACCCTTCCGCTTTGGGTGACCCTTCCGTGTCATGGTCAAACCCTGGGTGCTGGTGACGTCTCAGTGGGTGACAGCACCCAGCCAGTGCTCCAGCTGGTCCCCTCCCCATACCTATAGGACACCTAGTGCCTTTAATGACATTAGAGTGCTTAAACAACAGCAGGATTAAGCCTAATGCGCTGACGAATTCCAGCCTGGCCCAGGCTCCGTGCCCATGCTCTGGGCACGGACGCATGTCCCCTGCTGAGCTCCATCACCTCGACCCGCTCCCTGCGCCTCCAGGCCCTGCAGAGCGCTAGGGGATCCCCTGCAGGGAAAAGGGCTGAAGAAGGTCCCAGCTGCGGCTTTGGAGACCTCGGTGTCACTGGTCCCTCCGGCTGAGCTCCGGGAAGACGCCGTGAGCCCCGTTCCCCAAGAGGGACGTGGGGGTGCAGCTCTGGGCTTCAAGGTCTGACAGCCCCAGGACGCTGCCTCGCTCTTTAGTGCAACTCTGCACCGTGCCACGGGCAGGTACATCGCTAACCTCATCCTTTTCCATTTGCGGTACATACTGGGGTTTTTTTTGGGATGGTTTTGGAGTGGAATGAATTCAGTAAATGACATTAAGATGGAGGCAGAAGCTGGCGCTGCACGAGGTGGAGAGGCGTTGTGCGGGCAGGGCATCCTGCCCACGGCTGCCTGCACCTCTGGGCAGATGGCAGCAGGGGACAGGATTTCTGACAAGTGCCAGGTCCCCCCCACGAGGTCGCCCGCGCGTCTCCATCACTCAGGAGGACTCGGCGCCACGGGCCGTGCCACACCAGCCTGCTCTTCTGGCTGCTGCTGGTGGTCGGTCACCTCTTGCCCATCCCAGGGACCTTCTGCCCAGCTCCTGGTCCCACCACGTGTTGGCCCAGCGACTCCATTTCACGTGGTGGTGGCACCAAGGGATCTGCAGCAGCTTGACCCCACACGGGAGGGCCGAGTGACACCTCCCCTTCTCCCCCTACCTCTCCAAAGCCCCCCCAGAAGCTTACCTGGGCTTTGTGCCGCCTTCCCCAGGGCCCGGTGGGAGCAGGAGAGCAGGGAGGGCATCCTCGTCGCGGTGGGAGGATGCAGCCCCTCCAGGCCCACGCTCTTTATCCCCAGAGCTTTTCTTCCTCCTCCTCACCTGGATGCTCAAGTTGAAGGTAGAAAATGGAAGTCCCTCTGGCTGGTGGCCTCTGGCCCTGGGGGACACACGGAGGACCCAGTGGCGGGGGCGATGCTCGGGGCAGCACCTGGGGGAGGTGGGTCCGGCTTCCCCACCCACCCGCCGTCGCCGCTTCCAGCCCGGTGGCTTTTTCTCTCTTTCAGTTTACTCCTCACCCCTTCCTGTGCCGTGGTTCTCGATCTTCCTTCCTGTCAGCGCGGAGCTGCTGCCTATGCAAATTGATGCGAATTATCTGCTGAAAAAACAGAAACGTGGGGGGACACCCCGGAGCCTGTGTGACCCCCCGCCGGCGGGTCTGTCCTGGTGGGATGCTCGGTGCACGGCCGTTTCTCCAACCTCAGCTGCTTTCTCCTGGGCGAGCCACAAAACCAGGCTGCCCGATGTCCAAATTACACTAAATTCCCTCAAAATAAGGCCATGAGCTCGTCCTGGTCTGGGAGAGCCAAGGGTTTTTGCTACGTGCCCACCTCACTGGCTGGGAACGCTGGGGAGATCCGGGGAAGAGGCTGGAGCCACAGCAGCTTTGCCCTTTGCCGGACCACGCGTGGAAACGTTTCCACGAGTAAATTCTGAAAGAGCGGAATAAAGGGGCAGGAATAAACTTTCCTTGCTCAAAGCCGGTTTTCTGGCAGTGCTGAGGGTTTTCTGGAATGGTGGGTCGGAAGAGGTGGATGGCGTGGCACCCGGCAGCCCTGTGGCCGCATCCAAGAAGGAGCCAGGGCCACCACGGCAGCAGGACCGGCGGGAGCTGCCCTCCCCGGATCCACTCAGGCAAGTGGGGTTGGTTGTTTTTTCCCATTTTTGTCCTACAAAAAAAAAACCCTTAATTTGTAAATCTTATTACAGGTTTTTGCTGGCGTTTAGGCAAATCCTATTAGTTCGGAGATGCTGAGCAGAGAGGTCCCCTGGAGGCAGGTGGGGCAGGGTGGCACAGCAGCAATGAGACCCAGGGCAAGTAAATCTGCTTTCCGTGAGTCCCGGGGCAGAGTGGCCGTGCCCAGGGAAGGGGGGGAAGCGTATCCCACCAAAAAACGGGATAATCGCACGCCACGATGGGGTTTGCTGCCTGTTTTATGCCCAGAGGCTTGTTTTTCTGGCCAAAAGCTCCTGCTGATGGTGTGGTTTGGGAGAGATCAGAGTAAGCAGAAGTCGGTGATGGAAACAGATGGAAATAGCACGTCCTGTTGGGACACCCGCCCTGGTGGGGTCTGTTTGTATCTAAAATGTAGCTCTAATTAAGCTACGTCTAAATCTGTAATTGCACGTCTTTCCCTTCATCAGGTCTAGCTGAGAGGTGGTTGATGACTGATGGTGGAGATGATGTTGGAGATGATGGAGCTCTCATGGTGGAGAGCTGGTGTGGGACGGGCTGGGCTCACAACCAGGTCATCTGCATGGGGTGAACGGTGTTTGGGGAGGAGAGGTGGAGGCAAGCAGGAGTTTGGACTTCCAGCCACAGCTGTGGGCTGTGTGTCTCCCAGGGATTGCTCTCTGCTGGTCCTAGGGCTGCACCTGGTAAGGCCTTAAAACCTTTCATAGAATCACAGAATGGTTCGGGTTGGAAGGGAACTTAAAGCCCACCCAGTGCCACCCCCTGCCCTGGTCAGGGACACCTCCCACCACACCAGGTTGCTCCAAGCCCCCTCCAACCTGCCCTTGAACCCCTCCAGGGATGGGGCAG
>JAOXJK010000069.1:16882288-16897945 GCA_025774025.1 Xenus cinereus | reverse complement strand
CAGGTTGGAGGGGGCTTGGAGCAACCTGGTGTGGTGGGAGGTGTCCCTGCCCAGGGCAGGGGGGTTGGAACTGGATGGGCTTTCAGGTCCCTTCCTATCCAAACCATTCCATGATTCTGTGACCTGAGCCATGCCATGGGGTGTGGGTCAGCCCCCAGGCAGCATCGCCATACTGTGCCATGTGGGTCTAGCCACCACAGTGTGCGGTCCCCGCATAGCACACCTGGCAAGACTGACACCAGGACACCTCCCTGCTGCCCCTGTCAGCCCTTTCTGAAGGGCACCCCACCCCTGGTTTGTTTGTGGGGTGCTGGGCAGGAGAAAGCCTTCCCACAGGATGCTGGGGAGTGCAGGCAGGATGGCATCCCAGAGGTTGGGCTGCAGCCCTGGCTCTACATTGGAGGCTTCCCCCTTCTCCGGGAGCACTTTTGAGGCTGTGAGGGTCCTGGTGAGGCTGTGGGGGTCCTGGGGGGGTGTGCCCCTCTGTGATGTGGAGCAGGACCTGGAGGACACTGTGCAAGCCATCCACAGGGACAGACACCACAGGCAGGAGAGTGATGGGCAGGAAGGAGGGGGGCTGCTTGCTCCAGCCTTCTGCCTGACACGGCCTGACATCCCACTGGCCCCGGGGTCCTTAACCCTCCTCTGTTTTCTTTTTATCTCAACAGGACAAGAAACTGCGGATCTTTGACCCCCGAGCCAGCCCAGCTGCCTCCCAGGTACTGTCCCTCCAGGGTGTACTGGGTGACATGGTGGCATCAACCCTGCCTGACCGGGGTGCCGTGGGGTGGGCTTGGTGCCCCAAACTGTCCCACCCCTGGGGCAGCTTGGGAGAGACAGCACAACAGTGTGGGCTGAGGGCAGGGGGAACGGGCAGCCTCCTCCTCAGCCCCGCTGGGGTTTGGCACAGGGGACCTCTGCCCTGTTGCTGGGGTCGGCGAGCTCTCCCAGTGCACTGGCACGCTGCTGCCGGGACTGGCTACCTGCGGGCAGCGATCCGGAGCCCCGTGGGCACGAGAGCTGCGGGCTCCCTGGCTCTGCGGGAGCTGGGCGAAAGGCTCTCGGGGAGGAGGACCTGCCAAGGGTGAGGGCTGGGTGGCTGGATCCGCACAGCTCAGCAAATAACAGCGATTAGGAAATAAGTAGAGGACTTAAGCCTTGACGTCGAGTTTAAGCAGCCTCTTATTAGAGGTTTCCTGTGGCTTGGGGGGGCTCTGGCTGCCAGTGGCCGCTGGCCCTTGCTGCTGGAAGGCTTTAGGAGGAGAAGGATGCAGTGGAGAGCAGGGTGAGATGGCTCTCCTGCTCCTTGTGCCGCTCCTGCTGCCGGTGTGTGCGTGCCTGTGGGCTCAGGAAGCCAGTGGCCTCCAATGGCTGTGCTCGGGCATGGTGTGACCCCAGGTGCTGACCTCCTGTAAGGCCCCTGGGTGCTTTTTGTGGGTGCTCTGATCCTTCTTGCAGCCTTATAAATACAACAATACAATATATAAGTATAAACCCATGGTTACATGTGCAAGCGAGCCAGGGCAAAGTGCTCCCAGCCCTCAAGTGACACTCTCCTGCTCTGGGTGCCACTCAGCGTGGCTGGAAGGTACCAGTCTCTGCTCCCAAATCCATCCTGCACCCATCCTCCAACGGCCTCAGGTGCTGCTCCCCACCTCGACTGCCCCCACTTCTCCCCCTGCCAGACCTGTCGGCTTCTATAACGGCGTTTCGGCGAAGCTGTGAGCTCCATGGGCTCGAGCCAAGTCTCCTGGGGAGGGTGGACTCCGTCTCGCTGAGCTATTAAAAATAACGTGTGAGTGATGGTGGCTGTTCAAAGCAGGCAGCTCGCTTCCCTCCCCTGCCGTCTGATCCAGCCCGGGGCCGGCGCTCGGGCTCTGCCAAGAGAAATATTCACCTTCACTGCCGCGGCTGAGTGCCGCCGTGCTGCAGCCCTAACCCCGGCCGGCCGAGAATGGATGAAGATGTTTAGTCTTGGAGAAGTACTGCGCTGAAGGGGAAAACTTTAAAATGCCATAAATCCTCTGGAAGTTTGCACAGGGCTTGATTAGCCAAGAGGAATAACACTCCTGTGTTTTGTTGTTTTGTTTTGTGTTTTTTTTTTTTCTTTTTTTTTTTCCCCCAGTTGCTGGAGGGCCGGGTTATTTGGAAAGGCTCCTTCTCCCCCCGGGCCAGCGTGGTTACGAAACCGGGTGATGCCGGGGCCGCCTGTGCGGTGCCAGCACCTTTCGAGCTCCTGGCTTTGAAGTCGCCTGGGTTGTGGTGGTTTTTTTTTTTGTTTGTTTGTTTTTTTTGCAGAGGTGAGCAGTGCGATGGGTTTTCCAGCTGGGCTGGCCCCTGTGGCGCCGCGGGCTGGGTTTCCTCTGCAGCAGGCGAAGGGCTCGGGCTCAGCACCGCCGCCGGCTCACCCTGCTCCTGCTGCGGCACGCAATGCCAGAGCCAGCCTCGGCGGAGGGCTGCTCCTCCGGCTGGTTTTCTTAATTTGCCAAGCCTGCCTCATTAAAACCGTTCCTTTTTTTAGAGCCCGGGGAAAAGGATGAGAAGGAGCTAAAATAAGAGCCTCGGGGAGGAGGGGTCTCCACCACCGTTCTGTGATGCCTGATGCTCTCGGGGATGCAGCAGACAGGGCTGGGGACTGAAGATGGAGGGTGAGGAGGGTGACTGGCAGGTTGCCTGTGCCTCACGGTCGTGCCCCGGTGGGGGCCTGACCCCCCCATTCCGGGCTACGGCCGTGGCAGCTATTTTGAGCATGTCCCAACAGCGGGCAGGAGCCTGTGACGCGGCAGAAGCGGCGTGGCCAGGGTCTGGCTGACCCCACAGGGTGCCCGCTGCCTACCCGAGGCCCTGATTTCCCTTGGGAGAGCAGTAGCCTCATCCTGCTAAACCCCCAGCCCCTCGTGGCTGCATCTGGGCCGGAACAGGGAGCTGCAGCAGCCCCTCTGCAAGCATTAGGGCTGTGCTTGCACCCTATTGCTCCTCGGGGACCCTAAGCTGGCAGTGGAGATGCCAGGGCCACCCCTTTGCTACGGCGGGTCCTGCCGTGGTGCCTCGATGTGCCTGGTTGAGTCTGAGTCCGCGTCCGAGTGCCGCCGTCCTTCTGGAGTGTTTCCCTGAGTCCCATCCTCTGCTTCATCCCCTCCCAAGGCCACGCTGCCCCGGCCACAGCCCTGCCTCCCCTCCCACGGGTGTTGGTGGTCACCCTCCTCGCCTTGACCCTCTCCCTGGAAACGAGTCACATCCTCTCCCTCCCGGCTTCAGCTCTGCCGTGGCTCATGGCTCAGCGCTTCTCCCCTCCCACCCCCCAATGCCTGGGAAAACCCCACAAAACGGCCATCCCACCACCCCTGCGTCCTGCCCTTGGGCTCCATCCTGCACCCCCTGTGGCCCTTCAGCTGTGGGGGGACAGGGCTGGGGGACGGGGTGCTGAGCAGGGGGTCAGAGCAGCAGGAGGGTACCCATACCCTAGCTGATACCCCAGGTGGGTCACCATGAGCAGCGCAGGGCAGTGATTTGGGTGCAACATGGGCTACTAAGGTGGCATCTCCGCTTGCCCCCACCCCCAGCCACCCTCTCCTCTGGGTGCTGGCAAACCCTGGGTCCCCGGGGCTGGTGGGGACAGGAGGGCACGCAGCGCCCTGCCTGCACAGTGGGATGGAGTCTTGCCCATCCTCTGCAAAGCGGGGTGCACACAGCAATCCAGGGGGGCAGGGAGAAAATCTTAGACCTTCAGCTGTATGTCCATATCACGTATATATTTTTCAATATGCATCTGCTGGGGGCACATCTTCGAAAATATTTACTGACAGGGGTGTGCAAACCCCCCCAAAAAACACTTAGAGATGCTACTGGAGAGAAGGAGGTGGCTCACAGGGGCAGAAAGCTGCTACATGGGGGGGGGACTATCCCACGCAGCGTGGCCCCACGTGAGCCCATGCCCGGGTTTGGTGTGGCAGAGCGATGTCTGCCGGACGCAGCATCGCTCTGGGCCAGCGACGTGTGGAGCTGGTGGCCACATCCTGCCCTGGCACACTCGAGTGAGGGCCTGCGAGCATCTGGCCGGCACCTGGCTCCCATTACGGAGCGCGGCAGGCACCACCGGTGCCGGGCTGCGGGGCTGCCGCCGAGCGTGGCCTGTGTGGGATGGAGAGGAGCCGACTTCGTTCTCACGAGAAACTTCTCCCCCCGCCGGCGTTCGGGCAGGACCGGGGGCGAGGGAACGGCCGTGCACACCCCTGGCCAGCGCACGCTCCTGCTCACGTTTTAATGAGTTCCGCTTTAATGAGCGGGACCGGGGCTGAGGGCAGCTGGGGACAGCTGGGAGGGTGTCCCTGTGGGTTTGTCCCCACCGTGGGTTTGTCTCCCCCACCTCGTGGGCCACGCTGGGGGCAGAGCTCAATGCCAAGCATACCCCGGTGCGGGGCAGGACCATGCTGGCCCCCCAGACCGGTGGGTCACACCTCTGCCCATGGCCCCAGGGATGGGAGAGGGACTCCAGCCCCTCTCCCAGACGTGGCCACCGTCCCATGGGCCTCATCAACCCCCTGCCATGGTGGGAGTGAGAGGGTCTTTGTGAGCGGCATGGCTGTGGTGGCAGGGCGATGCTGTGGCGAGGGGGAGATCCAGGCTGGGTTGACCCAGCCATGCCCATAGCAAGGACCCCACAGACCCCAAAGTGTCACCTCTGCCCAGGATCCAGCCGTCAGCCCAGGACCGCTCACTGGGGGAAGGCGCATCAGGACATAGAGAGACTTTTACCCTTCCTCCCCTCCACCCCATCGGCGCGGTATCCCACGCTGGGGTCACCCCGGGGGTACCTGACTCCCAGCCTCGGCAGCGGCTTCCTCCGGGCTGGGGGAAGGTCCGCAGCATCCCACATTCCCAAGGAGACCGTGGGAAGCTTTGAAAAAGTTGGCCTGGCTCTGGGCTGCCTATTTATAGCACCGCGCGCTCGGCGCTCTCATGCTTCTGTTCCCCAGCGTAGCTGCACGGGACTGTTTATATTTCCTCTGCTCTGCTTCCCCCTCGGCCGTCCTTCCCAGGAATGCCGCTTGGTATGGCAGACATGGGGAAGTTGAGGAGGATTCGGGATGAGCCGGCAGCATTACGAGGGGTGCGGGCATTTGGGGGGCACTGGCTCACCCTCACCTGGGTGCCCTTCCCTCGCTGGCTCGGCAGGGTGCAGGTCAGGGCTGGGGCTCTGACATGGCATTTTGGGAGCCTCCCCCCCCCGGCTTGTTGCCCAATGGGGCTCCTGGCAGGCTCGTAGTCAGGGTGTTTGGGGGATTTAAGAACAGCCTCGTCGCAGGGCTTGCGGGGCAAGTGGCTGCAAGAAGAATCCCAGCCCCGTGCCTGAGCATCCGTGCGGAGATGGGAGCCTCCATAGCCATGGGGAATGTCCCGGTGGGAGCTCACTCGCTTTCCTGCCCTTGCTGGGCCAGTGGCATCCTCAGGGAAGTTGCCTTGGCCTAGCCAAGGGCAGGAGGGGCTAGACGGAGGTGGAGGACTGTGCTGGCAGCAGGATGGGAAAGGCAGGGCCTCCTCAGCTCCCCAGGGGACAGGGGGACCACGGTGATGCTGGTGGGATCAGGGAGGTGGCGTGGGCAGGAGGGGGCTCACCACTCTCCCTCCCTGCCATGACACAGACACCCCACACCCGGCAGCAGGCAGGGGCAGGGCTGGCAGTGTGATGGCTTCCAGAGCGTCGCGGCCACCCTGTGTGGTGTCTGGGCTCCCTGCAGTCCCCAGGTGGCAGGATGCAGCTCAGGGTGTCCCCGAGCTCTGGGCAGAGACCAGGAGCGGGGCTGGCCTGGGAGAGGCTGCTCTGCTCTCCTGGCCACCTCTGGAGTAACCAGGATTTGGCAACTGGGGGAGATCACATTCTTGTGCCGGGAGGAGGAGGATGCAGCGCTGTGTTTAACCCCCTCGGCTCCCCAGGAAACCGTTCCTCCTCCAACCCCCTGCTGCCTCGTGGGGTTTGGAGGGAGCCATGGTTTCCCCCATGTCCATGGACCCCTCCTTTAGGTATGGGGAGCAGGTGTCTGTCCCCAGAGCCTGGGGGGGAACCCTCCTGCCCTGGCACCCGCTGGCAAAGGGGTGGCTCAGCCTGGCTCTGGTGCCTCCTGTGCCCACGCGGGTCCCTCTGCTGGGGCTGCTTCCCACGGGGGTCAGATGTTGGCAGTCTGCTGGCCGTGCCCACGCTCTGCCAGCCACAGGCACGGGGAGGGCTGAGCTGTCCCGGCCCCTGCCAGCCACAGGGCCTCTGCCAAGGGCAGAGCTGTGACCTCCCCCCCCATCTATCCAGCCCCCCAGCTCTGCCCTGGGCTTCCCATCCCCGTCTCTCCCTGCGCTGCATCCCTGCTGAGGGTGACGCTCCCCGCGGAGGCAGGGATCACCCCGGGGATCACCCCGGCGCCGGAGCAGCCTTTGCTTTGTGTCGGGTTCTCCCAGGCAGCCGAAGGCGGTCTCTCCCCGCGGGCAGCTGTTACCAGCTCTCCGGGACCCGCCGCGGCATCGCTGCCAACAGCTGCATCCGACACGCCGTCCCTGCTCCCCGCCGCTGGCCCCCCGCAGCCCCCCGGCAGCCCGCAGCGGTGGGCTCTGGGATTGCACAGGGGGCAGGGCTGGGGACCCCCATGCGTACCGGCACAGAACCCCAGCCTGTGCTGGGAGGGATAGGTTGAGAGAGGGAGAGGAACAATCCCAAGAAAGCCTCCCTGCGCAGCCGATCCGGCTCCGAGGAGGGAGCACAAGCTCCCCCCAGCCTGGGCTGCCTAAAACCAGCTGGGCTGGACCCACACAATGAGTTGGAGGAGGCTGGGCTGCCGTGGCGCTGGCACAGCTGGGGAGCTGGGAGGCCTCCTCAGCTCCCTGTGTGCCAGCCTGGAGCTGGTGGGCTCTTCTCAGCCTGCCCAGGGGATGAGCAGCTCGGGAGGGACATCCATGCCCATCCCTGGGGACCTGCAGCTGGGGAGGGACACGGGGTGTGGGTCCCAGCGTCAACTCAGGCTGGGTGCCAGGGTCTCTGCCAGCTCCAGGGACCCACAGCAGCCCCACGGCTGCCTCTGGGGCTCTCCACTGACCGAGCCGCACTGTTGTTGCCAGGTCACACCACCCCACCCCTGCCAAGACCCTCAGGCACCGGGGGAGAGGACATGGGGCCCCGCACGCTCACCTCTGGCAACATCTGCAGAGCTGGGTNNNTGAGCCACCACCCCGGCCCCGGCCTCCCCGCATACTTGCTGCCATACGTACTGCTCAGCCGGGATGGAACTAATGCAGAAAACATGGCCCTGCGCCGCAGCCGGCACAATGCGGGCTGGGGGTGGCATCGCCCTGCCCTCTGCCAGCCCTGCCGCCCACCCCGGGCGGATGTCACCCACCACTGTCTCTCAGGTGCCGTGCTGGATGGTCTGGGGAACCAGGGGCGTGCGGGTGGCAATGGAGTTGGCGTGGTTGGCTATTGAATCTCCAGCTGTTGAGTTTTGGCTGCCGCAGCCACACGGCTCAGGTGCAGAAGCGCTCTCCCGGCCGATGAGCGGGCTGGCCCCGGATCCTGGGGTTTCCATCCCTCTCGGCACCGATCCCGGGATGTGTTCCATTCTCCAGGCCCTTCTCCCCCCACAGGAGCCGGCTCCGGTGCCAGCGTGTTGGAGGCGGGGGATGGGCCCCTCCTGCCCCACATCCTGCCGCCGCGGCTGGGAGCGCCGGGCTCGGCTTGGCCAGCGCCGCCTCTTCCAAGCGAGCCGTGCTGGCTGGCGAGCGCCGTGTTTGTGCTGGCAAGGAGGCTGGCGAGCCGGAGCCAGGGGGGAGGATGAGCTTGGCACCGTGTGCCTTCTCCCGCCCCGGCTACGGGTCTCTCCGGAGAACAGGCATCCCGCTGGGGCCGGGAGCCGGGGAGGCTGCTCCCGGCGGGGCTTTTCTGCTGGGGGGGTGGGAGATATGGCACCTCCGTGTGCCCTCGCCGCGGTGGCAGAGCCTGGCTGGCGGTCACAGTGCCGTCGTGGCCAGTGATGCACGGTGCTCACAGCGAGGGGGATGCAGCTCACGGGTCACCATGTGGGTGCTGCAGAGGTGGGCACCCTCCTCTGCCCACCCCATCCCTCCTGCCCCCACTCCGGCTCTTCCCTGCCCTGCACGGAGGTGCCGGAAGCGCCGTGCCGGGTTGAGCTTTGGCAGGACCCTCTGCTTTTCCGTGCCAGCTCTGAAATCGTTAGCAGTCTTTTATTGATGCTCGGTAAACGAGAGCGAGGGGGGCTGCAAGCGCTGCCTGCGCCGTGGGGCGAGCGCTAGCTGCCGGCTCCCGCTGGGATGCCGGGAACCGCAGGACCCATCTGGGGGCCACATGGGAGCCAGCAGGCGGCCACCACCGGTCCCGCGGTAACGTGTCCCCTTCCGTCCTCGGCAGAGCGGCACCGGGGCCGTCGGGGGACACAGCAGGCTGGGGACGGTGGGCAGGACGAGGTGGCGGAGTGGGCTTGGGGGTTCCCAGCCCTTCAAAGACCCCCGGGGACAGGCAGAGTGGGGCTGCAGGGGGTTAGGGCGCTGTGGGGACTGTGGCCGAGCTCAGTTTGCTGTCGGTGTTTCGGTAGCATCCGGCCACACAGCGGGCACCCAGCTCCTGCAGCCAGGATCGGGCACGGATCGAGAGCCCAGGGATGCAGCTGGGGAAGTAAGTCCCTGTGACCCCGGCCATGGCCAAGCCTCTTCTCATGCCTGCCACCATGGAGCAGCTTCCCCCCAAGCCCCCTTGCCAGGCGTGAGGAGAGCCCCGGGGGGGCCAGGGAGCCGTGCCATGTCCCCTCACGCTCATGTTACCTGCTGCCACCCTCCACTCCGCGCCGGGAGCCAGGCCAGCCGCTCCACAAAGCAACCACGCCGGCACAGGGTGGGGGCTCAGGACTGTCACCGCTTGCAGGCTGTCCCCACCGCACTGTCACCCTGGGCACCTCTCAGCGGGGCCAGGAGCCAGCGCTCAGCTCCCCGTGCTCAGCCCCGGGGGCGGCTCACGGCCGGTGAAGCAGGCGTCCCCCGCAGCGTGCACAGTGCGGCCGGCGGTGACACTGACGGCCGTGTCTCCCGTGCTTTGCAGAGCGTCCCGGGACACGAGCACAACAAGGACTCCCGGCTGCTCTGGATGGGCTCCAGCGATTGCCTCATCTCCGTCGGGTTCAGCCAGGTACGGTCCTCGCCAGGAAGGTGGCCCTGGCGCTCCTGGCATGTCCCGGCCCCCCTCCCTGTGACTGCTGTGCTGGGGCCCCAGGGGCTTTTTTGGGTGGCCTGTCCCCCATGAAAGCAGGAGGTCCCCTCGGCAGGTGACCTGGCCCTTGCTGGGGACGGAGGGAGGGTGGCTAGTGAGGGAGGTGCCCACCAATGCCATGTCTGTGCCCCTGCAGATGCGGGAGCGGGAGGTGAAGCTGTGGGACACACGGCGGTTCAGCGGGGCGATGCTCACCGTGGCAGTGGACACCTCGCCCGGGTAAGGACAGGGACTCGCTGCAGGGTGGGAGGATGGGTGGTGAGGACATTGAGGTGGCATGGTGGGGACACCATGGTCAGAGACCCACGGGGAGCATGGTGGCGGAGCAGGAGGTGGCAGAGAGCTCCCGGCACTGGCAGTGCTTGGCCACAAAGCTGGGGACAAGGTGGGGGACGGTGTGGCCGTGTCCTGAGCGCCATTTGGGTGGGATGGGAGGGTGGTGTTAGTGCTGGAGATGGCACGGAGGTGTCCCCAGCAGCGTTGGGGTGGGATGGCTGCTCCACGGCGCTGTGGTGGGTGGTGGCACTGCTGGGGACAGCACCGGCAGTGTCTGAGGTGGCCGCTAGCCGGGTGGGCACATGCACCGGGACTGGCACGGGCGAGTGAATCCTTTTGGCGCTTCCCACGCACCGGAGCGGCTCATCCCCGACCCCCTGCCCCCGGTGGGGCCGCGGTGCTTTGTGCCATGGTGCCGCGGTGGCTGCCCGGCCAGCCGTGGCCAGGCCGGCGGCAGAGCCCTGCTCCCCGGGCGTCCCTTGGGGGAGCGGAAGAGGAGCTTTTGTGGCCATAAGGGGTCAGCGCCCCTCGTCAAGGCGCGATGGAGCCGTCTCCTGTCTGAGGGGCACTGCCGAGGTGAGGAACCGGTGGTGGACCCAGCTGGTTGGACCCGGCCTGGTCTCTCCCACGCCACCCGGCGAGCTGGCTGGCGTCACCGTGCAGGCGAGGAAACGGGAGGAGGAGGCAGTGCCTTCATCCCTCCAGGGTGATGGGGATTTGGGGCAGGGTCCTTGCTGGGCTGTGCTGGAAACCCCTGGCTCTCCCCAGAGCTGCTGGCAGAGCACAGGGACACAGGGACCCTCAGCACACTCTGGGCTGGCTCCGTGGAGGCCAGGGTGCCGGAATGGGCTGGGTGATGGGCAGCTGCTGGGTGCCGATATGGGGCCTCTGGCAAGGAGCTGAGTGAGCCGTGACGGCGGGATGGCCTGTGGCCACCCTGCCAGCATCCCCTGTGCCGAGGTGTCAGCTCCGAGCGGGTGCTGGTGACAGCCAGGACTGACAGAAGGGGAGAAGACTGGCCATGGGCATGGTGGGGAGGTGCTGGCATGATGGCCAAGGGAGCAGCCTCACTGGGAGCCAGCGGGGGGGCTGACGGAGCATCCCTTATCCTCCTGTGAGCTCCTGGAGTGAGTGGGTCCCGGCTCACTCCCCAGCTCTGCCATGTCCAGCCTCGGTGACCAGCCATCATTAGTGACCAGAGTGAACACGCCGAGGCACACAGCGTGCTGCAAGGGGGGGCTTTGGGGTCCCTTATTGCTGTTGGTGGAGAATCCAGGGGGAATTACCCCAAATCCTGCTGCCTCTCGTACCCTGAGCGCATGGGCCTCCCCGCCGGGGCGAGCCAGCCCGGCTAAATTGGATGCAGACGCCGGGCTGCGCTCAGCCCCCTCCGCGCAGGCTGGAGTTATTTTGGCTGCCGGGTTTATCGGCCGCCAGGAATGCGGCTGTCGGGCGCTGCCTGCGCGTCACGCCAGGGCTCTGCCGGCCTGCGTGGCGATAGGGAGAGGGGCTGGGGGTGGTGGGGGCGAGCGAGGACCCCCCTCCCCCTCTCCCTCTCCCCGTGCCGGGGAGCTGCCAAGGAACGGGAGGTGCTTTTTTTAGGCAGCCGCGCCGGGGCCGGCCGCAGTTCCAGCCCCAACCGCTCCCCGCCTGTAAATCTGGCGGAGATGACAAATGGCGGAGGGGGATTTGGGCTGGCTCCCGGCAGAGGTGCCGAGCGGGGGCCGGCGGGATGCAATGCTCGGGAGCCCCGGAGCCATGGCTAGGGCAGGGGGTGGAGGGTTTGGGGGGTCACTGTGTCCCCCTCAGAGGCAGTGACCAAACAGGGCGGTGGGTCGGGGTCAGCGCGGGGTGGTGCTGCTCCGGGGACGGCGGTGCAGCACCCCGGGGATGGCGAATGCCGTTGTGGCTCGCTGTGGGTGCCCGGCGTGGGACCCTCTGGCAGCACGGCGGTGCCGGCCGTGCCATGAGCCGCGCAGAGGGAGCAGCAGCAGCAGCAGCAGCTCGTTGAGGCTCTTTGAGGAAGCAATCAGTGGGCGGGCAGGAAACTCATACCATTCATTACTGACGCCGGGGCGGCAGGATGGGGAGCCCACGTCCCCACCGCGTCCCACCACAGAGCCCTGTGCCCGCCGAGCCGGCACCATGCATCCCGAATGCCCTGGGCCACGGTGTGCCCCGAGGTGGGGGTCACCCCCAGCCACACTGAACCCCAGGGCGGGGGCTGTACCCCTGCCCAGTATCCGTGGAAGAACAGGGTAGAGAGTGGGGGGGCACTGGCCCCATTCACCCCCACATCAGCAAGTGCGGTTTGGGGGGGGGTCTCCCATCCCAAATCTTGAGCAGGCGAGATCTTTGTGACCGTGTAAACCTCCTCTTCGAAGCACTCTGGCTGTGCTGAGGCAGTGCTCTGGAACTGACCCCCTCCACTGATGCCCGGACCCCCGAGGGAGATGGTGGCAGGAGGCATGGGTGGCCTCAGCCATTCTCCGTGCCATGGTCCTCAACGTGCCGCCTTCGGGTACCCGCCAGTCCCTTCGACTCGGGTTTTGTCTTTCCTCCCCCCCTCGGCCCCCTTTAATTAGATCAAGGAGCAGCAGGGCAGGAGCCAGGAAGGGGCCTCAATAGGTTATTGTTGCCCTAAATTGTAACCAGCACCGGTGGGGTTGGGTTACCGGCTCCCACTCGGGGTCACCGACCAGAACCCGCTGCCGCACGCCCGGCGCCCGGCACGGCACTGCCTGGGGACGGTGCCGTCACTGCGCCGGGGACAGCGAGAACAGCGACTCCTTTGTGTCGCCGCATCTTTTGGTGTCCCCAAAAAATGTCCCTGGGGAGGCTGGGGGTGCCTGCTCGCTGGGCAGGGGGTGGGGCAGCCTCCTGCCCCATGGCTCGGGGTGACGGGATCTGCAAAGGAGCCATGTCCCCACGGTGTGTGGCGGCGCTGGGCAGGTCCCCACGGGGCTGAGAGATGGGGATGGCCGGATCCCCACCACCCGTCACCGAGCAAAGCCCATCGGAGCTGGGAGTTGCCAGAGTGAGGACCTGCCCACGTCGGAAAGCCGGCATGGCAGGATGTTCACGGAGGGGTTTGGGGCTGTTTGGCTCCCCCAGGGCTGGAGCAGGACGTGGGGGGACCGGGAATGCTGCCCAGGGGTGCTCAGCCCCCACCTCAGCCAAAGCCTGCAGCTGAGCTGGCCGGTGAGGATGCAGCCCTGGCATCTCCTGGCTCCAACCCTCCTGTGCACCAAGGCCCACGATGCCACCAAGGCACATGTCCCCATCGCCACCCTGCCACCTCTCCCTGGTCGCCAGCTGGGACCTTGATGGCAAGTCCTGCTCCCATCCTGCCTGCCCCCGATGCCCTGTGCACACTTTATCCTGGGATTTAGCAGCCCTTTTGGGTCGCGGTGGGTGTTTTGGGGGGCTTTACGCCCACCCCAGTGGTCGGGTCTCGGTGGCAGAGCCCTGAGCAGGACAAGTCCATCCCTGTCCCCATCCCCGTCCCCCTGCAGACTCCTCTTTCCAGGGGTGCCTGGGCAGGCGGCTGCTCGCCACCGGTGGGCAAGGGGCTGCTCCCACATGGCTGCCACCCCAGACATGAGGAGAAGCCACCCCATCAGGTGCCCCCCTGGTGGGACCCATCCCTGTGGGGCGAGATGCTCTCGGGCGGCTGCACGAAGGGGTTAATGCCGGGGCGGCCCTGTCGCCTGCCCCGCTAATTACACCGTGTAAAAATAGCTCGGGCGGGAAGGCGGCGAGCGGCGGCAGCGCCGAAATCGCTCCCAGATGGGCCAGGGCCTCGGCCCACCGCCGCCTCCATGGCCGACCCACGCTCCCCGGCCTCCCCGGCTTTCCAGGAAGCCGGCGGGATTTCGGCCTCTCCACAACCTCTTCCTGGCAGCGCCGTGGGACGGGCACACGCCTGCCCTCGCCCCAGGGGAGCGGGGATGGGGGACCCCCGGCACCGAGGCAGTGTGTCCCCCCGGGGCTCTGCTCCGGCCATGGGGACCTGGGGGACCCAGGGGACCCGGCTTTGTTTTCCACGGGGCCAGGGATGGTTCTCTGGAGGCCACAGACCTCCAGGCTTGTGGCCATCGGGGTGCTGCCCCCGTGACTTGCCCCGGTGAAGCCGGCGGCTCCTCCCGTTGTGGCTCCCTGCCGAGCTCCCCCATCCTGCCGGTGGCTTCTGGCCGGGGCTCTCGGTGACCAGCCCCGCTGGATCGCACAGCGAGAGGGATATGGGCTTGGGGTTTTTTTTATTATTTTATTTGGGGTCATTTCAGGGGGTTTTGCAATCCTTCCCCGGCGCTGATTCAGCTCGGAGGAATTAGCAGCACCGCACGATGTGGGGGCACGTCAGGGCTGGCAGTGGCCAAGGGGACTTTTGTGCTCGGGTTTGGGAAGCCACGGGGGCTGGGGGGCTGGAGGGGCACATTTTGGGCACTGCCGAATGCCCGCAGAGCCACTTGGGTGCAGATGTGGGTGTCGGGGAGGGATGTCCCCAAGCCCCACGGGTGCCGGGCCCTGCCCTGGCCACATCATCTCCACACCGAAGCCAAGCCACGCTGTCCCCTCCTGCTCCTCCAGCCCCTTCCTCACGTGGCCACCGTCAACTGCAGCCCGGCCCCTTCCCCACACCTCCCGGCTGGCACCCAAATCCTTGGCCCTGGGCGTCCCGGCTGCCTGGCACCTGCCAAAGCTGAGCCACTGCTTTGCTCCTGCTGTGCCGGGGCAGCCAGGGTGGCATCACCAACCCAGCTGCGGTCACTTCGGAGCTGCTGGAAGTCCCCCAGGAGCAATGGGACCTGCCCGGGAGGTCCCCAGCACCCACCTGGCATGTGGGGGTGGGGGGTGTCCCCTGCAAACCTTCAGCTAATTGCAAGCGGGGAAAATAGCTTCGTTAGGGGAAGGGCAAGGCTGAAGCCAAGCAGCAGGAGGGAAAGCGAGGGGCCAGGAGGGAAGGGGCTCGAGGGTCCCTGGCAGCCTGGTGACAGTGAGGGGACACGCAGGGGTCGACCCTGCGCCCGGCCGGGCTCGGGGGGCTACGGCGGTGGCCGTCCCGGCGTGAGGTCGCAGCTCCGCCGGGGACTTTTCTTCTCTCCTCCTCGCGGGGCTGGAAAATATACAAAGCTCGCAGTGAAAATATTTACACAGCAGCAATTTTCGGAGGAATTTGGGATGTTAATTTGAAAAATCTGTGGGGAGAGGAACCACAATGGGCCCTTTGAGCGGGCGAGCGTGGCCATCGCACCGACCCGCCCGCGCCGGCGAGGGGCCCCTCCTGCCGCTGCGCCGGCCCTAATGGGAGCCAGCCCTGCCGGAAGCCCACCTGGGAGCCGGGGAGGGGGGGGGTGGCCGCACCAGACGGCCCCCCGCCACCGCCCCGCGCCCCTAATTGCATCCAGAGCCGTTCCCTCCCGCCACGGGCCCCGGGCGAGCGGGACCCGGGGGGCGATGGCGGGGTGGGGGCCGTATCCTGCGGCGGAGCGGTGCCTGCCGAAGAGCCCCCGTGGCACGGCGGTGACCCTCGGCTCCGCTGGCGCTTCAGCCCGTTTGGGTTTTTTTTTTTTTCCTTTTTTTTGCTCATTCTCTCCAAATCAAACATACCTCGGCGGGCAGGGCCCCAACCTGGAAAATTCCAGCCCCAAAGATAAAGGATTGGAAAACGATTAAAACCAGAGGGTTGGAGCAGAAACCACTTGGCAGCGGGAACCTGCCGAGCGCCGGCTCCCAGCCCTCCCCGCCGGGGCCAGCGCACGAAACCGGCTGTTCCCGGGGCCGGGGGCTCACGGCGGGGGCCCAGAGCCTCGGCTCTGGCCGCAGCCCCCCCTGGTTTTGGGGGGGACACTGAGCAGGCTGGGAGTTGTCCCCGGTGCTCTGGGGGTCCCGGTGCCGTCGGGAGGTGACGGAGGTTGGGGCTGGGCTGTTTGCCCCGCAGCCGGCCCCGGAGCCATCTGGCAGGCGGGGAGGGATGAAGTAAGGCTGGATGATGCGCAGGGGATGATTGGAAACCCGTGGCCTCTGTTTTGGGAACACCTCCTCAGCGCCCGCGGTGGGGGGCAGCGCTGGGGGGTGGGGGGGAGCGAGTGTGAAGCCACCGCCCAGAGTGGGGAAAACTCCCC
>JAOXJK010000069.1:16808848-16840002 GCA_025774025.1 Xenus cinereus | reverse complement strand
GATGGAGTGATCTCAAGGTGACATGGGGACTGGAGGTGACATAGGGCTGGGACATCCCGGGGATGGTATGGGGACAGGGTGGCACGGGGAGGGGACATCCCGGGGGTGGGATGGGGACAGGGGACGGGGATGTGACCCCCGGGGGACACCGGTCCCTCTCGGGGGACACGGGGGCTCACGGGGAGGGTAGGGAAGCGCTGCCTGCCTTGGGAATTGCGGGCAGGAGGGTCAGGCAGAAGGATGCTGGCCCCGGCGAGGTTTCCCGCTGAGCGGCCGGGCTATATTTAAAGGCTCAGCTCTGCCAGGGCTGCCCACACGTGCAACGAGTGCGTCGGGGCTCAGCTCGCTGCCAAGATGAGGGGAGGGGTCTGGGACTGAGGCTGCTTGGCTGGGGGGGGGTGGAGGGGCTGGGGTCAAGGCTTTGTGTCCCCCTGCCCTGGGGATGGCGCTTGTGGTGTCCCGGGATGGGGGTGTCCCCGTGGCTTGTGGGGGGGCACTCATCTCTCTGCACAGCTCTCCGTGAGGCTGCTGGTTTGTCGCACGGGTCTGGCAGGGTGGGGGCACCCATCTCTCTCCGTGGCTTTTTTGGGGAGATACCCATCTTTTCCCATGGGGCACCCACCTTTCAGCATCCCCCCCCACGACCGTGGGTCTCTCCCACTCCCCTCCACACCAAGGCCCTCTGTGGTGCCCGGCCAAGGGCTGGCTCCTGTGCCATTGTGTCCCCTCCCCGCCGCCCCCATCTCACCCTCTGCTTCCACACTTGCAGGAGACAGATTTGGCGGGTGGGGGCTGTTGTTTTCCTCCCAGTTTGGCCCCTTCCAAGAGAATGGTGGGTCACACCACCAACCCCCCACCAAAGTGGCTCCTTCAGTGATGGAGCCATGGGGCCACTCTGCCGCGGCAAGGCTTTGGGGACAGCACTGGGTGGCCGTCCCTTACAAGTGAGGGTGACAGGAGCTGGTGACCCTGTGTCTCCGCCTGCCACCATGCTGCCAGTGTGGTGCTGGTGGCAATGGGGACACCCCCAGGGTGGAGGGAATATGTCACCTTCCCTACGGTGTGTGTGGCATCACCTGGAGTTGGGGACCTGTGGTGGCTAGAGGGGGCCCCAAGCCAGCCTAGGGCCAGGTTCCCTGGGGACACCCGCCTTAGGGGACAGATGGGGGACGCTGCAGCGCCATGATGCTTGTCTCTCCCCCTCCATAAAATCCTGCTCCAGCCAAAAAGGAAGCTTTGGGCAGCCCAAGGAGATCCACTACCCCACGCCAGCGGGATGCCGTGACGGGGACGGTGACCCCGCACGGGCAGTGCCATCCCAGGGACTCCATGCCAGGAGGTGTCCCGTGCCTCCTGTGCCACCACATCCCTGACAATGAGCCTTTCCAAGCATTGCCACCCTGCCCTGTCCCCATCCCTGTCCCCATCCCCAGGGCCCCCTGGGAGAGGACGAGCGGTGGCGGCAGCATCTGTGCTGGCCGTGCCGGCAGCTGCCTGCCCTGCCCCGCGCCCGCGCCGCCGTATAAATAGAGGCAGCGAGCGGCAGGGAGCTCCTGGCAGCCACCATGAAGGGCCTCAACCTGCTCTGCTGCTGCGTGGCCTCGCTCCTGCTCCTCAGCACTGCAGGTACGGCCACCCCGTGGGGGCTACGGGGGCCTCATGGGGCTATGGGTCCCTATGGGGCTATGCGTGCCCATGGGGCTGTGAGTGCCTGCGGGGCTGTGGGTGCCCATGGGTCTGTGGGGTCCCCGTGGGGCTGTGGGTTCCCATGGGGCTGTGGGTGCCCACAGGGCTGCAGGGTCCCCATGGGGCTGTGGGTCCCCATGGGTTTGCAGGGTCTCCAGGGGGCTGTGGGTCCCCATGGAGCTGTGGGTCCCCATGGGGTTGCAGCGTCCCCATGGGGCTTTGGGTGCCCAGAGGGGCTGTGAGTCCTCAAGGGGGCTGAAGAGCCCCGTGGGGCTGTGGGTGCTTGTGGGGTAGTATGTGTCTATGGGGCTGGGGGTGCCCGTGGGGGCCATGGGTGCCTATGGGCTTTGGGTGCCTGCGGGGCTGCAGGTACCCGTGGGGCTGCAGGTACCCGTGGGGCTGTGGGTGCCGGTGAGCTCTGGGGTGCCTGGTGAAGAGGCTGCACCCCACTGCTGGGTGGGTGCCAGGAGCAGGACAGGGTGGCAGGTCCCAGCTCCCCAGCAGCTCTGCCGGGGTTGCAGAGTCACCCCAAAATGTGCAGGGAAACGTGGTGGGGCGATTGTGGCCAGGAGGGGCTGGAGCTGGGGTCCCTCCTCTGGAGCTGGGGTCCCTCCTCTGGAGCCAGGGGCTGTGCCGTCACCACCGTCCCGGGGGTTTAGTGCCACCCATGGGTGCCGAGGTGGCTCGGTTTCGGGCTGTGAGGACTTCTCGGGGGCTGCTGGGGCGCTGGGGCACCCCTTAGTTGGCGCAGGATGGGGTGGGCTGTTTGCCTTGGGGGGTCTTTCACCCCCCCCAAGGACCTGCCAGGCAGGATAGCACTTTGGGTCACTTTGGGTGACCCCAGACCCCTTTCCCTAGCCCGTCTGGTCCCCATTTAGCACCCTCATCCCCGGCCGGGCGTCGTTGGGGGGCCGCGCGGTGGGGTGGCATCGCCGGTACCCTTGCTTGCCCTTGAGTTAATTTGGGCCGGTTCTCTGCCTGGCCGGGCTCCGCGGCCGCGCTGCCGGGAGGGGGGCGGCTAAGTATGGAAACAGCCGTGTAAGGGGACACTCTGCTCCCTGCAGCCACCCCCTCCCGGGCCACCGGCCCCCCCTCCCCCTTGCCCTGCGCCGCTGCGGCCCCGCGCACGGGCACCCGCAGCTGCCGCCTTCCAGCACACCCGGCACCCCCGGCCCCGCTGAGTTTTGGCCTTTTAAGGGCATCTTGGACCATTCTTGCGGATAAACGGGTTTTGGGGCCAGCGACGGCACCCCACCGGTGGTGGGGTGACCTCCGCGGGGCAGCGGGTCGGGTCTGAGGATAGGAGGGGTGGAAAGGTCCTCTACGGGCATGGCTGGTGCCACCTCAAGCTGGGCTGGTGGGACATCACCATGGTGGGTGACCACCAGCCCGGCTCTTGGTTGTGCTGAGGTGGTGCCATGGGGCCAGGCATGGCGTTGGGCACCCACCAGCACCCTGCTCAGCCCAGCGCTGGGATCCCCCATCCCAGAGGAGTCTCAGGGGCATCGAGGGATGCCTGGAGCCCCCCTAAGTCCTCACCATCAGCATCAGCTTATTGGAAGGTCCCATATTTCCTCCCAGTCCTGTAGGTTTGGGGAAAAGATACAAGCTGTGGGACATCTGCCTGTGGTTCTACTGCATGGGGACTGGTGGGGTTTGCACCATGAGTTTTGCTTTTCCTTTGGCGCCAAGCTGGGCTCTCGGACCCAGGCTCTTTTGGGGTGCTTGGAGGGTGTGTGTTTTCCTGTTTTTTGGGCCTTGCCTTCCCACTGAACTCCCCTTTGGTGAGGAGAAGGTAGGAGGAGCCCTGCGGGGAACTAGGGGCTTCACTGATGCATCATGGATGGGTGCAGTAGGGTTTGGGGTGGCTCCTTCAGCACGTGGGGGCATGGCCAGGTTAACCACCCCGACCTCCATCTCAGCATGAAGGGGGGTGTTTCTGGGGTAAAGCTGCTCTTTTTTGTGGATATCGGCTGAGCATGGAAGTGGAGGGTCACCACCCCACATGGCAGAGGGGCTGCAGAGGCAGTTTGCCAGACCCCGGCTGAGTTTCTGACCATGGTGTCCCTCCAGGAGGGAGGACGGGGACATCTGGGGCTGTGCAATGCTAGATCCCCCCTCCAACTGTGACGCCACCAGTTGGGGGAAACATCTGGGTCTCTGAGGGTCCCCGAAGGTCCCCATGGCTGGCTGTGAGGGTGCAGAGTCCCCTGGCTCCCCTGTCGAGGCACTGTCCCCTCTGCCATGCCCCGCAGCACCGGGGACACACTGTCAGGGCCGCAGGGCACAGAAGGTTTGGTGACTTCTGGGGCCACTGGGACCCTGTCACTGCTCCCAAAGCCCAGGTGGTGGGAAGGGCTCTGAGCCTGTGCTTATGCAGCCCTGGCCAAAATGGCCCATGGCCCACGTGGCCGGGGCTGGGAAAACTCCCCGGAGTGGCCAGGAGCCCCAGCTAGGGCCACCACAGGGCTGGGCGATGGCTCAGGATGAGGGCACTCACCCCCTGTCCCATCCCTTCTCCTGCCTGGGGAGAGGTCTCCTTCTCCCTGCAATCGCACCTCAGGCAGAGCTTGGCCATCCCTTCCAGGCTGGGTGGCCGTGGTGAGTCCCCATGGCCACTGGTGAATCTGGGAAGCCCTTGCCGGGGGTTTGATCCATCACGGATTTGAGTGGGCCGTGCCATCACCACCTTCAAGGTGGGCGAGGAGTCAAGGAAAGCCCTGTCATGCTGGCATCCTCCTGCAGCAAGCGCAGAGGGCACTATGCAGCTGGCACACACAGCCCCTGGGACTCCTCAGCCTGACTCAGCCTGGGATGTGACACCTCAGGGTGGCCTCCATCACCATGTCCTCATGGCATCTTCGGGTGTTCCCCATCACCCAGGTCATGTCACCTCGGGGTGAGCTCCACCACCTGGAATGTGTATCCTTGGGGTGGGCTCCACCTCCCAGGACAGAATGGGCTCCACCGCCTGGGTTGTGTCACCTCAGATGGGCTCAGGAGAGAGGACCCATGGGGACTCCCCACCCTGGCCATGCCAGGCAAATGTCCCCCAGGGTCATGAGCTTTCTCAGAGGTGGGGGACCACTGTCTCCCGGTGACTCACCTCCACCCCCCACTCTGTATTGGCACAACCATGGGCACCACTGCCATTGGGTGCAGGGGTGGTCAACTGTGAGGCAAGGAGCTTGGGGTGCCACAGGCACCCACAGGTTTTTGGTGCCACTTACACCCCTGTCACAGCCCTGGTAGCCTGTCACACCCGTGGCACCTCACCTGGAGGAGATGCTGGCCCCTGTGGGTGCCTCATCTCTCCCAAAGTGTTGGCCAAGGCAGATGTTGGGCAGGTTGGCCATGACACCCTCTCCCATCAGTCATCCTTGGCCTGGTGTGTAGGTGACAGCCAGCCAGGCAGGACAGCCAGGACACCTCTCTTGGGCACAGCCCCGGTGGCACAGGCCACCAGCAGCTCCCTGCAGGATGGCGTGGGGCTAGGAAGGCTGGAGCAATGCTCGGTGGGCTGCACCTTTGCCGTGTCCCCATATCCCCACCGGTTGATCCTCCAGCCCCACGCAGGCGCCAGCTCCCTGCGACGGGAGCGTGGGCTCACCGGGGTGCCGAAACCCCAGCTCTGCCGGCAGGTCCGAGGGTGACCGAATCCCTCATAAAAGCACCCGTTCCCCGGGCGCCGCAGGAATAGCAGCGGGTGCTGGTGCCTTGGCAGGGCTCCGCCGGGCTATTTTCAGCCCGCGGGGACATTTCCCTTGTAAGCGATAGCCCGAGGAAGCCGGTGAGCTCGTGTGCCGGCGGGGGCTGGCGGAGGGGCCGGGGAGTCTCCGGCCGGGCACCCTGAGCCAGGCTGGGACCTTGGCAGCGGCAGCGTGGCCCCGGTGCCAGTCGGGCGCGTGGCTCCAACCCTGGCCACCTCCCCGCTCGTGTGGGCCACGGCGTGGAAAAGGGCTTGGAGCCACACGGCCCCATCCCTGGGTGATGGCTGAGCTGGGACACCCCCCCCGCCCCGTCCTGCTGATGGGGGTACAGATGAGACACTCCCACCCTGGGGTTGGGTGCCACCACTTCACACAGCCAAGCAGCGCCTCTGCCTGGACATTCCCATGGATCTGAGGATCTTGTGAGACAGTGGATCATCAGGCATTGACATCCAGGTTGACACGCCCAAGGGCTTTCCCTGTGACCAGGAATCCTTGGGATGACCAAAGAAGAGGGTCTTCCCCAGGGAAGGCTCACACTGAGTGCATGGAGGATGTCCCTTGGGGACACCAGTGGGGCCACAGGGTGGGTTGGTGAAGTCTCCTATGGGGACAGGACCAGCGTGACCTTGTAGGAGTCCCTCTTCTGGAGCAAGGGGCTCCTCCAGCCCCAGCCATGGCACAGCGTTTCCCTCAGGTCCTTCAGCATCCCCCTGGGCTACAGACACCATGAGGGACACCACGGGGAGATGTTCCTCGACGTATAGCGTGACATCTGCCAGTGCCAAAATACGTGCCATTTTTCCACTTGTGGAACCAGATCTCCCTCAACCAGAGAGTCACAGATGCTTTATTTTCCACCGCCCTGATCTTGGTGTCTTCTGCGAGTCAGGAGTTCAGGTTTCCTTCCAGATCTTTAAGGGTGGGCACCCTGGGGGGAGACCGTCGAAAAAACACCCCACAGCAGCAATTCCCCATTTTCGTCTCTATATTTAGAAAGCTCCGAGCCTGGTTTTAATCCCTTTGGTGCGCCCTGGTGAGGTTTCTTTACTCTTTCTTAATCAAAATACCATGCAGTTCTAGCTGGCTATTTATAGAAATGAAATCAATTTATTTTTTTTCAACCAAACTTAAAAAAAATCTCTTCCACAAATGAGGCCGTCAGTCTGACAAAGCTGTTTCCTCTCTCACCACTGGGCTGTGCATTATAAAAACTGGAAAATATTTGCTTTTTGCCGGTGTCCCAGGATCACGAAGCCTCAGGGATGGATCTTTTGGGTTTTGGGGGTGCAGGAGGGTCTGAAGTGCCAACCCCATCCTTGGCCACCATTGTGCCTCTGTCCTCTGGGCTTCTTGAGCCACTTGGGGACACTTTCCTCTCCCAGTCGGTGAAGGTGTTGGTCTGGCCAGCTCCAAACTGGTGCTGGAGCCAGGCTCCCGCCTGGGCGCTGGCTTGGCCATTGGAGCTGCTGAAGGGTCATAAAACACTGGGAGCTTTCTCCATGGGGCTTGGTGCGGTGCCAAGCTCTGCCGGGATGGCACGGAGTGGGAAACTGAGGCACAGGAAGAGTGGGGAGGAGGTGCTGTTCTCTTCTACACTCTGGCCCAGCACCCAGGGGTGTGTTACAAGGCTGGGGTGCCCAGGCCTGAGCCCCGGTGAGGGGCACGACCCCCGCTTTGGGCTGCCCTGGCCCTGCCTCCTGCCTGGGAAGGGTTTCTGGCTCCAGAAAGGTCACACTCACGGGACTAATCCGCCTTGACTGACTTTTTCCAGCAGCCAGGCTGCCGGCTGGCAGCAGCAGGGAGCATCCTAATCCCCGGGTGCTGAACCCCTTCCCTGGCAGACCCTCAATGCCTGGGGCAAGCAGGGGCCAATCCTTGCCAAGGGCAGGGCCAATTGTCCCGGTGCGGTGGCTCCTTTGGGTCCAGCCACTCTCCCTGAGGTTTTAAAGGGCTTCGTCAGAACAAAGCACAGCCTTTGGCCTTCGTTCAACTTTGCCTTGCCCCAAAAAGGAAAGGGCAGAGGGTTTTGGGGTGCAATGACCTCCCCAAAACCCCACTGGGAGGACAAGGGGAGATGGGGACTTGCAGCAAATGGTGGATAACTCCCCTGTGAGCTGCAGGGGTCAGGATCTGGGCAGGGCAAGGGGGCGTGCGAAAAGCCATCCCTGCGGCGCTGGGCATCGCCGGCCCCACGCTCGGGGCTCCTATTTCTGCTGGAGGGGGAGATCGTCCCTCCCAGGGCCACCTGTGCCCATCTGTCCCTTCTAGCCGGCTCCAGTGCTCCTCGGTGGCTGTCCCTCCCAGAGGACCCATTTTGGCACCCGGCTGCTGCCGTCCCATGCATCCCCACAGCAGGGATGGAGGGGACACGGTGGCAGGGTGCCGTTCAGCCCCCGGCAGCTATCCCCATCCTTTCCACATGGGCTTTTCCCGGGTGCCAACCAGTGGTGGCACCCACAGAGCCCCACCGTGAGTTCTCGGTCCCCAGGGTGCTGTCACCGCTGGGGAAAGTGTCCCTAAGCAGCTGACAGCCCCCCCAGCCCTGCAGATGGGTGTGAGATTTGGGGCAGCCGGGGACTCTCGGGGAGGTCAGGTCCCCAAGGGGAGCGGGGCGCGGGCTCCTCTGCGATGCCACCCGGCCACTTGGCGCAACGCAAGGGCGCGAACAAGGGGAGTCCCCGTGTCACTTTACAAACCGTGGCTGTCCCCAGCTCCCTCCCGGAGCCCACGGGGGACCCGCAGGATGGGCCCCAGGTGCGGACGTCACCCTTGGCTGGCAGTGGGGCGAGGGGGGCCGGTGCTTCACCGCCCGCACCCCGCCGAGCTGCTTCTCCCGATCCCCTCCTGGTACAGTTGCCGAGCTGTATTTTTAGCCTCCGGCGGACGCGTGGAGGGTGTTAAGCCCGTAACCTTCGGCCCATTTCGCTGCTCATCGGCCGGCCATCTGCAGATCAGCACAATTCGCCCCGGGATGGATTTGGAGACCATGTAGGGGAAACGGGAGGGAGAAGGAGGTGGAGAGGGGAGAGAGACTTTGTATAAGACCTTGAAGGTCACAGGAAATACAGCCCGTGACCAGCACACCGGCAGGAACATCCCAGTCGGAACACCCAAGGAATATTTCCCTTCTCCCACAGGGGATGGCTCATGGTGGGCACCGGGGCTGCTGTTGTGCCCGGCCACAGTGGGTGATGGCCCCTCTGTCCCCATGCATCCATCATAGGGGACACACAGATCCCAGAAAAAGCCCTTGGGATGCGCAGGGTCTCCTCTGCCTGGTCCTGTTCCCCCCGACACCCACCTTGACCCTCCCCAAACACCCACCTGAGGAGTCACCCTTCCCTCCCAGCCCTCCACCAGCTATTTTGGGGCCAAGCTGAGAATATCCCTGTCCCCATCGGCTGAGGGGACCCTCAGGAGACCCAGGTCGGTCTCCAGGCCACCAGGCAGTGGTATGCTGGCTCCCAGCCACCTGGGGCTTTGCAGGTCAGACATAGCACATTCCCCTTCAAGTGGCTCCTGGCAGGCTGGGCACCCTGAGGGGTCCTGGGGGAAGGTGATCCGAAGGAGAGGGGTGCTCTGGGTGGGAAGGAGATGGGTGGGAACTGCTCAGGACCGGTCTCCCTCCGGCTGGCAGCAGAATTGGGAACCTGGTGGCATCTGCAAGCCACGTGCCAGCAAAGGACCGGGGAGGTCGGGGAGGGCAGAGGGAGGGTGACCCATGCATCCGGTTTCGGCAGGGCAATGGCGGCAGCTCCAGCGTGCCAGGCTGCACACGAGAGCGACTGGAAGCCCTGGCAGACCCAGGCGCAGCCCATCCCTCTCAGCCACTGGCATGGCTCATCCCACTGGCTCTGGCTAACACCACCCACTGGCCCTGGCACAGAGAGAGATGCAACCACTGGCCATGGCAAAATGGCTTGAGTGGTCTGGGGCTGGCAACATGCTGACCTTGGCTCAGCTCCTCCCGTGCTGGGCCACCACAGCCCCCCGTGGCCAATCCCAGCGAGCCCCAGTGCCGTAGCTTTGCCAAGGCCGGACACACGGCAAAGGAGCCAGAGGAGAGGGCTGGTTGCCAGCCTGGCCGTGCCCGGTGCTGCCCGCTCTCCTCCCCGCAGCCTGGGTGGAGGTGGCATTTTTTTTTCCTGGTTGGCATCTGCTTGCCAGCTGGAGTACAAAGGAATTATTTTCCTCTGAAACGCTTCCCTGGTATGCAGGCATTAGACGTTTCGGGGGATTATTTAGGCTAGCAGCAACTGTTTGTAACGGAGACAGTATAGCTGGTGATCTTTTATTTTTGGCACCCGTTGACTAATGTTAAATTGCAGTTGGAGGGCTATGGAAAATACGGATGGCTTCTCCCGGGCCGCAGAACAAACTCATTGTGTCCCCGCCAGCCGCACAGAGAGGCAAATGCTTTCCTAGTGAAGGGATGCTCACAATAAATAGCTCCCCAGCCCCACTGCCGGGGTCAGGCCCTGCCTGCGGAAAGGCATGGCCTGGCGCCGGGCAGCCGCTTGCCCCTTCTTCCTCCTCCCCATTGCCCCTTCTTCCTCCTCCCCATCGCCCCTTCCTCCTCCTCCTCCCCCTCACCCAGTCGCCCGCCATGGCCGGTGCGAAGCTCCCCCGAGGCAGGGCTGGGGAAGGACCCTTTTAACCTGCCAAGTGCCTGTGGCCCCTCGACTCATGCTTTTTTGTTATAATTTCCCCCACACACATACATTTTTTAGGGCTGCTTTGCCGCCTTCCTGCAGTGCTTGGCGGCGGGGGGCAGCCATGGCCGGCGCAGCCGTAGGGCCCCTTGCTAGCATCAGCTTTGCCCCCCTCAAAAAAACCACCTCTTTGCACCCAGCTTCTTGCGACAGGGACAGAAAACTGAGCTGGAACTAGAGAAGTTTTAGGAAAGAGTTTAAATCTCTTGATAAGAGCCACAAATCCTCCCTCAGGGTGCTGAGGGGGGGGCCAGCGGGTGCCCCGGTAGCCATGTGCCGGCGCGGGTAAGACTGACTGAGATGTTCTCATCGTTTAGAGCTGCACGCCCCCGGCACGGACCATGTCGGCGGCGCTGCCGAAAGCCCCCTGCCAGCTGCAGAGCCCAGGCTGGAGGAGAAGGCAGCCGACGGCAGCCCTGAGGAGGATCAAGATGGCGGCCCTGCCAACGCCTCCTTGCCCGGCGCTGCTGAGGAGGGACGTGCAGAGGGGGAGGAAGAGCCAGCGGGTGGCCTGAGTGGGGAGCTGGGGCCGGGGGTTGGCCAGATGAAGGAGACCACCATGAAGAAGGGCCAGAAGGAGACCGTCAAGGCTCAGGGCCCAGGGGAGGACGCCATGTTGGGCACCCCTGAGGCAGCGCAACATGAAGGGAATGGTGGACCTGGCCCACAAGACGGGTCCCGTGCCCAGGAGGATGAGAAGCCCGCCACCGAGAAAGGAGCTTCTGAGGAGGAAGGGCAGCCTGGGAAAGAGAAAGTGGAGGAGCCAAAAGCTCCCAAGGCAGGAGAGGAAGGGGGCGAGCAGAGCTCAGAGGAAGATGACGAGCAGGGGGAGTCTGAGGAAGATGAACATGGCGAGTCTGAGGAAGACGGAAGCAAGGGAGAGTCTGAGGAGGGGGGAGAGTCGAAGGAGGAGGAAGAGTCTGAGGAAGATGATGCCGAGTCAGTGGGGCCAGAGAATGGAGCTGAAGGGAGCGACAAGGAAGCAGCTGGCACTCCTGGTAAAAATGGCCATGGCAAACCAGCAGCTGCCAGCAAGGGAGAAGCCAGGGCTGACTCTTCCAGCTGCCATCACCCACCCTGTGGGGACGCAGCAGAAGACCCACCAGCAGCAGTGGAAAACCCACCGGCAGCAGAAGACCCGCCAGCAGTGGTGGAAGATCCACCAGCAGCCGAAGACCCGCCAGCAGCAAAAGATCCACCAGCAGTGGTGGAAGATCCGCCAACAGCCAAAGACCCACCAGCAGCAGAAGATCAGCCAGCAGCAGAAGACCCACCAGCAGCAGTGGAAAACCCACCGGCAGCAGAAGACCCACCAGCAGTGGTGGAAGACCCACCGGCAGTGGTGAAAAACCCCCCAGCAGCAGAAGACCCCCCTGCAGACAAGACATCTCTGGCAGAAACGGAGAGCCCACCTGGCCAAAGCTCCCACCCAGCTGCTGCTGAGCTCCAGCATGGCCATATAGGTTGGAGTCTTGTCTTGTCAGTGTGCTGTCATGGCCAGAGTGACCTACCATCAACTGCCAGCGGAGCTGAGCTTGGCACATTAAACCTTGCCTAGTGCATGGCCCTTTCCTAACGCTTGTGCTTCCTGCGCCTGCCCCTAACTGCTGCTGGGCCGGACGCGGGCAACCAGGGCACAGGCAGGAGCCCCCCAACGCCAGCGCTCCTTGCGGCGATACCAAAGCTGGCCGACATTTCCCTGGCTGCTCTTTAAAGCCCACGATTTCTCCTCTGGGCTGTGGACACGGATAAGATTTGTAACGTCCAGGCCCCTTTCGGCACCCGCAGACCTCTTAAAGGCTCTTTATCCTCCACCCTCACGGTCCTCTGGACCTGCAGCCTTCTCGGTGCAAGGGCAGGATGCTGCCCCGGGCTGGTGGGTCTCTTGTCCACCAGCCCTTGCCTCGTAGGGAAGGTGTGAAGAGCTAATTCAGACTCATGAGTTGCCGAAGCACCAGCTCTGACCACATTCAGTCAGTAAAAGGCTAGCTAAGGAAAAGGGACACCCCCTCTCCACCATGATCTCCTAGAAACACTTGTGGACTTTGGCCCGTGGGTTGGGCAGCAACCTTTGGGCCCAGCTGAGTCTTTTTCCGCTTTCATCTGTAATGCCCCAGCTCAAAAAGTTCCCATTTGTGCTGAGAGGGAAACTCAGTTTGGTCACTGTGGCTTTACTTGGCAAGTCAAAAGGTCTTCCTCAGCCCAGCACTTGGTAGACACTCACCACAGGCCCAGGGCTTGGTGGTGCCCTGCTTGGCCCAGACATCCCCAGCTCAGCCAGCCAGCACACGTCTGTCCCCAGACCTGTCCCCAAAACATACTAAAGCCTGACCCAGTGCCTGATATGAAAAAAGCTCTTGGAGGTGCAGGAGGACCTTGGTGTGCCAGCACCTCCAGGGCAAGGACACCTCTGTCTTGGGGAAACCAGAGTACCTCAGGTGAGGGCAGCTGCCTCATGCTCCCCAGGCCTAACACAGAGCTGTGGGGGTCCACTCCAGGGCCATCTCCTTGGTCCCCAGGGCCCCAAGCTGGGCTCCAGAGTGATATGGTGGGCAGAGATGGGAGGGAACTGGCAAAGGTGATGCAGCCAGGATGGGTCAGGCTGGGTGGTCTCTCAAGAGCCACCCCCAGCCTCACATGTCCCCACGTCCCTGGCTCAACGCGTGGGTCTGGGGGGAGCAGGCAGGCAGAGCAGAGGGGGCCCACAGCCAAGGCTTTGCCCCGTAGGAACCGCAGCCGCCGGGGGGAGCGCCAGGGCGGGCAGGGCCCATCGAGCAGCAGATACCACGCGTTCTCTCACCGCACCCCGGCCCTGGTCCCCCTGCCAGGCACGTCCTGCGCATTCCCCACCAGCGGCCAGCCCTTGTTCCCCCCCGCTCCAGGGGAGACACAGCACGTGTCCCTCGCCAGTCCCTCCCAGGAGCCAAGCAGTTGCCCCTGACGCTTCCCCCGGCAGCCACAGCCCTGGCAAGCTCTGCCAAGCCTCCAGGAGCCTTTGCAGAAGAGAAAGCCTGCGGCATGCCAAAGGCGAGAGTGGCTGCCCAGGCGCATGGTGGGTCCACGGGCTTGGGGGGTGCACGCTCCCCCATGCCCTCCCCCCGGCAGTCGCTTGTGTGAGCTCCTGCGTGGAGTCCCCAGCTCCAGCGGTAACAGGTCTCCCTTGCCTTCTCCTCCAGAAGAGGTTGAAGATGCCAGCGAGCCGACCAAGCGCGACCGGTCCCACTTGGAGAGCACCCTCAAGCTGAACGAGGACAAACCCACCGATGATGTTTCAGGTGAGGGGGACCTGGGTGGCACCAAGCCATGCATGTCCTGCTCCTTCAGCCCAGGTGATCCCTGTGTGACAGGCACCTCACCGTGCTGCTGCACCAAGAGCATGGATGAGATTTTCCTTCCTTGGAGCATTTTAGGTTTAACCTTACTTCTTGTAGGTCCAGCAGCACAGTATCTTCAATAACAGCCCTTTTGCTGCTCTTGGGTTAACATATTTTAGGTATTTTAAAGACAGCCCCAAGGGTGTGCAAGAATTAGGAGGGTAGAGAGGCTAGAAGATGCAGATGGTGAATCAGCCCAAGCCAGCCACATCCCTGCCCAGAGAAACCTGAGGCAACTTGTAATAAAGGGTTGGGATTTTTATTCCAATTATTTTTTGGGTTTTGCTATTACAAGGCTCGCTTCTGCTGGCCACATGGGCAGTCCAGGCTGGAAAGATAGTGATAAAAGCTGCTGTGGAAAAAGCTCCTCCTTTCTTCTAGCGGGGTCCCTGGCACCATGGTGGAGGGCTTTGGGGATCATGAGTGTTGAGTGCTAAAGAGCATTAACAAGAGACATTCCTTCCATCAGCTGCTGGCACGTGCAAGACTGGCAGCAGATGGGGACAGTGCCCAGCAGGAAACATTAGCAGGGAGGGGCCTCAAAATGCGTGACTGGGTTGAGTTTGGCCAAGATTTCAACTGTAAGTTAAGTCCCTTAATGACGGCTAAGTGAGGGTTGAGTCACCCTCAAGATCTGCAGGGAATGCCCAGCGGCTTACCTAGGAGGAACTCAACCAGGGTGGTGGGGTTCGCCTTTCAGCCGTTCTGCATGCTTTCACCCTTGCAGGAGTACTGCAGCGGCTGAGGAAGATCTACCACTCCTCCATCAAGCCCCTGGAGCACTCCTACAGATACAACGAGCTGAGGCAGCACGAGATCACAGGTAATGCCACGGGCACTGGGGTCTCCAGCACCACCAGGTCATTGGGATGCAGATAATAGCACAGAGAGCAGCTCACGGAAAGGCTTGGATAGTTTATCTTCCTTTGCAGCTTCCCAAGAAGGCCATGAACATGCTGGGCTCAGAGGACATGCCCTAGTGAACCCAGCGGCAGGCATTCCTGCATCTGCCTTAGCCATCTGCTGTTAGGACCATCTGTGTAGGCTGAGCATTGAACCCTGCCTGCTTCGGGTCCTCCACCTGCTCAACATCAATGCCCTGTCCCCCTGCCAAGCAGAGATCATGGCCCAACGAAGCAGGCTTGGCAAGGAAGCTTAGGACCTCTCAAGGCTGGGGGTGAGCTTCCTGGGGGTGGCTGGAGCTGGCATCCTTCCTACTCACTACGGGACATGGCCATGTGGGCAGGGTATCCCTCAAGCTCGGCAGCCTTCACTCATGCTGGGAGTTAGAGTTTCCACCCCTTGGCAGACACATTGGATCAGGTGAGCAGGTCCCCATGGCCATGGGCACTGGCTTGGGCTGAGCCCCAACAGTTCACGTGTCCCTCCAGAAGAGGAAAGTGCAGCCCTGGCCCCAAGATACTCACAAGCTACAGGAAGCTCTGGTGACCCGTATGACACAAGCAGACCTATTTTCCAAGCACAGATGGCTCCAGCCCAAGTCTGAGGTCCCTGTTCACTGGGGCCTGTGAGCCCCTCCTCAAGCCCTGTCCTGAGCTGGACCTCCACGTAGACCTTCTTTTTTGCAGCTGGGCTCTGCTCCACCAGCACACTGGTCCCACGTTCATTTGGGCAAACCCCTGAGACACATTCCCTTAGAACAGAACCCCTGTCTTACAGGCACCCCCACTGCAGCCCAAACGCAACCCCTAAATCAGGGTCAGGCACTCTGTAAGCAGACTTGAACATCTCCAGATGTTCATCTCCAGCCCATCTCCAACTTTGAGCCAGTGGGACCCATGGGGCAGGGACAGGGCTGTAGAGTCTTCATCACCAGCCCAGGTCCTGTCCCCTTCAAGACACAGAGCACCCTGGACATCACCCACGACCCACCCACAGGAGTTTGGGGTGGGGGGCATTTGTAGGTCTCATAAAACAAGAGCCTCCTGCAGCCAGCTCTTCGCCTGCCTCACTCTGTAAGCTGGGGACCATGATTTGCCATGTAGGAGGGTCCCAGTGACATGCCATGCTGCAGCCAGCATGGGAGGGAGGGCTGTCCTGCAGACCCTGACCCCACAGCTGCTGTCACCCACCCAGTGCACTGGCCTGTCCCCTCCCTCAGGCAGCCACGTGCCTGGGGAAGGAGCAGCATGAGGTGTAGAGTCCGCACCCTGAAGAGTCAGTCCTCTTCAGCACGAGGACAGCCCAGCCATGCCCTGTCTCAGCTGTCTCCATCCTGGAGCTCACAGGTTCAGCATCTTCCCAGCCTCCTCTCCAAGCTGCTTTGGGCTGTGCTGGTGGCAGCGAAAGCATCAGCATTTAACGTCAGCTCCTCCTGGGATGCTGTTTAGGAGAACGTTTGGGATTACAGGGGCAGCTGGTGGGCTCCCAGGCTCTAGCCCTCCCTTGGCTGTTCACTGCCTGAGGATGCAGCCCCCAGCCTCAGTTTCTGCTGCACAGGACATACCATCCTGCCCTCCAGTCATCCCATACCCAACCAGCCACCTCCCTGCCCCGTTTCAGGAAGGAGCAAGTGTTTCTCAGGCCCCTGATGGCTTCCTCCCTCCCAGCTCCTGAGGAAGCAACCACCAACCTTTGTGTTTTCCCAACCCAAGGCCCCTCTTAAACTCAGCTCCTGAGCAGGACTCACCACAGACTGCAAGTCCTGGTGTTCCTCACAGCCTCATCTCACAACACTCCATGGGCTGTTCCACTTCACCACAAGGGAACAACCATCCCTCAGGCTGACAGTCTCCAAAGTCCCGGCGTGAATGCCCAGCATGCCCTGTTGTGTCTCTCCCAGGGCTGCAGATGCAATCCCAGAGCTGGTAGCCCACAGTCACAGCCTCCTGGCCCAAAAGGAAGGGTACATGGATGCCGTACTGCCTGCAGCCATGAGAGGTCCTGGCCAGGCTCCCCTCAGAAATGTTTCTTCTGCCACCAAACTCCTTGAAGAATCCCTAGCATCCCCCTCACCGTACCCTGACACACAAAACCCACAGTTTGCCTTTAATACCCACAGATCCAGCTTTCCCCAACCCCTCATTAGCACTGTAATTAGAGAAACCTGCAAATTAGTTAGAGGGTTGGCCCGAGGAGCCCTCTCGACCTTGCAAGGCAGGTGAGGACACGATGGGGCTGAGTGGAGCCTTCTCAGCTGCTTCCTCTGCGTGGTGCCCCTTTCCTGGGTGGGTTCATTACCCGGTGGTGCCCCTGCAAGCTGGGATGTCTCCCCCTGCGCCCACCCCCATGGCGGGGGGAGGCAGGAGGGTGCAGAGCTGTCGGCTGAGCTGGCCAAGAGGAGAGGGACAGCTGGGAGTGTGGCGGGGCAGGCCTGTCATGGAATATGTGTGACCTTTGGAGGTGTAAGCCAATATAGAGGGGCGCCGTGGTGAGCTCCTTCGCCCCTCCATTACAGGGCAGCCCTCCATTTTGTCTCCCTTCCCATCAGCTCCGCTCGTGGGCACCAGCCGGTGTTATCCAAGGAGGTCCTCCACTCCCCGCAGCTCCTGGAAAAACCCATGTGGATGAGTGTCCCCTGTCCCCGGGGGAGCTGCGGCTGCCACCACCACCGACTCTGAATGGTTAGGGAGCACCCCAAAAGTCTCACCCCACACCCTCTGCTGACAGCGTGTCTAAGCCTGGCAGGTGCCACCTCCTCGTCCCTGCCTGCCACCCTCCCGCGTCCCCGCTCTGCCATCCCACCTGGGCACGGGAACCCTCTGGCTGGGTCCTCCCGTGTGCTTGGCCACCCCGTGGGGACTGTCCCTAGCTCGGGGCTGAGGGACTCTCCCAGTCTGGTGATGGGAAGCTTGCTGTGAAGTTCTGCCAGTTTGTAGTGCATGCTGGTGATGCTAATTAGTGCTGATTAGCATGCCTGTGTAGGGAATGACTTCCCAGTTGCCATCACCAGCCACCCTAGGGCTGGGTATGGGTATCCATACCACCGGGGTGGTCAGGACACTTGTCGGGGTTGGTTCCTGTCCTAACCATGGCTTGTCGGGTTCCCTTTGCTCGGTGAACATTGCTGGGGAAGGCGATAACTCCGCTGAGTGGGGCAGGAGGGTTGGGGGGCTGTCTCAGAGGGGGCTGCTCCCCCCGGGGCTGCTCCCCTGGGCCTCATCCCCGCCGCGCAGGGGTTTAGCGCTTGTCCCAGTAGCTGCGGGTCTCATTGCTCACAGGCTGTAACTCCTTCTCTCCTGCTGGGAAGGTGGCCGTCACTGGCTTTTCCTGCCCACAAGAAGGCCAGGGCCAGTCTTCAGCTCCCTCCGGGGCCTGGGCCAGAGCCGGGCAGCAGCCTCCTCCCTCCTTCGACTCACGGTACCTTTTCTCTCTCCCCGTGTCCCCTGCTAACAGCTTACCCCGGACGCACCCTGGGCTCCTCCGCCACAGGTTGGTATCGCTGCCTGCTGCCTGCATGCTGCCGGCGCTGCCAAAGCTCTTCGGTGGCCCCAAGCTTTCCTCTTCACCCGCCCCAACAGGGCCACGCTTCCCAGACCCCAGTTTATGGGTGTCCCCAGCCCTCCCAGAGCTCGGCACCTGTGTGGCTGCGCTTGTCTCTCCCAGCCCCAACGCTGCATCCCCACCTCGCCCAGGCTTGGACACTTTGCCCTCTTGGGTTAAGACTCAAGAGGTTGCCTTTTCCTCTAGTTCAAAGGTGTTTCTGGTGGACCTGGGGGTCGATCTCCCACCTCACGGCATGAAGCCCAGCAGAGAGCCCACCCCCACAGGGGAGCTCTTCCCACCCAGAAACTTTCCCGAACGTCCACCCTTGATCCCCTCTGGCTGCAATTTAAGCCGCTGAGCCCGCAGCAGCTGTCCCAGTGACACGGGCTGGCCCCTGCCCATCCCGCTCGGGGTCTGCTGCCAGGTCCCCCCCCCACCCCCGGGAGAAGCAGGAGGTGGGAGACGGGCCAAGAAACACCAGCCAACACCCAGCCCTTCCCCTGGGTCCGGTGCTGGGCCACGGGGACAACGTCCCCGCCGTGCCGTGAGGGCAGGAAACTCCCATCTTCTGGCCCTCCTGTCCCACCCCGTGGCCCCAGGTGCTGGATCCTGCCGAAAACGGGCTCCTCTGGAGCCCTGCCAGCGCCTGGAGGGCCCCTGGCTGCCTGTCGTGCCAGCAGCGGAGAGGGCTGTAGATATATATAGCGTATTTCGATAGCTGTCTTATCTGCATCTCTGGCTGCAGGCGCACACAGGCGGTGCCGCTTGTGTGGGCGAGAGGCAGGACGTGGAGGCAGGCGCAGGCAGTCTGCAGCCACCGGTGGCTTCTCCCTCCGTCTGCGGGCACACGTGCCACGTGGATACTCGTGGCTACTTGCGAGCGAGCTGGCCAGCCCCCCTCCTACCCCCTCCTCCCCCCGAGGGCTGCCGGGCAGAGCATCCATGCTGTAGGTGTTTGGGGTACGGGGATGGGGTGGCAGCGTGGGCGATGCTGGGAGAGTCTCCCCAGGTGTTTTAGGCTTCCCTGGGTGGTTTGAGGACAGGGCAAGACCTTCGTGCCCATGGTTCAGTCTGAACAAGGAAAGAAAGGATGTTTTGCCATGTCCTCCCCGTCCTTGGGACAGAGAGGGGGGTGACCCGACACCAGGCACTTTTGCTGGGCTTGAGGACAGGGAGGGAGAAGACCCCAGCCCAGGATTAATCCCGGCCCCGGAGCAGCAGTGCTCCCACCCAAGGACAGCCCGGCGTTGCAAGCAACATAGAAAAACCACCCAGAAAGCCATTGCTGTAGGAAAAAAAACACCTTTTTGGGCATCCAAATTGCTCCTACCCCCAGAGCTGAACAGCCCAAGACAAAGGCAGGCTCTGCAGAGGGAGACATGACCTTCCTGGCCATGTTTACCAGGTGTTTTGCCGGATCCCCACCATGTTCCTAACTGGGCAGTTTAGAGAAGCGGTGATTTAAGCTGCTGTGTTCTAAGCAAGAGCACAGATGAAGGGGTGCAAGGTCTGAGGACCCCCCTACTCGCAGGCAGGGCCTGAGCACGCCTCTGCAGGTGTCACCAGGACGTGCCTGGATTGAGCTGGGATGAGGTTGAACTGGGATGAGCTTGAAACCGGAATGAACTTGAGCTGGAATATGAAGCAGGCTGGGCTGGGAGCGAGCAGCCACAGGGTGGCTGGAGAGAGCCGCCGTGATGGAGCTGCCGCCATTCCTGCCCTGTGGCTGGCAAGGACCGGCTCTTTTCCCCGGCCAGACCATCAAGGTGACCCAAATCGGTGCCGAACAGAGATAGTGTGGGGACATAGCAGGGACAGATGCCAGGCCAGCACCCTCCCGGGTGGGAGGTGCTCTCTGGTCCCCCAGCCCCACGCCTTGGGCAGTAGCAAGGACGACCCACACGTGGCCTCATGTCCTCGGAGCTGCTGGTACCCGGAGAGCTGCAAGGATCCGGTGCCTGGCGCTGCCTGCAAAGCCTGGGGGGGTGCCAGCACCCCGTTCCCAAAGCAAGGGGCAGAGGTGGGCTCGAGGAGCTGTTGGTGACGTGGGGTTGTGGGTACGTGAAAGGGAGCCGGGGCACACGGGCTGCCTGCGTTCACACAGCCACACCTGGCCAGGGACGGCTTACGAAAGAGCACGCGGGGACCCGCCTCAAACCTCTGGCACAACATCACAGGGATAATAATAATAACCATCATCTTCATCATCATCCGAAACCCAATTAAAGCCGGGAAGCAAAGAGAGCGGCGGTGATAGAGCAGCGGAGAGGAATGATTAATAAGGAAAGTCCGAGGTTTCAACATTTGTTTTTGTCCCGTGTGAGAAGCCGATGTTGGATCCCCACGGCTCGCAGGCAGGAGCTGGCAGGGAGGGGGCAGGGAGCAGGCAGGGCCATCCCCCTGGCTCAGATGCAGCTCCCTGCTTTTGGGGAGGAGGGTTGAGACATCGCTCATGGCGTGGACCTCTGGGCCCATGGAGGGATGTCCCCAGGCCGTTCCTTTCCCCAGCAGTGACAAGGTGGCCCTGCGACGGGCAGATGCAGGCGGGAGGAGGCTGGCACGCTCTGCCCGACTCCTGCATCCGTGATCAGATGGGTTTGGTGTGGACTCCCCTGGGGAGTGGGAGCTCAGCACCACATGGGCTTTGTGGCTCGCTCCGCCTGGGAGATGGACCCCCGGCTTGCTGGAAGGCTGATGGCTCCTGCGTGGGTGGCAGCCACTGCAGGGAAAACAGCTCTGCCTTCGGAGAGGAGCGTGGGTCCCCCCAGCTGCCGGGGATGGGGAAAGCAAACCCCTCCTGCTGGCACGTCCCTGCCTGGAGCAGACGCCCTGGGGTCTGCGCTGGGTTGGTGCCATGGCAGGGTGGCCACAGCCTGCTCTGCTCTCTGCCATCTGCCACCACGGCTCTCCTGGCACCGTTTCCTGCCCGGGTTCGTCTGGCTACATCAGTGCTGGTGCACAAACAGGGATGGGGAAGGTTCCCACGAACGGGAACTCACTCATCCAGTTTTTACTTCCATTTCTGGCCTCACTTGGGCTTGAGCTGACTAGCAGGCTCCTGGCTGTCCTGGGCACGGCTTGGGGGCCGGCACGGGCCAGGGGCTCCTCTGGCTACGCCGGCTGCCTGCCCATTGGCCTGAGGGCTGGGAGGGTTGAGCACAGTGGGCTCAACAGCGTGGGCGCAGGATGGCTCCAGGGATTCCTCCTGGGGCAGTGACTGCCTGTGTCCATGGATCACTGAGCTCCCAGACCAGTTGTGTAGCACCAAGACAGGTCCTTATGGGCCATCACCAGCCTCTTGGCAACATCCAGCACTTGAAGACCTCAGGATGGGGACTGTTCATCCTCCTCCTGCCTTTCCCCAAGCCCAAAGCAGGGCCGTTTGCCCAGCCTGCCCTCCCCACGCCGGGCTGGACCCTCACACCCAGCCTACAGGTAGGCAGGGACCCTCTGCTGGACCTGGGGGCTGGGAGCCACCACCTCCTGCGAGGTGCAGGTGGAAATGCAAGGCAGGCAGCCGGCCCCAGGCTCGCACCGCGCTTGCCAAGCACCGCGCCGTAGCGCTGCTCCTCCAGCCGCCCCAGCTCCCTTTGCACGAGGCGTTCGCCTGGTTGCGGCATGTCCCCCACCTCCTCCGCATGTCCCGCGCTTTGCGGCGGCCGCCTTCTCAAACCCCACTCGCCCCGCAGCCAGCCCCAAACCCGCTCCGGCTAAACCGCAACAAGAGACAAGGTTTAAAAGACCTCCGAGTCCTCCCACGATCTAAGAAAGGCCAAAAACCTCAGAGAACCACTGATAAGTGAGGTGGGGGTCTCCTGCGGAGCACGGTGGTGTCCCGCTCCCGCAGACACCGGGGCCCGTCGCTGGGCGATGCCTTGGCTCGCGAATGGCTGGCAGCCCCCAAAGAGGGTGGCCGTTTCCCCGGCAGCGCTGCCGCGCCGCTCAGATGGGATGCTCGTTACAGCTGGGAGTTAATCGCGCGGCGGCGACGGCTATTGTTTCTTCACTTCCTCTTGTTATTTCCCCTCTCCGCAGATGGGGAGATCACTTCCAAGCCAATGGTGCTATTCCTGGGACCGTGGAGCGTCGGCAAATCCTCCATGATAAACTACCTCCTCGGGCTGGACGACACTCCCTACCAGCTCTACACAGGTACCTCATTTCTGCATCCGCACGGTCAGCAATTCCTGGCCGCGTGTCTTCATCCCCCCACCCGTTACGGGAGGGAGGTTGCGATCTGGTCCGTGCCACCCGCCTGCGGTGCCACATGGAGGGAGATGTGCTCCACCACAGCCCAGGGCCTGTCCGCCCTCCCTGGGGAGGAGGGAGGGCATCTCACCCTGCAGCATCCCATCCCGCAACACAGGGCTCACCACCTCTGACCTTGACCATGAGAGCAGTGGACACATCGTAAGGGCAACTCACCTTTATCTTCTCCCCTTCCCTCCTCACATGGAGCCAATTAATTTGCCCTCCCAGGAGAAAAGCCATTTCCCTTCCCTCCTCCCTGCTCCCACGGGTGTCATCTCCCAGCTGAGGGCAGGTGTCCATGGCCAGCTCTGCCCTGGGTAATGAGGTCTCCCAGAAGGTGGTTCTCCGGGGCACCTTGTGCTGTCAGGCCACTTCCAGAACAACCAGTCCCCGCAGAAGACAGCCCCGCTGGCATTTTCTCAAGAGGTTTGGCAAGAATTTAATAGCCCCGCTGCTTGCCTTCCCCTAGCATCTCTTGGCAAGCGAGTGATGCTCCTGAGCTCCCCGGCTAGTCCCAGGCCAATCCTGTCATGGCCATTGCCCAGCACGGATCTCACAGCTCTGCTGCTCCTCTTGTTGCTGGGCAGGAGCAGAACCCACCACCTCCGAATTCACTGTCATCATGCACGGGCCCAAGCTGAAGACCATCGAGGGCATCGTGATGGCTGCCGACAGCGCCCGCTCCTTCTCGCCCCTGGAGAAGTTTGGGCAGAATTTCTTGGAGAAGCTGATAGGGATTGAGGTGCCCCACAAACTGCTGGAGCGAGTCACCTTCGTGGACACGCCAGGCATCATCGAAAACCGCAAGCAGCAAGAACGAGGTAGGGGTTTAAAGGGTTTACCTAAGGGACTCCAGAAAAGATGTCATAATGATCTGAGGAGACAGAGATGGCCGAAGCACAATGGGGAAGAGCCCTAAGGCTCCAAAAGGGGTCTTTATGGTTGGACTAGAAGACCTGAAAGGTCCCTTCCAGCCCAGGCAATTCTATGATTCTATGCACTGGAGGGGATGGTGACGTTTGTCTGCCCATGGCTATGTCAGCAGCAGGTGGGACCTGGGGAATGTACCCAAGTGCAGCCATTTCTGCTGCTTGGAGGTGTGACAGCCAGGTCAAGGCAAGACCGGCAAGGTCTTTCCTGGGGACTCCTCGGGCTGTCGACTGTCTGCCTCAGCACAGCATTTAATGCTCCGTTTGTCACCCTTGGAGCCAGGCTTTGCCAACGGCTGGTGCTACAGCAGGGCCTAGAGAAGGACCATCCCCACAGCACCTGGGATTCCAGGAAAGATCAGCAAAGGGCTTCTTGACCCGCTTGGTGCCCACTGAGGAAAGGGATGATGTGGCCGACGTCTGCTCGCAGGAGCAGCTGGAGTCTGTGGCCAGCAGCGGGGAGAAAGAAGGTGGGGAGGTGAGGCTGAGGGAGACAGGCAGTCACAGGCCCAGACACACAGGGATGGGTTTTCATGCCAAGAATCTCTCAAGTGTTTTCAGCACATGAGAAACAGGTTCTGGGCTGCACGGGAAGTCTGCCGTGTCTCTCACACCCTGTCCAACCCAGACAGGGCGTGAGATGTGGCAGGCTCAAGGTTTATCTGTCCCTTGGCCTAGAGGAACTCATCCTGCCCTGGCCCTTTCTGCTGGATTTCTCTCTTTCCTCTCCTCAAGGTTACCCGTTCAACGATGTGTGCCAGTGGTTCATCGACAGGGCTGATCTCATCTTCGTTGTCTTTGACCCTACGAAGCTGGACGTGGGCTTGGAGCTGGAGATGCTGTTTCGCCAGCTGAAGGGCCGCGAGTCCCAGATCCGAATCATCTTGAACAAAGCCGACAGCTTGGCGACCCAGGAGCTCATGAGAGTCTACGGCGCCTTGTTCTGGAGCCTGGCTCCTCTCATCAACGTCACGGAGCCACCCAGGGTGTACGTTAGCTCCTTCTGGCCCCACGAGTACCATCCGGATACCCACAAAGACCTGTTCCTCAAAGAAGAGATATCGCTCCTAGAAGATCTCAACCAGGTGATTGAGAACAGGATGGAGAATAAGATCGCCTTCATACGCCAGCACGCCATCCGGGTACGCATCCACGCCCTTTTGGTCGATCGCTATCTACAGACCTACAAGGACAAAATGACCTTCTTTAGTGATGGAGAACTGGTGTTCAGGGACATTGTGGAAGATCCTGACAAGTTCTTTATCTTTAAGTCCATTCTGGCAAAGACCAATGTCAGCAAATTTGACCTCCCCAACCGCGAGGCTTACAAGGACTTCTTTGGCATCAACCCCATCACCAGTTTTAAGCTGCTGTCTCAGCAGTGTTCCTACATGGGAGGTTGTTTCCTAGAGAAGATCGAGAAGGCCATCACTCGCGAGCTTCCCGATCTCTTGGGCAGCATTGGCCTGGGGAAGAAGCCCAACGTTCTCTCCTGCGACGTCACTGGCTGTGGCGAAACCCCAAAGAATCGCTACAAGAAGCCCTAAGGTGTTCTGTAGTACCACCAGCCGTCCACGTGTTCCTACCGGTGAATGAGCTTATGTCTTATCTGTCCAAGAAGCCACGGTTCGTTAACCCTTTGAGCGCCACACTGGCAAAAGGCTGCTGTACTATGAGGACTTTGAGTCATTGACATCGATGGCAGGGGAAGATGGGTGGGCATAAGAAAGAGAATAAAAACTGTGAATTCCTGACATTTTATCTTTGTTCTTTCAAGTAGAAGGCAATGTTTAAGCTGTAAGTATGAGCAATGCACGGTGAGCTAGAGCTGTAGCTGCTTTTTCACTGGCACCAAGAGTACGTGAACAGGAATGTCAACCTCTGCGTCCCCGAAGCCGGCAGGGAGCGAGAACGAGGGCACGGCGTGAGAGCACAGGGGAGAGCAGTGACACACTAACCCGGGGCATCACCGGGACATCAAGGGAAAGAGAGGCCAGGTCCCGGCTGTTGTTTTCAGGCACAAATATCCTATAAATCTGTGCAGATATTGACCTTGTTTTTCTTTCTGAGACTTTCAGGTCGCCAAGTGAGTTCTCCTTTCACGTAACGGCTGAGCTGAACTTCTGCAGCCTTCAGCTGGGTGTTCTCCTTAAGAAAGAGGCTTTAGCAGGGGCACTTATAGCTCCAGGCAGGTAGCCGTGGGCCATGCCAGAGGAAGCGGTGGGCTGGAAAGGAGCTGCCAGCACTGGCTGAGCTGTGTTGGAAGAGAAGGGTCAGCACCCCAAGTCACATAGCCCCATGGGGAGCCATGAGCAGGTTCTCCTCCCTCTGGACCAGCACAGGGACAGGGCACTTGGTGCCCACATGTGTCATTAACCTCAAAAACCCATGGTGGCAAGTCAAGCCTGCAGATGGGCAGGGCTCCCAGGGTTAAGGGTTTGGCGGTTTGACCTTGTTCAGGTCCATGTTCGTGCTTTCCCAGAGTCAGGTTTTGTGCTCTGTGGAGGGAGGCAGGAAGGAGGGGGGGTGTCACTAGCTGCATCCTTTTTGCCCATCTGCTGACCCGCTCTCCCCAGGACACCCCAGGCAGGTTTCTCCGGCTTGTTTGCCAAACTTCCCCCATTTTAGCCACGATTTTGTTGGCTCTTCTGTGTGCATCAGCACTCAGTCCTGGGAGGAGAATGAGCATTGCTTCGGAAACACCCAATCAGGGTGAGGTTCCCCATGGACAGCTGACTTTGAGACCCTGCAGTGAAAGCCAAGGGACTAGGGGTGGCCTCATCACTTGGCCCTTATGGCCAGCACAGCTGGCTGCCGAGCTGAGCACAAACCAGCAAGGAGGTAGATGTTGCCCTGGATGGAGACCAGCACCTTTGAGCCCACCAGTGACCTGCTGAACGTCCTTTCTCCTTCCTCCTGCCGAATGACGACAGCTAGTGCTGCCCTCCAGGAAACCTGTGGAGCAGAAGGACTTGCCTTTGACAGGAACAAGAAGATGTGGAGGTGCCAGGTGAGACAAGAAAAAGGCAAAAGGAACAAAAGAGGGAAAAAGCAAGCTGTGAACGGAAGGCTGTGTTGTGATGGGAAGGGTGTGAAGGGCAGTGCCCCTCGTCTCCACGTGCCCAACAGGACATGGGCTATGGCAGAAGGTCCGTGGGAGCACCATGTCCCCTGGCACTGAGGCCAGGTGCTGTGAAGAAGAGGTTGCCTTAAGTCCAGGTGAGTTTGGGGGGACACCACCCCAGGAACTTCCATGCTCCTTGCCTCTGCTTCAAGGTAGGACTCTACTTGTGAACTCATGAAGAGGAGACCCAAATCCTCGTCCAAGCCTGGGAAGGGGCACGGCTTGTGCAGAGGGGTTTTTCCCACAGCGCAGAGGGGACTGGAGGTGGGAGTAAAGGCAAGGAGATCGTCAGAGAAAGAAGCAGCCAGAAGGGCCTGGAGAGAGGTGACGTGCTCGTGAGTCAGCTCCACGAGGGCTCAAACCTGCCCCAGAGCTCTGCCCCCCTCCACTGCTGTTCCTCCTGCTTTCTTGTGCGGGATCCCGCTGCTCATCGGCGTCCCTCTCCGTCCCACTCCTCACCCCTCGCTCCCCTCCGCCGGGCTGCTCCGCAGGGTTTTCTGAAGAGCTAACGGGGTAGAAACACCAACAGAAACGGGCTAATGTTGTCACTGTTCCCACTGTTACACTGTGTGTCACTGTCACGGCAAGCAAAAGCCATCAGATGTTTCTCATATCGTGCCACCTCCTTCCTTGCTGCCCTGTCGCCCCCCAGGGAAAGGTCCCCCTCCCCACCCCAGGAAGGAGCTCCGACTCTCCCTTATGGCCCTGAAGGCACCGTTGCTCTGCTCTCAGGCCGCCCCCATCGTTCTCCCTTCTCTGTTCTCCTTTTCTTCCGCTTTATCCTCCACCACCCATTGCTCCTCTCCTCCCGTTCTCCTCCCCTCAGCGCCCCCACGCCATGTGCGAAGCCCTGGTGCCCATGTCCCGGGTGGGGCTCCTCTGTGATGGCAAAACCCCTTTTTTCCCCCCGATATCGTACGTTCGGGTTCTCTTTCCAAAGCGATGGCAACGGGGGTCCGAAGCCGGGGCTGTTTTCTGCTCCCTGTGACACACACTGGCTCAGCCCCCGACATCGAGATGCTTTCTCTCCCGTGGGTCCGAGTGGCTGCCAGTCCCAAGAGCCCTCTGGTCCACAGGCCATCCCTCTCCGAGCTTTCTTAGGAGAGCTCTGGGAAGCTGGGGGTGGGAATGGGGAGCAGGGAGACCTTTTCTTTTTGCCAAGAAACCCCGAATCCCCACAGCACCAGGGGGGTGTGTGTGTGTGAGCATCTCACCTGAGAGCATCACAGGAAGGAGGGAGCGGGGACACAGCCCCACGTAGGTGCCCGTCATCGTGTGCATTGGGACAAAACTGTCAGCTTGGACATCAGCCTTGTCGAATAAAACCTGGTATTTTCCAAACACACTCCCTGGAGATGCTTGTTCCGTTTCTCCTGTCGGTGTGGGCCCGGGGCCGGGGTGGCAGGGGGTGCAGCTGCAGGCACCGAGGCCCTGTTCCCTTCCCGGCCTCATACTGGTCCCTCGCATGGGACCTGCTGGCCACACCGGGGACATTTGGTTGCTTTTTCCAACCTGGCAAAGCAAACCCAGCTCCTCCCCGCTGGGACAGGCTTTTGCTGCCACCTGCACCAGGAGATGCTCTTTTAACCTCCCTTTGTGTCTGGTTCCCCGAACACAGTGTGGTCCACCCTCCTCTTCCTCCCCTCGCAGAGGCCCCGCCATGCTGAGAGCTGGGGAGAAAAATCCAACCCTCCCTCCACCGTGGGGTCCTCCGGCACAAAGTCGGCTCTGATTCACCCGCGGGGGCTCTGGGGAGAAGCAGGAGCCACAGGGCCAGTGGCAGCCACGGAGCTGAGTCACGGCCACGGGCCCACGCGTGCTGTGGCAGGGGGACGTCCCGTGACTCAGTCTCGGTGTCGGGGTGGGCTCTGGCTGCTCGCAGGGATGCTCTGCGCAGTGTATGGCTTCTTCTCCCCCACTCCAGCGTCACGGTGACATCCTGCCTCGGGAGAGCCCCGCAGGGATAACCAGGATGAGCCCCGGAGATGCTGGGTGCAGCCTCTGTCCTCTCCCTGGTGGCAAAGGAGCCATAGCTGGGCCGGAGCCGTGCTGCAGACCAGAGCTTGTGTGCCACCCGGCTCCAGGTCCACGATGGAGGGAAGGGGATCAGGGACCACGACAGAGGGCAGGGGTCTGGGACCATGGAGAAGGACAGGGGTTGAGTACTACAGCAGAGGCCAGAGGGTCTGGACCAGGGAGGAGGGAAAGAGGTCAGGGACCACAGCAGAGAGCGGGGGCACCAGGAGGACAGAAGGTTAAGGGCTGTGGAGGAGGACTGGCTGTCCAGGCCTATGGAGGAGGGGAGGGTTTGAAGATCATGGAGGAAAGCAGGGGCTGAGGACCACAGCAGAGAGCAGAGGGTCTGGACCATGGAGGAAAGCAAGGGGTCCAGGACCACAGCTGGAGGCAGGGGTACCAGGACCATGGAGGAGGACATTGGGTCTAGGACCATGGAGGAGGCCAAGGGTCTGAGGACCATGGAGGAAGACAGGGGTTGAGGACCACTGCAGAAAGCAGAGAGTCTAGGACCATGGAGGAAGGAAAGGGGTCTGGGACCACAGCTGAGGGCAGGGGCTTTGGATCCATGTAGGAGGGCAGTGGGTAGGGGGCCACGGGGTCTTTCACCAGCCACCCACCAAGAGGCAGATGGAGGCACCACCCCACCAGAGGCTGGAGCTCATGCAAATTGCTTACTATAACCCTACTGCCTGGCCTGGCCGTCCGTCTGTCTGCCTTTCCAACTGTCCGCTTCACTCGCTAATCAAAAGAGTTTGTTCCAAGAAAGCTGGAAGAGGAGAAGGAATGTCTCACTCGGCCGTGGCTTCCTTTGGAAAGTCTGGAAAAAACTGTGGCATCTCGACGCGCGTGAAGGTCTGACTGGCGAGGAGCATTTTCCTTCCAAAGCTGCTGTAAAGACGTGAATCATGAGGCGGTAACGCTCCTGGCAGAAAGAAAACCGATTCCACTGAGAGGTGGTGCTGGCGGTGGTTCTGCCGTATCTCTTGGATGGAAAAGACAAACATTTATCTTAGAGACATCGCTGGGGAAGAGCCACCGGGGCTGCAGGGAGCCCGGGGGCGGCCGGATCCTGCCTGAGCCAGGGGTGCTCCCGTCGAGGGGAGCCTCAAGAAGGTTTCCCGAAGGTTTCCCGAAGGTTTCCCAAAGCCCGGCGGTGGCATTGCCGACATCCAAACACAAGACAAGGGGGTTGTGCTCCCCTTTGGTTGCCCTCCACAACCTCGACCGCCCCGGGGGCATCTCTGCATTTCAGGGGTGAAAATATCCCGTATCCCAGCGGCTCGTTTGCGATGGTGTCGATTCGATTTCTGGTTTTTAGAGGCGTCACGTCGGACATTGCAGGGAGAGAACAAGGAGGGGACACGGAGCAGAGGGATTTTTCTCGCTGTGAGAAAAATCAGAGCTTCCTGTGGTGATAAGCCAAACTCCACACCTCTGCAGCCATAACCACCCCATGGCAGAGCACGGGCCTTTGACCACACACGGGGAATGTGGGGATTCATTGCCCCTTTCATCAGAAAAGGACCTAAAACCTTTGGAAAGGTCTGCTGGGAGCCGGGGGGGAGCCCTAGTGCACCACCATCAGGGTGGTGGAGGTCTCCCTGTGCCACCATCCCCATCAAGCCTGTCCCCTGCTGTCCCCACACACCCAACACTGGGGCCAAAACCCCACCAAACTTTGCCCTGAAATGCCCTGTGCTGCAATCACACATGGATATGGCATGTTTACCAAGCCGCTTGCTCCCTCCCCAGGTGGCCCCTAAAATCTGCCAGCCCAGTTCTCTGCCACGGAACCGGGGTTGCCACCCTCCCCCCTGCACCCACCACACTGGTGGCATCTTGCCCGACTGGCTCAAGCTGCCACTTACAGACCCCAGAGCAAAAAAAAACCCCTCCTTTCCTTGCAATTCCCTCCTTTTTGGGGCCTTCAAGGTTCCTGGAGCCCAGAGGTTACCCTGGGTGGCACCATCCCCAGCCTTTGGGCTGGGCTCAGACTTCATCCTCACTGCTGGCTGTTGGAAGAGTTTCAACGTTAAAGCGTTGATGTGCAGTGTGTGGCTTCAGGTCACATCGGCTGAACACCCCGCGTCTCAACCCAGAGCACTATTTCTGCAGAGAGCCCCAAAATCAATGTATTTTGCCCCAAATGTGCAAGGACACCGAATCATGAGGGCAAGTAAAGCCGTGTCCTGAAAAGCTTCCAGCTGCTTTGGAGACACCTCCGTGGGTCGATACCCGTGGGATGAGGATTGCCCTTTTGCAGGCTGCAGATGCAGAATTGGGGTTTGCATGGGACATCGGACCTTCCTGGCGGAGACGGGGTGAGGGATGGGGGGCAAGGCCACCGCTCGGGGTGCCTGCCATGGGAAGAGCCTCAGGCCCGGGACCAGTGATGCCCCAAAGGATCAACTGCTTGAGAAAGATGGGAAAAGCCTGGATATTGTCCCCAAGAGGTCACCGTTTGCTTTAGCGCACCTGGGTGACATTCAGGATGAGAGGCAGAGGAACCAGGGCAGCCCACAGCCCTGGGAAGGTTATTTTCACCCCATGGGGTGTCCAGTAAATGTAAACCCTGCAAAATGGGGCAGGGAGGGCTGGTGGTGGGTGGTTCAACCGAGAAGCTCGCTTGGCTGCTAGAAATGAGGAAGGTAAGAGGAAGATGAGTAGTGGGCCAGGACCTAGGGGGTCCCTTGAAGACCAGAGGGATTGCGGGGTGGTCACACGTGGCTTTCTGCTGGCCAAGAGCCTGCGCAGCACCAGAGGCAGTTGGTGCTACATTATAGTGAATTCCTCTGCAATTATTGTACATGATCATTGCAGGAGAGGCTGGAGCCCCTCTGCTGGGAGGACAGGCTGAGAGAGTTGGGGGGGTTCAGCCTGGAGAAGAGAAGGCTCCGGGG
>JAOXJK010000069.1:16773651-16795587 GCA_025774025.1 Xenus cinereus | reverse complement strand
GAACTTCTTATGTTCAAGTTTGTGCCCGTTGCCTCTTGTCCTGTCACTGGGCACCACTGAAAAAAGACTGGCCCCATGGCAGGGACACCTGCATGGGCTCTCCACAGGCCGCAGCTTCCCTCAGGGTATGTCTGCCTGCTCCCAGCATGGGATCCTCCCTGGACTGCAGGGTGGCTGTCAGCTGCAGCATGGTTGTCTTCATGGGCTGCAGAAGAATCTCTGTTCCAGTGCCTGGAGCATGTTTTCCCCCTTCTTCACTGTTGTGTATGCAGGGTTATTTCTCTCACTTTTTTTGCCTTCAGTCATCTCTCACAACTGGTGCACGCTGGGGTTTTTCAACCCTTTCTTAAATGTTATTACAGAGGTGCCACCAGCTTTGCTAATGGCCTCAGCTTTAGGCATTGGTGAGTCCTTTCTGGTGGCCCCTTGCCTCTTTTTACAGAGGCCACCTCTGTAGGAAAGTATAAAAATTGGGTCTTGTGAACCTAGAAGGCATTAGATGAAATGAGACATTTGGTGTCAAATACTGGTCTACACATCGTAAAAAATAAAAAAGAGGCCAGGAGTGCCTGTTCTAGCAGAACAGAAGTAACTCATGCCATGATTGTATGTTCTAAGATACAAAGGATTGTAGCATAGTCTGAATGGAGAGAAAATTACAGAGCCATTCTTAAGAGCTTTATTTTTTGTCTTGAAGAAATAGATAAAGTAGGAGGATTGACGGTCACTGGATAAACATTTTGTCCCAAAACTGGAGACTTGCATCTCTCCTGAGCTGTATTGGTAGCATTAATAAGGCTGTACTCTGATCTTTTAATTTGAATGCTGGTTTAGTCCAGGAGCAGGTCAGCATTCAGAGCCGTCAACCAGCAGCTGAAATAGTGAAACTGCTTGGTAAACAGGTGTCGCTGGATCCTTTATGTCATTTTATGCCTTACTTGTGGAGGTTTTGACAGGGCAGGACAAGAGGTTACTGAGATTTCCCCCGCCCACCACTTATGTTTCTGGTCTGCCCTTTTTGCCTCAGTAAGCCTTTGGTGGCACAGCATTTGTTGTATTTATGGTAAGGTTTAGGGTTGTGATTTTTGCATAAAATAGGCTCAAAGTTAACAATATGGTACTTAAGATGAAAGTATGTTAATGAAACATGGCTTTCCAGTATTTAAGATTTTTTCTCTTTCTCTTACAGTTTGAGGGTGGCTCTGGATATGGTAAGTGTTTATATAGAACCTTTACATATATTTCATTATGTAGTTATTAAAGGGCTTGATGCATACGTTTAAATCAGACTATTCTTATGCAGGGGGGCGTGGTTCATATGGAGATCTTGGTGGACCCATCATCACAACACAAGTAACGATTCCCAAAGATGTAAGTGAAGTTGACTTGCTTTCAACTTGTGTTTTCTCTTAAAAAAAAAAAAAAGTCACAGCATTTTCTCAGATTATCTAAGTAAATTGGAAGTATTGAGAGTGCTTGATAAATACTTCTAATGTAAAACAAGTGTTTCTAAATCACCAGAAGTCTATTTTTTGAGTGTTTGTTTTGTGTCTTCGCTGTTGAGACACACTAAATGGTTTTGCTAATTCTTAATATTCAGTAATAGAGATGGTCTGTGTAACTTGTTTTTTGCAAATAAGCAACTGGTTCTCCCAGTTTTGTCCCACCTGTGTTTATGCAATTAATATTGCAGGGATGTTTCGAGGCTGTAAAGAAGTAAGCTTCCATTGCAACTCTTTAAACTTACGGAAGCTACTTAAACACTGCTGTGATTTTCATAACTGTTTTTAGAGGGAAAGTTGTATCGGGAAATTAATACTTTGCTTTCTCCCCCAGTTGGCAGGATCTATTATTGGAAAGGGAGGCCAGAGAATCAAACAAATACGTCATGAATCGGGAGCTTCGATCAAAATTGACGAACCATTAGAAGGTTCAGAAGATCGGATAATAACTATTACGGGAACACAGGACCAGATACAAAATGCACAGTATTTACTGCAGAACAGGCAAGTTAAAGTTTAATGTTGTCCTTTGTCTCAACTTTAAACTGACTGACATGTACATTCTAAAGCTGCTCTTCTCTGTGATACGGTTTTTAGAAGGCAGGATTTAAGTAACTATTTGAACCTAACTTCTCCAGTGGTAGTTCTGCCTTGATTCTCTTCTGTTCTCCATTCTAATTAAAATGAAGACACCCTCAAAACTAATCTTGCTGGAAGACGCCTTAACCAAGCAGTCCTCTCATTTCTGTGGTGAAAACTGCTGCAAAAAAACCTACTTGTAATAAATTACATAGAGCCTGTAGAAAATATAGAAGATTTCAGTGGATGTTGGTCTAGTTCTGTGTGGAAGACTAGTGATTTTGTTGTTTTTAGATAACTAAACTGACAACAAATCACAGTCTGCCATATGGCACAGATCATGCCTCTACAGGACAAGTTGAAATCGATTTGGTGCTGTTACGCAGCATTTCACACCTTGCTAGCATTAATTTGTCTTTTCTGCCAAATATTAACAGCTTCAGATTTAATTTGCTTAGTTTTGCTTTATTAACGTGTTGCCTGTCATAGCAGATTTTAATGTGTTAACTTGAATGTTTGGCTTCAGATTACTAATATTTACATATGCCTAAAATATATTAATATACCCATAATTATTAGCCATTAATATTTTAAGATTATTTACTTTTAAATATATTGGGAATTTGTAATTTAATCTGCTCTAAGAATGTCATTGTGAATGTTGATGCAAGATGTATGGTCCATCATTCTAATACATGCTTTTTTCTTTTTCTTTTATAGTGTGAAGCAGTATGCAGATGTTGAAGGATTCTAATGCAAGATTATTTTTTCTTTTTTATAGTGTGAAGCAGTATTCTGGAAAGTTTTTCTAAGACTAGTGAAGAACTGAAGGAGTCCTGCACCCTTTTTTTTTTTATCTGCTTCTGTTTAAAAAGCCAACATTCCTCTGCTTCATAGGTGTTCTGCATTTGAGGTGTAGTGGAATCTTTGCTGTCCACCAGATGTAATGTTTTTAGTTCCTTACAAATACGTGGTGGGAGGGAAAGGGCGCATGAGACTAACATTGAAGTTTTGAAGCAGCAGCAGAGAGAGTGAATTCTATTTTTGTTCATTGTTGGTGGTAAATTGTAATGTTTTTCTGTAATTGTTGTGAACACCCTGCTTTCATGTACACTGTATTTTTATTTTTTTTTTAAATGGGAGAGAATACTGGTAGCCCATGTGTCCCTGGCATCCTTTGAGAGCAGTATGGAGAATGTAATGCTCTTTTGTAAGAAACATTTTATGGTTTTTAAATAAATTTAGTGAACCTGTTCTTGGTGGTCATTTTTCTTCAGGTATACATAAGGTGGTAGTATCCAAAATGGATATCTTTTTTTTTCTTTTTTTTTTCCCCACATAAATGAAAGTTGCTGTTAAGCTTGCTCTTCTGCTTCTTTGATATAGATGGAGTTATGTGGGTTTTTTTGACAAATTAAACTCTCTGAAATCAAGGACTCTGCTTTGCTCTTTGGGGAAAAACTGCAAAAATACTCATGCAAATGCTGTGTAAAACCTGACATTTTTGCAAGTGTTTGGCCCTTTTTGCAGTACTTATATATATTGGTGACAGTATATAAATAAAATATTTAAAAACTTTGTGATGTCACTGAGTAAACAGTGGTAAAGTACACCTGGTTATAGACAGCTTGCTTAATGCAGATAACACTGTTAGACATGACAGTTGCTGTACCATTATACTGAATGAAATAATAGTTGTTTTCTGAGCTTTCATTTGTATAAGATAGGAACTCTTATAAATTGGCAAATCGACAGTATCTAACTCTGTAACTTGTTTTTCATTGTATGCAAAACTTAAACTTCGTTTGGTTTCCTTGTTGTATGTTGAATTCCATAGGAATTATTTGTGAGAAATTAAAAAAATATAAAGCCTCTGGATATCTCATGTAATACGTTGGCATTTGTATTTATAGTTTACAAGTTTTAATTTCACTTCCTGAATAAAAACAGATTTAAAAATGCACAAGCGTGAGTCTGTACACGTGGGCTGACGGGTCCCGACCCGACGTGGGGCTGGAGGGGGTTGGTTTGGTTGTGCCCCGTGCGTGGGATGAAAACCCCCGCTTCGCCTCTCTTTGCCGCCGCGGGGCGCCGCCGAGGCCCCGCCCCAGGGCTCAGGCCCCGCCGCACGGCCCAAGCTCCGCCCCGGCGGCGGGAGGAGACTAGAGGCGACTCTTTGCCGAGGAGCGACCCCGGTGGCTTTTGCCAAGGCTTCGAGTAGAGCGAGCGAGAGAGAGACCCAACTCCTGAGCCGGGGCTCTTCAGGAGGAATTGACAAACATGGCTTCCCCACCGCACCAGCAGCTGCTGCATCACCACAGCACCGAGGTGAGCTGCGACTCCAGCGGGGACAGCAACAGCGTGACGGTGAAAATCAACCCCAAGCAGCACCAGGGCTGCTCCTCTTCCAAGCACTGCAAGTACAGCATCTCCTCCAGCTGCAGCTCGGGGGAGTCCGGGGGCACCCGCCGGGCCGGCGGAGGTGGCCACGGCAGCGGCCACGGCCTCCGCCGGCAGAAGAAGCTGCCGCAGCTCTTCGAGAGGGCCTCCTCCAAGTGGTGGAACCCCAAGTTTGACTCCAACAACCTGGAGGAGGCTTGCATGGAGAGATGCTTCCCACAGACCCAGCGCAGGTTTCGCTACGCCCTCTTCTACATCGGCGTGGCCTGCCTTCTCTGGGGCATCTACTTCGGCATACACATGCGGGAGAAACAGATTGTCTTCATGGTGCCGGCTCTGTGCTTCCTCTTGGTGTGCGTAGCCTTTTTTGTGTTCACTTTCACGAAGACTTACGCCCGCCATTACGTATGGACTTCGCTGATACTCACCCTCCTGGTTTTTGCTTTGACTCTGGCTCCGCAGTTCCAGGCTCTGAAGCCTGTCTCAGGAAGTGGTGACATGTCCAACCGGACTCCCCCGGCAGATCCCACAGACACTTGTCTTTCTCAAGTAGGCAGTTTTTCTATGTGTATCGAAGTGCTCTTGTTGCTTTACACGGTGATGCACTTACCCTTGTATTTAAGCTTGTTCCTGGGGCTGTCGTACTCGGTCCTCTTTGAGACCTTTGGTTATCACTTCCGTGACGAGAACTGTTTTGCACCTCTCGGAGCTGGGGCCGTTTACTGGGAGCTGCTGAGTAAAGCCTTCCTGCACATCTGCATCCATGCCATCGGTATTCATTTATTTATCATGTCTGAAGTCAGATCGAGAAGCACATTCCTGAAAGTGGGGCAATCCATCATGCACGGAAAAGACTTGGAAGTGGAAAAAGCCCTGAAAGAGAGGATGATTCATTCTGTTATGCCAAGAATAATAGCCGATGACTTAATGAAGCAGGGGGATGATGAAAGTGAAAACTCCATCAAACGTCATTCCACCTCAAGCCCCAAAAACAGGAAGAAGAAGCCCTCCATACAGAAAACCCCCATAATATTCCGTCCTTTTAAAATGCAGCAGATAGAGCAAGTGAGCATTTTGTTCGCAGATATCGTTGGCTTCACGAAAATGAGCGCCAATAAATCTGCCCATGCTCTGGTGGGACTCCTGAACGACCTCTTTGGCCGTTTCGACCGGCTTTGCGAGGACACTAAATGCGAGAAGATAAGCACTTTGGGAGACTGTTATTACTGCGTAGCTGGCTGCCCAGAGCCCCGGGCGGATCACGCTTACTGCTGCATCGAGATGGGCTTAGGCATGATTAAAGCCATCGAGCAGTTTTGCCAAGAGAAAAAAGAAATGGTCAACATGAGAGTGGGGGTTCACACCGGGACAGTCCTGTGTGGCATTTTGGGGATGAGGAGGTTCAAGTTTGACGTGTGGTCCAATGATGTCAATTTGGCCAATCTGATGGAGCAGCTCGGGGTGGCTGGAAAAGTCCATATTTCGGAAGCTACTGCCAAATATTTGGATGATCGTTATGAAATGGAGGATGGAAAGGTGATTGAGCGAGTTGGTCAGAGCGTGGTAGCCGACCAGTTAAAAGGTACGTGCTTTTATTTTGTCCTCAGTCTCTTTTTTTAGTTTTATGAGGGAATATATTTTCCCTAGTGCATGTTTCGTGCTTGCTGACTTGCAAACTGAACACGTTTTACATTTAACTCCGCGTGCGGGTGATCCCAAACGGCGTGGGAATCGGGGAATAAAAGATGCCACGGAGATAAGCGTGGAAGATCTTCTGGGGTACTCAAAACGCAGACTTCAGAACTCCTTAGCGCTCCTTGCGAGAGTATGGCATCGTAGGGAGGAGAAGGTTAATGTGTTTGCTGTCTGCAAGAGGGTTTTTGTTTTACTGGTGTGTGTCATCCTTTAATTCAGTAAGTAAACTCGGTAATTGACTTCATGTGCCATACATAGAGCATATGTGTTTTGCAAAATTATGTATATCTGTGAAAAGTTGTTTTTGGCATTGGGAGAGTTGGGACTGCGAAGGCATTTGGGAAAAATGACAGCTGGATTCACAGAAAGAAACGAGCGCTGTAGATTTGGCAGTTTGATAGAGCAAGTTGTTGCAGTTCGAAGTTAGGCTGGAAAAAGTTACTCAGGTGGTTCAGCGAGCTGGCAGATGCTCTCCTTTCTGCAGCTCTAAGGATTTTGGGGGATGAAACTGCAAATTTGCCACTCGGAAAAGAAAATGAGGGCTCCTTCGGTTCCCCTCGTGGCTTGGCGAAGGGTCTGATTTTCATTTTTCTACCGAGTATTCATTTTGAGATGAAAACCTGGGCTGCTTTCTAGCAGCACTTCGAGGCCCGTGTGGGAGGATTGACCATGCCGAGGGGTTTAATCGTCTCTTTAGCAAAAGCTGTGTCTCTAGTGCTGTGCCTTTGTCTGGTGGAGGTACGGTTGTCTGCAGCGCTCGTAGCCCAAGGTGGGGAGCCGGAGAACCAAAAGGGAAGCGCGATACATTGCAAACCCTTTTATTTTCCATGAGTTTATTCGTTCTGTTTATAAACGTACCCATTTTTATGAAGAAAGTGCTGAAAAATGGAGTGGGAGAAACTGAAGGAGTCACGATGGAGGAAGGAGGTATTTGCTGCAACAAATAGAAAAGGAGGCCAGGATGGTTGTAGAAAGGTCAGTGAGTAAGGACGGGGGGGGAGAGTATTGCAAAACAGTGGTGGCAGCGGCAGCACAGGCCACTCGCCCGTGGCAGGTGCTTATTTTGATGTGACACAAATACTTATTTTTGGCGAGCTGGCTGTCCGCATGCATATGGCAACAGGGCTGAAATGAGAGGCTTAGGGGGAGGAAAAATATCGCCGGTGACATTGGTGGCTGGAAGCCATAGAACTGTAGCAGATGTGTGTCCCTGGGCTTCAGCTTTCTGGTTAGCCTCGAAAAATACAAATTCACTTTGTTTCTTTGAAAACTGTTGACACTGATGCATTTCGGTGGAAGGGTGCTTCCAAGAAAAAAGGATCAGACGTGATCTCTCTGCTCTTAAGCTGGATCTTGCTGTTCTGGTGAAAACAAATTTAATAGGTTGTAGAGAAACAGCCCTGCAATGTTTAAGTTCTGAATTTCCCTCTTCCGTCTACCTTAACAGCCAGATGCAGTGTGAAGGCTGAGTCGTAGCAACAAATGAAATTAAGTATTTTTGCTAAATTTATAACTGTATTTGGTATCATTAAGCACAAAGTGACGTGAACTTACTTGTGGAGACTGATGGTACTGCTCTTAAATATTTGTATTTAGTTGTTTGCATTTTGTAGGAGATCACGAGAGCACTGTGTAGAGCAATTACGCCCCGCAAAAACCATGGAGTGTTTTTTTTCCTGATCTTTCTCAGACTCCTGTTCTGTCCTTGGTTACATCTCTTGTGAGAGGGCACACGTGGGCTGCTATGTCTCATCAGTGCAGTGGTTCGGATTTTGCAGCTTTGAGTGCCTTTCACAGGTCCTGCTTTAGCCGGGGCGCTACGAACTGAAATGCAATCTAGATAAGGTGAGGTGTGCTCTGTGGACTGACATTTTAATGGTCTCTTCTTACCTTGAAACCTAGCTATGGAAGCGATTAGAGCATGTGGTAAGAATGACTTTTAACGAGGAATATGGGTTGGGTTGTTTCAAGTTCCCTTCTGTATTTTATTGCGGAACTGTAATTAGCTTGTGTTTCTTATCAGCGTCTTACATAGTTACAGAAATCAGAGTATGTGTGTACGGTTAAACCAAGCAGACCTTTGCCACGGCCACCTTTATGTGCAGGTCTGTGGCAGGTTGTCCCTTGCCCTCCCGTGCCCAGACGCTCGGTACCTTGTTCCACAGTCAGATTGCTTGGCTGATGGCTAAACGGCATCAGGAGTGGGGGGAAAAAAAAAAGAAAGGGAGTGATAAAAGCAATCCAACAGCAGTGCTGGCGTCGAGAACCTGCTGCAGGGGAGGGTTTTGTTAAGGAGCAGCTCTGAGATTTAATAGAGTAAACTGAGATTTCACCTCTTAATTAATTGTCCTCTGCCAAGCACCTGCTCGGTTTTGTGAACGGAGGTGCTGCGAGGAGGTTTTCCTTTACTCTTTTCCCTGAGAATTCATTGGTAGTAGTGATAGAGAAGAGGAAGTTTGTTGTGGTTGTTTAATTATGTCATACGTCGTGCTCTTTTCAAGTATGAAAGTGCTGTGGAGATAACAGACGTAAGCTTTGTTTCCCTACGGATACTTCACTTCTCAGCTTCCTTTCAACCTTTGGTATCTTAATAATAGCCTATTTTTTTTAAGTTGTATGTCTACTATATTATCTCTTAATTGCCTGAGCTGCCGCAGTGATGGTAGCTATCTTTCTGAGGCTGAGTTGATGTGATCAAATAAACTCTTTATTGAGCAAATGGAGAGGTGCTGAGGACTTGGTGTCCGCATCATGCACATCTCAGGACTTCTGCCCAAGACTGGGGTCTTTGAACAAAAGTACTGGTGTGGTTGGAGCGTATCAGGTGTGTTCCTGGAGCGAGCCTCTTGGTCCGGTTCACCCAGAAGGAATCCGGGTACGGCTCTACAGCGTGTGCCCAAGCGGGACGGGCAGGAGGGAATTGGGAAAGCTGTTTCAAAACTGTGTTCCCATTCCCTTTGAAATATTAATGTGGACGTACCCTGAGTTGTCCTAGTGCTGCTCTCCTTCGGTTTTGGAATAGACAAGGCAAACCCGATGTTTTCTCTCCCTGTGCTGTTTTGTGGTTCACCAAAATCTTAGGATGGAAATATATTTTCTCCCTCCTTCGATGCTTCTTTGGCCCCATGTTGCAAGGAGTGGGGCCCTGGTATGTTCCCTCCTGTTTCTGCCTTTGGAATTCAGTAGATGGGGTCTAAAACAAACCAAAAAAGAGAGCATTGATGACCTTACAATGTTTTTGCCCCTTTCTGACCGCTGTTTGTTTTAAAATTGCTCAGGCCATCTGTTTTCACGGTGCCCGATCCCCTTGGATGTGAGGGGAGAGCAATGCTGGGGTGATTGTTTTGAGGGCCACAAATAAACCCTAGACATCAGTTCAAGTATATCTTCCTTAATAATTTTGCCATAGGATTTGAGACAACTCACTTTTTCTATTTTCTTGCTGAGCTTCCTAGCAAATAAGTTTATTGAAGACTATGAGATACCGAGAGTCGTATAATACACGTTAATGTGTCCCTCCTGGGCTCTGTGGAGTCAGAGATCTCTTCTCAGGATATAAAAAGTTCTGCTTATGGAAATATTTTTGTTTTGCTCCGTTCTTCTTGGTTGTTTGCATTTCTCTTTCTTGTTACTTAGGAGGTCACAATCTTGCTGTTTGCCAGCCAGCCAGCAACTCTTCCAGAAATACCAGGGTCACTGGCATCTCTTTTTTTGAGTGCCCAAAATACATAAGCATGTTGGGGCAAGAATGTGTGTTTATAGAGCGTGGCACAGCGGAACCGTGATTTCATTTGGGGTGTTTGTGTGTGTGCTGATACTCTAATGAGAGTCGTTGCTATTAAAGTTCCCTTAAAAAATTAAAAAAACGTATTAAAACCCCAAACTTTCTGCAGCAAGGCACCTCCTTGTTCGGTTTGCCTCAAGGAACGGCTTTATCGCTGGATTTCTGTTGGAAGTCCTTGGAAGGTACAGACAAGCTTTTCTCTCTAATTTTGCTGTTTTGCTTCATCATGGAAAAACCGTAAGCGGATCTCGTGCGCTCTGTGGCCTGGCCAACCGAACCGAGGAGTCCATGGCTTCAGAGGGAAGCTCAGCTTTCACAGGACTCACTGCCTGAAAAGCCACCAGTTCACCTGTGGCAACTGGTGGCCGTTCCTGATTAAAGCCTATCGAAGATCTCAAGCTTACTGTATTGTCTCGCGCTGTTCTTTATGTTTAATATCTCCTTTGCTTTTAAACATTTTTTTAATAGAGCAAATCAGTTATCAAAGCCACCGGTTTGCTCGATATTGAAACTTTTGAATGTAATTTAAGGCTATTTCTCCATAAATAGCCTAGCTCTTCACATGGTGACAACCTGCGACCCAAGGGATGCTTTTCCCTTGGCAGACCACAAGATACAGCTCTGCCCGGTGACTCGATACTCTGCTGCTTCTTCAGGTTTGGGTTACAGGGAGTGGATGATCATGAAAGACAAAAGTTTTGGGTAAGGTTATGAAGAGATGAGTAGTTGAATTTTCCTTCCCTTCCCTCTGCAGCCGATCGGGGGAGACCGCAGTTATACCCCGACAGCAGCGGAGCCTTCCACGCTTGCCCCGTCTTTCTGTCTTTTACCAGACCTGTGTATAGCTATCCTGTGCTTCTGGAAGTTCATAGCTAGATGAAAGATCAGCTGAAAGTTTTCCTTAGCTTTTTGAGCCCAGCTTGCAGGGCGCAGTGTAAATCTAGAAGGCTTGTGCTTGTGCCAGCAGGACAGCTCTGCAGAGCGCTCTGCACAGATTGAGCTCGCCCTCTGGCTTGGCCAAGAGCAGCCTTAGTCTCTAACGAGGGGGTGGGTTTGGGGTGAGGGCAGGAGGTTCGGGTGCTTGTCTGGTGTGTCTCTGGGTCTGCCTCTTCAACCTCTAGCTTCATAACATTCAATAGATGTAGATCTCTAGGTACTGGCTTTTTATATTTAGTGAGCTTATTTGTGACAGGCATTGTAATTCTGGATTTCATGTTTTCCGATACTAACCTGACAGTCAGGCAACAATTGATAGATAGAACAAACGTAAATTCTTTTGAAGTGGCATGTGAACATACTTCCACTTGCCCACAAAACAGAATTCTGAGTGCTGAGAGAGAAAATTTTAGTGAATAGCCAGTTTATCAATTTTACATAGTCTGACCTACAAACTGTTGATCTTGAGGTAGAGGTTCATGATCTTATTTTCAAGTGTGAGACTGAAAATAAAGTATCATACACAGGTTGGCTTCGCTCCTGTATTTAAAAAATGAAAAGTACTCAGTGGCAGATAAAGAATTATAATTAGAGGTAATTTGCATGAAGGCATATTGCCAGGAAGAAGTAAATTCTACATTGATTTAACATTTTGACGTGATCTGTAATTTTGCCATGTAACAGCAAAAAGAAAAGCAGGTAAATAGCGAATATAGTTGCTCGACCTGGTTCGTGTCAAGTCTTCACTGGGTGAAGATGTGTTTCATAGCTATAAACAAAAGAAAGAACATTGTACGAAAACCTAGTGATTATTGAGCTTTCCAAATGTCTTACATGATATAATGACGCAACTTTTTCTGAAAAGTAAATCTGTGTATTTGTGCATTAGTACCCATCAGCTTTTACTGCCCGGGTAGGTTTTGTGACCCACGATTTCTACAAATTTTTGAGAAAGATTTGCTGACTTGCTCTTGGTTTTATTTCTGTAAGACCAAGTAGAAAAATATCCCAATTAAAAAAATATTCATACTTAATCTGGTTTTATTATTTAAGGGAAAATCGGGTATGAGCACTGTAGAGTAACATTTTCAGTAGAACTGAAGATGTTTACACCCTACAAGGGTTGAAGCGAGCGCGGCAGGAGTGGGGCTTTATTCTAGAACATGGGAAAGATGAATCCAAGGTCCTGGGATATGGGGGGGACGCTGTGGCTTCTGCTGCGTTCGGTGATCATCATTTGCAGAGTCTTTCATTTCTTTTTCTGTCTTGGGCTCCCCAAACTGTGGGTGCTGCAATGTAAACAGGTACCCTGCAAATAACAAGTGTGAGCTCTCCTCTTCCTTCTTCCCATCGGTAAATCTTCAGAGGTAGGTGAGGGACTATTTAAATGCAAGAGAACTTCTTCTTTAAATAAATGCCTTGACATGGTGGCTTTCGGGGGAAAAAGATTGATGGAAAAGACAAAACAAAGTCAAAGACACATAATTTATATTCATCTTCCATCCTGAGGAGGATGCATAATTTGAATGGGTTGTTTAAATCTCTTTTTGCAGTTATTTCACAACATGTACTTCACTTTTCCGTTTGGTAGGCAAAGTATATTAGAATTTACGTTCACCCCTTGAAAACAAAGTACAATTTGATTGGATTTCAAGTTGCTGTAGATTGTCCTGAAATATTACTAAAATTAGGAAACTCAAATTATTTTCTGCCATCTACAGTTTGTGTGTAAGCTCACTCACTCTCAATCCCGAATCACAAGCTCACTCCATCCATCCTGGCTCTGTAAGGAGAGACAACCATTTCTCTTTCCGTTACAGCTGACACTTGAAAATTCTCGGCTATTTTTAGATGATTTTCAATCTCATTTCTGTCCTTTGAAAAGAAAGAAAGAAAGAAAGAAAAAAAAAAATTCCTAGCCTTTAAATTTTTAACTTCCAGTGGGAGTTGCTATCGCAAAGAAGGCAGCTCGTCAATATAGCCTCATTAACACATTTTAACAGGTTCTGTTATATAAGCTTGCGTGATTGTGATGGCTCTTTGTCGCAAAGCCGGGCAGGTTTCGAAAGCGTAGCTGCTTGCTCCCGAGTAATGGTTTGTGAAAATATAAAGCGGCAGTTGGAAAAGCGGTGGAGACTGGAGATGGTGCCCTGGTGTGACAGGTTTGTCTTCGCCCAAGCGTCACGTTGGGGCACTGCTGCTGTCATAGGCAACAGGACAGATCTGGCTGCTTGGTCTTATCTTGCTGGGCTGTTGTCGGTATCAGACTGTACCAGAAACCTCTACTGCCCTTCCAAGCCAAATTGTTTTCATCAAATAAATATTCTCTTTATTTTTTTTTCCACCAAATGTTTTAACCTAGAGCAATAATCCTACTAGATACATGGCTTTAGGGATAGATATTTTTCATGGTTCTGAAATTACTTTGTGATGGAACAAAATGTTCTAGATACATTTCTTCAGCTGGCATCCTTCGGACACAAAATGCCCCTTAAAATTGCCTGGAAACTTTTTGGGTTTTTATTTGTTACAGTAACTTAATGTGGGAATTCTTAGCAAAGCATATAAATAACAATGATTATATTGTGTGTCTTTTTCACTGATAGCACTCGCTGTTCCTCTTGTTGCACTTCTAAAGCTGTTGTCTTTGACTTGACTTGGTAAATTTAGAAATCACATTATTGTCGTAAAACAGCATTACTTGTAAAATCTCCAAAATTGGAACAGCGCAGAGGGAACTAGTGGAATCAAGTCCACTGGTTTGCCACTGGACCTTCCCTTCTATCTGCTGCTTAAAGTACGCAGGAACACGCTAAGAAAAGAAAATGTCTTTTGCTATACGTGTAGCATCTACTCAAAGAGCAATTTGCTTTCCTTTTGCCTTCTTTTTTTTCCCTTTCAGCTGTCAAATCCACCGGTGTGGATGTCGTTGTGGGGTGGAAGGTTCCTACTGGCCACATGATTTCTCCTTAAACTAAAGGTCCTTCCATTGCCAGGGGAGGAGAGGGGGCACGCGGAAAGAGAGCTGAAAGGCATCCCAGTCCAGCTGCCTATAAGTCTATAAAGACTTAGTTTCCTTCCAGTCATGTTAATGTATAGACCTTGATAGAAAAATTGCTTTTTTCCCCTCCTGAGAAGAGAGGGAGGAGGAGAAAAGTGGAAAGCAAAGCTAATTGTTAATCAATACCAATGATATTAACAACTATTCGTGTGTTTAAGAGCCAAAATGGCGGTGGTGTGGTTGACTGTGCTTAACTGCACAACAAGCAAAAAAAAAAAAGTCTATAATTGAAATCAAACATGCTGTTAAATATTGATCCAGCCTACAGGAAACATAGGCAAACTGCTTCTGGTACTGGATGCTTAATTCTTTGCGTTCATTAGATAAAGGAGGATGTTTGAGTCAGAAATGTAATCTTGTTTTTTAAATGTGCAGCTTTGATGTTTGACTTAACCTCTCTGCTGTGTATTAGGCATATGGATCTTTTTTTTTTTTTTTAATTTCCTTTACAGGGTATTACATTAGGTACACTGTTTTCAAAAGACCTCCCCGGGAAGCTTTTGCATAGCTGTTCCCAGTAGCTCTTGAAATCAAATTCTTGAGTTTTTCAGCTCTTGTTTAATGGCCATGAGAAGTCCGCCCTGTAAGGTACTAAATGTCTTTAATCTCTGACCGACTTGGACGAAAGCACAATGGATAAATCTTTTGGAAAAGCTCAGGGCCTGACAGCCCCGGTGTTAAAGACAGGATGTAGTGAGGAAATGTTCCTGTAAGGGCATTATTTGCGAAGAGACCAGGTACAACATTAGCTCCAAATTTCCTTTGTTTAGACAACGTGACGCTGAGTAAGAGCCGTCCATGTTTCTAGGAGGTCTGAGCTTGGACTAGACACAGAGAAGAAAAGGCCACAGGCTTCCAGAAGTAAGGTGGGGACAGTGAAATTACACCAGCTGATAATTAGATTTTGCTCCAAGACTTTTATAACCTTTTCCATCTCTTTCCAGGTTTTTAAACTTGGTTCTGATTTGATAACAATATGCAGGAAAGTCGAAGGATTTTACTTGGTTTTGCCCCCTCCGACCCCCTATTTGGGACTGATCTTACTACTTAGATATAAGGTTATGAAAAAGATTCTATCTCATATGTACATATAAGTAACTAATGAGACAATATGACTAATACTTAATGTTTTACTTGCTGCTTGGTGATGTGGCAGCGACTAGGAGCAGAGAGCATTCTTAAAAATACCGCATGAGGATGAGAAAATGTGTTATAAGTTGTTTCATAATCCCAATAAACCATTTAAGAGAAACACACACGCCCCACGCCTCACCCCAGGTTCTGGAATCCATAACTGAATTTTTCTGCTGAGGATGTTAAAATAACATATACGTCTTAGGTTATGAAACACCGCTGCTGCTGGAATTTGCTGTGGATACAGAGGTAAACAAAAGGTCTGCTGGTCTTCACTGAAGTCACGTTTTCTTACCTGTGGTGGATACTTTCATTGGGTATTTGACTACAATTTTCCACAAATAGGTCCAAAAACCTTAATTACATAAAGCTGTTGTTAGTTATTTGTTTTTATACATGCGTATACATGTGTATATGTAGCATTTCAGTAAATATGTGCATCCTTAGGATGTTTCTTATGTGAAAATACTCCCAGGTTTGTCTTTGCAGTCCGTTACTTCTGAATAATCAGATGCTTGCTTCGTGTTTAATCGAGCTCGGAAAGTGGGCTTAGCTCTAGAATGACTAGATGTTCATCAGGTGGGTGGCGTTTTTAATAAAAGTTTTGCTTGGCTATCTATATTTAACAGGGAGCATCATAAAAATCTACCTGGTGCTGATAGAAGGTGGGAGATGCATCTAAGAGAGGTTTCCAGAGTGCCGTGGTGGCTTCAGCCCGGCGTGGGACCTGCCTGGCTCTGTGGTCCTGCCTGCAGGAGAACCCCCTCTGGCAAAAGAAGGTGGTTGCTGCTAGAGCGGAGGTGTATGAATACCATCTGCACACTCGTGGTACCACCTCGTGCTTTCTCTGATGGTAGGGGATGGAAAAAAAGGAGATAAAGGGTGCTGTTTTTTAAAAAATGTGCAGGCAAAGGCGACCGAGAGAAAGCTGCTGGTCTCTGCGCCCTGATGAAGCACTTGGGACTACTTTGTGCTTTGTCCCTTACTCCTGCTTGGAGATAAGAGAGAGTTTGGTGACAGCTATTTGATGTTCAGGAGTTTGGTAATGATTTTGTGTCGGTAATTGGGTACTGAAACTGAATCAGACCATAGGGAAGACATTTTTGATCAGGCACAGTGTTTTCTAAGTGTTCTAAAAAAGAGTGCGTGCGTGATGTGGCTATATTTAAAATGTAGTACATCTGTTAAGCGTTTAATTCTTTCCAAGATTTCAGGAGGTGACAAAGTTGGAAATTGTCTTAAAATTTAAATTAAGATTTATTTATTTATTTATTTATTTTCCCAAGTTAGGATATTTGCCTGCCAGGCTTCCGCCCTTCCCAGTGCTTCTTTGGAGTAGCGTATTTGATTAAACACTTAAATAAACTGCATTACGTGTGTGTTTTGGGGCTTGGGTTATGCTTTGACTTGTACGAGCCTCGTATCAGCCTTAGATGAGTGCGCAGCCGATACGGTCATAAATTTGTGTGAGCTGTTCTGCTGCCGCTGTAATGGAGACGGTTTTGCGGCGTTAGATTGTGCTGACAGTGTGTTATTTGTCTGCCCCGGTTGGAGTAAAGGATTTGTTAATTCTTGCACTGCTTAGTAAGCACAGGAGTTGGACCGTGCCCCACCAGGCTTTGGTGCAGCTTTTTAAAACACTAAATCCTCCTTAAATTGTTTCATTTTCAAAGAGGAGCCAGTTGTTTTTAATAGCAGAATTACCAGCTTATGGAAATAACGTGATTTTGTGTGTGTTTTTAATGTGATCTCCGTGACTTTATGGTAACACAACAGTCTGTGTGTGTTGGAAATACATAATACTTGGTTCAGGAACTGCAGTTAATACACATTGAGTATATCTATAGTTTATCTAAATAAGACAACTTTAAAGGTAGCAAGTGACTTTCACAAATACCAGTGAGGCAAAGGTGTGTTCTTAAAGCCCTTGCTGCTGTATTTAGGAGATTCAGTATAAAATGAACACAAAACACGAGAGTTAAAGCCGTAAACGCAGACTTTGGGATCAGAAGAAGGATGGCTGGGAGTATTTATAAAAGTTTTTATTGCCCTTTCAACGCGTATGTGATACTACAACTCTGCTGCAACGACTATCAGAAGATGATTTTATGGAAAGTTAGACAGTGAAGCGTAGCCAATAATAGATGGTTACTGAAAGGGTTAATCCTTTGATCTTTATTTATAGAATGAGGCACTTCTCAGACAAGAAGGGGTATCGAATTAATTAAGAAGTCTGTGCTGCTACCTGGGCTTCTGAGCTGACGAGGGGCCGGTGACGTTGAGCCCCGGGGAAGGCAGAAGGTGGGAGTGTGTGCTGATAACATATTCCAAATGTGCTGTCCCGCTCCAGGTGTTCCAGATGTGCTGTCCCCCTCCACACGGCAGAGGGGGTGTGCGCTGGGGAGGCAAGGGAAGCTTGAATTCAGCGTTGGGCCATAATGGAGCAAAACCAGCGAGGATCCCATCCCTGCGCTTGAGTTGGGAATGGCTCTGCTACAGCCTTGTAGGATAAAGAAATGGGTTTCATTTTTGGAGCATAGTTAGCTTCTTTTTTCGTGATGTGACTCGTAAATTGAAGAAAACTCCCTTCCAAATGCCTTTCTTTCAAGAAAGCTTAAAATAAATGTCTTGATTTCTATACGTGTGGATATTTTTATACTAATATATAGATGAACCATAACAAATGGAGGACGAATTTTTACTCCCTAGTATTTACTCTTTCTTTTCCCTTGTCAGGGGATAAAAATCTGCCACACGGGCACAGTATGCAAATTGGAAAGATCACCAGGCATTATAATAACTAATGTGGATTAAACCTATGTTACTTGTACACGGAGGCTGTGGTAAGAGTGAAACACGTGTTTGGTTTGAAAACTCCTGAGTTTTTAGTTTCTTAGCAAATAAAATCCTCATCTGGAGCTGTGTGGCCCATTCCCGAAAACCCGTTGTCCAGACACTTGACTGGTTGAACGTGTTATTTTTCTGACGTGCCCCTTGGATAATCTGCCGGAGGAGGTAAGTCATCCCTCGTCAAACTCCGCTTGTGGCTGTTGTCAGGTGCCTCGGTGGTTGTGTTTTGTGGTATTCCTGCTTGCTCTAATAAAGCTGCTGGAATAGTTCACTTCAGTTTCCTGTTCTGTGAAGTTTAACTATTGCTAATGTAAGTTGGTTTTGTTTTTTGTTTTTTTTTTTAATGTGAAGTTTAGCAGCCACATCCTGAAAATGTGACGGTGAAGCGCTGGCTCGCTGTAACTGAGATTTTTACTGTGCATTCTACTATGTGACTCCTAAACCCGGATTTAAATCCCTGGCAGTCATACATGTGTTCACTTCTAAAATGTATTTGTGATAGAATGAGCGACACAAAGTGCTGGTATGTGCTGAGGTGGAGTAATGAGCTCATTTATTGATAAGAAGTTGCGCTAATGCTTTGTTGACAACGATTCCCAAAATGCTGAATTTGAGGTTTGTCCAGAAATCCAGGTGCCTGCTACTGTAGTGGAGTTAAATAGGTTAAATAGTGAGTAGTTAAAATTGGTATTATTGTTTTAGGAGGCACAGGGTGTATTGCTTCATAATTCTGTCTTGGACACGTTTGTCTGCAAATATTCTTTTTGTGCTGAGATGGGAATATTCTCTCATATCCCATCACAGTCCCATAATTTCTACCTATAGCATTTTTCTCCCTGTGTTGAAGTAAAGGGGAATACAGGGCAGAATTGTACTTCCCTTTTTTAGTATGGCAGTATGAATAAGTTGTGAAGTAATTTGAGGTCTTTAAAAGGTAAATCTTGATTTGGACGCTGGAATGAGAAGAGCTGGGGGGGACTGTGGAGATACCGGCCATCATTGTTTGAAAACCAGGATTTGCAGGTTCAGCACAGCAGCACTTCAAATTTCTTATGTGGATATGGGAAGGTGCAGTATTTGTCGGGAAGAATGTCCACTTTGTCTCTTCAGCAGGTTCTTATCCCACAGTCTGGTTTTCTTCTTGCTCTCCTGTGCTGGGGCAGCAGGTCCCCCTCAGCCACGTGTTCCCAGTTGCTCCTCTGCATCTTTTCATTGGGTTTTCAGTTCCCACACTGGTGGTTGGAGCTGAGCGTCGTGCCTCGAGACGCAGGGAGGAGAAGTTGTCATGAACTATACTTTCCAGTAGTTTTTTTTCTTTTTTATTTCTTTAATAGAAAACAGATAATGATTTCTTTCTTACTGCAATGTCACAGTAGTTCTAGAAGAGAGAGGATTTTTAACTGGCATTTATCTGGGAGGAAGGAAATAGTTCTTTAATGGTCTAAAGCTTTCTGATGCTGCCTAGTGTTTGGGGCGATTCATGCTGTTTCCTGAAACAGAATTTAGCTTTTTGGATGTTGGAAATGGAAGGAGCGTAGTGCAGCAGCAACGCTGTATCCAAGATGCTTTTTGTTCTTCATTTGTAACAAGCTCTCCCCAAAGTAAATTCCAACACCTTTAAAACATGGAGAGGCTTCTGCTTTTCCCATGTGTGGAAGTGATTGATTGAGTAAATATCTCCAGATAATGTTTGACTGTTTTGAATACAGAGAGTACTTAGAGTGACTCTTCTTGTGAATACTACTTCTGATTTGAACGTATCTCCACCTGTGGAGAAATTTGAGGTCTTGAATTATCAGTACGCATTGTACAAAAAAAAAAAATTACATATTTTTGTTACAGTTTTATCAGCCAAGATGGCAGAAAGACCAAATGTATAATAATAGATGAAAATCTGAAAGGTGAGCCCTGATGTGAATGTTTACAGCATAGTCAGAAGGTTGTTGAGTTCCTTCACATTTGCCTTTAAAATATGCTATTATGAGATTTGGAGCTTTAACTACTTAATTTTTTAAAATACATTGCTGTTTTTAATTTTTTAATTTTTTTTAAAAATCTACTTAACTAAGTAGAAAGGGAAAAATATTTTAAAAGAACCTGAAGTGAAAGGAAGATTAATGGCTGATTTTTGGTCCAGTGGAGATGATTAGCTCCCATGGTCTTCTGAGCACGGAGGTGATGGCGCTTCTCTATTTCACGAGCTCTGATGGCAGGGTCTCTCTGCGGAGCTTAGTTTTTCTTTTTGGATGCTCCTTTCCATTCCTGCCAGCAGATTTTAGGGGCTGCACGGGAGTTGGATTTTCTCAGTGCAGCCCAAGCTACTACCCGTGATAACTTGTGCACTACTAAAGAAAGATGAGATTTGCTGGTTGATCATTCTCCCTCCTCCCCACCCCCCCCACAGAAAACCTGACAGCTGTTTTAAGAAGTTATTTTCAGGCTGGAACGTGAAACTTGGAAGAGAACCAGACTCCTTTATAAACAAACTTAGCATTTCTCCCCCCTCCCCTTAAAAATGACTCTGTACTTTTATTTACAATTTACTGTAGTTGATCATATATTAATGCTGTAGTTTATTTCCCCCTTTTTATTTACTTTAATGGTTTTTAAGGTTTGTTTGCATACAATACAAAAGCATAAGCAACTGGAGGTAGCAGTGGACTTTGAGGTGGGAGTTCTAATAGTGTTTCCAATGCAATTTGCTGGTGTGAAATATGGTGTGAAATAGGAAAGTTAGGATTTACAGATACCGGTATTATTATGGTCTCTAGCCATAGAACATAAGAGCAAAACTTCTGAGCAATTATCTCAGGTATTTTGCTGCAAGTTTCCAAGGTCCCATAGCACCATGGTAGCTTTTCTCAAAATATTGTGGCTTATTTAGATAAATTTTCAGTGTTTGTTTTCTTGGTTCTCTTGTAACTGACGATAAGCCCCGTGGGCATTATAGCGGCAAAATATTTTAATGGGATGGAAGCTTTTAAGGGAAAATGGTTATTCCTAAATTTTCTTCTGTATTTTTTATTATCTATTAGATTGTATCTTCTGAAAAGTCAATAAAAGAGGAATTTTGTGATGGTATTTGGAAAAGCTGGGAGGCAGTGGGGAAGTGGAAATCAAAGGGACGTTGGGTGACAGTGTGAGGGAAGAGATTATAAGAAGTTACCTGTGAAGAACTAACCGGAATGGCTTTTTGGGGGCTGTTTCTTGTTTAGTCCTTAAATCTCATTAATTTTTCTACAGTAGTAGAAGAAGCATAAAAAAGGATGCAAACCAAATGGAAAGAGTCCATGAGAGCAACCGAGATAGTTAATTAGATGTCTAGAAAAGAGCAAAGGAATTGCCATGGTTTTAGTCTGGAGTAAAAAGCTGGATGGGAGAGATATCCCAGAAGCCATCTACTGAAATTCCTGCAAAAGCACTACGTGTGTTGCGGGGGAACCGCATCAACAGCAGAGGAAGTTAAGGAAGGATCTGTAATAGATTTTGGAGGTCTGGCCTGGGGCAGGTGAGTGCCTGGACTGGAGTCCTGGAATGCCTGGACTGCTCTGTAGACCTTTGAGCCTTTTCATTTATTACTTCTGCGGAGGTAACTCCACCACCTTCTGGAAAGGATCAGAAAGCTGTGAATAGGGATGGATTGCTGCTGTAACGGCTTAGCTGTGCCGCTGTAAATAAAGATGCAGTATTTCAGCAAGATGGAATTAAAAGAATTTTAATCCTCTTTTTGAATTTGTTGTAGAGCTGTTGCTGATTTACTGAGGCTGGGGGGAGATTGTTTTGGGTGTTTTTGTGTCATGAACTGTCTGACTTGTCCAGGACACAGAACAGAAGAGAATTGCTCCGCCTGAAGTGGATAGAGATCATCTTTGCTGTCATCAAAAGCTGCGGAGGGCCTTTTCACAATGGTGTGTAGTGCTAGGAGGAGGGGGAAGGGTTTGACCCTGAAAGAGGGGAGATGGAGCTGAGATGTGGGGAAGAACTTCTTTGGTGTG
>JAOXJK010000069.1:16756308-16773511 GCA_025774025.1 Xenus cinereus | reverse complement strand
GTGTCCCTGCCCAGGGCAGGGGGTGGCACTGGATGGGCTTTAAGGTCCCTTCCAACCCAAACCATTCTGTGATTCTACGATACATGGAGTAATAACATGATGCTAAAGCTACGTCTTTCCTTTTTACGATGGTTTAGCCCAGCCTAATTGTGTGTTCCCAGAGGTGCACATGGACGCAGGTTTCCCCACACAGGTTGACCCAGATGTGTGTTGGTATCATGGTGCCTATTTCTGGAGTGACAATGTGGTGTTGAACAGATAATTGTACACTTGCCCCACCTCCTAATGGCATCAGCTGAGCAGAGCAAGGTGCATGGTAGGTGTAGTGCTCCTTTTTTTTTTTTTTCTTTTCTTTTTTTAACACTTAATCGGTCTCTGCTTCTTATTACCAAAATTTTTCCTATTGGGAGAAATTCAACATGGAATGATATTTATTTTAATCTTTATATCCACACGTGTGTGGGTGTATAAATAAACGCATTGATTCTGTTAGTTCGGAACTGAGAAAAAATATTGCGAGCTAATGTTTTGGGGGGTGGTTTTGCTTTTAATGTGAAAACTGTTGGATGCTGCAGCTATATAAAATGCCAAGATAGAAGCTGGATCTCTCTTTATGCTCTAGCTGTCGGTGGGGGGGTGCCCCTGCTGTGTCCCCAGCAGGTCGATGTGACAGTCCAGGCCGCCGTTGCCCGTGTGTGAGCCAATCTGGCTGTTATGGCTTCTCTTTCCGTGCTTATCTACGTTTGCTGCATCCAATTCCACTTCGGTTTGCCAGGCTGTGGGTCGTAGCATCGGTCATCCCTGGTCTGAAGGTGTTTTTGTTGTGGGTACATTTGTACGATAAGTTTTTGTGATTAGAAATGCACTTGTTGGAATTTATTCCACTTCAGTCTGCAAGCCCTGCCATAACATTCCCATGTCTGTTTAACTGGAAACTTCACTCCTGCTGTCTAAACTTGCAAAACCAAACCAGGGGTAACCATTTGGAAAGGTTGTTGTGCGAGCTGTCCGTTCAGTCTATTTTCCAAATTTATACTGCAAACAGTAAAATGAAAGTGAAAAAATAGGTGATTTGGGGTGAAAGTGTGAGCCACGAATACTAAAAGATCCTTTTCCTCTTTGGCTTTGTGTAAACAAGAGCGCGTGTGTATCATGAAACATTCTCAAATATTTTCCTCTTTTTTCTTTTTCCTTATCTACTACTACAATAGTATAGGCTTGCTTATTGATAAGCAGGTAAGTGTCAAAGCTCTCATATCAAAGATTAAGAAAATAAACTTGATTTTTTTGATTTTGACAAAGTTGGCCAGTGATAGAAACAATATGTGTGCATGAGAAAACATTCCGTGAGGTCTGTGAGCCTAATGACTTTACTGGTGATATTTCAGACTTAATGCCTCTCTTAGCTGGGAGGGGAGACATCAAATAATTAATTTAATACCCTCTTAGCAGTTCTCTCCTTGCAGTTATCTACAGGGAGACTAAATAAAAATACCTTAGAAAAAACATGTGACTGAGATCAAAATATCCTTATGGGAGGATTATTTCAAGGGCTGTTTTTAGGTACCTAAAACTTGAGACTGTCTTCCCCCTCCCACCCCCAGTTTGGTTTTCTGTGGTGTTTTGGCTTGGTTTTTTCTTTTGCTGTTGTTTTTGGGTTTTTAAATCAGTTCTGTTTATTTTCATAATCACAGAAATTGTTGCCTTGCAGTACTATATTTTTAAATGTCTCAAGAAGTTTTAGGGAATTGTGTTGTTTATATTAATCAATATAAGAGCCAGGGCTCTTACGTCTTTATTAGTTTTTATGTATCTTTAATTTCCTTGTTAAATTGCGCAGGACCATGTTTAATACCAAATGCTGCCCAGTGCATGTTTGTATCCAGTTTCCTCAATAATTTGTTCTGTCTTTGAGTTTGCAACTTGAGTCTTTTATTTGGTTTTGTTCAAGTCCAATGTGACTATGCCAGATCTAATTCTTTAAATTTCCCATTTCAAACCTCCTTACAATTTAAACATTTTCTACTGCACTGAACCAGTCTTGTGCTTATCCAGGCTATACCTTGCATTTAATTTGCAATCTGAAATGATGGTGGGAGCTGTGTCTCTACCTCAACTTGCATCTCTCTGTCCACAGGCTGAGGAAACCAAGTTTTAAGCTCAGATTGGGGTAAAAAAATATCAAAGTATAAATATATTTGCTTGCCTCACTGGGGCTGTTTTACTAGAAAGCAAGCTGTGTTGAGCAATTCCAAGTCCTTACTTATTTGGTACAGCACGTTCCCAGTAAACACCAGGGAGAACTGGTGGCCTGTTTCTCCAGTCTCCCACTCGTGTGGGATTGATGCAATTGGGATAGACCTGAGCTTTAGTCCAATAAAATAAATCCTGTCTTTTGGCAGGAAGGAAAGAGGCCTTTTAATTTCTCCGTCCGGTTGCCAAATACAGGGGTTTATTTTCGGGATTGCTGGAGCTGGAGCTTGTTTGCTGGAGGACAAGAGGGTGCCTACCAGGCTGGTGCTCAGGCTGTGCTGGCGGTGGATCCTCTGCAGGATTTTCCATTGCAGGAGGTTACGTGTTTCCCTTCAGCGTTCTGCAGTTCTCCCGTGCCCCTAACCTTCTGCAAATAACTAACCAGCAAAGCTACATCCCTACAAATCATCCCCCCCCGCTTGGCATCAGTGCTCCACCGGCTGGATCCCTCGGTTGCTGCTGCTCACTTGCACTCTCTTTAATTCAAATTAAATTAGGGAAACGTGAGGGGAAAATCCATACATTTTAAGAGGCTGGTTCTTCTCTGCTGTGTCTGTTGTTAAGTGCTGCTTAGAATTCGCCTCCATACAAAATTCCAGCTTTTGCTTTGCTTTAGGAAAGAGGCAGAGGTGAGAAAAGGGCTTGTATGTCAGGGGGGTAACGAGGTTTTGCTGCTTGTCACGTCGTGCAGACAGCGTCCATGAGGCTGCGTGGGTTTTTTGCTTTCTCCCACGTAGATTAGGATCGTCGAATCGCGTTGGCTTCTCAATTGCCATTTGGAAAATCGGTTTTACCTTCTTTAGTAAAAATCTTATAAATGTTTTCCTTCCCCGCCTCCAGCTTCTTTCTTTTCCGCATGCTCCTTCCTTTCCTTCCAGTCCTTCCTTCCAGGTTTCCACTCTGAGATTGACGCCGCAAGAAAGGGTTGATTTAGAGTTCGGCACAACTGAAGGAGTGAGAAGCCGAAGCAAAGGGAGTAAATGAGATGATGGGACATGGTGGGATGGTTGGAAACTTGCTCAGCAGATCTGCTGATGGACGGGATCATCCGACAGGATCTTCACTGGTCTCCAGCGCATCCGCTACAGGGATTTCCCACTTCCTCCGGTCTCCCATTTTCTTCCTTGCCGTTGTCCAGTTAATGTGCTCATCAGGACAGGATTCCCGAAGAAACGGCCAAAAACTTGATTGAACGGGTCATAGTCATCCTTTTACTTTTATATGGGCTGCGATCTGGAACATTATGCAATCTCACTGTTGATGAATTGGCAGTGAATCTCCAGGCCGTTCGTTCCTCAAAACCTGTTTTAGCTGGTTTTAATACCGTGAAAATTTAAAGATCTAAGTGGCGGAGTAGCCAAGCCCCTGTGTTGGTTCCTCTCCAGGAAAGGAGCCCATCTCTGGTGGGTTAGGAAGCGCCCGTAAAACTTTTTCAACCCAAGTAGCTGGTTTTAACTCTGGATTTATGGGATTTACAGTAGAGCAAAACGGAAAGTAAATAATACAATATCTGGAGCGTCTCTTTCACACTTGAAAAATAAATGTGTCCTGGGAAGGGGAGAACCAGGACGACTAGGAAAAGAGCTCGCCCGGGGCTGCCAGCGCCGTAGGATGGAGCCCGGGGTGGGTGCTCCCTGCCTTCCCCCCCCTCCCCGCCGCGGTGACCACAGTCACCGACTCGGGGGGCCATAAAAGGAAACAACATTTCTTGTCAAAATACAGCTGCCCGGCCTGTTTGCTTTCTGGGAAAAATGTCCAGTAACTCTGCTGAGCCAGCCTTGTGATGTGCAGATTAAAAGTATAAACATTTACTTACTCTTAACTAGAACCGTTGGCTTTTCAGAACCCATAGGGCAGGGGAATAACAGACCGCTCCCGACTGATGAATGGTCGCCATGTAGCGATGTAAACCCTACGCAGAGGTTTAAAGTTCAAAACAGTTAGCTTTTTTTTTTTTTTAAAAAAAAAAAAACTACTATTTTATCAGGAGGAATATAGCAAACAAACTCATTATTTGCAAAAATCATGCCGCTTTGAAGTAAATTCAATTTTGAATAAAAAGTAGCAAAGATTTTTTTTCTCTTCGTCATTTAATTTCAATTATTTATAATGCTTTTCCCTTATTGCTCAGAGAATTTTAAATTTCTATAGGCTCTTTAAATGGTGCAAGAAAGTGTTCTCTTGGCATGTAATGTAAACTAAGTGAGTGGAAAAGTAAATATTTAATGCTAACATATTGAAGTATAAATAGCGGTTACTGTGTGTAATGTTTCAATTGTAAAAGTATTTCTCAAGGTCTGTTAGTACGCACCATTGCCTGTTAAAAGGATCGTGTTTTTTGAAAGTTGCATTTATATTTTGGAAAGTATATCTAAAATTGGTCCTAAACAGCTGTGGTGCCTCGGATCCTTTATGTGTGTTTGTCACCCGTCTCCTGAGAAGGTCTGATCCGCTTGTCGGCAAACACAAATTAACAGGCGATGAAGTTTATCGTTCCCAGAGGTTTATCCATATTTCAGGCTGGATTTGGAGACTTCCTAAAAATGAGGAATATGTGGTCGGGAATATGGAGGTGGCTTTGGCAAACCCCAGTGTTGGGTCAGCTCAAATTATTTCAATATTGTGCCTGGCTGCCGGGGTGTGCAGCGTCCCTGGGGAAGCTCCTTCGGGGGATGCTTGCCTGGCCCATTACAGGTGCTGTTAATTAACTTTTCTCACCTTGGGCATCTCAGCAGACGAACGGAGTTTGGTTTTGCTCCCTCTCTTTGGAACTTGATCTTTAGCACTCGTGTTTTGCAAGAATGGGGGATTTATCGTACCTTGTGTCTCGAAGTACCTTGTCCCGTGGCCTCGGTTGAGGGACTCTCCTCCGGATTCCCCCGTTCTTGCGGGTTTAACGAAGATTCTAAGTGTTGGTTTAGCGCAGTTCTTGTGGTTAGCAGTAATTATACAAGCTTTACTGTATCCTATCTGTGTCATCAGGACTGGCCGGCTTCCACGCGGGCACGAAACCAGTGAGATGGAAGCTTTTAGCGTGCTTTGACATTGCACAACAGCTGTACGATACTTAAAGCTAAAGTTTAGCTCAGCCTGAGCCAACCTGACATTTGAACTTAATGTTTAACGTGTTTTACTTTAGAAATAATATTACGGGGCTGCATCCCGCTATTGAAGAGAGTTATTATGATAACAGGTAACGCTCATCTGGGATTCCACTGATAATTATAGCTAAATTGGCTTTGGAAAGTTTATATTTTGTACGTAAAAGTTTTTTATAAGGGAATAGTGTGAGTGATATTTCTAACTTTCAGCTTCTCCAGCTCTTAAAATACTGAGTTTAAAATGCAAAAATTCACTCCTGAATTGCACTGCAGAATGTGAATACACTGGAGCTTTTCAGAATGTTTCCTTACCTTCCTGAAGTGTAGCTGCTTCGGAGCAGATTAATAAATTTGTTGGGGATACGCACAGTTATAAATGTTAATTATCATAGTCTCCATAGATGCTGCTGCTATCTTTCTCAGCTCATGCTTTCTCTTGTTTATTCTGCTTTAATACTGCCTGCTAATACTGAGTCATATTTTGAAGTTGCGGTTTGGAGATGCCTTTCCAGGACCACGAGCTCTCCGCCGGCGAAGCGCGATATTACACTGCTCTCTCCAGTAGCAGCTTCTCTTGGTGGTAACTCCTCTCCCCTTGTTCTCTTCCCGACCCACCGGCAGGCTGAAATACAGTTATCTATTTAGCTGTAAATACTTCGTCTGCCACTCCCATACCTGTGATCAGGGTGAGGTAGCGGCATTTTTATTATCACCGTAACATGAGTAGTTTATTAAGTAAATGATTTATATATTAGTTTCTAATCTAATATATAATTATATAATAACGCTAATGAAAATGAAGCAAATCCTCTTCAGTGCTCTAAAAACAAAACAAAAAAACCCTCTGTTTAAATAAACTCTGGTTTATTTAAACAAGAGAGATGCAACAGAGAGATACAGGCCACGGCAGAAATAAATCCATATTCAGGGTATGAATATACTTAGATATTTTCTTTCAAAATGAGATTTAAAAAAGAACTATCTAATGTCCCATCTCGTACATTTAAAAGTCTAAATGCTTTGTTCATAATCATCAAATGTGCTGTGCTGATGGTGCAGTACAGATAACTCTGAGGCTGTTTAGCACTTAACGGAGGTCTGATCTTGCCAACTTTCCTCTCATGGATTTTTTTTTTCCTCTCCTCCGTTCGATCTGCTGCCTTTCTTGCAGCCTGCTGCTCCTTTTCCATCTCGCTAATTCTGTAATTTGTTTATTTGCTCTCTCTGACATACCTGAATGAGCACTTGGCAAGCGTGGAAGAGGAAGGTGGCCCTGCAGCCTGAGCAGCAGGAAGGTCCCCAGGCACCCTGCGTGGTCGAGAAGGGCTGCTTGGGGTGCTACGGGGCTCACCACAAGCTCTTTCTACCTTCTATTTTAATCTAATGGTGCTTTTTGTTAAATCACTTTACAGACTGCTCATTTGCTATGTTTTAAACACATTCATGTGCTTCGGTCCACATGGCTGTTTGGAAACGAGCTATCCAAGCTCATTTAGTTAGTAATTGTAAGCCAAACATTTATATCCCATTTTACATTTTATTGCAATTTGTAAATCCTATCAGTAATTGATTAGAAATGTTCTTCAGGGAGGCTAGATATGATTCACTCAGGTCTCTGAAGGTGCTTGCTTTGTGCTTGTTTCCTTCCTATTGCTAGAAAAATTAGATTTTTTTTTTCCTACCCTTCATAAGGTAGGAATCACTGATTTGACTTTCCTGAATAATAGATATTTCTGCATTTAGTAGTGTTAGCGCCAATCCATTTGTTTAATTTATAAGGCTTTAATACCAACAGGTTTTACAGGTTGTATGTAGTTAATTCTTATCCCACGATGATACGTCGAACAAATGCTTAATTTCTTTTATTACCCAAGAAACACTAAGTGCTAATTTATGATGCAGTTGCATTCGGGTTGAATCTTAATTTTATGTGTGTGTCGCTTAACAACAGATGCTTTGGGGAGTAAAGACTCCTATAATTAGATTTGGCATATGTTTTCCTGATAGGTGAAATAGTTTGCATGCTTCTAGAATAAATATTTTCTGCAGCCTGTATTTATAATACCGGTAAACAATCGAACATGTTACCTCTAAGTCCTACATGTTTAGTGTAAGCTGTGGCTTTTGGAACATGTACCCTCGTGATTCCAAAATATTGAGTCCTTTCTAATGTTATTTTTTTTTGTTGTTGTTTTAATACTCCAAAAAAGGGAAAGATCAAAGTGCAGTCTGTTCTTTCCTGCCCTTCTAGATATACAAAACAGCTGCAAAGCACAATCAACTATTGTAGTGATATGTGCCCGAGGTCTATAAATAGACGTAAAGCTTCGGGCTTGAACTGTGCTGCTGGAGAGGCCAGGGGATTTTTGCTTGGGGTTACTAAACATTCCCTCGCTTGTTTGTGGTTTAGAACCATAATTTCCTAGGCTGCTATATTCCAATTAAATTTGAATTCAGAATGATTTTACCGTGAAGGCTTTACATGACTTCACTGTTTGCAGTTTTCTCCTTCCCTGGTTTTTTTTAAACCTTTTTTTTTTTTTTTTTTCCCCCCAACACACCAGAATTTTGCAAGTTTCTAAAGCAAACCAATTTAAATACAAGAACTAAATTGTCTGCCAAAAGACTATTGCTGGGAGGTATGGCCTTACTGGGAAGTTTATGGAGGTCCGTATGAAGAGTGAGAATCTGCATCATGTTTCATTAAAGTGTGGTCTGGGCTCTCCTTCAACCTGGAAATGTGTGGTGTGGTGCTTGATAAGGGCTTCGTGTTCTTTTGAACTGGCAAAGTAGGCGGCTGCAGCAAGTACGCTCTGCCTCGCTCTGCAAAAGAGTAATAAAATCTGTACGGCATATTCAGAGCTGTTAGAGCTGTTCCCAGATTTTTTTTAATTCAATATGCCGCGTGCTTTTTTATTCATCGTGTTAGCTCGTATTGGGAGAGCTGGTGAGAATGTGAGAGCTGGGGACTTGTTAGATGATGAGAGGAAAAAAAATTAGTGTATTTGGCAGAAGTGAGGTGTTGGAGATAATTTGGGTTTTGGGTATCCAGGATGTGGTGGAAGCTGCTGCTGCCGGAGGTGAAAGGAGACTCGAGACTGCTCATCTCCTTTCCACGCTGTCTCTTCCTGAAAAAAACTATTGATTCCCATTGCATTTCAGCAACATTAGCACCTGGCAATATCAGTAGTGCTGGCCTGCTTTAAATTTAAATGAGCGGGAGTGATAAAAATAACTACTTTCAGCATTTAAAATTAGTACTTTTCAGCTGTAACCTTCACGCTTTGAGTCAGGTGAACCAGTTGATCTCTTGAGTCTGTCTTCTGTCAACAACAGGACTTGAAATTTGATTTATCGCTGCATATCAGGAGTTATCTAAAAGGTCTTGCCCCATGTAGGCATCACACTGAAGGTGTTTCACGAAGCTTTCAGTGCATAAATAAAATTTCAGTAGAGGTGGTCAGCATTTTCCAAGGCCATGTGAGGTTATGGTGGAAATTCCTCAGTCAGAGAACGGAGTGGGAATTTCTAATACACTTGATGGTAAACCGTGTTGTTTCTGAACAAATAGCAATACAAATGTTGAAGGAAACGTTGAAATCTCAACTGAAAAAGATATATATAAATTCTTTAAATAATGTACAGGCTTATAATATTTATGCAGCACCTGGAGTTTCATATAAGATGCTGATATGTTTGTAGTGCTGCTGTTCTGAACAGTGATGATGGTGACTGAGCAGTGTTTGCCCATGGTTTTTTTGTCAATCGGACAAAATTCATGATGAATTCAGATTTACCTGAACTGAAAAATTCATCTAGTACGACCTTTCTTTGTGAAGATAAGGGCATGAAGAGGAATTTTATAATCAAATATGATGAAAAATTGGAAAATTTCCTCTTACCTATGTATTACTCTGCTGGATCAATCTAAACCAAACAGGCACATACCAGATCTTTGAGACAAACAACACTTTCCCCATAGTTTTTTATTTGGCTGGCATTTGGCTTCACAGAATACCATGGGTTTTTCAGAGACCTCTGAAGGTGTTCTGTCCGAACTCATACTCGAAAGAGGTTCATTGAGAGCTGGTGGTTATGAATCTCCCCAGCTTTAACTTGTCCACATCGTATCTTGTCCTGTCGCTGTGCACCTCCACGAAGAGCCTGGCTCTGTCTTCTCCCTGCCCTCCCATTAGGCAATTGAAATCTTCTCCTCTCAAAGTTGCCAAAACCCAGCTCTGTCCTCATACATAATGTGTTTCAACCCCTTACTCATCATGGTGGCCATCCCTGGCATCACTCCATTGTGTCAGGAGAACCATGTCTAGTTTTGGAAGCCCAAAACTAGACATGGTTCTCCAAGTGGCATCTCAGGTGCTCACTGGAATGCTGTCATTGCTGAGGTCTCACTGAATGGTCAACCAGTCTATTGACTGCTCCCAGCATGTCATCGTGTTCCGTTCCCCCAATTTGCTATTGGCAATGAACTCAATGGTAACGTAGAGTTCTTTTCTTACTCGACCTGAGATCTGCAAATTGAGGAGCTCCTGCTCTTTGGAGAGAGGAAGCAGACCAAACCTGTGTACCAGCACTGGATGACGAATAACTCCATCTGAGAGATCTCCAGGATTTTACCTCTTCAGCTTCAAGAAAACAGACCATTTCTAAAGCACAGCAGAATGGGGAGGGGGAAGCGCCAGACCTTGCTTTTGTGTTGAGACAGTTACATGCAGAGGACTCCTTTCTCCGTAACCACCGTGACTCATCTGTGTGGAAGCAAGCACAGTAAGAGAGGCAGAAAGAGGAAAAATCAGTCTCCTGCCCCCTTCCTGCAAATTGTATGGAGAATTTTAGCTGTTTTACAAGGACTTGGGCTCTTCCTTAGTATATGTTTTGGCGAAACCTGGTTCCTGGTTTAGGAGAGATTCCAGAACGCAGCTAGAGAACTTCATCACAAAACCTCTTGCACTTGATGCACTCGGTTGTTCATCTCTACAGTGGAAAGTGAGTTGAGCTGTTTGGTGGAGTCAGTCTGACGTGTTTTAATTTCTGACTGTCAAGGGGAATTCTTTGCAGTTCTGCTGCCAGCAGAGGAGTTTGCAGAAAAGATCTAGAGAAGGCAAGATACAACTTGATAAGTGGTCCTTGGAGGCCGTTGCCACTCTTGGTTGTGAAGTGTGTCCTGATGTCTGTCTGACCTGTCGGTGGTTCTGGGCTGGTCCAGGCCTGTCTCCTGGGAATAAGCTAGCCAGAAGTTCCCTTTGGATTACCAGGCTTAGAGCCTAGTTCTGACTCCCCTCTCCTGGTACTTGCCTTGTGTTGTCTCTTGAGTGGAGCATAAGACTTGGAAGTTCCCCTCTGCGTTCAGTTTAACACAAATCCATGGGTTTATCCCCCCCCCCTTTTTTTTTTTTCAGGAAAAATATTCAAAAATGTAATTACAAGATTGACTCCTCATTAGAATGAGAGAAACGGAGGGGATAAAAACATGCGGACAGAGAGATGTGCAGATCCATCTGGTTACAAACAAAAGCAGAGGGAGGGCAAGGAGCATCTTTTGTTTTCGTTTTCAGAATATTCAGAACATTTTCAGAACGACAAGGGGGTTCCTCTGGAGGCAGGGCTGCAAGGGCAGCCCGAACCTGTGTTCCTCAGCCCCGTCCATCCCTGGAGCGCCCAAGGAGATCCTGGCCATCGGGAGGCTCTGAGCGCTGCGGGAGCAGGAGGAATGGCACCGGGGGCACGGTCCCAGGGTGCTGCTCTCATTACGTGCTCTGTCACAGATAATAAAGATGATGGAGAGCCTTTGGGGAGGTCAGTGGATTCTTTGGTTTGGACTAGAAGAAGATGTTGTCCTCATAAGTTTTTCTTTTCCCAGAAAAGAGCATACGAAGCGAAGGGTTGGTTTCTTAGGGCAGGTTCTGTATTTTATGTTCCTCTCTTTGGGGTTCAGCACCTTCACCCAGCATTTTTAGTGCATTGGGCAAAAATGGGCTTAGCCTTGCTTCACTATCCAGTGTTTTTGTTTATTTGCTTGTGAGAGCAGCAGCTATTCTGTGTCTTCCTGAAATACAGTTTTTTTCCATGAGCTCTTGGTTTCCGATGTTGCTACGGGCCCCTCAGTTGAACTCCTGAAATCACCTTGTTATCTTGAACAGAGTGTAGCTGTTGTGATAGTCCCTCGCAACAGTTCCCTGTTTGAGTTGGCAAATCTTTTCCTGAACTTGCTGTACCCTCCGGTAGATAAAGTGGCAATCTAAAAGCAACACAGGCTTCACACCGAAGGATCAGATTCAGGCTTCGCTGAGCACAGCTACATATTTTCTTTATTTTATTATTTATTTTTACCTCCAGGCTTCTGTGCTCGCTGGTTTGCCTTTGCGAAAGTGCAGCTACCCTGGGTGTGTGCGCCGTGCCACGCCGGCTGAAAAGACAAATGCTTTGCTTGTGCTCTGGTGCTAATGGGAGAGCAGACTTAAAATAATCCCTTTTTCCTCTAATATAAACAACTTCCGTGCTTCTGACACGAAAGATGAAAAGCACACCTCCTTTTAACACCAGAGCTTGCTCCTTAAGATTGTGGCAGCTTCATCAATTTTTTTAAAAAAATAAATAATTTTATATGGTTCATATGAGAAATTCTTTTTAAGAAACACAATATGATTTCCATATTCTATATATTCTTCATATTCTGCAAACAGGAGCCCCAGCTGTTGTGCAGTACCTTCAGTAGATGCTTATGACTCAGTGGAGCCCTCCAGGAACTATTAGGAAAGTATTTCCTTTCTCAGTTTTAAGTTTATACGCTCCTGTTCCAGTTTCCCAAGTCAACTCTTGCATGAAATCCCGGTGCCCTGGATCAATGAGAAATTAAAATGTCCTTTCTTGGGCTGGGCAGCTAATTGGAAAAAAAGATACGTAATCGTGGGTTTAGCGCAAAAAAGTTTGGTTTAGGTCGGACTTTGTGCTCTGCAGGAGGATAATGCTGTTCATTTTGAAGTTTAATTTTCCTAAAAGATACGAATGGAGGTTTCCAGCCGAGGGAAGCGTCTCAAGTGGAACAAAACCTGCTGGCCATGCCTGAGAGGCCATTTTCTGTTGGGCAGAGAGCTGCCGCTCTGCCCTGGTGGATCAGGGAAGCATTCCCCAACAATTATTAGCTACATAATGGGATTAATTTTGGCTTGCCCATTTTGGTACAACTTTTGATTATTTTTTTTCTGCAGAAGTTACCGTTCTATAAGCTCCAGTGGCAAACTTCTGTGTTAGCAATGCTTATTTCCATGCTCATGTATATTGTAGTATACTCATAATTCTTAATTTCCTGGTGTTTCTAAGATATCCTATGATGATATTTTTTAAGGGAGAAAAATCTCTCGCTTCTACATGGTAGCACAGCATTGACATGTCTTCCTTTATACTAAAAATTATTTTCGCAAAGTATTTGTTTAATTTTGTTCATTTTAAGTTTGGTGACAAAGCGTTTTAGGTTTAATCCTTTGGGAGGGTACGCTTTATTTTTGACATAAAATTCTTCTCTAATTTTATGTTGCGGGTTAAGAAAGGAGAGTGTGCGAGAGCAGCAGGAAGGGTGAAGTGCTGGCAGAAATCCACCCAGGAGGAGGGCACAGTGCCCGTAAAGAGCAGAGATCTCACTGTAAGCAAAAATAACGTGAAAACTGAGACATAGACTTGTGTGCCCGAGGTTTTGATGTTGGTGACAGGGAATATACGCGCTGAATAACCCGTGAACGCGCCTGTAAGCTGCACGCTCTGTTTAAAACCCTTCCATGATATCGGTGTCTTTAATTTCATCATGTCGGTTGTTTAATTTCAGTTTTCTTTAAGGAAGGCATTGCAACCTGAAGGGTGACTTTAACACTGTCAGTTTGCCTGTTTTGAAGCTTCCTCTGCATCTCCGAGCTTTGCTTCTAAACCAGCAAGAGATAATACTGGTTATCCCGGGGTGATACTAAAAAGTCTCAGCAGTTGGTTATAAAATGCTCCCTTTACCTAAAATAGTATATACAAGTGTGAGGGTAACAAAAAAAGCTTATTCTCTTTCTCATTCAAACAATCTTACAGTGTTTCTTAGTTATTTATGACAAAAATAATTGCTTGTTATCAGTTTAAAAAAAACCAACACAACATTTTTTAAGATGAGTAAGCTAAAACCACTGTGATTCATCGTGTTTCTCAGAAACCTTGATCCCTGACCTCAGGGAAAGAGTAATCCCACAAAATACTTCATTCTTCATTGAGGAATTTTGTTTTTAAATGCTTGGTTCTTCAAATAAATCATAAAAGACTTCATTAGGCAAGTGATTCGGAAGAATTACAAAGAAATGGGACCGGAGAGGTGCCCCTTCCAGTTCTAGCAGAGTTCTGACAGCGAAAAGCAACAGCAGCACAGAGGCAAATACAGGGGTCAGGGAAATATTTAGATTCCTTTCAATTTTGCTAAGTCTAGCCAAAGGCTCTTTTTTAAGGTTTGGTAGAGGAGGGAATATTTCTTTTGTTTCTTTTTTGCTTTCACTTGACTTTTAGGTTTTTTGGGTCTCTTTTTAGCTTTTTTTTCTATAAAAAAAGGTGTAGCTACAATTAAATACATAATTTTCACAAGAATCTTCTTCTGGAGACCTGAAATTTGATTGTTACTTTTCCCAATGTCCTTTCCGCTTTACTTCATTGCGATTAAGAGACTTGTAATAACTCCAGGTCTAAATGAGATGGGATTTAAGTTATGTAGCTACAGCCCAACAGCAGCCCCAAAAATTAAACTGGAGAGGGGCTGATCACCTAATTTCCATAGATAACGGGGCATATTTATCTAGGCACCTTGCAGGGCTCCTTTCTTCCTTGTGTGCTCTAATACCCTTTGCAGGGAGGCTGGAAAAAAGAGAACAGCTTTTCCTGCTATTTATGCTGATCTCATAACTTAATACCCTGCTTGAAGATGCCCAGTGGAGGCAGAGGGTGATGTAGGAATTTGCGTGGAGTAAAGGAAGTTTTCGTAACAGAAACTTCCTGTCAATAAACCTGTTACCTGGTATCATTTAACCATAAAGAAAGCTTCCATAAGAAGAGCTTTCTTCCCTATTTCTTTCCAAATTGTGGAGCGTTTGGCATATCCTGAAACTCCCGTCTCTCACATCAGTTTATCAACAGATCACTCAGGGTAGTTAGTAGCTCTCTGGCATGCAAGCATAGCAGAAACATTATTTATATTGTATTTTGAGTAGATGTGAGATGCCTCTTCCTAAGAGCTAGGAGACTGCTGAATCAGTGCCTCAGTAGATTAACTGGAGGAGATAGTGGGTCACTCTCTTGTGGTTTTGGTTTTTCAAGAGGAGATGAGTTTCCGTAGCGAACAATCTATTTATACCAGCTTGGAGCCCACTGATTTTCACCCCGGTTGTTTTTGCATTCCAGACACATTCCTGTACTCCCCAGTAATAACTTTGAGCCTGAGGGAAGTTTGAAATGTAATCAGCTAGTTATTAGCACGAAGCCCGAGACTGTTTGGGACAAATATGGGACATGAGCTGACGGAGGAGCTGGTTGTTGGGGGCTTGCTCTGGTATGAAGCAGGCTGCCAGGTTTGGGCCAAATGTGGAGAATAATAATAGATGATTTATGGAATATTCAAACCTTGGAACAACAGAAATGCTGATTTTTACCTGTGTCTGGTTTATGTCATTAGAAAGACTTCTGCTTGCCTGTCAGCCAGTGGTGTTAGTATCTCCTTTGATCTTAAAAATAGGTTTGAGTATCAGCACTGGGCAAAGACTCGTTGCTCTTTGTATGGGGATGAACTCATTTCAAACACAGGAACAAGCCAAAGGAATATGTCAACGGACTTGCTTTTGGAGAATGTTTTGTTTTACTGCATGTTATTTGATGACATTCACACTAGGTAGATTTAGTGACAAGATGTAATGATGATCAAGCAAATCCATTGAGTAACAAGTGACAAATCTCAGCTTCATTTCATCAGGAGGTTTACCATTTGGATACATGAAAGAATTAATTACATATGTTCTATATTTTATGGGCACGTCTTGTCTAAGTTGTGATTAATCTATTGTGTTAATCTATGCATGTGATAAAGCATTTGAAGTGGTTGCTTGACGTGAAGTTGAACGTCTCCTGACCCAGGGGTTGGACTCCTGTGTGTGATGGGATTGAGTGATGTGATGAAGACCCTCAACAGCTACTCGTGATAGAAGGTTTGTTCTCGGTCCTTGTAGCTGGGGGGTGGAGGTGTCATCACCCTTCTTGCCCATCATGTTGTCTTCTAGTAACGAGAGATGCAGCAACCTCCATTGGGCAGTGATATAATGGGAGAGGGCAGTAGAAGATGTCCTAGAAGAGCCCTTGTTATGGTGGTTTTCAGCCTGTTGTGGTTTGCAGGCTCCCATGAGTATGGGTGCTGTGGCCCACTTAGAGACTCAAAGCCAGCTCTCAGCAGACTCGTTTCCCTTGGGTTTTATTCGCAGACCCTTAATAACTACTCCAGAAGTCCACAGAGTCTAAGGGTGACAGGTGAGAACTGGAAGTTGAATGAGCTGTTGGGTGAGACTCTTCCAGTGGAGATGCTGTGTCTGTCTCATCAGCGTAACGAGCCAAGAGTGGGGCACCCTCTGTGCAGGGTGGTGGGTGCTGTCTTGAAATCAGCCGTGGCTGGAGCTGTCGTGTCCTTGAGGGTCTGCTCCATGGTTGGTCTCCCCGGTGGGTTTAGTGCAGTGTCCTGGGTAAAAGGGATCCATGTTGGGCATCCAACCTGGAGCCCGAAACCATGGATGCTACGTGAAGACGTAGGAGACGGTTAATGCGTCATGTCGGGACGAGAGTTTGTCTGACTGTTAGACACAGAGGAAATGGAAGGAATTTCAGAAACGTTTTGACTGTGTGAATAAACATAGTTCTGGAAATATTTCCTTTTTAACTGTTTTGCGACTTTCAAATTCTTTTTATTTTGGGGAGGGATTGTGTGTTTATATATTTTACTTAAGGAAGGGAAATAAACTGTCTGAAAAGATGCTCTCTCCTTGGGGGAGACACAACACTCAGTAGCTGTTCTCAGCAGTGGCTCTCAAATTAATCTTTCTTTTGTGCTAGAAACACTGCAAATACTCTGTGGTTGAAGTTTGCCAATTAAATTAAAAATACAGCCGTATAGTGATCCATACTTGGCGGCTGCACTTTGGGGTTTCTTCTTCACCACCTTAGCAGTGTTTATACTGCTGCTGTATATTGTTATTCTAAAGTGCCTCCCGCAGCAGTTTTGTTTGCATTAATTTTATTTTTCAGGACTGAATTAGTAACCATTTAAAACTGCCAACCACATGTAAACAAGTGGTGCATAAGTTATGAATAACAACTTACCTTGAATTACAAGCGCCTGTTTGTATTGCACAACGCCCGGCGTTGGGGGAATTGTGAAATGGCTGAATTCGGGAGTGCGACGTCCTTTCTATTTATCTGGTTTCTTGTAGCTCATTTGAATGAATATCCCGGTGCTCGCACGATTCCCACAGCCGGCGATCCTGATGCTGGGATTGCTGGATTGCCGGGTTGTTGGGAGATGCTGGCTCCTCTCCAGTCCCTCTGCCACGTGGTGAGCGACGTTTCTGCAGGCTCTGTCCAAGCTCTTCTCGCTCACTGCATCACTCTTCAGTTCTGACCAAAGAGCAGCAAAGCTTGGATGGGGGGCAAAAAAATAATCATTATTAACTGATTTAACAATAATGAAATGTATTTAACAAACGCTTGCCCGGAGAAGCTGTGGCTGCCCCATCCCTGGAGGGGTTCAAGGGCAGGTTGGAGGGGGCTTGGAGCAACCTGGT
>JAOXJK010000069.1:16730658-16742255 GCA_025774025.1 Xenus cinereus | reverse complement strand
GGGGGCTTGGAGCAACCTGGTGTGGTGGGAGGTGTCCCTGCCCAGGGCAGGGGGTGGCACTGGGTGGGCTTTAAGGTTCCTTCCCACCCAAACCATTCTATAATTCTATGATTCTATGATCTGCCAATGCACAGCAAGGAGCCTTGGTGGCACCATGGGTCGAAGTCAGAACCTCTACGGGAAAACAATTTTCCATTCTGCAAACTGTGGGAGTGGAAGAATTCAGCAAAATCTAATTCTTTCATTTAATAAAGCAAAACAGCAAAAGCTCCTGAAAACATGACAATTTACAAACAATTATTGTCAGACAATTAAATGATGTGGCAGGAGAAACTGAAGACACAACACATTTAGAGACATCAAAATTAAGTCTGAAAATTATCTCTGCAGAACACTGAAGCTTGTTACAACTCAGCGCCGGAAAGCAGCAAAGCCTGCAAGGACGGGAATTTGCAGCTATAATCAAAATTAACGGGAAAGAAAAACTTCTCGTGAAATCTAAAAGAGGACTCTTGAGTGAGCTGTGCAAAAAATGAAACAGAAGACATAAAAAGGGCCAGTGCGGTTACAAAGATACGTGCAAAAATCCTACTCATTCATCTAGAGGTGTCAGTTCACACTTCAAAAAATGATGGAATTACTTAGAAAGCAGAAAAAAAGCTGTACAACACTGAAAAAAAATGTTTTTTTTTTAACAATTAAGTTGTGTGGACTGCAGTAGCTTTACTATTTTTTTTTTTGCTAGACTGAAGAGAAGACAATCAGGGCACATTACTGAAGCACTTGAGGTAATGAGGCAGCGGCAATCAATAAAGCAATGGGATGTCACAGACATTTTGTCTCCTAACTGAACTGCAGATTCAAGAGCTGGAAGCAAAACGAAGTAGTATGTAGGCTTAGGAAAGGCATAAACCAGAGGCAAGCCATAAAAAAACACAGGAGAAAGCAAGACTCATTAAAGCAGACGTGTATTTCACAGCACAGGCCCATTAAATACACCTTATTCCGAAGAAATTCCAATCAACACTCCTACGTGACTTTACCTATGGTGCTGCAAAGCTATGGAAGAGCTCTGCAAGGACTGTTGGCTCTCTGGTAAGGTTGCCCTTCCCTTCTCTAAACTTTCTGTTTAAATTCACAAGTCACGAGGTTCTAAGCCTGATCGTGTTCTTCCTCATGTTTGGTGGACCATGGCCATGCTTTGGGTCACTACAGAGCTACTGGAGTCAGTTGGGCCAGCTGGAGAAGCACAACTGGTAGATGTAGGCTACTGTATGGGCTTCAGGTGGAAGGTGTGAGGACTTTCATGCCAGAAGATGAAAAAGTCTTGAACCTGACACTTGTGGGTGTGCAGACACCCTCAAAAGAAGCAAGAGGTGCTGCTTACTATTGGTGCAGTAAAACTGCATCAATAAAGTAGTTTTCTTTGCAAAAGACCTTTTTTTCCTTGATGCTAAACGGAGAGGACTATTGAATAACATCACTGCACCGCTTTGAACTGAAAGAGGAGAGATGGAGACGAGATGTGGGGAAGAACTTCTTTGGTGTGAGGGTGGTGAGAGCCTGGCCCAGGTTGGCCCGAGAAGCTGTGGCTGCCCCATCCCTGGAGGGGTTCAAGGGCAGGTTGGAGGGGGCTTGGAGCAACCTGGTGTGGTGGGAGGTGTCCCTGCCCAGGGCAGGGGGTGGCAGTGGGTGGTCTTTGAGGTCCCTTCCAACCCAAACCATTCTGTGATTCTTTGATTTTAATCAACTTACCAAGTGAAGCAGTATTACTGAGCTGCTTGCACAGGGAGGAGAGGAGGGATTAGAGCAGTAATGAGAGCAATAAAAGCAAGGGTGCTCTTCTGAGAGCAGGGGAGGGTGCCCTCCCTGTTCACATCAGAGAGCAAAGCAAGCTGGAACTGGGGGACTGAAACTACAGCGAACTGACCTGACTGCAGCTGGGATTGGATGTTAATGTGTTGACTTGTTTAAATCATCCAGGTCCAAAATGAAATCTGTTGTTAAGGATCAGCTATGGCATGTTTCTTTCTAAAACAGGGGATGTCTTACTCTGCAGAAGGGTAGATAGAGATGCACCGCCATTCCTCAATACTCGTGTGCCACATGGAGGCAGGCTGCTGGCCCGCCATGTTTTGATTACTGCCCAGTCCCCCATTATCAGCTCTGGGACCGCCTTGGCTGGATGTTAATTGCTGTGTAAATGCTGATTGATAGCCTGCACACTGCAAAAGTGCAAACAGTACAAGAAGCTAAAAGAAGCTCCTTCAGAAGACCGTCTAGGACAAGTGCCAGCTCAGTGTCAACCTTCTCGGATACCCTGTCTACCCTTGTGCTAAAGCTGCTGCATCAAGCTGATGCTTACAGGCACCTGGGTTTATTCATCACCACGAGCACTGCAGGTCTGACCAGTGGTTTCCAAAGTGGCCTCACAACTCTTCTTGCCCAAAACACACTGACGCTGGAGTGAATTTTGAATGACCCCAGACTCAGCTTCCCCTGTGGTCTGATAAGCATCCGGCTAACGCACGCCACAAACCCTGTCAGAATACGGAGAGCGTAGTGATGGAGCAATTGTGTAAATGCTGAGCGTGCACTTAAAAACGAGTTCTGCGACCGTCGTGGCACCGAGGAGCAGAGCACACTTGCTTCTTGCCACATGGCTAGTGTCGATGTGCACCAGCCTTCTCCCTCCTGGATAGGAAGAGACCCAGAAGGCTGGGTCAAGCTTTCAAGGAATATTTAATTTGCCAGCCATGCTAGAGTAGGTCTTACAGTGTTAAAAAATAATATATATATATATATAAAAAAAATCCCCACAAAAAACAACTGTTCAATTTAATCACAGATCATGCGCAATTTTTGAAAAGGAATGGGTTTCTTTCTCACAGGGTTTTGTGGGGGGTTTTTTTTGGTTGGGTTTTTTTTTTTTTTAAAGCCTGCAGCTTGCTGGTAGGGTCTGGAGATAATAATTTGCAAAAGAATCATGACTTACATGCCAACTGTTTTAAATACAAAGCTGTAAACAGTGTCAGTGTAGGAGGAGATGACTCCAGCTCTGCAAAAGAGACTAAGCAGGAGGGGCAAAACTGCAGGCAAGTGGAAATATTCTTGTTTTAAAGGGAATAAGTGGCCATATTGGATGCAAAGGACGACTTTCACATTTTGGGCTTGAAGAGATGTTCTAGGGGACATGATCTGTTAAGGAATGTCAGGAAGGAGAATGCAACAGTGATTGATCCATTAAAAGCATTGTATTTCCTCCTCTCCTCCAGTGTATCTGTGGTTCATTTAATAGCAAATGTTGCTGCAGTATGGATATCAAGAAAATGCGTGTACATAATTAACATGGTGAAGGTAGAGGCTAAAAACTATAAGTAAATCTATAATAGCAGCTGATTTTTTTTTGAATGAAAACACCGTAACCCGCTTAAGTGGTTTTGGTATCAGTTTATTTTCCCTGTCATATTTTATAAATCCCTTACTTGACAGGGAATCATAAAGCTGTTGTAGAAATGGTTTAATCATCTCTTGGTATGAAAACAGAAAGTACTTTTGCTTGTCTCAGTGTTTGCTGGAAGTGTATTAATGTATTATTCATCGTGGCGAGGTCACACACGCACGGAGCCCGTGTGAATGTCTCCAATAGAGAATGAAGTTAATGATGTTGACTTGAACACACGGCGCAAGTCCGATGAGCTTCTGCCTCCTCTCAAAAGGTCACCCTTCTTTTCTGAGATTTTTGTCTTCTGGTTTAACCCCAGGAGCTAAGCGTTTGAGGTGATCTTGCTGATTTATTAGCAAGACCAAACAGGGAGTATTTTCTGTCTTTTTTTGTTTGAGGTATTTGGTTTTTATTACAATTAACTGACTTTTGCCATGGATACATCTACTAACTATCGTTCTAGGAGCACAGAAGGCTCATTAGCCCGTTGTCATATTCGTTTTTTAAGTTGTCTAACGCTGCCTTTCACAGGGTGGCCAAGGCGTTCATGGTATGTATTCCTAGATTATTTTTAAACAGAACCATTTGAGAAGCAACTTCATAGTTTCTTCAAGTGTGCTGGGATTCGTTCAGACTGTCCGGATTCAGAACTGGATGTAACTTGTTTATCTGATGCCAGATTAGGAAACTCATAGTAATTTCAGTGCCCCAACCTAGACCGTGCCCCTGAGGAACAGCAGATGTGATGTTCTGCTAGCTGCTGAGAGGGCTCGGGGTCTTCCTGAAAGCCTTTGAGAGGCCTTGCTGAGTGGTGAGGAGCATCAGCGGTCCCAGGAAGAGTGGGCTGGGAGAAGTGCCATGTTGTAACAACCTGAAAATTAAACACGCCACATTTACTCAATTTCAAGTGTGAAACCAGAGAAGGAAAAGGGGCTTTGGGTGAAAAGTCAGTTCTGAAAAGGCTCACACGCTTGGCTCTGAAATCGGGAGTGAACCTGAAGGCAGAAGTTGTGTTTTTGGACCAGGAGATTGATAGACTACAGAGGCTTGAAAAATCCCTCCGGAGCGCAAAATAAACAGATAAAATGGACATGAGGTATTGAGTTTGGGACAAAAGGCTCAAGTTGCTTGTTGGAAAATTTACCATGATGTTTAGTGGATCCCCTACCACCATTTAGTATATAGTGTGCCGGATTTAAGATGCCATTTCCCATGACTAGTGGGGGTCTCTGTACCCAGTAGCAGACTTGTGGCAATCCTGGTGGCAGTCAACCATCTCCAGAGCTGAGGAATTGCCAACAGGGACCATACACAGGATCCCTCTGATGCAGGATCCTCCTACCTGTATGATGCCAGGACTGGAGACAAGCATGAAGAGCTTGCAAGATACAGATACGGGGTTAATTTGCCTCAAGAAGATCACATTTTAACTCCTAGGGAGTTAAGTTGTTTTAAAAGGATTTTAGGTTGTTTCCAAAATGCCTAACCTGCAACTATTACAAGTCCTGATGTTTTTGCTTTCCTTGTTTCCTGTGACATTTGCTGGGTGTCTGGCTTCAACCATGTGTGATAGCCTGGGCTCCACTCTGCTGTCTTACTGCACTGTATGAATAAGTATTTCCCGTTGTTAGTTTCAGATTTGTTGTTTTCCATTTGCCTTTACTGTGCATAATGCATCATGGTGTTCCGAGCCTTTTTTTGATTTTTGCTGCATTTTGTGTTAAGTCTTCACTCATAATGCCTTTCAGATCCATTTGCAGACAGCTTTTAACCAAGAAAATTGCATTTCTCTCACTACAGAGTATTCCGTTCTTCTTGGGGAGGTCCTTTGCTAGTATGCAGTGATTACAGTGTATCTGATTTTACACCAGTGAAGCTTTCCTGGATTAGATTTAGCTTCAGTAAACAGAAAATCTGTGATTTATTTTTGAAATGGTGCATTCTGTTCCAGTCAAATTTTGCACCCTGCTTCCCATTCTGTAGCTTTGTTTATCTTTTAGCCATGCCACAAGTATACAAGTGGACCGAATTATAAATTGCATAATACTTACGAGAACACCAGAACGTTTCTGGCTAAAATTTTTTTGTCTCATTGCAGCCTTGCCCTTCCTGTAGTACCACCCTTGCTCCCCACTGCGATGTCAGCGTAGAGGAAGGAGCTATCCAAAATGGTTGTCAGGATGAGCATAAAAACAATACCAAGGTAATTTAAATATTTATTGTATTATCCCTTCTCCCTTATTTCTCTGCTTCACTTAGCTTTCTCATTTTTGTATTGCTGTCCCTTTATTCAAGCTCTTAAGCAGCAGAGTGTTTTGATTTTGAGCAGCTGTGTTCTAAAATTTACTTAAGCCCTCCCCCCAAATTTTCAAAATCATCAGTGATTTTACAGGCCCAGTTTGATACTCAAGAGAACCTAAAATTTGAACTCTGAGGCTAGCCAAAGAAAGAGGCACAAAACCCACTACCGTGCTCTCCGTCCCTTACACCGGTTGGCTGGGTGTCACCTGGCCACAAGCTACACCTGTGTGTCACCAATGTCTCCTGCATCGTAGCCCCAAGCTAAGACAGAGTCATTCCTGTTCTCACACGCAGATGAAATGCACAGCACCAAAGTCGGTTCGCATCCTTTTTCTGACCGACAAATACAGCGTCTTACATATTCAGGATGCTGCTGCCAAGATTGCTTTCCTTGCCTGTTGCTTAGATATTCTCACTGAAGCCACCTCCTTCCTCTACGATACCAGATGCTGCCTGTGTGTCGCCTTGTCCGTGGCCTTCGTAGCTTCTCTCCTTTGCCTGTCGCCTCTCATGCCTTCCTGAATATTCAGCTCCTAAATGCGGACCTGTGCTCATCACCTGATTGTTTTAATTTCAGATAAGGTTAATGCTTTCCCTTGTTGGGGAGAATTTCCTTCATGTCTGTCCTTACAGCTCATCTCACGTATAGAGCTCATGGAAAAACTCACCAGCGTTTATTCTGCTGACGAGCTACTACATTAATTTGTGTTTGTCCCTCTGTTCTCTGCCTGTATTTGACCTGTCGTGTGCTATGCTTAAATTGTAAGCTCAGAAGCAGGGGCTCACTTACTGTACCAGACTGAAACGGTTTGTAGCACGGCAGACCGTGTTCTCTGCCAGGGTTCCTAGGAAACAGCCGAAGAAAAAAAATTAAAAATAATAATCCCTTCATCTCTGGGGGAGATAGAGCAGAGCGGCCAGCAGGTACTGGTCTTGGAACAGCATGAGATCTTTAAGACAGAAAACACTGTGGGAGATGTGCCCAGGCTGCCAAGATGGTGTGTGTGTGAGATGCTTCTTCCCCAGGCTGCCTCTGCCCACGTGCCAGGGATCTCCAGGAGCCACCTGCAAACAGAAATCTTCCCTGGATACCAACTGCCCCCGTCGTATCTTGTCTTCATCGGAATTATCCTTTTAAGTTTCTTCCAACTACAGCTGTAATAGCTTCATGCATGTTAATCAGCAAGTCATCTAACCTGGCTTCAAAGAGGTCCGTACAGTGCTGAGTACGTCTGTAATTTCTTTGGAAGAAGGAGCATGCTAGTGGAGGCCAAATCTCATGTCCTGCTTTGATGTGGTTTAGTTATTGCTAAGTCAAAAATTGGACCAGTTGCGTGGCTACCAGTAACTCTGGGATGCCTGTTTAACTGAAAGCTCAAGGAAGAGCTCTGTGCACAAAGTTACTGTGGCATTTCATTTCCAAATCTTCTCTGCTGTCTCAGCTTTCCTGGGAAGAAGAGCCATAAGCTCCCTCTCCCCCATCTCTGGAGTCTGCACCCTTCCCATGCCACATCCCTGCTCCTGGCCCTGCAGCGCTTATGCCCCCTGTTTCTGGCTCAGGCTCTTTCTGGCTCATATCCCTAAACGATGTTAAACATCCTCAGACCTTCATGGTTCACAACAGCCTCTGGAGCTTTCTCCTGATGGAAGGAAACTGTCTCACGGTGCATCAAAGCTCAGACTCTCAAAAGAACTGCACAGCCTGTTGCCAGCAGAAACCACAGTAACATTGGAGCTAACAACATTTAATAAATAGGGATTTTCTCCTTACACACAAGCAGTTTCACACTCTAATCCCCTTCTGTTAAGATTAACAGATTTGAGACAGCACAGGAAAACCTTGAGCTGACTGAAGGAAGAATTTTCTTAGGGATTTGAGCTTTTGCCAAGGAGCTAAAGAGAAAAGGCCAAGAGAGGTCCATGCTGACCTTCTCTGAAAAAGCAGAAATTTTTGCTGCATTCTTCAGATGAACTCAAGGAACAGACAGGGAAAGCAAACAGTGCACAGGGGTCCATATCTTGTGTTTGAGCTGCTCGTAGCAAAAATGGTGTTCTCTTGGTAACTGCTTTTCAACCAACGACATTTGCTGCAGGGGTGAGGAAAAGGAGAGAGTCTTTACCAGGGAAAAAAAAAATAGGTGGTAACTATAACCTTTAATTATTTGGGTTTTTTAGGCCTTGAGTTGTTCTGAGCAAAAATAATCTTTAGCATAAATTAAAAAAAAATAAAAATAAAAAACCCGAAATGATGCAGACCCTTCACTTCGAGCAACTTGTTGGATAGTTCTCTTTAGTTTGCCTTTGTTAATGCTCCTCATCTCAAAACCAGAGAGGTTACCCTGGCACTGCCCTCCCTCTTGTGCTCCACAGCCGTGTTCCCTCTGGGAAGGCTGAATAACCTGTTACGGGAGGGCTTCCTCTGAAGCTGCTGAATATTTTCCTTTAGAAAAGAAACTGGTGACCTTTGATGTGAGAAGTTCTTGTGCCTCTGGCTTACCAGGAGCGTGCCCTTCTGTCATACTCAAGCTCCTCTCCGGTCCAAGAAATTTTGCTCTGCTTTTGCTGAGATACGTGTGGCTGAAATCACCTTTCTCTTCTGTTGATTACGTTCTTTAGCAAAACATTGGCAGCACACCAAGATAACTGCTAAATTTCCTATTCTACTTCGTCAGCTGCTGTCGCTGGGCCGTGAACACCTGCAAGCTGCCAAAACAACTGTTGTGAGTGGTAGAAGGGACCAGACTGGGAATCCTTTCATCTCCCGCCTCCCAGCACGTGGCTCCGGAGGCTCCCTACTCCGTCGGGGCAGCCTGCGGGGTGGGGATCCTGTGTCCCTCCCGGGTGGGAGGAAGGAGAAGCACAGCCCACCTTCCTCCCGCTTTTCCTGTGGCTCCAGGGAACCATTCCAACACACCTTGTTATGGCTTTAGAGGTCTTGGCGGTGATAGGGAGCCAAGCCCCTGTGCTTTCTGACTCTTCACTGCAAAAGGTGACCTTCTCCTGCTGCTCCATTGGTCTTGTGACTTCACCGGCTGTGTCTGCACCTTTCACAGAATCACAGAATGATATGGGGCTGGGAAGGGACCTCTGGAGATCATCCAGTCCAACTCCCTGCCAGAGCAGGGTCACCCAGAGCAGGTTGCACAGGAACGCGTCCAGGTGGGGTTTGAATGTCTCTAGAGAAGGAGACTGCAGGCAGCTTGTTCCAGGGCTCTGCCATCCTCACAGGAAAGAAGTTCCTCCTCATGTTGAGATGGAACTTCCTATGTTCAAGTTTGTGCCCGTTCCCTCTTGTCCTGTCCCTGGGCACCACTGAAAAAAGACTGGCCTCATCTTCCTGACACCCACCCTTGAAGTATTTATAGGTGTTGATCAGATCCCCCCTCAGTCTTCTCTTCTCCAGACTAAAAGACCCAAGTCCCTCAGCCTTTCCTTGTAAGAGAAATGTTCTGGTCCCCTCATCATCTTTGTAGCCCTCTGCTATACCTTTCTAGCAGTTCCCTGTCCTTCTTGAGCCAGGGAGCCCAGAACTGGACACAGTGCTCCAGATGCACAGTCCTACAGCACCTGTGGCTCCCACATGTGTGTCATCCTGCTCTTCTACACACCAGGTCTCTTCTCCTTCTACACTCAGCGCTGGGGCCAGAAGATCCCTATGCACCTCCACATCCTGATGGCTGACGTCTACCTGCTGGTGCCTCCCATGCTCAACCCACTTATCTATGAGATGAGAACCAAGTTGATCCAGGAGTGGGTGTTGAGCATGTTCTGGCAGAAAAGCATCCAACCCAGGTCCTGACCCCAGCTCCATTGCTAATGTTGGGGAGAAGGAATAGGGTTTGGACCAGAAAACAATGGCACCATATTTGGGGAGCGAAGAAAAAGCTGAAAAAGCTGCCCACTGGGAAAGTGGGATGACCTCTTCATCATCTTGGCCAAACCCTGAAAGCTGGAGGCACCACGGAAAATTTGACTGGGGAAGCATTATTTTTAGGAAACGAGTTCTGCATTCCTGCTCAGAGTGGAAAGATAAATCATGTTTAATTTTATCTGTATCTGTGGCTGTCCTCAGATCTGTGTCCCTTCACGACTCTCCTCTTCATCTCAGCTCCTGATAAAAGACTGTTACCGCTTTCAGAATTAAATGTTGTTCACGGATTCATCCTCCCCATGTACCTTTTCCACCCAGTCTGTAACTCTCCATTTATTCACTTACTAGTTTTTAGCAGCTGCCTGATCGTGGTGCCTGGCTATGAGGAGGAGGAGTGTGGGGTGTTTGTATGCACATTTACGCGTGCCCACTCATCTGGCATAAACAGATTTTGTTTTCCTCCCATTCCTGTCTTAAAACCTTACTGAAGCACTTGCAGCAATCACAAAAATCTGGCTTGCTTGAGGACAGGGTCTACAAATCACACTGAAACCCTGTGGTGTCACCTAAGCTTTTGTTCCTTGTTAGAAACACCAGCCATAAAATGTTGTTTGTTCTACAATTTATTTTTTTCCCAATATTTTAATGAGACTCCTTAACTTTCTGTGTTGCTGTGTCTCTTCCCTAAGCACAGAGGCACCCGTAATGGGACTTTGAGGAGCTCCAGTGTTCCATAAGCCTTTGCTTGCCTCCAAACTCCTGTGAGATCCTACTCCTGGGGCTCTGGCACTTTGGCAAACTTGGTCTCCTCTTTGGAGACCATGTAACCCTGCACATGCTGCACTGCCTGACTGGCAACAACATCTTCTCAATCAAACACACTGAATTAGGAGGTTTGTCAGTAAATGAGCAAGTTAGCCGCACATGGGCATGTGTTATCGACTCATTCCTCGAGCCATGAGATGGACACACCAGGGATTCCTCTCAGCAAAGTTATAAAGGCTTCCACCACTGGAAGGTGCTGGGTCAGAGAAGGAGGGGACGTACCTGGTGGGATCAGGGCTGAGAAGCATCACTACAGCAAGGGCTGGGTGAGTTGGTTGAGGGGTTGGGTGAGTTGGGTACCCTGGCTGGTTTCTCTGGACAAACCTGCAGCAACGAGCCAGGTAGACCATCCATGGGTGCAGGGATTTTGAAACAGAAGCAGCACAAGAGGATTTACTGCTGCAGTCTTTTCTTTATAAACTTAAAAAAATATATCTATTAAAAATGAGAATTAAAAAATAATACAAAAAAGAGTCTGGAAAAGACCCCACAACCCTCTCTGGTCCCACGCTTCTTGACCACATTCTCTACCCCCCCAAAAAAAGCACTATGAGTTTTTAAAAAAAATCTTAGGCAAACTTGGCTTCTCACAACAGAAAATTCTCAGCCCAGCTTGCACGTTGTCCTCTCAAGGAGTTTGCTTTACAACTGAATAAATTTAAGGGTAGGCTTTATCCCCAGGCACATAGCTTTTGTTCTCCTCCATTCTGTTTGCTTGCTTTCAGGGATGGGGATGTGTGGGCAGGGGGAGTGGGGAGGGAATATGTGTTGTGTTTGGTATTTGAAGGTTTTTCTGCAGTCACTCCATGGATCACAGTCAGAAGTCTTTACAGAACAGGTATGAACAAAACCCGAGCCGATCTGGCAGCCTTGTCAGTACAAGGTGGATGTACCAGGGTCATCCTGAACAGATTACTGTCCTGCTTGGTCTTCTACAAAAATGGAACGTCAGTCTCGTTGGGCACTGCAGCTCTATTTTCATAGAATCGTGGGATGATTTGTGTTGGAAGGGACCTTAAAGGCCATCCAGTGCCTCCCCCTGCCCTGGGCAGGGACACCTCCCACCACACCAGGTTGATCCAAGCCCCCTCCAACCTGCCCTTGAACCCCTCCAGGGATGGGGCAGCCACAGCTTCTCTGGGCAACCTGGGCCAG
>JAOXJK010000069.1:16670468-16708291 GCA_025774025.1 Xenus cinereus | reverse complement strand
TTTTTTCAGCTCTGTGGAAACTTCACATCTAGATCTGGCACAGAACTTCAGGTAAGCTTTATATAAAATTCCCAGCTTTATGTTTAGGGATGGAAACATTTTCAGTCGATTACACATAGCAAAACTTTGCATCCGCAGTAATACACTCGGGAATTGGACAAATTGGTTCAGTAAGTTGTGTTTAACCTCCTTGGGTGTGTAATTTCCTTTACAGAGGACTTGGGTATGACCAAAAATCATCAGAGAGATGATGCTGCAGTCACTGAGTTGTATAATGCTATTTTCTTTTTTCATTTATTTCTAGGAAATAGAACTATTCAGGAGGAGGAGCTATATAAAATAGCATCTGTTTTTCTAGTAGTAGCAGTTTTTAGAGCATTGTCTGTACATCATGAGCTATTTATTTCATTTCCTTGGCTGATTTGTGCCATTCAGGAGTGTGCTGGGTTGGATGTTCTCCACGGCTGCCCAGGTGAGGATTCCCTGGGGAGAGGAGCTGCAGCTGATGAAGCTGGCTGTGACGCCACCGGGATGGGGACATGCTGGTGATGACAGTCTGGGTGCTCTCTGCCACCCGCAGCTGGCTTAGGCACAATAGCAGCTCCTGTCACTGAGAGCAAGTGAAATTTTAGCCCCCAGACTTTTAAACAAACAAGCAAAAAATCTTTCCCTGGGTTATTAATAGCCCCTTATAAATAAACGTGTTAGATTCACTCTGATTATTTCGGTGTTGAATTTCTCGTGGGGTTTATTGCAAGTCTTGCAGTACGGCTTTTAAAGTGTTTTTATTAGTCTTTGGTATTAGAAAAGTGGGTGTTTTCTAATTACAAATTTGGGGGCAGTACTGGGGCGATGTTGTACTTGATTGAACTAAGGACCCTGTGAATATGTGACTCGGTGATTCATCTAAACAGATGTGCCTTCAGGAGCATGTACTTTTACTGGAAATATCTCTCAAAACAAAATTAAATTAATTTTTTAAAAAATGTCATCTACATGAATACTATAGTAGTTTAGAAAACCTGTGGTTTTTAAGTACAGAGAGATGATAAGTGTGCTTTCAGGTTAGATATTTATTCACCAAGAAGTTATCACTTACTACATAGTGTTGGGGGTGTTTTTTGGTTCCGTTTGGGTTTTTTTAGGTGGGTTTTTCTTTTTGGATGGCTTTGGTTCATGAAAGATCACTTTGTTTTCATAACAGAATTCCAGTTCACTAAATCCAGAATGGAAAGTTAAAGCCAAAAGAACTTGATTTTTTTTTTGCAAACTGAAGGGAATTTTTTGGAAAGGCAATGTATGAAATATTAAAGCGTGGTGATCTCTGGAAGTAATATTTTAGGATTAGGCTGAGTTTGGATCCTTAGTGGGTTATTATTAGTTTGTGAAATCGCCATACCTTTTGTGTTGCTTGGAATTATAAACATCTTGCCCGGCACTGACATCGGCTTACCAGGCTCCTGACCAGCTGCTAATCGCTAATAAATAATTCATCCTGCCTTAAATAATTGAAAACCCGGTCTTCCGTTCGGTGAATACTTCTACATCATCATTTATTAGAGATCTGGCAAAAAATTAGGTATCGAGCATTGTTTGCACGCAAATATTTTTCTTCCATAAATATATAACTTCTAACACGGGACAAATAAAGCTAAAAGTGGGTAAGGAACGGAACCACGCAGGAGATGCTGTTGCAATCAGGCGTGGAGCGCTCTGTGCCTGCTTGGCAAATCCAGGCTTGTGATTTAAATACCAAAATAAGGCAGCGACCAAAATGTCTGGCTCCTTAAACAGTTCTAAACTTCGTTTTAAACTTTTTTATTATGACATGTACTAGATCTAGGCTTTGACTGCCCTTCCTTCGGTTAGGGACAAAAACCGCCTGTGTGTCATCTGTGTTAATACAACACAACGCTGCCCTCCCTGCGGGTCGGCAGCGGTTTTGGGGGGTTGGATGGTCTCTGCCTCTGGTTTAGTGCAGGAATGGTGTCGCTCCAGCCTGATCTCTGTCAACAGCCCAGACTCCGCTCATCCGAACCCGCCCTAATCTCCTTCTACCATTAATTAGCAGCAGAATTCAACTTCTCTGCATTATTGAATACCGCAGTTCTAGAGTTCTGTGCAAACAGAATTTCCCCGTTCTCCTGGTGATGAACTAATAAAGAGTTGAAACTGCCATATCCTAACAAACTCACTGAAATAAATAAATGAGAAAGGTTCCTTGCTCACCCCACTCAGCACAAAAGCTTTTCCTATGTTCTAAGAGGGCCCAACAAGCTTACTTGTTTTGCATGCCTTTAATAAGGTTATTCCCTTTTCTTGATCAAGGATCAAGATAATTACTAATGGAAAGAGAGATATTAGTAATGGTAACAAAGTCTTAGCACAGAGTTCATCTCTGGACTGTCCACACTGTGCTCCATAAATCAGAATATGGAATTTACCTTGTTTTCCAGACAGACCGGTTCTTCAGCCCGAAACAGATACGGCCATAAACTTTCTCTTTTAAGCAGGGAATATTTCTTATTTTCATTCATTTCATATCTCAGAGCAGGTAGGGAGTATCATTTTCCAGTCTGCGACTGCTGGAGGAGGAACAGCGATAGACAACTTGAGGTGGAAGACTAAAATGGCTTGATGGTGGTGGGGGTTTATGTGCGTCCGCTGTGTGTTCTTCATCGAAAGCAGCTGTTTGATTTCCCCTTTCCGCACATTGCATTCTTTTTTTAAGTTGTAGCAGGCATGCATCCTCTTTAAATATAGCAAGATAGCCAAATCCAAACATAGGTTACTGGCTCAGAAGCAACATGGCTTTCCAAAAATCTTTATAAGTAGAAAGCCATTATCTTTATGATTTGTGATCAAGCCAGAGGAGATTCTATCTCCGGAGCTCTCACTCGTTCCATATTCAACACACAGCCTGGATGAAGATGCCAAGTTAATAGTTGGGCGTCTGTGCCAGGAAACACTTCACCAGTTTGAGTTAAAGGAACATTGTCGGCTTAAGATTTCAATTTGAATGATATTTTAAAATTGGTTTTCTGCTGCAGTGCCTCATAAAAAGTAGAGCTTAAAACAATTTAGGGGGGAAGGGGGTGATCCTTTCTGTTATAGGTATAGGCTTTTTTTCTTCTCATTCTAGAGGGTAGCTTCAGGTCATCGTTGCTAACTGGCCACGTAGGATGATTTATAGTCCTGGAACCTGGTCCCTGCAGCATCCAGAAATCTGGTTTCCAAATGAGTAAGATGGAATTGCTCCCTCCTTCAGCCCAGAATCGCGGCTTTTTGTCCTAACGCTTGTGGCGGTGGCACCGTGATCAAAAATGCCTGCTCCGGGAAAGATGCCGCACCTTCTTTTTTTGAGATACTAACCCATTACCTTATTAATGAAATCAGGTCAGCTTACGAGTGAGTCACTCCTTTCGTGTGCAGATCTCCGAGGCTGCTCGCCCACGTGGGAAACAAGGTCAGGCCGGCGCTTGAGGAGATGATTGAGAGCTCGCAGATGCCAGCGCTTCAGGAGCAGTGAATGGGAGGCAGCAGGTTTTTCTTAAAAGGCAGATTTTTCTGTTCAACACAAGCCACTTCCTGTGACGTAAAATTTGTGGTGCTCGCCTAATTCATTTAAGAGGAATTAAAGTACTTTGAGGAGCATTTTGTACAATAAACTGTAAATAAAGAGCCTTTAATGACTTAAATAAATCCCTGTGGCGGGGATGTCTGATGTTAGAGCAGATTATCTGGATCAAATTCGTGCTCTCAAAGGAGTAACGTGTCGCTGCTCAGATCCTCAAGCAGATCTCTTCCCACAAGGTAACGGAAAATAATGAACTGTTCTGTAAAGAACCTGAATCGTGCTCCTCAACCGTGATTCATTCCTCACCATCTCCAGCCTCATTTATTCTCTGAGATCTTTGGTCTTACCCTCCCCTCATTTTGTTTTATAAGCCCATCAAACTGGGAGGATGTTCTGCCACCTGCAAAATAGGTAGGGAGGATTGTATTTCAGGACTCGTTACCGTGCTAGTTGTTAATAACTTTAGCTTTGTCTTAGTCTCTGACTTGTCTTTCTAGGGAGAAAAAGGATAGGCTCATAATGAAGGTTCTGTTGAGAAAAGTAGTTGTAAGGGGAAAGGAACTAGTCTTGGAGCAGCAACGCACCAGCAATTTTGGGAACCTCATTGTAGGCACCTATTCGGGGAGCTGGGAGTCATCTCCGCCTTTCAGTCTTCCCTCGTGGGGTTTTTTAATATCAAACCAATAAAATGAATATCCCTTCGCTTCTCCTGGGAGAAAAGGTATTTATGGTTGAAAACAAAAAGGAGTGATTTCCAACATAATGAATCTAAAATTCAACCTGTTGTAAATATTTTACTTGCGAGAAGCTTTTTCTCCTCCAGGCGTAGGATCTCCTACAGGCTTTGTATGTATTAGCTTATAAAAGGTAATAGATGCAAAGACCATAGCCCGTGGAAATGTTTTCAGAGATTGTGCACGTTCACCTGTTCCACGACTGGGCTGTGGTTTTGCTTCATCACACTTTGCTGTCTGTCAAATATTTGGGAATGAACATTCAGAAAAAGAAACGGGGTCCGTAATAAAGCTCAACGGCTCGAGTGTCCACTTCCATTTCAGAAGTGGAGCCGTTTTCCCCGTGGACATGAAGGAACAAACTGAAGTTAGAAATACTGAAACAAATCTGGTTTTCTCTTCTTGAGCTGTTGCTACGGTTTTTGCTTTGAGTTTCAATCTCTTTTGCGATAACATACCTCCTTCAGGGAAACCCAGGCAGACACTGAGGTACGGATTGCCTTTTTGTTTTTCAAGGAGAAAGGTTGATGCGATGCTTCCCCTTATCAAACCATCTCTTGACTGGAAAAGCTTCAGCATGTGTCTGCTCCTATCAAATCTTAAGCTTTGGCATAATTTTATAGGAAAAAACGGCAGTTAAGCGACTCCAGAAATCGCTGCGTGCCAATCTGTCTGGGTTGAGACTTCGTTTCGAGGATTGCATAGGTGGTGTCTTCTCAGATGCATCTCTCCAGAAAGCAGAGATTGCAGAGTGCAGATGTCTCCTTCTTAAGCGCGGTTTGGCGCTGGAAGCCTCCTCCATCAGCGCTTCATAATCTGCCCAGGCAGTCGACGGATTGTCAAAAGGATTTGAAATATTACTCTCAATCTATGTGAGACATGACATTTTTTTAAAAAAAATTTTTCATTTTTATTTTTTTTTTAAATCTTGGCACTTCGAGAAACTTTCTGTCTCTGCCATAAAAAGCTTCGGTGGTTATAACGTACAGAAGATGTCAACCCGGAGCTCCAGATTCTCTGCTTTCCTGCAGGAGACGTGCCGTTCTCCATCAAGTGTCTTCCGCAGGCTTATCTTCTTCCAAAACCTTCCTGTGTTAACGCTAGAAGCGCAGATGACCTCATCAAAGGTCACTGCTCCCTGGTGAGGGGACAAGGGAACAGTGTTGATAAAGCAGATGTTACTCAGTATTGGAGGTAATAGAGAAAAAAGATAAATTCCACAAAACTTACACATACACGCCCCCTACACAGACGTATGTGTGCACGCGTGGATCTGAACACACACAGGCATTATGAAGGATTTTTATATACATATTTACATGGGGTGCTTTTAGTTATATATTTAGATATAACGATAACTGTTTCCTTGGTGAAGTCCTTAAAATAGGCTGGGCGGTTTCTGTGTGGCTGAACCTGATCATAGCCCTTTAAGGAAGTACTCGGTGAGTTTAAGAATGAAATTAATTCTTTAGCGTCCTTAACAGCAGATAAAGTTATCGATGCCTATTTTATAATTTTGTGTGTAACGTACGCTTCCTACCCCTTTTTTCTAGGAAAGGATTTCTGACTTTGGAGCAGAAACGGCAGTGCCCTAACTCTGTGGTTTGAAATGCACCGTTCATGTTCTTCCCTTTCTTCTGCTTCCAGCTCCAGAAGAAGTCCGTGCAACAGTTCGGTGCCGAACGACACGAAGAGGCCGGCAGACCTCATCGGCCAGGAAGTGATTTTGGTTTCCTTCCTTCTCCTCCTCCTGGTCTGGTTCCTGAATCGAGAGTTTGAGGTCAGTTACCGCCTCCACTACCACGGAGATGTGGAGGCTGATCTCCACCGCACCAAAATTCAGAGCATGAGGGATCAAGCTGACTGGCTGCTGAGGAATATTATTCCCTACCACGTGGCTGAGCAGCTGAAGGTCTCCCAGAGCTATTCCAAAAACCACGACAGCGGCGGGGTCATCTTTGCAAGCATCGTGAACTTCAGCGAGTTCTATGAGGAGAACTACGAAGGAGGCAAAGAGTGCTACCGCGTCCTCAACGAGCTGATCGGGGATTTTGACGAGCTGCTGAGCAAACCGCATTACAGCAGCATTGAGAAAATCAAAACCATCGGGGCGACCTACATGGCCGCCTCGGGCCTGAACACCTCGCAGTGTCAGGACAACAACCATCCCCACGGACACTTGCAGACCCTTTTTGAATTTGCCAAAGAAATGATGCGGGTGGTGGATGACTTCAACAACAACATGCTGTGGTTTAACTTTAAGCTTCGGATCGGCTTTAACCACGGCCCCCTGACTGCTGGGGTCATCGGCACCACCAAGTTGTTGTATGACATTTGGGGTGACACTGTGAACATTGCTAGCAGAATGGACACCACCGGCGTGGAGTGCCGCATACAGGTGAGTGAGGAGAGCTACCGCATCCTAAACAAGATGGGGTATGACTTTGACTACAGGGGGACGGTCAATGTGAAGGGGAAAGGTCAGATGAAGACCTACCTTTACCCAAAATGCATGGACAACGGGATCGTGCCCCATCACCAGTTGTCTATATCTCCGGACATTCGGGTTCAAGTGGATGGCAGCATTGGGCGATCTCCCACGGATGAGATCGCCAACCTGGTGCCTTCTGTACAGAATTCTGATAAGACAGCGCATGGCACAGATAACTCAGAAACCAAGGACATCCTTCCTTCCACCAAGAAGCTCCAGAAAGATGCGGCGAGAGTGGAGGAGAGGTGCAGGTTTGGCAAAGCCGCGGAGAAGACTGACTGTGAGGAGGCGGGGACCGAGGAGGTCAATGAACTGACAAAGCTAAATATCTCTAAGAGTGTATGATGCACTGTCGGAGTTGCATGAAGTGCTCTGTCCATAGAAACACAAAGACGTTTGCAGTTTGCTTTTTCAAGAGAGACCTTCTCGACACCTGGGTTGTACGTTTGTTTTCATTTCGGCGCCTGATGCCGTGTGGATCACGGCTCTTCGGGCCTTGTTTTCATCCATCTCTCTCCTCCGTGCCCCAAATCACATCCCCAGCTCCCCAAGCTCCCCGTGCAACCATCTTACAGCTGAGTAGAGGATATTAAGTGCCTTCAGATATACTCCATTGGACTCCCTGTCAAGGTACAGAGGCCCCAAGTGAAATCATAGCTTTGGGTATTTATCTAATTTTAAAGAAAAGAAAAGCTGTGGTTATATCATTTTTATTGTTGTTTCTCACAAAACACTTTTTTTGGCTAATGCAACTCCTTGGGTTTTTTATATCTCTCTGAACGATGTTTTACTGTTAACAGACCTTTTGTATGTAAACACACAGACAAACGTGCATGTATCTACCATATGAGACTGACATAAAGTGCCAGTAACGTACCACAAAAGAATGTCTGGGCGAGGGGGGGGACACACGACACACAGTCTGACTCCGCGTGGGGCTGGAGGAGGAGCTCTGCGGCGGCTCGACGTTTGCTTAGAGTAGGCTGAACAACTGCTGTAGGTTTATTCTCCTTTACCGATGCTTTTTCTTCAACCTTAACGTGCCATCGTGTGCTTTGGATACACTTCTTTTTCCACGTAAGCCAGTGAGTTACTGATCTGTGGGGGATGGAATAAGGGTTCGGACTTTCACCAGCGCTCGGGACAGGTTTCCAGAAGCAGATGAGTGGCCACGAGAGCGTTAACGATTCAGGGTCTTACAAGTCTAAAGCCGTTTCGCGTCACTCCGTGCCCTTGCTGAATTTTGCGAAGGTAGGTGAAGGTGGTGGTATCTCTAAGCTGGTCTGATCTGAGAGAGAGAGAGAGAGAGAAAAGCAAAATAAATGTGTTGGGAATGCCTTTATTTATTTATTTATTTTATTCCTGGTTTTTTGTTTTTTTTTTTTTTATTTTATTTTGTTCGGGGGTGGGGAGGGGTTGTGTGCGGAAGGGATCAGGAGAGATGACTCGTTAATCGGTTTTAATAAGAGTAATAAGACGGTGTTTCAGCCTCTTTGAACTACCAACCACTGTGAGGATGTTACCCAGGCAATATTTGTTTCCAAGCTGGTGAAACTTCCGAAGCCACCAAACGCAGTTGGGCGCCCCCAGCTTCCCTCTGTACTGAACCAATGGTGCTGCACAATATTTTTCAGGATTCCCCCCCACTCCCTACACTGTGCTTTTGCAGCAGGGACTAGAACAGCACGCTCCCTGCGTGCCCCCCCCGAGCAGGAATAGGGAAAAAAAAACAAAAAAAAAGTCCTTTCTAGTGAGCTGAGAAGCACAATAATTTCCCAGTCCTGCAGGTGACTCTGGGCAGGTCCCTGGGAGCGGAGACCCGCGGGAGCACAGGAACCTGCTTCCACAGGGGGAACTGCAGGGTGGGGGCCTTAGACCACACCAGTCCGCCCTCCGCACGCTTCCACCACCACTCGCTCACGGCCGATGCCCTGCTTTGGATAATACTCATTATTCAGCTTTTCCGGTTCAACCAACTCCTCGCGACACCAAATAAAAGGAAAGAATTTTTGTGCCCGAAATAAGTTCCTTGGTCAGGGAAGAGCTGGTGAAATGCAATGTATCCCTGTGGGTTTTAACTCACTCTTTCCGTCTGAAACCGAGGTTAGAATATATTGATGCTTCTTTTTATTCCCAATGTGATACATATATATTTTTTTTTTTTGGTGTTTGAGTAATAAATATCTACGTTGTGAAGTTCCTATTCAGCCATTTGAGACCCACCTGCGCTCCACGGTCAGCACGGAGCCCTTGAAGCCTTTGCCAAACGTCAATCTGTGAGATTTCTGGATCTCAGTGAGTTAAACCAGACTCTGCACCATCTTCTCACAAAAGCTCCTGTTTACGTGCATCTGAACTGCGTTTGATTTAAGGCTATTTAAAATTAACCTTATTTGCTCAGTCTGCCAGCGTACAAAAAAAAACTCATAAAGATTAAAAAAACCCACTCATCCCCGTCCCCTTGTGCCACAGCTGGGGGCTATTCCTGAGGAGCAGCAAGATAAGGTTTTTCTCAGTGCACGGTTTTTACAGCAGCTTTCCTTCTCCGCAGACGAAAACTCGTCCCCTTCTGCCCCCTTCTCCCCCCTCCCCAGAGTGGGTTGCGCTTCCAACTTTCAGGTAGTATAACTCTGCGAATACCTCTTGCATCCGAAGAATGTATTCTCGAAACCATTTTTAGGGGTCTCGTTTCAGTCCAGCGTGTGTCGGTGTTCCTTTTCCTACGGTAGAGGAGGTGACGTGGTCCGGAATTGTTTACATGCCTTCTAGTGTTCTGTCAGCCTCTCAAAGTCCTTCCAACCTTTTTCCCTTTTCGCTTCTTTCTCCCGGTCTGATGGAGGACTCTGCCCAGCCTTTCTCTCTGCTTGACGCGCTGTTTGCAGTGGCAGAGCTCAGGCGAGACGCCCCGGCTTCTCCCTGGCCCGAGACCCCGCACAAAACCTAAACTTCCACCAGCAGCAGCCCCGTGTCCCGTGGGAGGTTTGTGCCCCGTGATGGAGCCCGAAGGGAGAGAAGGTGCTGGAGCTGGGTCCCGCACCCGCGGCACCTCCCTCCTCAAGCCTTGCACTGCAGGGTACAAAAGCCTCATCCTCCAGCCTATAAAGTACGTAACGCTGTCGTGCTGCGGGAGTATTGTCGGGTTTCTGCTCGCATTAGAACACCAAAAAAAATATATATAAATACCAGGGCCTCTTGTTCGTTGGCACAAAGCAGATAAAATGCCTGAGGTGGGAAGTATTAGTGGACTCTGAAATCAAGGGCTGTCGTCTGCTCTGGGAACCGCCGGCGCCGTCGCTCTGCCTTAACTGGGAGCGTGGTGAAAAGCTGAGGAACTCCTGGTGGCCCCGTGTGCTGGTTGCCAGGAGGGCAGGAGCGAGCGCTCAGCGCGCAGGGAGGTTTTAAATCTCCTCTTTAGTCCGGCGTAGTAACGCAACCCAGAAGCCACGCTCTCAACGTACGCTCTGAGTAGTGAGTTTTTCCCAGGCACGAGGAGCGAGGAGATACCTGGTTTCGATTGTAAAACAGCAGGAACCCAACCTTTACACCTTCCCTTCACGCCTTTGAAAAGATTGTCCCAATACTCGCCATGTCCTCCCCTCTGGAGGGGTTTTGCACGGTGTTGCGTGGGTGCTGCGTTCCTCGACGCGGCGGCGCCTGGCGGGAGGCCTTGATCAAAGTCCACGTCATTAAAACAACTTCGAGGCTCGTTCTGTTAGTGCCGCCACAATTAATTAACCCGGTGTGAGAGTGGAGGAGGTGGCCGGGCACCTGGAAGTGGATTCTGCAGGAATAGTCGGAGCGTTGCTGCGCTTCCCATTTTTAGGGTGGTTTAATGGTGATAATTTAAAAATTATCCAGGGGAGGGGAAAGATTGGTGAACATTTGCCGGCCCCATGTTGCCTCCTCCCGCTCTAGAGCAGAGAGTGATGAGGAATATGCTGAATATTTTCTCCGGTGTCATCTTAATCTGCTGCTAACACACAAAAATGCTTTTTTTTTCTCCCAGCTGCTTCTGCGAGACAGATTTCTCGTTCAAAAACAAGTAAATGACATTCCCATTGATTCGCTTCTGGCGTTTACGATTTTGAGAGAAGAACAGATTTGCCTGTAATTTCCCAGGATTTTGGGGCCGTTCCCAGTGGCTGGAGGTAACGGGAGCGCTGGGAGCGGGGTGGGACAGTGCCTCTGCCCCACTGCGGCTCCTGCTGCATCCTAAAGAGGATTTTTAAGGTGAAAAAATGAAGGGGTGGACTCCCCAAGGGCTTTAAAAAAAATTTAGTAAAGATTATCCAATATTTGGATACTCCTCCTTCAGGGGTAAAACACAGAAAGGAGGCACCCGGTACAAAAACTAAAGGAGCTATAAAACAAAGACTGTACCCATATAGGCTTTTAGTTAAAAATGAGCTTATTCTTGATTAAGAAGCAAAACTTTTAAGGGTTATTTAGCATTTAAAAATTGTTAACTCTTAACCTGTTTTTAAAACTTTAATTCTGAACGCGACAAAAGAAATATCTCAAGGGGGCAGTTATTAACTTCATGCCTTTATTTTGCAACATGACAGGAGTGCCTGGCGTTGGCTGTAAAGCCGTCAGCTGATTGAGTGTGCGGCTTGGGCTGGGGTTTTTTGCCAAATTTAAGGACCGTGCCTCTTTTCTCTCTTATTCCCCACCGCGGTCTTGTTTGCTCAGTCCAACCAGGGCACCCAAGTGGTTCTTGCCTCCCTCCTCCTCCTCCTCCTCACCTTTGCTAAACTGCATCTTCTGCATGGCCCGGTGCCTTTCGAATCCTCCTGCTGCCAGGTCCGGGCTTCGGGCGCTGCTTTCGCCGCTCTCTGCCCCTCTCCCTTTCCTAATACAAAGGGGAAGAGTGCGTTTGGTTTGATGTCTCAGCCCATTTCTGACCAAGAGCTGCAGCTTTCTCCTTGTGGTGGCGTTAAGCTGCTCGACAGAAGACACAGAAGAGCAGCAGGTGCATCCCAGTAGTTTAACTTTAAGAATTCTGTCAAAAAATGCATTTTTCATCACACCAGAAGTGGGAAAAAAAGTTTTATTACCCTGAGTTTTAGGAAGCGTGCAAAAGCAGAAGAGTGTAAGAAATAAAACCCAGGGTTTGCTGTCGGCGTTCCTTTCGGCCCTGTTTTAGTTACAAAACTGCTAAAAATGCAGTAATTCTTTATCGATGTGACTTTCCCAATCGCTGAAGATGTCCCAGGGGCGGTTTGACCGTAAATAGAGAATGATTTCCGTGTGGAAAGAGGAACGGCGAGGGAGGGGTGCTGGGGGTGCCCCGGTGCTTCCATCTCAATGTCCCGTATTTAGCTTGAGTGCTCTGATGGTCTGAATTTTATTCAGTCAAGAGCTGTGAAACCATGGCCTGTTTTCTGCTAAAATGTACCCAAAATGTAAAGGAACCTGGAGCAGTGGAAGGAGCAGCGTAGGATGCGGCGTAACGGTGGGGTTTTGGCTCTCTGGGCAAACACACCCAGCATGGGAGACGCTTTGAACGGTAACTTGTGCTTCCAGGTCTGAAATCGGTGGAAAAAAGGAGAAGATGAGCATAAAATGAGGCATCAGAGTGTCTTGAAGGCTGATCTTTAACTTCCAGGTGCGATGTCTCGGCTCGGCCGCTGCAGGGGAAGGTTTCTCAGGTGTGAAGCCCCAGCTTCACAGGCTGAGCAATGTGTTTTCTGTTGTGGGATCAGGGAGCCTTAAAATGGGCTTATTTTTTAAAAATCCCCTTTAACGCCCCCCTCTGAACTCTGGCCAGAGTGATGAGAAGGATTTTTGTCAGTGAAAGTCCGCCACCAGGAGCTTATTATCTTTCTCTTGTTAGAGTTCATTTAAAATCAAACGTCAGGCTCGGAAGAGGTTCAAGTAGAAAATAAAACGGGTGAAATATATTGTGTCTTAACAGCAGCTCAGTTCGAGCGGTGGGAAGAGTTTGAGGTGGTTTTATAGACTCTGGGTAAAGCTCTGGTAGGAAAAACAACTAATGCAAGTTTTCTTTTCTGTATAAAACCTCTTTTAAGATGAGCTAAACTCTTTGTCTCCAGCTAGGAGAGGTGCCTGTACAACATGTATAGAAATATTTGTTACTCACATTCGAAAGTCAACATTAGCTTTTGAGAAGGAAGATTCTTTTGGAAAAAAAAAATAGATCAGTAGAAGATATTTAAAGGTGGTTTTTTCCCCCTGGTCCCTTATTTTACCTTTCTATTATTTGCTCCCCTAACCAGGCCGCCCAGCCCGGGGCTTGGCGAGGAGCAGGAGGCAGGGGCCGGCGTTTCCACGCTCGCCGCTCCAGATGCGATACGTTTAACGTTGGGTGTTCCCTACGCGTGTCTCCAGGTCGGGAATGGGTGTCGAGGAAGCGGTTGTTTGTGTCTTACGCTTCTGGAAGGGCCCTGGGGCCGCCCTGTCGGCTTTTCCCACCTTTACGTGGTTTGTTCTGCTCTCTCTCTCTCGTTTCTGGCTCATTGCAACAACGCGTGTTTTAATCTGCCGAAGCTGCAGCACTCACTGAAGAGCAGCAGAGAAGGTCATGGCTGGGAAGAGTTAGTAAAATTTTAAGTTTTGGCTCTAACCGCTGTGTCGTCCTGCAGTGGGAGCCGGAGCCGAGCGTCCCAGCAGGTGACAGCTGCCGGCGCCGCCGCTCGCGCGTCCCCGGTTTGAGCATCGATTCTCAAATCCTCCTTCCATGAGTCAAAACAGAGCAACTTTCTCGAGTTTTTCCTTCTTTTCTCCCGTAGTCACTCACGTCTTCGCTTCTTTCTAACTTAATGCATCGGCTAAATATTAGTTTGCCGTTGAAAGAGGGTTTGTATCGATGCCTTCTTGAAAGATTTAAGCTCAGAGCAGGGAAAATGCAGCGCGTGGTACTTCTGCGGGTGTGCCCGGAGGGAAGGTGCCTCTTTAGCATCTTGGAAACTTTGCCTTTATTCGAGTGAGACCAGAGCTTCATTTGTGATTTATTTATCAGCTGTGTAACTCCATCTTCCTGTCGCCCTTAGAAATTGTCCAAAAGGAGGGATTTTGCGGTATCGCGGTGGTCTGCTCCTCGTCGCTTCCCGCACCAGGGTTTGGCCACTGTCCAGGTGCCGGCACGGTCCCATCGGCACCGTCAGACGTTTCTCTTAACATTTAGGAGTCCGCAGTTGCCATAACCTTCCTCCCAATTTGATTTCTTCCTCCTAGTTTTCGGAGGCTGTGTTGAGATGGATAGATACATAGATAGATAGATGCTGAGACTTGTGATACCCTACTGCGAGTAGAGCTTTAAACTTCCAAAGTAATAAACTCTTTAAAGCCAAGAGCCTTAACAACTCCAAACATCTGCTGAAAGGCAAAAAAACACCATTTCACGTTTGCGCCGAATATTTGGGAATTTTTTCTGCTCCGTGGCAGGTGTCTCCTCCTTGTGAGGCGGCGGCGGCAGTATCCAAAGACGCTAAGGACCTTGGCCACCCCCACCGAATCGCCCGGGAACAGGCAGACTCCTGTTCTGGCTCTCCCCTTGTGCTCTCAGGAAAGTCACCTCGCTCCCCCAGGGACAATGGGATGGCTTTATATATTGCATTGCTCGGAAAAGCTCCTTCTTTCTGTGAAAACAGTATTTTTAACTTAGCATAAAACGCTGTCTTTGCTGGCGGCGGGGGCTGGATTCCTCCTTTCCCACCCCCGGGCTCTTTCAGGATGGGATGGAGAAGGCAAGGATGATGGGGAAAGCCAGGTGAGTTGTGAAGGAGCTGGATGTGCCCCCGGAACCGGGTCCCACAGCAGTGTCCGGCTTTGGCCGCCGCGGGGTGGCCGGTCGGTCCCCAGGTTGGCGAGGTGACGCGGGTTTGGGGAGGTTTGCTCTGGGGAGAGCCCGACGGCTGTGGGGTGCCTTTGTAAATCCGTCTTCCCTCCTGGCCTGTTGGGTTTCCTTTCACGTTTCCAGGGGAGCAAATTTCAGCTGGTTGTTAAAACCGCGGAGAACCATGGCGGGCTGGGGCTGGGGCTGGGGCTGGCTCCCTCCGACCTCGCTTTATGCAGTATTACACCTACACGCCACCCTCTGTAAGCAATCGCTGCACGTCGGGAGCTGCGGTGCCCGATTACAGCCTGCCAGGAATTATTTTCCGAAGTGAGAAACTCAAATCAGGGCTGGCGTTGGTTTTACCGGGCAGCGGTGCGGGCCTGGGGCCGGCGCGGACCCTCCCCTGCCATCCCCTGCTGTCTTCAAAAGCTGCCTCCGCAGTATTTCCCGAGACTCCAGCGCTGCCTGGCCTCGCACAAGCACACACGGAGATAGTACGGAAAGCGTTAATTGAGAACATGATCGAGTTGTGAATCGAAAGATTATTTGAGAACAGTTTCCAGTTAAAAAGGAAAAAAAAAAGGCAAATTAAACCATTTTAAAGTCTCCAGGTTGGCTGGAAATTTGTTTCTTCGTGACATCTCTGTTTTCTTTCTCTTCCCACCCCAGCGAAGCCCCCGTTCCCGCTCCCTTCTCCCCAACCTTCTTGCAAAAAGAGAGAGACCCCGTCTGTTTACACGCCGCGGGGGAAGCTGGGCAGCTTCTGCCGGGGGCTTTGCTGGGGGACGGGGCTTCCTCGCGGCGGCTTCACTGTAAATATTCTGCCTTTGCTTCGTTGACAAAACCGAAATGGAAAAAAAAAAAAAAGTTGTATCTGTGAAATATTAAGCTCTATATGTATATAGATAAAACGCGTATTATCTCCGACTCGTTACTACGGCTCTGTAATCAATTGTATATTAAACTGTTTTACTGTATGGCAGATCATTTCACGCTATCCTAGATGTAGAAAAGCTGCGAAAAGTATTTCACAATACACTATGTCAACTTCAAACGGGTTTGCTTTTTTCTTTTGGCTCCAGCACGCCGTCAGGCAGAGGCAGTCCCGTGCCGTTTTACGCATTGTCTCCAAGAATAATAGTTTGGAACAGCACTTTTTTCAGCCCTTTGTTTTGGATCTGGCTCTTCACGACGTTTCTTTGATAGATCGCAAAACCACCGAGTTAATTTTTGATGAGGTGCATATTTAGAAGGCATTTTAAACGCGAGAGGAATTTGTCACGCAGACCCGCTGCACTTTGATGTGTCGGTTGGTGCTAAATGACCTTCCTGTTCCCAAAGCCCACGGAGAAGATGGCTTCTTCCTAATTTTTCCTCATTTTCCTACCGCTCTCAGCTGTTGGGAAGGGGCTGTGCAGCAGCAGCACCTCCGCAGCCGTCGGGTTGTCACTGCTGGCTGTGGCAGCAGGTCCCAGCAGAGAGATTTTCCTCATGGGGAGCTTGCGTTGGCCAAAATTGGGGATGAATTGTAAATAGTTATTTATTTTTTTTTTCTTTAGCAGAGAGCGTGGATGGTTTATTCTGGAATACCAGTGCCTTGGTCGAATTAATCCGCTTGGGAAGGGGAGTGAGGCATTGCTGTTCTGGAGTAAGAGTCCACAGAGAAAGAAATGGCTGATGAGGAGCGACTGGTTGAGACAAGGAGCCGTAAATGCTTTCAAAATCTCAGCGTGTCCGGTCAAAAGAGCTGAAGGGGTTGGACTGCTGCGAGCGGCTCCGCAGCAAACACCCTCTCTGTCTGTCTGTCTGTCTGTCTGTCTCACACCCCCTGCTTCCCTCAGGGTCTCTGTCTGTTCACTGGGTTTCACCGGGGGAAGAAAAAACCCCAATGAAGTCCTGAGCCCTTGCAAAGGGAGATTTCAACCTGGAAGATCTGCGGGTTCCCTCTGGATCCGGGCCCGGACCCTCTGCTCCTCTTCTGCCCGCTGAGGGGCACAGACTGGCAGCACCGAACCCTCCTCTCGGCCCCCGCTGACAGCGGGGCCCTCAGCCGTACGGTCTTGTACGGGTCCCTTTCCCTGCCATCCCTGTGGGTCACAAGAGCTTTGTCCTCCTGGAATCGGAGAGAGGTCAGTCTGGTTTCTCCGAGGGCCTTGACTTTATTGCTTTCCCTCATATTCTAAATAGTGGGGGGGTTTCCCCCAAAGAGAAGGTAAGTATGGGAGCGCACCTGTGGTGCGCTGGGCTCCGCAGCCAGCGGTTGCCCCGTGGTACTCGATGCCGGCCCAGGGTGTTTGTGCCGTGAGGTGTGTGTAAGCCATGCTCGGGTCTTCCTGGGTGTTCGCCTTCTGTTGTAGGCGAAAACTGTTCCAGTGTTACCCAGCCGGGTTCCTATTGTAGACCGTGGTGATTGTCAACTGCCAAGGGATATTTTTAAATAAACCTTATCAAGGCGTTTCAAATAAATCCCGTCTTCCCGTTTTCCTTCTCAGCCCTGCATTGTCTTCTCCCCAGGTAACCCCGGTTGAAGTTCCCTCTCTTTCTGTGCTTTGGGTCATGGTCAAGAGCGCGTTGCACACCCGTGTTGGGTCTGTTGAAAGAGGCACCCCGTGTTCGCTCAGTTTATGTGGGGACTCTGGGTGCAAGAGAAGCCCAAAGATGGTTCAGGGACGTGTTTCACAGCGGTTCCCAAAAGGCCAAGGCTGTGTTTGTCCGTGGGCAGCCTCAGGCGACTCGGTGTCTGGGGACAACAGGGGTGACCTGGTGGCCGTGGCATCTCTCCCACCTGCAGGTGCTCTCAGGAGTCCTGCACCCCTGGGGAGCGCTGGTTTCTGCCGCCTTCGTGTTTCCAGGTTGTCCTGGGTGCCTGGGAGGTAAGTGTGAACTTACCCCAAGGGTTGTTCGTGTGGTGGCGGGGGGTCCCAGGCTGGTCTCCACCCGGCTGTCCTGCTCTCGGGGTTAGCTGTTTCTGAGGAGCCACCATCAACCCACATCCACCAGCTGTGGGTCCCACGGGTGGGTGGCTAGAAACAGCCCCCAGTGATTTTTCAACTCTGAGAGGTGAGAACTGGCGTTTTTAACACCAGTCTGGGCTTGGCAGGGCCCGGGGAGACCCGGGCGCCCTCTGCTCCAGTGCCATGGGAGGTGGGTGAGGAGCAGATCTGCTCCTGACCTGGGCTGGGGTGTCCTTAGGGGGTTCCTGGGGATCCCCAAGCTTCTGCCCTGGGTTTTCTGGGGCTGCTCAGCTCCCTCTGGGGACAAGTCCCACCAGCCCAGCCCAACCTGGACACCATCTCTGCTTGAGGGGGCCCCCATCTTGCTCTGCTGCACCATCACCGAGGCTTCACGGAAGGAGCAGCGTTGGTGGCATCGTGCAGCATGGGTCCGTCACAGCGCCCGGGGACCTTCCAGGGCTTCGCTCAGCCGCAGCCGGCTTTTCTTCTCGCTGCTTCATCGGTGGTTTGCTTTCGGTAACTACATTTTTGGTGCTTTGCGGTGTCGAGCGGCAGTTCTCGTTTCACAGCTTTGCGGAGTTTATGGGAATTTAAGCGCTGGATGCAAATGAACTTCATTAACATGCTTAATTATCTTGTAAGCCTCATATCCATCTGTCCTGCATATGCTTTGTACCCGACGCTTTAAGACAAGCCACCGTGTTCAGCTTGGCTCGAGCGAGAGCCTTTGGGGCGAGCCCAGCTCTGCCGGCCCGGGGATGGGGCTTTAACGCTGAGGGGTCCATGTTGGGGGAGAAATGTCATTTTTCAAAGGCCAGGTCCAAGCTGGGAGCCTGGAAATGAGCGGGTAAAACACACGACAGGATGACACCACCTTAGGAATGATTTGTTAAAAGCAAAAAAAAAACCAATGTAAGAAACTTTTCTGATGTGTCAAAAGGGGAGAAAACGATGACAGGAGGCTCCGGGCCGGCAGCTCCCTGATGGGCCAGAGGGAAGGGGAAGGCAAAGCCAGAGCCAGGAGCTTTCCCCCGCAGGGAAATCGCTATGGAAAGGCTTTGGGTAAGTCCCCAGAAGAGACCTTGACCACAGGTACCGTGCTGAAGGACCCGTCCCACGCTGGGGTGGGGAAGCTGTTCTGCAGTCGCAGCGCTGGGTGCCACGAGCAGAATCGCAGGGAATGCTTTTGTGCTGATTTAATTTAATTCAAAAAATGTCATAAAAAAGGAGCCTTTGCTTCCAGGTGGTTTTGCAAAGCCGTAGATCCGCTGGGTACGAGACACTGCAAATCCCAGACTTGTGCCAGAGCCCCCAGAGGGTTTATGGACTGTAACGGGGGCTGAGCGCAGGGAGCGACTCCGCAGGAGATGGGAAGCTGGAGATGCTGCGGTCGGGCACTGGGTGCAGGGAGCTTCTTGGGAGGGCAAAAGAAGGCAATAACAGGACTTGGTACAAATCTTTAGCTCTTTTATATGACACTATCGTGTTGGAGCTGCCTCCATCAGTGGGCGCTCTGCGCGGGGGTAACCGCGTGCTCCTCATCCTCCTCTCATCCCAGGAAAAGCAGCCGTGTTGCCTTGCACCGAACCGCTGCTTGTCAGGGGTACGTTGGTAACGAAGCCGAAGCAGAACGTGAATTTTTCCAGGCCTGGGAGGGAGCGAGGACCCGGCGTGCAGCATCCCTGGAGCCGCGCTGCCCTGGGGACGGGCGTCTGTCGCTGCAGTGGGGAGTCTGTCTGTCCGGGGAACGCAGCGCATAGCAAAGCGCTGACGGTCGTTCTCCGTCCCTTCTCTTGCTCTTCCCAGCTCACATCGTGGCAGAGACACCTCGTTCCCGCGGGGGCTCAGATGACACCCCGGCCTGGGCACCCCCTGCCTTCTTCCCTCTCCGCATCCAGCCGCCCTGGGCCAAGGCCAGTGTCGCTATCGAGTTACCGGCCACCCCGTTTCTCTCCAGCACAGCCGAGCACGAAGTTTCAGAGTGAGGATACTGAAAACTTCAGAGCTGGAGCTCTAAATAATTTTGAAGTATTAGCGAAATAGAGATGTGGCTGCAGGGCGAGCAATGCCGCGGTGTGACCGTGGGCACGGGGACCCGGTCGCAGCCAAGGGGACCTCACTGAGCAGAGAAGGTGGTAAGCCTGTGCTCGAGCTCTTCCATGGGGAGAGGGACGGGTTTGGTGAGGCGCTGGTGGCCAGTGACCCAAGAACAGGCTTTGCTCTGCAGGAGCTGCCAGAGAAGCCTGAACCCCCCCTCACTGCATCCAGCTGCCTCCGGCACTGGGATAGGCGGAGGCTGCCAGCCAAATCCCTCTGCAAATCCTGGCAGTGGGCAACGGGGAGAGAAAGCGTCATTTTGGGGTGAGTTGGTGGGTTTGGGGGACAGGTGCTCTGTGGGTGTTTCGAGGGGAGCGTAGGGACATCCACGGTGAGCATAGACCCCGAGGGCACCATGGTTTGATGGCATCATGGGCGATGTGTGGATCTTTATCAGTAGCACTTGTGATTATAACCCTGTGCCAGCCGGGCTCCTCCTGGGAAAAAAGGGGTTAAATTTTACCTTTTTTTAATCCATAGAAAATACAAGCAAAAAAGTGTCCCCCTCGTGTTGCTCCTGCCCCGTGGAGCGGCTGTGACACTGTGCTTACCCCAGTGTGCAGTGCTGATTTGCTCTGTGGGCCCCACGGCTGCACCCACGGGTGCCTGCGAGGTCCGGCTGGGCACGAGCAGCTCTGACGGGGGCAGGTCCTGCTGGTTTGGCTCCACGGCTCCTGGGAGCACCCCCAAACTCCTCCTGGTGAAACCCTCCCCGTCTCCAGCGAGAGGGGTCGCAGGGAGCCCTCGGAGACGGGAGCATCTAGGGAAGGAGAGGAGCTGGTGTGACACCAGGGTGCCAGAGATCCCCCCGAACTGGTTTTTGGCTCTGGAGGTGCCCGGTTTGCTGGTGCGAGGTGTAGGGACCCCACGGGGGCTGGCACGGCTGTGCCGATGCCGAGCGCATCCGCGGGGATATTGGGAAAGGGGAGCCGGGGCAGCGATGGGCTGAGCTTCCAGCTGAGGTCTCACAGTCTGTGTCACACTCTGCCTCCGGGCCGGGTCCCCAGACTCCTCTTTCAGTGCTGGTCCCTGCTCTGGGCATCGCGTGCTGTTGTCCTTCCTCCCGGGTGCATTTTTGGGTGCCCCTGTGTGATCTGCACGTGGCAGGGGGCAACTTCTTGCTTTTACACCAGCTGCACGGTGTAAATGCCTCACGGACCCTTGTCGCTAAGGGCGCTTCCCAAAGATGCCAGGAAAGACCCTGCAAAGCGAAGGGACAGTGACACGTGGAGACCTGCAGCTGGGGACAGGGTGGCCCTGGGGACAGGGGGACAGGAGTGGGCTGGCGGAGGCGCAGAGCCCGGCATGTCCCGGCCTTTATCTCCCCCTAGTGCCGCCCGCTCGGCGCGTTTGCTCCGGCACTGCACGGTGCACAGAGTCCAGCGGTGCCGCACGGGGGGCCGTGGGGCTGGGGGAGCCCAACTCTGGGGCAGCGACCTCCTGGGCCGAGACGTGGGGGGGACTGGGCACATTTTGAGGGTGCAGGATGCAGCGCTGTGGCAGGTCAGGATCCCTGTCAGCATCAGGAGCAACGACCTGAGCAACCCAAAAACCTGGTCCAGCAAACACCCGGCAGGGCTGCAGCATCCGAGAGTAATACGGAGGTGTTCAGCGTCAATTAATAATTTTTGTGAGTAGCTATGGAGATCTCATTAATCAGTTGTCCCTTTTAAAATAAAAATGAAGATTAATGTTAAGTTAGAAATACATTGAAAGTTAACGTTAGGGCCCTGCTACTGCCTCAGTAATGAGATTGTGGGAAATACAGAGAATTTGTATTAAAAATCATGGACGTCTTTCAAGATATTTTTCCAGGCCTGAGGCACACGGAAAGCTTGCTTTCACGCGGCGATGTGTTTGGTTTCATTGGCTCCCGCGGAATACGATGACTTCAAGTAGCTGAGAACGTGGTGAGGAAAGGCTGAGAACCAGATTTGTTCAGCCCTGAGAAAAGGCGGCTCCGGGGAGACCTTATCAGCACGTTCTGGTATTTAAAGGGTGGCCACAGAGAAGATGGAGACTCCCTTTTTACAAGGGATCACATGGAAAAGATGAAGGGTGATGGGTACAAGTTATTCCTGGGGAGATTCTGATTGGACACAAGAGGGGAATGTTTCACACTAAGAACAATCAGCCACTGGAATAATATCCCCAGGGAAGTGGTGGGTTCCCCAACATTGGACACCTTTAAGATCCAGCTGAGCTGTCTTGTCTGGAGCGTGCTTTTGCCAAGAAAGGTTGGATCAGATGATCCTTGAGGTCCTTTCCAACCCGGGAATCTGTGATTCCCTGATCCTGGTAGTGCACCACTGCAGTGGGGATGGAGAGGAAAGGGAGATGACAGAGCGAGGCCCAAAGGTGGCCAAAGGTACCCAAAAGCTGACATTTTTGAGGCTGAAACAAGGCTGTATCTCAGTCTCCTGGAGGCTGTGACCTGTCCCCTTGCAGCCAGTGCAGGCCTGAGGTTAATGCTTCGTCCCCGCTGGAGCCAGGGACCAGTCCTGGGCACCGCGGGACCTTTGGGGACAAGGACCTCATTCGGTCCTGAGCCCATTCTGTCCCTGAGCCATACATGCACTGAACTATGTCCAGCCTCAGCAGGAGCCACGGGGTCGTACAGAGCCCATCGGGGGTCCCTGGGTGGATCTGCTCTGCTGCTGCCAGTGTGGGTGTATCCTCTGCTGATAGGTCCCAGCTGTACGTCCCCTGCCACCTGGTGATGGTCAAAGGAGGAAGAGGCTCTTCCTTGGAGACCAGCTGGACCATGAGCCCAGTGCAGTAAGGTGTGTGGCAGGTAAAAAGGGTAAAAATGGGTAAAAAGACACATCTGGCACCACCAAAGGGCTATATAATGCTGCAGGTATTGGGGTCTACCCTGTGTTTGACTCCCCAGGGAGCCTCGTGCCCCTGTGCGCCTTCACACCCCACTGTGGGCAACGTGCTGTGGTCTGCCTCAGGTGATCCAGCAGGGCTGTGGCTTCCCATGGTTGTCCCCAAGCCAGGGACAGAGCTTGTCCTGATTTAGTGCGTTTCTGTTGCCCTTTGGGGTGTCAGATGTGTTTTAGCCCTTCTGCTCAGCTGTGGCAGGAGCAAGGCCTGCACATGGGGATGGGGACACTGGGCAGCACGGGCCATGTAGGGCCATAGTGTAGAGGGCCACACGGGGCAGGGTGTGGGGTTGTGCTTTGCGGGGCCAATACGGGGCAGGATGTGGAGCCTTGGGCTATGGGACCATCTGGGGCAGGGCGCTGTGGGGCCATACGGGGCAGGTTATGGGGCTGCACGGTGTGAGGCTCTGCTCTGCAGGCAGTGTGGGGCACACGGGCAGCCTCTTGCTCTAGGGGGGCACACAGGTGATGCTGGCCCCACACCACCGTGTCCCCCGTGTGAGGACCTGCCCGAGCCAGGGGGTCGCTCTGGGGCTGTGCATCTGCCTGACCACAAAACACCCATCCTCTGCAGTGTCCCCCCGAGCTCCCTGTGTCCCCTCTCCACTCCCGGTATCCATCCCTGAGCCATTCCCGGCAGGAATCAGCCCACAGAAGGAGTTTGCTGCACTCTTCTGGCTTGAGAACCATTTCGAATCAGAGCATTCCTCTTTTTCAAACCAAGTAGAGGGGAGTCACACACCCAAAGGGTTAATTGCAATGAAACCCCGTTTGGTTTTAGCAGCTCCCCCCTGCCGCTGGCAGCCCTGCTGCCGGGTATTTATAGCACGGTGAACTTTGAGCGTGAGCAGCCAGTGGGCAAAACCCCAGCTGGAGACACGGGGACGTCCCCGGCGGAGCCGGAGGCTGCTGGGGGTCCCAGCCCTGGGGCTGTAGCAAAGCAACCAAGATCATCTGCCACCTCATCGTGACCCCCAGGCACCCCGCTCCACAGGTGGGTGCCCCATGGCCAGGCAGCAACGGGGCACCCAGGGGCCCCAGGCTTTGGAACCCCTCCAATGAACGCACCTGGGTGGCCAAGGACACAGGGTTAAGCCTCCTCCAGCCATGGTGTCCGAGCACCGTCCTCCTGAGCTGGTGTTCCGGATTTTGGGAGCAGCGTGTGCTGTCAGCAGGACGCAGACATCTTCCCTTTTCCGTGACAAGGAGCAGGCAGAAGCTCCCACCTCCTCACACTGTCCCAGGCCAGGTCCCTTCCCACCAGATGACCTGCCAGCCACCACGTCCTGGAGAGAAGCATCATGCCTGGCCAGAACAACATCACATCTGGCTTCCTGACCCTGAAACAGGACAGAGAAGGGGGAAAGTGTGGGTGACAGGGGATGGGTAGTCTTTGTGTGAGTGCAAAGCCTTGAAAAAAACCCTAAAAACACACAAACAAAAAAACCCTGAGGATTTACTTATCTTTTAACAGGTGGCATTTTTACCTGTGGATTGATGGACCCTATATTTGATGCAGCATTCCTTGCCGTCAGTTTGTCCATCTCGATATGGTTTGCAACGGACAGGTGAGAGGCTGGAGGAGGTGCTGGGCTCACAGGTGGCCACGGCCACTCTACAGCCACAGGGAGCCTTGCACCATGCATTGCCGCTGCCTACTGCTGCTGAGCCCTGCTCCCCACCAAAGCCTCCATCTTCAGCCCGAGGTTGTCCTGCTGCTGGGGTCACCACAAATCTGCAGCCATCAAATGGTCTGTCTGGTCCTGGTCTAGATGGACATCAGTGGTCTAAGCAGGAGGCTGGCCTTGTTAAGAGCAAGGGGAAGGAGGGAAGAAGTGTCTCAAAGATAAGCTGTCTGGTGCATGGTTGTGTAGGTGCTTCCAAAAGGACATTGATCTGAGATGGGATCAGATCTGGAAAAAGACGGATCGAGCAATGCTCTCTTACCATCAATGGAGATGGCATGCGGACGGGGAGCCAGCCACGGGCACAAACCAGCTGAGAAGGAGCATTATGAGTCCAAAATAGCCTTTTTTAAAGTGCAGGGCTGCTGAAAGCGAGCAGCATCGGTCCTTAGGGTGGGCTGAGGGGGTAGTCACTACGCAGGACACCCCATCCCGCAGAGCAGCTGGGTGCTGCAGTGTAGGGGTGTTTCTCCAGCAGCAGCATTGCCAAGGCTGGGCACTGATTGGGGCGTTATTTTTAGGAATGATTGAGAATGAAGCAGAGAGGAAACCAGCAAGCCCTGGTCTGGCTCCGTATCTCCACCCACGGTGGGCTTCTGCTTTGACCACTCCACGTTGCTGAGACCCCCTTGACTCAAAATTGATGTATTTCTTTGCGTAGAAGGGCTAGAATAAGTGGAGATGGGCAACAAGGACGGTTAAAGAAATGGAGTGTCTTCCACCCAAGGAACAACTAAAGAGGCAGGAGAAGACAAGGTTAAGGAGGACAGAAGGCAAGAAAAGCTGTTTTCTCCAGGTCAGGCAAATCTGGGTGGATCTTCACGGGGACGATGGGAGATGCATCACTGACATAAAGATTATCTCCAACCCCTTCTCCCAGGGCTGAGCCTAGGACGCACAGACGTGGTTACTGGAAACCTACCAAAACTATAGAGTGGGTTTTTTTCCCCTTCAGAAGCAACTGAAGTGTTTTGGCTGAAATTTGCTTTTTCTTTCCCTTGTGAGTTTTCACTGCAATCCTGGCCCCAGCAGAGAGTGTTTCATCTACTGTAGGTAATGTTTGACAGCATTGTAAGCAAATGAAAATTGAGTCTTATAAAGGGCAGCGTCTGGAAATCTTCATCACAGAGGACTGGCCTCATTTATAATTACAAATATATACAGTTTTGTACAATTAGGCATCTCGGCCAGCTCTGAGGGCAATTGCTCAAGTTTTCCTCTTTTTTTACCTGAAAGCGCTGGCAAATTATTTATGGGAAAACTTCTTTTATTTCCTCAGGAGAATAAAATGGCATTGCTGTTGCCCTCTGAAATGTTTTTAGGTCCTACCCACCCCAGGAAGATCCATGGAGCTCTGCCTCAGCATCTATAGGGGCGAGCTCCGAAATGTCGGGGAAGGAAAGGAAGGAACGGTTTCAATCTTACAGATCTCTGCATAAAATAGATGCTAAAAGCATCTCTGCAAAATAATTGAGCAAGGATACTGTTCATTATGTAAGGTTGTCGGGGGGGAAAAAAATAGGCTGATTTACATTTTTATAGGAAATAAAAGGAGTTTTGTGGGTGACATAGCACCTTCCACTGAGAATGTCAGCGTGAGATAAGTGGGCTTCAAATAAAAGAATAAACATTTTCCCACGGGGACTGAATTCATACCAGGGAGCTCACCCGGGGAAGAAAGCATTTTTTAAAGGAAAATGTTTGTGGCCATAAAAAAATAGGGTTTGTTAGCAAAAGGTGCGTTTATTGCAATGATGCTAGTTCTCACCTTTGCCTGCAAATTTGTGCTCGTTCTGAGTTTTGGTGGAGCTTTTGGGTAGCAGGAAAAGAGGACTCACCCCTGTTTTGCGGATGTGGTGCTTTTTAGGGCAGGGATTTCGGGGCAGGAGGAGAGTTCGATGTGCTTTTTAGGAAGGGAGGGATTTTTCAGCAGGCGTCAGAGCGGGCTGTAGTTGAGCGATACTTTAATTTCATTCACAACGAGTAGCCCAGTGGGGGTTTTATTCTGGTTTCAGGTTGGTGGCCCTTTGAGATTTGCTATGCCATGCTTCAGATCCGCTGCTGTCTGGCATAACAATTCAGGTTGCTCAAAAGCGATGATTAGCATAAATGAACGAGTGGGTGAAATGTTCATTATATTGCCTACTGTCATGTTTGTGTACCAGATTTTGTTACCATCTGTCATTTCTGTTTTCTTGTTGTTGCCAAAAGTTGTCATTCTGAATGGAGGGTGGAGACATATTTTCCAAAGCTAACAGGAGATAATTTTAGGTACTTTAGGGCTCATATGTTCTGTGCTGGATGTCAGCAGCCCTCGTGTGCATCAGCCTCGCGAGTCTTTGATAAATTCTGGGCAGTGGTTTCATTAAAGGAGTTTTTAAAGTCGTTGGCTGCAGTCGCACAAATCCATGAGATTCTCAGCTCCCATCATTGGAAAAGTAGCTGGTCCTTACAATTGCAAAGAAAAGCTTGAAAATAAAATATGTTTTTTTCCCCAATGTTAAGTAAAACAGATAATATAAAGAAGAGGGTATATAGTGACATTGGACTGTTAAAAATCAAGCTCCTGCCTGGAGATCTGACCAAGGAACGCAACAGCTCCGCTGTAACAGACTGCGACGTCCCCAGATCATTTCCAGAGATGTAAATGTCCCGGGGACGAGAAGCTGGACAAATTCAACCTTGAAATAAGCTGCAGCTCTCTCGCAGCGACAGTAACTGCATACTGCGACAATTTGCAAGGGGAGCGGTGCACTCACCAGGGCTTGCAGCCTTTAAAGCAAAATTAGCTCATTTTCAACCGCACATTTTTAATTCAGTTTTGGGAGGAATGGCTCAGCCTGCGAGCAGGGAGCCGGGTAGGGGAAGCCATGAGGATTTCTTGCCTTGCCCCAGAGCTGCAAGATCACCCAGTCCGAGAGCTCGGTGGCCTGTGCCAGCCAGGGAGGGAGAAGGCTCTGGGGTGCTGGGATCATCCCCCTTCCTTTGGGCTGGAGCCCAAAACTCATGCTGCAAGTGGTTAAACCCTCCCTGGCAGCTCTAGGGCCACACTGGCACCTCGTCACTTCCCATCTCAGCCCACGGCAGCTCCGCTCTCCTGAGGGCTGCAGGGTTTTAATCTGGCCTGAGTTATGGGGCTCAGCATTTGGGTGAAATACAATGACCTGTGACATCCCAGAATACAGAAAAGATGATCCGATGGTTTCAGCTGGACCTAGACTTCAGGAAAATACAAAGCCAGACTGGTTTGGGATGTTTATTGGTGGTTTGGGCACAGCAGGCCGATGAACCAAACTCATAACCAAAGATATAAAGATACCCCAGTGTTGTGGTGGGAACTCATGCTGGAGTGGGAGTGCAGAGAGTCCCCACTTGCTCAAGGAGAGGTGGAGGAGAAGAAGATGGGGCTGCCTTTGCTCTGAAAGAGGCAGTGATAATTCTGGGGATCTCTGACAGAACACCGCAGGGACCATGTTACGAGAGCAACCACTTATAAACCAGTGGAGGAGAAGGCTGAGAATGAGACTTCTTTCCAGCAACTCCCCAAAAAGCCCTAGATGTCTGGCAGGAGGGATTTGAACTCCATGTCCAGAGCTTCAGAGAATCTACCCGCTGCCAAACCATAGCAGGTTTCCTGGCTTCAGCAGGACGAGAAGCCACCAAAGGAGCAGCCCTGGCAGATCCCTCAACGAGGCCCAAAAATGGGTGTCTGGCCTCCACCATGGAGAAGTCTGCACCAGCTGCTGGAGCCACAAGAAGGTAAATGAAGCATCCTGTTGTGAGTGAGGAAATCCACATCCCCTCTCCAGGTCTTCCTCTTTGCTGAGGGGTCCTAGAAGCTTTTAAGCAACGCTGCAGTGGGTCTGCACCCTTAGTTGTGCCAGCCCCTGCCCCTGCCAGCCATGGCTACCCTGGCCCCTTTCTTGTGACCGCAGGAGGAGGCAGGACTGGGCAAAAAGGGGCTCAAGAGCACAGCGTGCAACTGGTGTTGGTGCTGTCAAGGCTCAACCCAAGCGCCACTGCGTGTGCCAGGGGCTCAGTCCAGGCTGGTCACCTCCGTAGCTGGAAGTCTCACATCAGTCTTCTTCCCGACGGCTTCGCTCTCCCCAAGTGTGGGCTGAGACCACGGAACTGCACCCGCTCCAACGACTGGGCTCCTGCTGGCTCAGGTACTTTTGTGATGGTTTAAGTTACGTTTTGTGACGTTTTGAGTCATAAACTCTTTCTGGCAGAGCTTCATCCATGCAAAATCCTGTATTTTGCAAGGTCTTCGGCTGCTGTTATAGTATGAGTTTGAGATAAGAGCTCTGTCCTGTTTTAACACTTCCGTAATGTAAATTGGCTTTCCTGGCTTGAATTCTTCCCCGTTTGCTCTCTCCCAGAGGGTAATTTTACAAAGCTCGCCAGTAAATTCCACCCAAGCATTTCAGGATGCTGCGAGCATCACTGAAAGCTGCTGTAAAAAGGTTGGGTCTGTTTTTATTTCACAAGTGTATTTCAGAGCTCTCAAATTCAAACCAGGCTGGTAAATTGCCCTAAATGGGCACCAAGTGCCTTCTTGTGTAGGAGAGACTGGAAGGCAGCTGAGGAGCCTTCAGATAAGCAGGGAGCTGTGGGCTTGGACCTCAGGGAGCAGAGCTGAGCTGGGAGAGGGGCCAAACTGATTGTTTATGGGCTGATTTAATAGATGTCTGGATAAACTGGGTATGGTGGAGTTGAGGAACAGATCCAAGGTGTGGTAGTTTGTCAAGTGCATCTCCAGGACCACGATGATGGGACATCCAGGCTGGGCGATCTGGAGCTGATCTGGCTCCACTCCCCTGCTAAGCATAAGGCTGGGATAAACTTTAACAGGTGACATGGGGTAGGAAGAAAAGCAGGAAAAAAGGGAGTTTCTCTTCTTGACGCCTAATCTGCTGTTGGCTTAAGAAAACAGAAAAACAGGCGACCTAGGATGATCCAAGACCGAAGCGCGGCGTGCTCGGTGCTCATCGACAGCCAACCTGTTGGATTCGGTGTTGTAGGAAGTAAGCGGCGTGCCTGGGGTGGACAGCTCTGTTTGAAAAGTTAATCCCGCTCTAATTAGAGAGTGTTGTAACAGCAAAATCGCAGAGTCACGGATCAGAGGGCGAGATGCCACCGAGACCTTACAGCGTGTCAAGTCTCGCAGGAATGGGAGTAGTAGGGATAACAAAAATAATCCAGCATCATGTTTAAAGGAGTGGAGCAATAATCTGCGAGAGCTGGGGAAGGTTTCTCTCCTGGTCCAGCCAACAAGGTGTTTGGCCTTGAGGAACTTCAGGCAAGAAGAGTATCGTGTCCAATCAAGGACAGAAAATCCAAACAAATTAAAATGCATCTGGACTAATGTGCGGTGATGTGCATGTACGTTAAAAGTGCTTCCTGACCTTTACAGGGATTGTTTTATACCCTGGAGCATGACATTTTATTACTCTTGCCTTCTACATAATTTATCATAGAAAAATATTATTTTGGCTATAAAATTATTCGCCTTCATTTTAAGCCCAGCAATAGTATTTAACTTTCTGATCCTTTTTGAAACTAATTTCCCCAGGCAAATTACATACTGTGCCAAGAGATTCCTTCGGCTTTAAATTTTCCTGCCATTAATGTCACAGAATGGGACATCACAGCTGAGAGGGTGATAATTTTTTTGATAACCTTGAAAGCAACAGAGTAGAGCAACCTCGTCGGAGTTGCTCTCACACAGGTTTTCCAGTGGAAATTATCCCAGTTTTTCCTGTGCTGGTTATCACCACCACACCAGTCCACTTTGCTGCCCTGCTGCGATCCCCTTTAAACCTCAGCTGGAAACCGTAATGACAACAATTATTTCTATTTTTGCTGGAGCCCATTATTTAGGTGCTGTGCAAACGCATGGTGAAGGCCATTTCTGCGGAAAAAGGTTTTACCACTGAAGCCCTCGTGCTGTATTTGGGGGAAATTCCAGACTATATCGACAAAAAGGATTTGGGTTTGATGCTGGGCACCCAGGAGATGCCAGTCGTGATTCAGGCAATCAACGTAAGTCCATAGGAGTGAAGTGAGACATATCTAAGTGGGATGCACGAGAGCCAGCCCTTGCCCAAGGAGCTCTCTGAGGGAGCCACGAGGCTGGAGAAATAGTGAAGCCTTTGAACTGATTCTTGCCATAACAAGAAAAAAATAATGAATTTGGCTGGAGTCAAACCGACGTGAAAAATCCAGTGAGGGGAAGGATGGTGAAATGATATATTTTGGTCATTTTGTCCTATCTTACTCCCAGTTTCAGAGCTGAAAGCTGTTTTTAAAGCTTTGCTCATGCAGCATGGAAATTAAATGTTTTGGGGTTTTTTTTATCAATTAATAGATCAGAAGGTTTCAGTGCTTTCCTAATTCCAAAAACTGAAACCTTGGGGGGTTTTCTGAATACTCACTGAACACACAAGAGGTATCCACCTGCAAACTCCAGAGTTTTCACAAACATGTTATTTGCTAGAAAGAGGGGGGGAAAGCCATCATCATCCAACTCTACCAGTCCCCCAGAAATGCTGAGAATATGACCTGCATTTGGTCTCATTTTTCCTAGAAAATGCAGTTCCTCACTCCAGACCAGAGGGAGGTGTCTCCTCTGCTTGACATCTGCCAGTGTAACACTCTCCTGATGTCCAGCCCTGCGCCACAGCCTGCCCAGTTTGGCCCCAGGTCTCCTAAACTTCAGCTCCTGAACAGGAGGTCCCTCAAGTGACCACCATGTCTACCAACCGACCCCAAGGTTGGGCCTGGAGCTAGATCTTTCCTGATAGCTGCTTGGCCAACGTGATGATGGGGACCAGACACCCCATGGCTTGCTGGGGGGCTTTTCAAGCAGCACGGGTCTGGGTCACAGCAGGTCCCACTTCAAACCAGACCGCACCAACCTCTAAGCTCTTCTCTCCTGTGTAAGTTGCTCTTTTTTGTCTAAGAGAGGGGAAGAACACTTATGGTGGAGGAAAAGTGAGGCTGGAGGAACAAACAGGCAGTTAATTTATTCACCTTGACAACCCAGCTCAATGGGCTCCCTGCCCTGATGAATATTGAAGAATTTTATACAAATTGGAACTGGTTCAGCAGGACAGTTTTCCAGAGACCCAGCCCAGAAAGGCTTCCCAGTCGCTGCCGGGGGCCCTTCCCTCCACGGGAGGAGAGCACATTCTGCAGCCTTGCCTGAAAGCTTGAGGGGGACAAGCACCCCTGTTGCTCTTCAGGATGACCTGTGGGAGATGCAGGCTGGGGGCTCCCCAGGAAGGGTGATTGTGGGGGGAACCGCAGGCCAGTGGGATGAAGTGATGGCCACCTGCAAAGCTGCTGGACCTTGAGTATTGCAGAAGTCTTGTGAGACATAAGCTGGAGGGGTGAGCTTGTGTCCAGCCATGGAACGGTAGTCACCAGGCATTTCCACCTGGCTGGAAGTGCCACCGAACACAAAATGTAGGTGCCTCAGGGGAAAGGAGAGGACTGAACAGAGTCTGCAGACAGGGTGGTGATGAGGTGCTCAGGAGAGCAGTAGGGCAGGGAAGTCCTGTGGAGGAGACTGACTGTTTGCCTCCAAAGAGCTCAGCTTTGGGACGGTGGCCGGGGTCTGCAGAAACACAGTGCTGTTGTGCATTCACCTTTGGAGCTGGTCCCTGCCCCAGCGGGCCTGTTGAATGCATGATGGCCCGTGACGGTGCCTGAGCAAGGACAGGGCAGCCACCTCTGGGACTTCACCCTTCTCCGAGAACTTGGGCAGAGTTAACTCTTGGAGCCTAGCGCAGAAGATGAGGGACCTCTCTGCCGCCTAAAACCATAATGTTTCACAGAGCTGGCTTTTAACCCAGGTGATGGAGAGAGGCTGACACCACAGAAGAGCTTGGGGTTGCTCTCTGGGTGACTCTGGGAGTTCAGCAGAGCCTCTGATAAGAAATAAAAGGTTTTTTAACAGGTGTGAGGAGTTGAGGCCAAGGCAGAAAGGTTATGGGTTGGTGGACAAGCCAGGATTAACCCTTGAGAAGGTAGGGAGAATTTTCCAGGAATGAAGCTCCTAGAGATAAGCAAAGGTCTCTTGCACTAGAGCCGTGACTGACACCAAGAGTTCCTTTAAAGAAGAGGCAGAGGGACAGGCAAGGCTCAATGGAGAAGGAGCAACAGCAGAGCCGTACTGGTGTGGCTGCCTCCACCAGCCGGGACAGTGGCAGAGGAGGGGAAAAATGCAATCGGTGTGTCCCTGTGGCTTTGCAAAGGCTCAGCAGAATTTTGCACATGGGTGACTAACGGGATGATGGTGACACTATGAGCTCAGGCAGAGTTTTCATGGGAACATCAGATTTTGCCGCAGCAAAAAATAAGGACTGTCAGCCAGATCGCAAGGAGGGCATTTCCAAATGTCGTGTCAGACACTTGTGTGGAAGCCACTGCATTGCTGTGAGCACTGCTACCGATAAAAAAAAAAAAAAAAAAAAATAAATAAAGCAAGCTGTATGCAGAGAGAGTAAAACAGCTGAACTATGAGATTTATAGTAATGAATTTACACAAAAAAATACGCAGTCTTTCCAAGTAGGTTAATAAATGCTTGAATCTCATTTGATCGAAAGGAGCAATGCTTAGTGTAGTAAAATGGGCCAAGCCCTTCATCTTGTCTCAGCGATGCCCTCCTGGGAAGAGCAGGGGACAGAAATGGGTGAGAGGGAATCTGAAGACACCTCTCCAGGGATAGGGAATCGCCCGGTCCCCCACCTTGGGGCAGAGGTTCAAAGGTATACATACAAAAATTCAAAGATGATATACATGTTATCATACGCATGATAACATGTCACTGCTCTGCGATGCTCTGAGTGAACAGAAGAAAGAATGGACGGAGACACCAGCTCCAGTGGGAAGGATGAGGTCTTTTTCCGAGATACAGGTTCAGGCCAGAGGTGGGTTCTTGGTGAATTTAGACTGGAGCGTGAGCGGTGCTCGCTACCGGAGCTCACAGCTCAGTTAACTTGCACTGCCATTCAGGTGGGATTAAGCTAATGCCCAGCTGTGACCTGCAGCACCTGAAGAGCTTGCAAATGCTCCCTCCTACGGACTGTGTAATGGGGAAGGCCAAATCCTTCACAGAGGGATAAGGCAGAGACAGGGGGGGCTGGAAAACACTGAAATCTTCCTATCTCTCATGGCCAGAGTGCACCTATGGGCACTCTGCATTTCCACGTGCTCGGGGAAGGGATCTTTCACTGTAATCTGCAAGGGAAAAGAAAATGTTTCCTGTCTTTATTTTGGCCCATGTTGGCTGAAACCACCCATAAACCACTAATTGCCACTGCTAAAAGGAGCTGGCGGACACAAAACTTGCCCAGATTACAGAGATTACTATTTTATGGATAGAAATATGATTTTCAAACTAACTGTGAGGCTAGGTGAGAGCTGGTGTCAGATGGACAAAACTGCGGCATAGCAAAGCCCAAAGACAGACATTTTTCATAGCAGTTTGAGTCAAAAAATAAAGCAAACGGACTGTCGTCTCTCAGACAAAGTGCAAACTGTGATCTCTCGAGCAACAGCTCAGGATGAGTGTGTCCAGACAGATTTATACAGATTTTTCTTAATAGTTTGTCAGGCACAGCAAAATTACAGGCCAACTCCAGCAAAAGGGCTTCACGTTTGGGACAAGAGAGAAAAGGACCACTCAGAGTGACAGATTGGATAACGTTGATGACAGAAGACTGTGTGTTTTTCCCAAACTGTTATTCTCACTTGTGTGAGATATCCTTACTTGTTACATGGATGAATCCTCTACATCAGAGTTCTGCCAGCAGAGAGGATGGTCTTGACAGATGATGGGTGAGATTTCCAGCAGATCACAGTAATGTCAGTGGTTGCGTCCAGTCCCCACTAGATTCTACTCAACAAGTAGGTAGGAAATGGCTTGAAAATAATGAATATGTACTGAAAAGGAAAGGATAGTCAGGTCTGGCCAGTGCTTAGCAGCAATAAATGATGGGACAGCACGTACAGAACAGGGCTAGCCACCTGCAGACACTTTGTTTTGCATAAAATGAAGCAAGGAGACCACTTGGGATGTTAGTTAGGCTCCGTAGCCCAAGGAGCTAAGGGTTTGCAGAAGTGCACAGACATATAGCTAAACACAAAACAGCACTATGATTGCGGTCCCAGGGGTTACCACCACTTCCTGAACACAACAAGCACTCACACATACAATGAAAATCAGAAGCCAGAAACAACAGTTATTTCACATAAAGTTGCTCCACAATCCCATGAGTGCAGGGTGTGCGTAACCAGAGAGACACCCTTGAAGAAAGAACAGGCAGCACCTTCTGGGGCTGCCAAGAGGAGAGGAGGTAATGGGTGCTGGGCTCGTCTCTTTGCCTGGGACAGCTTCGCTTGGTGGCACGCGGGGACAGTAAGGCAATCCGATGCTGAGACATAACCTTACCAGGAAAAACCAGACTCTCTTATTCCCAATGAGAACAGCTCTGATGATGCCACGGTGACTACAAGTCACAGGGCAGAGCTCCTCAGAAGTTATTCAAACACTGTTGATTGTTTGGCTGGAAGGTTTTGAGGTCACAAGCTACAGAAATGATACTTCTATGTTTTGGCCAGGGGAGGAAGGTAGGATCTCGGGAACTGTATCTTTAAGCAGCTTAGTTCTGGAGACAGGAAGTCTGGAAATGGGCTGCAGCAGTGCAGATTTTATTATGCAATTTCTCTTGGAACTAGTCCCTGAATAAAGGAGTTATCCATTAAGCACCTGCCTCGCCGTGCCTCCTGAGCACCGCAGATGATGTCCTCCGGAATCCATGCGAGGGCTAAACCATCAGCTGGGAGAGCTGGGGTCCAGGCTGGGAATCCTGGGCACAAGTTTGCAGTAATAGGGCTCACTTTCTTGTTATGTAGCGTCTTTCAAAGAGTTTCCTTTCTTCTCACAAAATCCTTCTACTCTGTTTGAGCTTGTTCTGTGTTTGGTGTTACCAGTGGGTGAGGCCACCTGACTCTTGCAATACCGACACCAAAGAGCTGTGGTACCCCGAGCACTGCAGTACTAGTAAGCCTTTTGGGTATTTAATCGCAGTCAAGGTTTTCCTCTCCCTCCCACCATTAACCCAATGCTGTTCTAATCCCAAGGCAGGGGGCATCTGGGGACATCCTAAGGGGACGTCATGCCATGGAGAAGCAAATAGAATCCAGGACAAAGCAGCAATAGGATCCTTCTCCACCCCTGCTGCTTGGGATATAGGATTTCCTCCCTCCAAAGCACCTCCTTCATCTCCCACTCCGTTCCCAGGACTTGGAGCCCTCCTCTGGTTTCACCAATGTGGCAAGCCTGGCATTTGCTGTAAAGATAGAGGAGCTCTCCCAGCTAAGGGGAGAGGAATCATGGCCTCCACGAGTCCTCCCATCTGCTCCCCATTCCCAACATTACGTACGTAGCCTTGCCTTGGCAGGCACACTGTCACAGCAGCTGCTGTTACAGTGGTGGTGTCAGGGCCTCTCACTCGGTGGCTCTATGGTCAGAGCTGTGTTGTTGGTGTAACATCAGCGTATTGCCTAGAACCAGGCACCATGGACATCTTCCTGGTGCTAGGTAGTAGCTGTGAGACTGGCAAGGTTCTGTCCCCTGTGCTCCATCTCCATCCTGATTTCATGCCAGAGCTTGCAGAGCTACTGCAGCAGCGGAGAAGGGAGTTATGAGGGGAGTAAAGAGCTGTGGGGATCTCCTGGCATCAGCTGCTCCAGTAAATCCTTCATTTGCAAGACCATAAGCAGCATAATGGACAAGGCAAGTACAAAAAGTTACCCAAGCTGCGGTTCAAAATGTACTGACCAAACTTGTTAAAAAGTTGAAGGAGCAGATAGAGCATCACTGTCCTCAGTTGTGCCTGACAGGCAATCGGACTTCATTTTCAGCCCCCAGCTTCCAACAGCAAAACACTTTCCCTCAAACTAAACTGGGACAAAAGCCTTGTATTACAGTAAAACACTGCTGGGCAAAAGCTGTTGCTCTCATGTCTGGAGCTGCTGTGAGACACAAAACCTTGTCCCACACTGAGACATCCTAAAACAGACAGGAACTAGCTGGTTTTGAAGGAAATTAAGGCAGACATAACCAGAGAGCACTTACTTGTGTAGCTACTGAGTAATATAGTGATAGGAGCAGAGGCCTGTAAGAGACCTCCAGTGTGATTACAGTCAGACCTCAGCAAGGACAGGCACCATGTAAATAAATACAGAATTTGCAAGTAAATGTAATGAAATGCATGTAAATGTAGAAGTAAATGTAATTAATTCGGGTTTTGCAGTAAACAAAAGCCAGACTCTCCCTTTGCAAAAGAAGGTGTCATTATAGATTTCCTCTCACCAGTAAAATGTTGCTGCTTAATCCATGGCGACTTATGGACTTCTTCAACGCATCCTCAGGATGGTCTCGGTGCCTTTCTCCAGTCTGTCCTCCACTGGGGGCTGCTCTTCAGGGACATACCGACGTGTAGGCGATGAAAACAGCCCCGAGCAACCAGTGTGGGTACAAGGAGCCACACTGGCATGGCAGGTCACCCGGGCCTTATACGACCTGCTTCTCAGGTTGGGAACCAGTATGGAAATCCAGGAAAGCAGATGAGCTCCAGTCTGTTTCGGGCTGGGGAAGTCTGTCTAGACAGAGTGTAAGGTATTTGTAAAGGAAGGCTGGGTTCGGCCCTGGTCAGCTCCGGTCGCCTCAGGTTGGAGATCTGCCCTCACATGAGGGCTGAGGAGCAGGAGAAAGCTGAGGAGAAAGCTGAGGCCACAAGTGTGCAGAAAGCAGGGGGGAAAGCCCCTCAGCCAGGCCACAACATAGGCAGGGCTGCTGCATAGGTGTCAGGAGGAGGAGAAGGGCAGGTGAGGGGGGGACACAAACACCCCATGGCCTCAGTGTCGCCCCGAGGCTGCATGCCCTGAGCTCAGCGCTTTCAGGAGAGGGAGGGCAGGGGGTGTCATGGCCTCCCCAGACTGTGTTAGGGGCGTTGGGTGCTGCTGCACCTCAGCTCTGAGGGACTGGGGGAACTGAGGGGGGACATCCACAGTGGGACTGAGAGGGGAGACTGGGGGGGGGACTGAGCGGAGACTGAGCAGGGACATCTGCAACAGGACTGAGGGGAAACTGTGAGGAACTGAGGGAAGGATAATGTGAAGGGCGACTGTGAGGGGGCTGAGGGGAGATTGAAAGGGGACACTGTGATGGGGACGTTGAGAAGGGGACATCTGTGGGGGACTGAGGGGAGGGCGACTGTGAGGGGACTGAGGGGAGACTGAGAGGGGACATCCGCATCAGGACTGAGAGAGGAGGCTGAGAGGGGACATGGTGAGGGGAACATTGAGAGGGGAGATTGAGAGGGGACGTGGTGAGGGGACGTCTGTGGTGGGACTGAGAGGTAAAACTGGGGGACTGAGGGGAGGATAATGAGGGGAGCAACTGTGAGGGGACTGAGAGGAGACTGAGAGGGGACACCGCGGGGGACTGAGGGGAGACTGAAAGGGGATGCTGTGATGGGGATGTTGAGAAGGGGACATCTGTGGGGGACTGAGGGGAGGGC
>JAOXJK010000069.1:16626561-16668074 GCA_025774025.1 Xenus cinereus | reverse complement strand
GCCTTCTCCTTTTTTTTTTTTTTTTTTTTTTGAGTTGAATTTCCCTTTCCTCCATCACCGAGGGCTGTTTTAAGGGTGGAGGGATTCTGCCTCGGCTCCGGTGTTTTGGGGGTACCCAGGTGAGCGGGCAGGGAAGGAGGAAAACCCCTTCCAGCAGAAACACCGACCTCCCCGCTTCTCTCTCCACTCCTAAAAACCCATATATCGTCCACAACTCACAGCCCCGTGCAGGCAGCCCCTTCCCGAGACACCACGGAATAAAAACTCCCTAATAGCATATTAATATTTTGCTTTTTTTATCCTCCCACCTGTGACTCTGGTCTAAGGCACTCGACTCGACCTGTTGGGGAGCGTTTTCCCTCGAAAAAACGAATAATTGGCAGATAATAATTGAAGTTGTGGGGTTGCTTGCGTGATGAAATGCCCAGCAGGCTGGCAGTTGCTGCGACTCGCGTCGTGTCTTTGGCCTGCTTCTTTTTCTTTTTCCAACCCTAATGGGTTTGTGGGTAATAAAACACAACAAAATTTCTCATTTCCAGCAAGCGTGTGCCTGTTGTAAATACACACGTGTGTGCATAAGAGCATGTGTGCGTGTACTGACATCCTTCAGTGTTCCAATCACTGAAACAGTGGTTTTGTAGGGACAAGAAGTGTATTGGACTTGCATTTTGTGTTTTCAGAGATTAATGAATCTTGTTGAAGGGACAGTGATAAGTTAATCATGCTATGCCTGCTGTGTTTTTATAGACTGAAAAAATTATTACTATAATTGAGCTGATAAATTCTGTGGGTTATTTCGGTTTGCTTAATCTGCATTTGGCAATAGCTGATAGATACTTCAGTCCTTTTGGTGGGTTTTTGGGTTTTTTTTATGGAATCTTTTTCTTCTCAACCTACAACTAAATGAGACGTGCCAAAAAGAAACCGTATTGAGAGTAAGAATTGGCAGAGAATATCTAGATGAGATCTTGTGATTGAACTACGCTAATCCCTTTCGTGGAAGCGGCAGAATATCATACGGAAGGCTGAGATGCAAGTTGCCGTGAAATGCACCACAGTAACTCCGGGAAAGCACAGTTTTTCCTCTCATTCTTCAGCTAGACATTTTAGACTCTACTGGTAGCCAGTGAAAGATGTTTGAAGCTGTGTCTTTTTTTTTTTTTTTTTTTTTTCCTTTTTTGAAGTTCCCTTGGTCTGTTCTGGAATGCTTCAGACATAATTACGTCCTGTTCAGCAAGTTCTTATGCGTCTCGGTGAGCCCTGTGCGGTGCTAGATACGTAAACTCCGCCATCTGCATAAAGTTTTGCACGGCTGAGGGGGCCTTTGGTCACCAGGGACAGCAAAGCCCAGGTTTTATTTTGAAACAAGTAGGAGTGTGTCTGTAGCGTTCTGTCGACATCCCCCGGTGTTCTTCAGGCAAAAATACCGCTCTGCTTGAGAGTGCAGGTAACGTTTGTGCGCTTAAAAGTGCTTTTTCCAAAAGAATAATCTCTTTAGGTTTGTTGCCAGCAGCTAATGCAGCTTGTTGAAAGGTTGCTGAGCGTTTCTGTAGCGTTGTAGCAGGCGATACAAATAGTTTGAGTCGCGATTGCCGTCACGTACCTGCTCCTGAACCTAAACCAGGCTGCTCCCTTGCGCCCGGGCTCAGATGAAAAAGTTGTGGTGCAACTTGGAAAGTTGCCTTTGTGGCCGGAGGGGCTCGGGCAGAGGGGCTCGAGGCCCCGAGCGAGCAGCCGGTTGGGTGTATCGGGAGAACCGAATCGTGATTGCAGCCCTAGACCCCACGCTGTTTGATGCCGCAGCTTGCCTGAGTGGGACGTGCTGGAAAAGACGCTGCGTTGGGCCGGGTTGTGCCGTTCTGCCGCTGCACGCTCAGGCCCCGGAGCCTGCCAACGCTCGTAACCGAGCGTAGCCCTGCAAAGGGCCCGATGGCGGGCAGGAACGTTTGGCAGAAGGCAGCTCCTCGGCCTTGTTTATATTTCGCTTTTATGCTTTGATGCGGTGATGTGAAGCAACTCCTTTTGTCAGGGTAAATTTTAGCTGCCTTTAATCTTTCTGATAAAAATAGCTCCCTCAGCTCACCGGAGCAAAGTTTGTGCGATTGAAATTTGTCTGACGTCCTGAAAATATGACCTTTTCTGGTAAACTTAAGTGGCTGAATCAAATGTCTGGTCTGGGAGAAGGGAGTAGAGATGAAAGGATAACAGAGATGTGTACTGTGAGCGTTGTGAAGTTTCACGATAGTCCCATTTTGCAGTTGCCCCCTTGCTCTTTGTATCAATAAGGAAGGTTAAGACTTGTGGCTGTTAACTTAGCTTGCCGTGGCTGTGTGCTATGGAGCGAGCTGACTCCTGTGGTAAAATGTCCATGGGAAAGATTTTTTCCTTGTCTAGCAAGGTAGGAGTACTGCTTTTGTCTAATTACCGCTTTATTAGATACATGGTATTTTTCATACCTAAGTACGTCTCCTCTGTGACTGTTACAAGGCATTCTCATCTAACGTGCTGCAAAATAAACACGGGACTTGTACAAAAAGTAGAATTACGGTAACTTTGGTTATGGCAGCGCGTTGTTTTAACGTTGAGTGCCGTGATTACTTCGTCCGTCGCTGGCGTCGGTCCTTTGGCAGAATATAGAGTGAACTGGCAGCGTTCCCGAGTTGGTCTTGGTCTGAAGGTGGTGAAAAACGTGCTTGAACGGAGCCGCAGCAAAGCTGGTGTTCTTCAGGTGCCCCTTCGCCGTGGTCCCGCAGGTGGCTCGGTGCCGGTCTGTGTTGTGGGGCAAGTAATGCCTCAGTCTGCATTTGTAACCTACCCCGCAGCCTTCCTCTGCGCTCTGCTCGTGCCAGTAACGACAAATCATAATTTCAGCCAAAGCAGAGGGTGTCCTTACCTGCTTTGGAAAGAAGGTGAGATGAACGGCTTCAAAACTCCATCAGACCTGGATTTTCGCCTCATACTTTCTCTTGTGTGTGGCTTGGTTTGGTTTGCATTGTGTGGTTTGTTTTTTTCCCCCCCCCTCCACAATTTCAGATAAACAGATTACGCCGTATGGCTGCTGCTGCAAAAGCTGCGGGCTGAGATCTCCAGTAATTCACTCCTCCTTAGCATCGCAGCACCCACGTTTTAAAATTGGGGAAAGACTGGCCTCGTCGCACGTTCCTTTGTACGTGGCGAGATAAGGCGATCTCTGGCGAACTCCCAGCGAGCTGCAGAACTTCGCAGGAGGGACTTTGTGTCGATACACGGCCTGATTTGATCTTACTCTCTGCCAAAAACCAGATAGGTGTATTTCAGTGGATTTGGGTTTTAAAAGAGGTGGGCTGCCTTTAAACCAAAGTAGCTTAAGGAGAGACAGTGAAGGTTTCTAAGCTTATGTTCGCATGCTTAGCCGAGACTTCAAATGGACTGACGTCTCAGTGATCTAAAACCAGATTTTGTTTGTGCGCACAAAAGCGTTAGTAGATATGTTTTAGAAGGATTCATTCCTGTGGAGTTGAAAAGTTTCATGGAAGCCTGTTTAATCGATTTGCTCTTGTTTTACGTGATTTGTGCAAAACTTTGATGTCATTTGTACACTGGGACAGTAAGAATCACTTTTATACACATGCTTTCCCTGTCTTTCCCTGGAATAAGAAAAAGGGTAATGCCGTTAAGTGAACAGAGGTGGATTTATAAGCAGAAAACCAGGGAGAAGAAATGCTTCATCCGCAAAGACGTAGATGGAGGAGTGAGTGTAGTTGTAATCATTTCACACAAGTGTCCTGTGTTTCGTGGTACTTGTAGCATAACAAGCAGGGATGGGAAAAAACCCAGTGTGATATTTCATGGCTATATTGTTTCTTAAGACTTACTGTATACATGGAATGATGGGGGCGGTGGATGGGAGACAATGATGCCAAGCAAAAGTGTTTACTTTGAGCTCCGTTAAGTTTGATACAAGCTGGATATTTTTTTATATATATATTTTTTTGCACCTTAAGTGACTGACCTGCATAAGTTTATGCCTGCAGCTGTAATCTGGGACAGGAGAGCTGTAAGATTAGAAATTGGCTCATTTATTGAGAGTCTAGCACAGCTCATTCTTAGCGATTCATGAAGCGTTGCCGATAGCAGGTTATTGTCTACTTTCTCATTGTTTGGGGTTTTTTTTTATAGGTTTCTCCACGGAGTTTGACACTTAACATCTGTGTGAGATGAAAAGTTGAGCAGATGATCTGCCAGCCTGATTTTATATGTCTGTCCGCAGTCCTACAGTTGTGCCCCTTCCTTTTGAAGTTCATACTTTGAGTGATAATTGCATAGGTACCTGGGAGTTTACTAAATTGATTCCCCCTCATCAGACTTAAAATTAACGCAGTAAATGTTGTCTTGTGCTGTGGCATCGAGCTCCCGGAGAAGCCCTGCCCAACAGCAGGCAGGAATAAAGGCTGTGCTCGGAGGGGTCAGTCTTTGTTGGACCCCAGAGATCTCTTGATAGCTTGTGAAGTGATTCCCAGTTTTCTGCTGCAGATTATTCACTTTCTATTCTGGCTGAATGTTCCTTGGAGTCATAGTCCAGTACCATTAATTATTTCTACAGCAACATGCTGTGTTTCGCTATTGCATCTGCAACTTCACATTAGAAAAATCCACCTATTCTTCATGTTTATTTTTATTAGAGGCTTTGCTCTTTGTTGTTACCTGCTAATAGAGAAGGACGTGAATAAAAAGCTCGGTCTGTTAGCAAAGTACTGCAGGTTCATGGGAAATCGGGGTGGAGGGGGTAGTTGAAAAACAGGATTTGAAAAATTCTGGGGTTTGTTCTTATACAACAAAAAAGCATGTGGGATAGCTTAGAAATCTGACACTTCCACCCTAATTTGGTTTACACTTTCAAGAATTTTTGCTTTGTAAATCTTCCTTTTAACATATGTTATGTTTTCCATCTGTCTTCTCAGATGTCGAAGATACAGAGAGAACCTAAATCTTATATTTGGAAAACTCTCTTTAATAGAGATGTCTCAACAAATACTATCAAGTATTGTGCGGAACCATAGTGTGAATCAAAAGCAAACTGAAACTTCTATTATCACTGGTAATTTGTAATCATAACTCAGAATCTAAGTCTCTTAATGTATACTCTTCAAAAGCTTCATTTCATCTTGCTTCTCCTCTTTTCTCATTCACCACCATTGAGAAATAAGGTTCTTATTAGAAACATTGGATAAATACACTATCTTTGATTTGCAGTAACTTTGTGTGTGTGCGTATTTTTATTTATACACGTGTAAGTCTGTAAAATCATCTCCTACTTCTCTGAGGATCATCTTTAACGCTGTGGGAACTTCCTCAGGAAGACAACGTTGTCAAAATGAGTTGCTCTTTCCAGGGGACGAGCCTCCCAGTCTCACAAATAGACGTTATTTCGTTGCTGCTGTTGGACATCTGAGGCAAACATTGGACCTGACCGCTTTCTGTCGCACAGTGAGAAGGGAAATGGAATATTAGATTCCAACCCCTGTCCGTGTGTGTCACCCCTGAAGAGCACGAGCGTCTTTCTCGCTCTGCCCAACTTCACCGCGGCTGGTACTTTGATAGCTGTTGTAGTGGGTGTTGTTGATGACATCGCTTCTGTGTCATCTTCTGTGTAGTTTCATCTAATGGAGCAAAGAAATGTGGAAATTACCAAGGGACTTGAATTCAGTAAGTACTGAGTGTAAATCTGGTTTGTAGTACCTGCGAAGTTTTTCCTAAGGTTCATAAACTCCTTTAAGGAAAGTATTAATGAGAATGATTCAGAACAGCCTCATCTCACTGAAATAAATGCTTTAAAGTAAAATAGGTTTGTAAGGGCATTGTTTTTTCTGTATTCAGTCAGTTACGGTTGGAAGCTTTTTTTAGAGTGAAATTTATAAAAACCATTAGTTTCAAGAATGTGTTTGCTGTTGCTTCCTTACGCGCATTTGGTTTATTTTGTGTTGTGTGCTCTTGCCCAGCTGAATTCGAGATGCCAAGCAAATGACCCTTCGCTTATAATTTGGTATCAGAAATAGGGAGGAAAGAGTGGCATTAAAACCAAGAGAACAGAAACACCCTTTTTGCAGCTCTTATGCATCATAAAGGAGCCACAAAACTTGCCTGTTTCCTAGACTAATCTTGTGTAACGCTTCTTGTTTGTTTCCTAATATTACTTCAAGTGCATATTAAATCATTGCTGTTTTAGTCTTCGCAGAATAGGCCTGTTCTGTGCTTCTGTTACAGAAGGTGCATAAAGGTGGGAACTTTCAGGGAAAGGGGTGTTTGAAGCAGCCTGAAGGCAATGCTGAGCGTGGACTTCTCCCCACCGATGCTGTCACTCATTGCAGGGAAGATGGAGGACTCAACAATTTAAGATCTGAAACACCTTGTATAGACCCGTGTATTTAATAAGAAGTCCGTGGCCAGAGAACGTCACGGTTGAAGTTTGTTTGTCAAGATAATCCACATCTTTGTGCGTTATCTGCTGATTTTTTTCCCAGATGAGCAGTGAGCGTGGCACAGCCCTAATGGGAAGCGGTGGGTCTGTCTGTTGGGTGAGCTCACTGAAGGCATTCGCGTGCAAACACTCTGTTTTGGTACAAACTGTGCATTTTGTGCTGCCTTAAGCAGATGCCCACTATTAATTACCGGATTCTCAGTTGATTCCTCTTTAAAGGGTCATCCCAAACTTAAATGTTTTGTTAAAATAGGGCAACAGAAAAGATGTGCGTGCTTGTGATAGGATGAGGAGGGGATCTTGCTTCTGTTAATGTGCTCTGAGAACCCTAAAATATTTAATCTTCATCAGGATGGTCTTGTGACCGAGAACCTGATGTTACCAGCGCGGTGGTCACCCAGTCTGTTGGCAGATTCGTTGCCTCCTCTTCCTTCTGTCTAGATTCTCTGCTCTTACGGCAAAGTAAATTACTGAGGCCTTTTGCTCAGTAAGTGTGTGTAGCCTGGTTGCCACGTGCGATGGGACAATAGTCATGTCCATGTTGTTGAAGCTACTGGGTAGGATTTAAAGTTACTCCCAAGAACAATAATGGCAATAGCGAAGACACCTTGGGGAAGAGTTAAGAGGAAGAATGGTTGTGGAGAGGCTCGGGAGGAGCAGAGGAAAGCAGAGTTGATCCACCATTTGCCATCTGATACTTCCTAGGACAGACCAGAGTGAGTGCTCGTTGGGCTGCTTCTGCCACATGTTTTGGGCATTATTTTGGGTTTTTTTTCCCCTCTGGCATCTGCAAAGAGATAAGAGGCTAGCCTATTACCTGAATGCATTTTTCATATTTATTTATGTATATTAACTTTAGTACCAGATGCATTTAGTGTTCCCTTATGTACTACTTTGTTTTTAATAGTGGAACATTCAAGTATTCTGTGATTATTATTTTTATTATGTTTTTTTAATGGAAAGGTAGTAGAAGTAGACCTGAAAACAGTGGTTATTTGAAAAGAAGCAAGTATTTTAAGTTAAGTTTTTCTGGAACTTCAACACAGATTGTATTTTTGTTATGAACACAGCAAAAGAGAGATGGCGGAGACAATTTGGGTAAGTACAGTAGAGAGAAACCTGAGCTTATGAGGTTGTGATACGCAACGTGCAGGTGAAAAGAGAGGCTGGGACCTCAACTCAGAGTAAGCAAGGAAGGATCTCAGTTTGTATCGTTCTCTTTTCAGGGAGGTGAGAAAGAAACCGGGGGGAGAACAGTTGGTCTTTCCTGTATCAGATAGTTGTTATATACGTTAATTTTCCCCTTCCTGTCTTGTAGGGCTGGTGTCAGGAGCATTTTTAAAATGGAATCAATAATACTGGTAGTATTGCAGTGGAGGTTGGAAAAGAACTGATTCTTTTTCATTAGCTTCTTCATTTGTTTGCTCTGTGTAATGAGCTTCAGTTTTGAAAAGTCACTTCGTGGCTGAAGCCTTACAGAAATGGATTGGGGGAGATTTTAGGAGCTTGAAGCTGCTTTGACTTTCGATTAACTAGATTCTAAGCTGATAGTGTCCCTTTTGGTTATTGGGATGCACAAAATGATTCTAATGTAATTGATTCTAGGAGCTGTGTTGCTGCTTAGTTGCATGTCTGTACCCTAAATGGTATTCATCTTACAGAGAATCATGCTTTGCCAGGAAAAAAAGTTGCAAAAGAAGTGTGGTAGATGAATGCCTCCCTTTGGGTCTCCCAGTCCCGAAAATCCCAGCCACAGGAAAGCAAGAGAAGGCATTTTCAAGAAAGGCTAAAAGGGCGGTACAGGTGACTGCAGAGGAATCAGCCTGCCTTCCGTTGCTGGGAAGATCACGGAGGAGCTGGAGTGAGTTTAGCGAAGGGCTACCAAGGGAGTCAGGGGGCTGGAGCACTTCCCTTTGAGAAGGGGCTGAGGGGCTGGGTACAGACCTCCTGATGTCCCTTCCATCCTCAGTGACTGCGTGTCTGTAAGCGAGAGAGCACTGTGATAATTATTGGAATGAGTTTCCTAGAGGCAGGTGCCTGGAATGCCTAAAGATGAGGCTTGTTTCTGTGTATTGACATATTTGAAATTTGACCAGTGCACTGGAATGAGCAGACCAAACTGTATTTTTTTTTTTCCATCCCAAATGCAAATAGTTCAAAAGATCAGGCAGAAAGAAATCTAGTTAAATATCCAAATGTGTTATTACACAAGCTATAATTTGTTGGGACTCATCCAGATGCTTGCGATTAGATCTCTCATTTTCCCCCTCCCCCTCCTCCTCCCAGTCTTTAGGGTCTCCTTGGCTCAGTCAGGTCCCTCGTCACTGCCTTTCCCAAACTGGTTGTTAAACATCATGTTCTGAAAAAGTGACGCTGTTCTTCTGAAAGCCAAGGTCAGATGCACGTCAGTCCGCAATCTTTCTGCGTGTCTCCTTAGGTTAAGATGCTAATGTAAAGTTTCCTTACTGGAAATCTTTTTTTTTTTTTTTTTCCTATGAATGTGTTGTTTAATTGCTCTAAATGCGCTAATTGTCTTTTTATGAAACGATAAACTATAGAATCCTCAAACCTGGAAAGGAGGTTGGAATGGATGCGGTAATTGCTGACTGCACCAAACAGTCTGGCTATTGAGTTAGGTTACCTGACATTGGATTTTAGGGAATGGCTGGAGCTCGGAACTGTTGAGGCTTTGTCTGCTGGGGTCTGGCATGATTGAAAGAAGCCTTTACAAAACAAAATTGGGCTCACTGAAATGTAACAGCTATGTTGGCATGAAAGAAAAGCCTGGTGAAAATACTGCTTGTGTACTGGGACTGCAGTGGGACTACAGCGTCTGCTCCATGGATGGGCAGTCGAAGTTTGGGACAGAAAAACTCCCAGTCACGTTTCAAGTGGAGATTATGCTGTTAAAAAAAAATGGAACTGAATTTGATAGTTCTCCTCCTGCTTGCTGTGTGATACGTTTGAGGTAATAAATCGCTCGAAGAAATACCTTAGGATGTTTGTCACCTCTCCAGACCGAGATGAAGGGAAAAAAATGGTGACATTGAAGCAAGTTAATTGACTGAATATGTATATTAAGAAAGAGTCTCCTGATAACAGTTGCAAATAGTCATGCAGATGAAAATGTTCTGCCTGAAAAGCACAGGGTTTTTTTCTTATGAGAAGGCTTGGAAGGAAACAGAACATCTTTTTTTATTCTGGTTGCTGAAAGTGTTGTCCAGGAAGGCAGAAAACTGTGACATTTAAGCTCATAAAACTGAAATTAAGAGAGAGTGTGTGTCTCAAGTGTGGTTATCTTCTATGTGTGAAAATAGCTGCTCAAAGAATGCAAAATTCTCAAATTGGAAGAGGAGCCCTTTGGAAGGAGTGGGGGTGTTGTAGCTGCCGAGTGCTTTTCCATCCTTTCCGAAAGACACGTTATCTGGTTTTTGGCGCTCTGCTGTTAAGAGAGGCCATTTGGTTTTATGTAAGGGAGATAATGAAAGGTGTGAGGTTTAGGGTCGGAAGTTCTACGTGAGAGCCCAGACGCTGCGAGGTGGGTCTCCGCAGCCTTAGTCAGCTCTGCCGCTTCCTGGGCGCTGCAATCGGACGTACGTGCATTATTAGTTAATCTGGCCTCTTTTAAAAATAAAGACCCCCCTTTTTTGTGCTGTTGCATGTAAGCAGGGGTCTTGAGAGACGGAGCAGGTATAAAGCTCGGTAATTGAAAAGGGACTCCTCAGTATAGGTATTTTTTGAGCATTGCTTCAGATGACTGTATGTAATGGCAAAAGCATCTCTCCATATTTTTTTTTTTTTAAAGACTCTTGGTAGCTGCCGCTGACTTTGAGAAATAGTTGAAGCATTGAGAATGGGATCAATTATGTCCTTCTTGTGAGGGTGAGGGGACTGAGGTTGCTTTTCATTTTGCTACCAAAAAGCGGGCCGCGTTCTTATTACAGCAGATTTTTGTAAGTGTATAAATATATTTTTTTTATTATTTTTATAACCACCAAAACCAATATCTTATCTTTATGGATTTGTTGCAGACGTGCTCAAGTAGACTTTTGTTTTCTGTTGTATTTTATAGCTGTTGTAAAATGTGCCTTGTGTTGATGTTTTTAACGTACACAACTCTGATTAAAATATAAAAGCAGGAAGATTAATCATTGCCTGAACATTTAAAAACTCTGTGACTTTTTACACGGCTGCTGTGCTAAGCTGTTTACCTGCTTTTTATTTTCCTGCTGGCAGAGCTGTAAACTGTCTGTGCCTAACCTTAACGTATAGCCTTCTTACAGGAGCTCAAGAGTGGTGGATTATTTTAGGTTTTAAGAGGCAGTATTCCCAAATGCTTTCTTCCCTCTTTTCGTAAACTGCAAAAACATTTCCAGTCCTCGGCTCTGGCAAGACTGTTAGGAGTCCAGCCAGCCAAACAAAAACATTTGAGCGCTTATACTCCCATTTTGAAATACAACTGGAAAAAAAATATTCTTTTTAAGCAACATCTTCCCCCTCCACGTTTTGTCACTTCTCTGCCCCTGGCCCCACGTGTGCACACACAAATACACTCTTTTTGTTCATGAAATAGTAACAATTAGAGTGCAGAAGCTTAGAAGAATACTGTTCATGGGAGTTTAAAAAAGTTGTCTATAAAGTGTTGTAAACCTTGAACTTCCCAGTGAGCCCAGGGTGACGAGAGCAGTTTAACAAAGGTGAAGCTTCAGCCGTGGCCCCTGTGTCACCACCCTTGATGACAAGTGGGCAGATGGCTTTGGTGGTCTCCGGGCTGCAGTCACCGTGAGAGGGGCTGCGATGCAGGGACCGGGGCACCGGGGACCCACCTGCTTCTGGCCAAACGGGGCTTGGTGCCAAAAACAGGCCACAGGGTTTTCATCACAGGGGGTTAGAGATGGATGGATGGATGGTCAAAAACAGTGACGTTTGGGGAGAAGGAAAGTAGAACCAAAATATATAGCAAGAGGCACAAATTGCAGCATAGTGAATGTCGAGTGGTTGTGTGGGAAAGGGGAGGAGAGATGAAGCCATTGCCAGAAGGAACATAGTTAAAGGTACACCAGGAATTTCTGTAAAAGACAAGCTGAAAAGGTGAACTAAACAGCTGAAGGGAAAGGCAGCAAATAACAGAGAATTTAGGAATACTTTAATGAACCTAGCTAATGAGAATGTTAGTTTGTTACTTCCCTGCTTGAAAGGGAAAGGGAGATCTGTTCCTGAGCTGTGGTGTGTTTTGTCGTGGTCAACGTCATGCAAGCCTGGAGGGATTCTTTGGAGTTTATTGACTTCAGTAGGTAATGATGGCAAGATGTAGGGCCCTAAAGGACATGCTGCTGTGAGCGCCCCAAACCAGGCAGAATTAAACATTTTTGTGTGTGTTTACTGTGACGGTTTACATAATTTGCTGGTCGTTGCAACGCATCTGAAAATCTGTATTCCTTTTTCTTCAGTTAGGTTGCATTGGAAATTGAAATGCTGCTGAAAGGCATTGTATTTAAAGGTAGTGAGATGTGACAGGAATGCATCTTGGCTTTGTGATACAGGTTACCTGCTGTTTGGATTTTGTCGTTTCTTTTCAATGCAGTTAGCGTGCTCCAGGCTATCACTTGCTGGAAGATCTTATGCCACGTTTGCGACCTGAGTCTCGCACCAACTTTCTGTGGTTGAAGAGTAAATTAAACTCTAAAACAATGAAGTTTTTGGGATGCCCTTCTTTTGAAAAGAACTTGTGTGTGCTTTAACCTGGAAAAAAAAAATTGGTCTGTCTGTTGCTCACTGAGGGATTAGGGTTTCTTGGGGGGGGACACAAAGTTTTCATAGATTTCTGTTATGTTACAGTAAAAAGTGGTTGGTTTAGATCACATCCTTGGACTGGAAAACTTTTCTGACGTGCTACATGTTTGAATTCATCAGCTGATGAATTCAGGCTACTGATGAATTGAGGCCACTCTGCTTACATGTTTATTAATATTTATGCCTTCAAATATATAACTTCTATTTTCACATGGAAGTACCTATATACAGTCAAGTAACTTTCTATTTCTAGTTACATACCAAAATAACATTGTTACACAGATGCTGCTTATGATGTGCTATAAAATATTTTAGTGAGCCTGAGTTGCTCCTTTTTAAAAAAACACAACTAAAAAAACCCACCACTTTTTATCAGTCTGAATGTTTCCAGCCAGGCAGAGCAGTTCCTTCAAGTGGCTTAATGAAGATTTGATTGATTTATTTTGCTCATCTGGAGAGTGTGTGGATTACCTTTGTCAATATTGGGCATGATAAACGAGGGCTGGGCACTTAGAGAGCATTTGGAATTATTTGAGCTGTTCAGAGATCGAGATGTGACTTGATTTGAGAGGCATTAGGAGGAGAAAATGCTGAGCGTCTTTCGGGATCTTCAGAGGTAGTGGATCATCGTACAAATCAAGGACTAGAAAGTGATATTGAACAAGTTCCTAAGTGAGGTTGGGATCAAACTACTGAAGAAGGAGTTGTCTTTTGATCAAGCTTCGGAGCCTGGCTGGAAGATGTTCTTTGGGCATGCGCAAGCATAAATTACAGGGTTGGGGTAGGATTGCTGGGTGAAACACAATGACTTGGGATTAACGCCAAGGAGGTTGGAGAAGGTGATGTAATCACTCTTTTGGGAGGGTAAATCAACAGGGGGAAAAAAAAAAAGTCTCTTGGTATTCCGCTGCCTTCTTTTAGCCAAAACAAGAGAAATTTAGGATTCATGCCACCTTAGTTTCTGAAGATTGGTAGAATGTTTTGCCAAACATCTTGCAAAAAAACTATTTACTGGCCAGTGCTGTACCCTGTGTGGTTGTGTGTGCACAGTATGTACCAACAACTGTGCTTTCTGAAAGGCTCTGGAGTTCGTGTCGCGGGGACCCCTCGCTCACTTGCTGACGCTATTGAGTCTTGGGTAAAGATGTACCTTAATCACGTCGTCGTTTAGGACTAGTACAAAGTAACGTGGATGAATATTTTAGTTACTTATTTGTCATGTTTTTCTCACCTGTGTTTCTGTTCTAACTTGCAGATTTTGGATCTTTGTTCGACTTGGAAAATGATCTTCCTGATGAGCTGATCCCCAATGGCGAGTTGGGCCTTTTAAACAGCGGTGGGAACCTTGTTCCAGATGCAGCTTCCAAACACAAACAACTTTCTGAACTTCTGAGGGGAGGCAGCGGCTCTTCCTTAAACCCAGGAATTGGAAATGTGAACTCAAACAGCCCTGTCCAGCAGGGAGTTGGTAGTCAAGTTCAAGGGCAGCCGAACAGTGCTAATATCGGTAATCTGGGTGCTATGGGTAAGAGCCCTTTAAACCAGGGAGACTCTTCTGCTTCAGGCCTGGCAAAGCAAGCAGCCAGCACCTCTGGACCTACCACACCTGCGTCACAAACTCTGAACTCTCAAGCACAAAAACAAGTGGGGATGGTGACAAGCAGCCCTGCAACATCACAGACTGGACCTGGGATATGTATGAATACTAATTTCAGTCAGACACACCAGAGCCTTCTCAACAGTAATTCTGGTCACAGTTTAATGAACCAGCCTCAGCAAGGACAAGGGCAGGTAATGAATGGATCTCTTGGGGCAGCTGGAAGAGGAAGGGGAGCAGGAATGCAATATTCTGCCCCTGCCATGCAGGGGAATGCAGGCAGTGTGCTGGCAGAGACTTTAACCCAAGTATCTCCACAGATGGCTGGTCACACCGGGCTGAACACAGCACAGACAGGAGCAATGACTAAAGTATGTACCTATAATTTCATATATTCTATTTGTTGCACTTGTTTTTCCTCCATACAGGTGTTTAGAAAATGTAGTAGATTCTTTGCCGGACCAAAACTAAAGAATGCACTTTCTGGAGTTTGTAGTTACCTGTTTCAGTCACCAGTGATATCACGAAAGCAAGATAATTGAAACAGTATTTCTCATGTAATCAGGAATGAAAGCACTTGTTGAAAAACGGATCCTTGAAGTGAAAAGTTGGCTGGGATCTTAGCAGGGTGAATTTGAAAAGAGTAGTGTAATCCTGCAAAAGGAAGCAGATGATTACTTCTGTGCAGGATCTCACTTTAGCTGCCAGACAACAATATTTTCTAAAGCAGTGTGAAAACTGTTAGAGAAAGATCTGTAGGGAGAAGGGAGAGGGGTAGCAATTGGTCTTCTCAAGGACCACTGTCAACAGCTGGGCAGGGAGTGTTTTTCAAATGTAGAGGAACTGATCTGAAAACTTCAAATCTCACCTACATTGCCAAGCTAATGCAAACTCTGGGATAGGGAAGGGCAGTGTCTGGGCAAGAAGTCTTAATTTGGTGGCCGTTGGAGATGAGGACAAGGGAATATATACACCTGGAAGTGTCGGCCGGTGTCCTGGGCACTGCTCTGGTCCCTGCTTGATAATAGTCATTGCTTTTTAGTTCTTCATTTTCCAGGTGTGAGCTTAGAGAAGTGTTGTGATTGCTGCTCCTCCTGTCTTTCCTTTGGCCAGCAGTGTGCCTCATCTCTGGTCTGTGTTGTACAAACCCTTCCTGAAATTTGGCTGGCAAAGCCACTGTGTTCTGATATGAAAAAGATAATTTTTTTTTTTTATCTCTGATACTTCATCTATTCATACATCACTAGTCATTATTGTTGTAGTTTATTAACACGTGAATGTTAATTCACTGATGTGTTAGGAATCATGGGGAAAAAATTGCATCGCCTGATATAAAAATATATGTCATCTTCTCTAAGAAATGCTGACATCATTGTGGAGTACTGTATAGTTAATTTTAATTTTTAAAGTAAAAAACAAAAGAAGTATTCTCTCTGCAGCGAAGGGGATCCCTTTGCTTAAGGCAGAGATGTTTGTGGTCTGAGGGAAGGTCATAGCATGGGAAAGTGGATATAGCTGTCTCCAGTCTCCAAACGGGCTAAATTTGTTGTGTGGAGCAAATTGGTCTGCACAGAAAGAAAATCAACTTATCTTTCATTTGTTTTTCTTTGAAATTTGTGGGAAGAGTGACAAATTCTAATGAGCTGCCTTATTTCTATACACTCACAGCTACCAAAGTTCTTAAGAGTAGATTTTTCATAGCCGCTATGCAGTTACGTGGTGAAACTGCTCATTTTCTATGGGGACTAACTCAAGTAGAATTACCCCGAAGGGACTTGCCAAAGGTCTTTGGTGGGGTATGTATGAACCTGTGATGTCTTGGTTTATTTTAAACAAACGCACCCCTGGTAGGGAATAGGCCAGCACTCAGACAAATTCCATTTTTCAAGGACTTCAGTCTTAGCCTGGCGCCAGCTGTAAATGGGGTTCTCCAGCTTGGGAAGGTGACCTGGACTTTCTCAGTTAGCGTGTGTTCAAGAAGTGAAGTAAAAGTTAATTTGGACAAGGAATACGTTGCAAAAGAATAGTGGAAGCATCCCTGTTACGCAAATCATTAGGTAGTCCTCGTTGGTAGTGCTGTGCTTGGCACTGGTGATGCCTTTACAAAAAATTCAAGCAAAATTAGTGCTTCTAGAAGTCCTTAGACACAAAGTTGTTTGTAGAAGCTGAAAAGCGAGGGCCGTTTAGTGACAGTAATAAAATGGTGTCTCTGTGAAGGTGCTAGCCCTTAAAACAGTTTTAAAACTTGACTAACTTGAAAAAAAAAATAAATTGGTGTTTTCCAGGGCTTTGTCTCACGCTGAACAAGAGCATTGCGTGTTGGTTTTTGTTTTGGGGTGGTTTGGTTTTTCTTTTTTGGCTTTTCTTTCTTCATGTCCTAATTTTCTCTTTTTAAAAAAGAGCAAGTGAGCCCAATATTTTGTGTTTCCATTTTGGAACAAATCACTTCCTCCTTGATTTTTCTCCTGAGAAGCAGAAGCATTCTTCATTTTTGCCATTCTCTTCAATAGACATTTGGGGATTGGCATCCTCTTCCAGTCTCTTCCCACCCCCAGTTTAGTGTCCTAATAGGATTATCTGCCATCATTGTGTATTAGCTTTTTCTCTTCTTGATGCTCCAGTTGTGATGAAAGTTCTTAAGAAAAGTAAAGAAACATTTCAGTGAGTTTCTGTTCTTTTGAAACTGCAGTTTCTGCTGAAGGATGATGTGGGTTAGTTTGTTTTTTCCCCTCCTATTCCCTGATGTTTGCCACTTAATGTATACAGCTTAAAAGATTGGAAGAGCAGCAATAAAAGTGGTGAGGCAGCTAATCTACCTAACAGTGAATATGAGCAACTTAAAGACTAAATTTTAAGACTAAATGGCTTAAAATGTAGCTGCCATCAGCCTTGAAGAGCTGCATCAAGGCTGGAAGCAACATCTCTAGGCGGTGACTGTAGCACTGTATCCTAAGGGAAAGAAGGAGGTGTGAAATAGAAATGCAGAAAAAAAATCGAAAGGCACTTTTTAAATCAAGATTTTGTCATTATGTTTGAAATAAGTGATGTGCATCACTGATTAACCTCATTCAAGTATGGCTCAGAAGGCTGTTTTTCTCAATGCGGTGTGTTTACATGCAGTGTGTAGGCAATCATGACCCTTTATGGTTTGGGATCGGTTTTGTTGGGCAAGACCTTGCTTCCTTAATGGTTTGTTCTAATCCTTTTTTAGTAAATGACTGATCAAGGAAAGTCCATTGCTTTTTCTGTTTTTCTTTCTCGTGGTATGTTTTTATAAGCATTCTTACTAGTAAGAGGAAAAAGGAAAGAAAAGATATTCAGAATCTGATCCTTTCACCTGCTCTCAGAAATAACTGGGATTCATTTCATCTGGAGCATCATAAACCAATATTGTTAATTTTGAGCTGGACTTGCCATTATAGCAGCTCTTGAAAGAATGAAAAAGTGTTCCAGAAATGAGCATGGTAACTCAAACTCATAATTGTGTGCTTGCATAAGCCGAAGGTGGTGGGTAAATCTTACCCCTATCCGACTGAAAATAAATGAAAAATAGCGATTCTCAGTGTCAGAGGGCAATAAGGTGCTGATATCAAGACAAATGTTTTTCCATTGGTAGGGAAAGATTAAAGCAAAATACTTCCTCAATCTATAGAGACGTGAGCAAAGGATTTAGTAGATTTCATGTGATCCTCCAGAAGAAGCAGCCTGTCAATACAAGTTGAAGAGTGGCTGTTAAAGCCATAGTTGTGTTTTCTTGGGAGTATATATCGTGTTCTTGACAGCCTAGAATATTTTTGGAAATAGGGACTAGAGTAGTCCCCGAGAAGGTTTTGTGAATTTCAAAATACGACAACTTACTATAGCAAGGATTTGAATTCTTCATTGTCCATAGCTGTGCATTTTGCATGTTCAGATTTATTTTGAGCTCCTACTTTGTGATTTTGACTTGTCTGAGATCCTCTGGAAACCTTTGAGGAAACCTCTCTTCTATGCTACTGTGTATATATCTGTTCCCTTCTTTACCAGACCCCTTTCCTGTAACAGTTTTGCTTGTAACTGTGGCATAGCGGCTCTGTTTCCTTGGACGACACTATAAAGATAGTTTTCATTTCACTGGACTGAAGATCTTTAAGAGATCTGCTTAAAAGAGCAGAAGAATTCTTCTTTGAACAATTATCGCTTGGGAAGGGGAGAGGGACAGATCATCCTGTCGTTTCCAGTAGTAGCAGAATTGTCCTTTTGTGTTGCACCAACATTAAGTAAAGTCCATTAAGTCCAGAAAACGTATTCAAACCATCTAGAAAATCTGTATAAACTAGACTTGTTTTTTAAGGTTGTTGATTGTCAAACACTCTAAGCAATAGAAAAAAGCCAAGCAGATGGTCTGGTGCTTCCATAGAAATGAGCGCTCGGTTCCAAGCTTGCTCTGTGCCTAATACTCTCCTGTTGCTCTGAGAGTTCATCTTTTTCAGATGAGGGAGATGAAGCCTTCGTATAGTTCGTTGTGGCTGGCAGCTGGAGCTTGAAGTTGTATTTCTGTAAGGTTAGATGTTATATAGTTGCAGAGATGCGTTCCCCTCCTTCTAGTACTGCTATCAAAGCTTGAGGAAAATCTTGGGAAGTTCCCATTTATTTGGTACGGTTCTCAGACTTCCCTTTTGCTCTCTCTTAAGAGTTTTGGAGAGTAATTCACCTATTTAGTACTTCTCTTTCCCTTAAGACGTAGTAAAGTCCCATTGAGGTGAGTAGGACTCTTGAGCGTTTTCTTTTTCATGTGTTTCCGAGGAGTAATGCCTCCTTACATCATTCTGGAGAAGGAATCGCCTTTTCTTCAGTAACTTCAGCAGAAACGTGGGGAAAAAAATCCTGGAGTTGTGCGTGGCTGATGATCTGCAGAAGCCATTGATTGTAACCTGCAGTGAAACTGCACGTTGCCAGGGGCTTCCTTCCAAAGTGGTTTTCTCTATAGGACTAGTTAAACCCACACAAGGTTAGTTTTCTTCCTGCAAGGTGCAGTTTAATGTGTTATTGGGCTCTGTATTCCCAGTAAAAGGATATAATTGTTTGGTCAGATCTTAGTCTGAATCTATAAAGAAATCAGGAGAAAGTGGTTGTTTATTTTCATACCTAGTTATGATTGCAGCATTATCGGTTGGTTGGTTTGGTTTTTTTTGTAAAATGCCTTTTCAAGATTGTAAATTTCAAAGTAACCTCATTCTACATATTTTGAAAACTCTAAAGGAAAATACTTGTATTGATATAAAATAGAACCTGCCTGTCAGGGAGAAACTGATAGAAAAAGGTGTTCTGCCTGGCAGATCTTCCAATGGAGTATTTCAGGAAATGATCTGGTAGTAATGAGTTTAGATACAGAGTTCAAAGTGCTGCGCACGAGTGATGAGTGTTCCTTGTGCATTTATGTATTTAACTGGAAGTTGGTACCAGTAGTAGGATTGGCACCAAAATCTTCCCAGGTTGAAAATGTCACTAACTGCAAAAATAGACTTAGTAAGCTGGATTTCTGTATACAAATTCAGAGCAATCTTTTCTTGTATCTGTATTGGGCTAGTTAATTTGAATAGTGCATGTTTTCAACTTTGTTTTAGTCAAAATAGCCACACGTTGCAGTAGGAGAAATTTCAGATCAAAGAGGAGGAGGAACTTTTACCAGAAGTGAACTGAAAACAGTAAAACCATTTTTTATGTCTACCAAGAGAATAACCAATTGTCTCAGTTTTGTTTTTTTTATTGTTGAGCTATAAAAGAACTGAATTCTGTTATTTGTTGTTTCTGGGCTGGGTGTATATATAATATATGTGCCTCTGACAAGCACATTCACAGTTTTGCTCCCTGTAGTTGTTCACTGAGTGGTGTTTTGGTGTTGGATGTTAGTTTAATTTGAGTAAATTTAATAAGAGAACGAACAAATCTAAAGATCAAGAATTCTGAGACAAGGTTTCAGTTGTGTACGTAGGTGTGTTGCTCAACTCAGTGTTTTTGAGGAATCCATCCGTACTAAGGAAAATTCGTGATGAGAAAGAAATGAAGCAAACTATTTATTTAAGCAGATTCCCCAGTTGATATTGCAAAGTACCGGATTTAGATACGCTTGCTGATTGTGAATTAAGCCAGCTGAAGATGTTCTCATTCCTTTGCAGTTCTGTGTGTTTTAGCAAAACTGCTGGTGCTGTTTGTTTCTCTGGTGACTCTCAATCTGTCTGAATCTGCCTGAATTGCTTTAACATGACTTGCAGTTAATTTGCTTCTCATCCCTGAAGTTGTCCGAGGGAGGCTGCCAAGCTGACTGTCTCCTAGCAGACCGTGCCTCTGGCAATCGCAAGTAGCCAGACCGAATCTTATTCCAAATAACGCCGCTTCCCAGTTTCAGGGGACTCTTAATAATATTACAGGCTTGACCGTAGTCACTCGGTTCTCTGTTGAATAACTATCACCAAAACAGCATTTTTATTTTTTTTTACTGAGAAGAGACATATGTGCTTTTATAATAATACAAACAGAAGAAGGATATAAATACATGGAAACGCATCACAGAAAAACTCACTGACTCGCAGTAAAATTTAAAATATCTGTAAGGCAGTTTTGTTTTGAAACATGACCGTGCAAAGTGGAACTCCACAGATGAGTTTACTCTGATACACTGAAGAGATTTGGTGACTTTTAAAAGCTCGCTTACCACAACTATTACTCCTGGCACCTGAAATTGAGTTGTTTCCTATTTCTAGTACGTGAGTTAAATTTCATTTGCAGTTGTGCAATGTCACTGCAGATCTTTGAAGCGATAGTCACTTGGCTCTTATCAGCTGCTTGAGCAGGGATCTGGGTTCGGTTTGGCTCTAGGGCTGCGAGGTAAATGCTGCAGGAAATGGAAGAGATCGGATCCCGGGGCTTCCCCTCCTTCTGCTTCCAACTCGGGCGATTATAAAGTCCTTCTCTGTTCACTTGCCTTGGCTTAGACAAAAATTGAAATGTCAGAGTAGAATTGTGCCATTATCTTCTACTGTGGTAACGCAACACAAACATTAAAGGATTTTGTCATTAACTTTAAATCACGTTGGTTACCATCTTTTAATTCTTCGATTTTTATTATTTCTAAGTAGTGTATCTGAAAGAAGGATTGGGAAGTGAATCTAATGGATCCACTGGGTTTTGGGTTTTTTTTTCTTGGAAGCCACATATTAAAAGCAAGATTTCCAGCGTTTTAGAAGGCTTATTAAAAAGACAAAATAAACTTCCAAGTCCTTACTAACGAATGCGACTGAAATTATTTCTTTCTAGTTTTCAGGCTGTTTTCTTGCTGCTGTTCATACTTTGGAGTGTTTTTTTAATACACAGGTAAAAATGATTTAGATGTTGAGAGGAGAGAAAACCTGCCAACTTAAATGTTGGTGTGTAGAAGTTATGAAATGCCTGGTTACTTCAGTCAGAAGGAAATGTCTTTGTCTTAATAATTTTGCTAATAGAGACTGATCATACCTATGGATACTATGGCATGGGAGCGTTTCTGGTGACAAAACCTTCCAGCAAGTCTCAAAACTTCTCCTTACTTAAAAGATAAACTTAGTATTTGCACTTGACGATGAGCTGTGATTGTATCGGGAATCCTATAATTGGAAGTACACACAGAAATGTGTCAGAACACCTGGTATTATGGTCTGAAAACTAAATGCTGGTGCTCTCTTTCCTTAGAAAAAAAGGCAATGCAGGGAACGTGGAAAATTACGTAGAGCATGGTATACTGTGCCAGCCTACTTAAGGAACGGCTCTGGAGCGGAGAAGCAGCGAGGGGCGGCGATTCTCCGTCTGTGGCTGCCACGAGTGAAAGTACAGATGGGACAGGTTCTACCCTCAGACAAAATACAACATTATGTTTGAAAGTTGCACTTTGGAATTTTGAAATCCCCTCACTTACCTGGGGGCTTGAAATTTCAATGCAAGAGGCTACGCAGAGCATGCCCAAGTCTACTTTGTAGCGAGCAGGCTATTTTTCACCTTTATTTAAAGATTAACTTTGAAAGTAGAAAGGATGTTTCATTACACACTTTCCCTTGCATCTTAAAAAACCATTCTGAAATCTTAGTGACACATTCGCTAGTTTACTTTGCAGGGCCCAGTACAAGTCATGGCAAAATATAATAGATTTTTTTCCTTTTTTTTTGGTGGATGTTTGGAGGAAATGCCTGTTGTTTTTTGGTTGGAAGCCCAAGTCCATTTGTGTGGGTGGCATCGATAGACAGTTTGCTGCACCTTTCCCCATCGACTGTGAATTGCACCTGCTCGTTTCCCCTCCCCACCCTCCTTCTTGCCCACTACAGTAAAGAATATTTACTCCAGAAATTGCCTTGACTGAGGCGAGCTGTAGCCTACTAAGTTTATTGTGTTTTAACTGTTTCTATGTAATCCCAGGAAAGGTTTTAACTCTAAGACCAGAAGTACTTTGTAGAACTGAGATTTAGATGAATGAGGACTTCAGATGATTTTTGAACTCCTGGTACTACAAGAACTCCCTCTAAGTAGCTCCTGGAAATGTTAATACTTACACGATCTAAAGATGCTCAAGCCCCAGAGTGATGGTTGTATTCTTTGGGCTGCTTTACGTACAAATCTGCTTTAGGTTTGGCAAATAAAAGCATAATGTGCCATAAAAGGGGTTCAGTAGCGCCTTTGGTTTAGAATGAATCATAATGAAAATACAGCACATTAAATATAGGAACGTCCTTGCCAAAATGTCTGTGAAATAGACATTTGGAAGGGAGCAGTAAATAGATTATTTAGCAGTCCCTGAGAGATGCTGCTGTTTCGGGGCAGAAAGGTTTTGTGTTTTTAGAGGGACTGCACTGTAATCTGTTCTATCTGTAGGGTACTCGCTCTTCTTTTTTTTTTTTTAAGGGCATTTTTAAAAACAAACAAACAAAACAAGTGCCCTTTGAAACTTTTGGCAAATTGACTAAATTAAATAACTGCCTTTACTATGGGAGGATCTTTGTACCCTGGAAGTAGAAAAGTATTAGAACACCACAAGTTGAAGGTGGGATTTCACTCTTGGAATGAGCTGTGTTTGTTTCCTGAGGCTGATACTGGGCACCTTGGGTTAAAATACAATTTCTGAATAATACTGTGTGCAGGCTGCTTTAGTGAGAAGTGTGTGTTTAGGCCTGTTTTCTTCACACTGTTCAATTTTTGTTCAAAGACAAGCATCATACCTTCTTTAAAAACCTGTTGAGAAGCCTCTTGATAGCTTCACGTGAATTAAATCTTCGAGCAGAGCATGTTTCTACAGAAAGGCTGGAGATTTCAAGGTAGCTCTTCACGTCAGTGCGGTGCTTCAAAATAAACATATTGGGCTCTTAAAGTTATTTAAAAAAATTATTTCAACAGTGTAAATTATTTATATTTCTCCTTAGCTACTGTTAATGGCAGGCTATGGTATTTTTGCTAAGTGGTTGTTTTCAGCAAGCTATATTGATTTTATTTTTTTTTCTTTTAATGTAACCTCTAGTGTAAATTTGTTTCGTGTCTATTTGATTTCCCCCCCTTCCCCGTTCTGGATTGAAATAGAATAATTACTTCTTTCAGAAACACAATCTCTCCCTTCAGTGTGGCTCCTTTTCCTTTAGGATTCATGTCTGCCAAGGAAAGGACATACTGTAGAGAAGGGAAATAGAGTCCTTCTTTTCATTATATTTTGAGACACCTTTCCTGTTGCTGTTTCTCTGTAGAACTTTTCCCCCACCTCTCGTAATGTATCTTCTGGGAGAAAAATGGGAAAGAATGTCTTAAAATAGTGCTACTGTTTTTCTTACCAACCCAGTTTATTCCTTATAATACTAAATTTTTGGAGCATGACGTGCTCCCCTTTTACTTGGCTGTCTCCGGCCTACTATAGGAGCTTCAGAACTGCTGAGGTGCTTTTGGTTTAGAAACCTGCATTTAGCTTAATGGTGATGAAGTATAGCAATTGGGGGAGGACAGGGATATTTGAGTGTCTTTCAATACTCTTTTTAAGTCTTTGTTCAATTACTGTTTGTGTCCAAACTAGATTTTCTTGATGAAACGAACCTTTGAAACGTCTTTACTTAATTGTGCGGTTCGGGTTAACTTTCTGTTCTTACGGAGTAAGAATAGTTCTTGTTTATCTGAAGAAAGCCACTTTTTCTGCTTGGCACTCGTAGAAGCTCTTGAAGCAATTGGAACACATTGATCAGTTGTGGCTAATTATCCATTAGAGCTTTGAAGTTTTTATTTGCAGAGGTTACACTCATTACAGAGTAAGCCTTCTGAGCTTTATTTTTGATTTGTAAGTACAACAGTGGTGCTTAGTGCAGAAATGGCTTTGATTCTTCCTATAGTATATTCTGTTGTATCAGCCCTCCGGCTTGTGCAGAATTTTGGAGACATTTTCTTTCTTTAGGCATTTTTTTATTTCCTCTGGAAAAGGTTAATTTCTAGTTAAATGTATTAAAAGAGTTTGTTCTCTGTTTATTCAGTCGCTTGTAAAGAGCGTTTTCCCACGAATTTCTGTCTTCTGTATTTCAGTAATTATGTGGAAACGTTTGTACCTTTTTTTAAGTGGTCTTGTTGCCTTGGAATTACTTAAATTTGTCTTTGACCTCCGTGAAGTGCTTGGAAGAGGTTTTCAAATCTTATTACAAGTGGTAATAAAACACCTGCCGTCCTCTTAATGGGATTTTAAAAATTTTATTTCTAGCTTTACACAATCTTTCCTCCTGTAATAAAGGATGAAGTAAATTGGAATTATTCCTGGGCATTTGAGTGTTTTTCTTTGAGTTAGTTTACTACTGAAGAGCCAGGCACTCTAAACGCTTTGTGAATCTGTTGGGGTGGGCTTTTGTTAGAGCAGTGATATTAAAGAGGTGGGAGAGTGGAGACTTCCAGCACAAGACAGGCTTCCTCTGAATGCTGCTAACCAGATCATCATATAATTCTCAAAACTGATTCTTGAAATGGTAGGTTTTTAAGGCATTCTTGTTACTCACTGATTTTAAAAGTGATTATTTTTAAATTAGGTGGGGTTTTGGTCAAAATTCCCAATCTGCAGATTGGTTTAGGTGAGGAGCTCTCACCTCTGCTACGATAATGGGATTGCCACCATTCTTGCACTGAAACTGAATTCACTCTTTTTTTTTTTTTTTTGTAACGCCACTGGCTTTCTGCCATAAAATGATTAATCTTTTCCTTGCTTCTCCATCTGTCCCTCTGGCATATACATATCGAGCACCATGGTGACTTTCTTTTGGAACACGTTACTATAGGATGAAATAGTAATTAGTAGAGACTTAACTTTTCTTTTTGTCAGTAAACAGATAGAAGATGATGCCAACATAGTAAAGAAAAGCCTGTCTTTTCTCACTTCGCAAATGAACATGAATTCCCAATGGACCTGTCTTTTATGCTTCTCTGAGAGACTTAATCGGTCAGGTGGACCTTGCTTCGTGTCAGAGATTTGTGTTTCATACCAGGGGGAGATAAGAGTCCAAAGTGCGAAGTCCTCGGCGTGTGCCTGCCTGGAGAAGCTGCTCTTTCGTACTGAGCGTGGATCCGAGTGGTGGCAGTGGCACACGGCAACCGAGGAGGGATTAACTCCAGGTGGTTGGTGCCAGATCACAATAGCTCTGGAACTCCTGTGTGTGTTACACGCATCTGGGAACCGGTGGTGAGGTGGTGCAGATGGCACAGCACAGGTCTCCCTCTCGTGTTGAGTTACCACGCTGGAAAGCCTTTTGAAAGCAGTTCTGTCCCCTTTCACTGCTAAATACTAACAGTGTTAAAAGCAGTTGAGTTGTCCATTGGTCTGAATTTCTGACGTTCCTCCATCACTTAGAACAGATCTGCTCTTGCACTCACAGTACTTTGTATACTTTAATTGATAACTCCCCAGTGTCTGAGAAAACTGACTGCTCAATTTCCTTGTCTTGAGAGGAAGAAAAATCAAAAGGAAGAAGGTTAAAATTCTTTAAGCCAAGCAAACTGGCACGTTTCTTCGTAGCAAAAACATTTCAATGGATGGGAAGAGGGACAAAATACCGAGCTTTTTTAACCAAGTTGCTTGTTGAAAGCCTGCAATTGAAGTAGGTGTGGTAATTTGACAGGGCATTTGAAGGCTTAGGCCAATAATGGAGTATTAAGTTGGCTGGTTTTGGTGAGGCTCATTGAAGAGGAAAGTAAAGATTTGCGCGGCTTGGTGGCAGCAAGTACAGAAGAAGTTTCGAATCGTTCCTGTCCTGTAGTGACTTGCGACAGTGATAGCTTGGAGGCAGGAGCAGTAAACCATTTCTGTATGTTATATATATAATATACCATTATATTTCTGTATGCCGAATCATTCTGTTCATGAGAACCCAAAGGATGCTTCTTGGATCTGTGGGTCATAGTGGGAAGTGCAGAATTTCCATTTCATGCCAGCTTGCTTTTTTATTGAGGGGGGTGGGGAAAAGAGAGACAGAGAAGTGTCCCCAACGTGTCGGTCATGTAGTAGAGGATTTTGCATGAAGCATGTGAGATGCTGAGTAGCAGTGGCTCTAAAAAGGTTGGATTATTTACGTTGTTCTGTCAACCTACGGCTATCGTTTCTGGTAAAACTCAAAAGTTACAGCTCAGCCATTCAGAAAAGTGAATTTTGAAAGGAGGAACTAGTTACCGTCTCCTCAGCATTCAGTGTGTTATTTCACACTGGGTTGTTTCAGCGATACAACAGGAAGACGTAGGGGGAATGTCCTTCCTTGCAAATACAAGGGATTTAGAAGAAAGCAGTAGCGAGTGACAAATATTTCTTACTAGAGCATCACGTACTTGTGAGCAGGCAAGCTCTCACGTATGCAAGTCTTCAACACCGCTGTTAGTTTGTGAAGATCTGGCCTTTTATCAAAGCAGATCATATCTAGTATGTCTCTGCTCTCTCCTTAATTGACATGCATGTTCTGTTCTCTGAAATAATTTAAATTACTAATCTGGGGCTTACAGTTAAATTGATTTTAGCTTTTGTACCATAGATTCAGGTCCAGAATAACATAAGGATGGTGGTGGCTCGCTGAAAGGCTGTCTTTGCGTCTTCCTCCCATAACAATTTTGTCAGATTCCAAGGTATGGGAACAGTTTGGTGGGGAAAAAAGGCTCTGCCCTTCCTATTTTTCTATTGTCAAAACAGATGCGAGAGTGCCATAAGCAGTAGCTTGGCTGTGGATCCTCACGCTGCCGCTACGGAGGCTGCAGTTCTTCACCGCACCCCTCCCCAAGGGTCTTCTAAGCCATTTCCGATCGTGCTTTCAGCTCCCTCCCGTGTCCTCAGATAATCTTCCTGAGGTGCTGACAGGACGAGGCTGGCAATAACGGGGGCTCGCGGATACGCTGGCCGCTGTGAAACGCGGTGGGGAATGGGCAGAGGTCTTTGTGCCTTTTCTTCTTGGAGATGTTAATCTGAGTGTCATAATCTCCCCCTCTGTCTCTCTACTCAGCAATCTTAGGAATTTAATTATCTGTGACAGCTTTAACAAAAAAAAAAAAAAGGGTCAAATTGACCAGTGATTTCCAAACTGATTAGAGAAAAATTGATTTGAGGAAAGGGGGAGGAGATGGGACAGTGATTGTGACAGCGCCGTTGCTCAAGCCCTGTTTCCTTAGGATACCTACCTAACACCACAACTGGGTTTGTGATCCTGCAATCAGCCTCCGTCTGAAGAGGCAAATTAATTGCTGCTGGATCGAGTGAATGAATGAAATTGTGTCTTGCAGCCCACCCTGGCTCCGATCTTGTGTCGTCAGGAGAGCAATCAGCTGAAGTTGCTCTGAGCCACCCTCAGTCTAACAAGGTTCCGCAGCTCAGAGGGGGGACACGATAGTTTGATGCAGTTTTTGGCTCCTGTTCTGCACCTCTGCCTGCCTGGACTTTGAGACTTGTCTCTGGGTTTGGTTAATGGGCTTGGCAGCTTGGTCAAGGTCTTAGATCATTTTTGTTTCCTGAGAACTTTTCCTTCTCACCTTTCTGTGTTGCCTCTAGACAAGGCAACTTCTAATTCCCTTTCTATTATTAGGTTCCATTTTATGGAGAATTAAGCATGTGAAAATGACAGTGATACAAAGTCAGAGATGATACCTCTGATTATAGGCCATATGGCTTTTGTGAATTAATTCCTGTTGATTAGAAGTACATGCTATTTAGATAAAAGATTAGATTAAGAAGTTCCGTGGTATTTGGTCACTTACATTTTTTAATAGTTTTTACTTTGAAACTAGAGAACTTCAGCTCTTACCTGTTGATACATTTTTGCTGAATAGAAAATACTCGTGTTACAACATTTCTGTTCCCAAAGTCGGTACTTTAGGGTCACTTCAGTCCTTGCCTCAGCAAGATAAGCAAATTAATAAGCTTAAATAGTAAGCTAAATAAATTAGGCTGTTAGATTGCAATTAGATTGTCTGTTTTAGCCATCGTGCCTTTTAGTCCTTTAAATAGCTCTTGAGGCCTCTCTGAATCCTGTCAGTTTTACGTACTGTTCATGAAGAACTAATGCAGGGTGATCATCACCATTACAATAGCATTCACATCAAGCCAAATGCGGAAAGATGTCGCTTTACGCTTACCCGGTCGCCTTCTCGTACCTCCTGTCATATTGAGAGCTCACATTTGTTGTTCAAGCACTTTGCAGATTCGCAGCTTTCGAAGCCCAGCCAAGCTCGTCTAGTCTGCTTCCTTTCTTTCTAGGGCTGTTTTCTAGTTAAAAATCTAGTAGGTACCGAATTGAATATTAACGATAACTATTTTTAGTTTACAGGATTGGATCATAATCAGATTACTTCAGCCAGGCTTATTTTCCCCTGAACCCATGCTGCTTTGAGCTGATTCCTGTATCAACCTTTCCTTTTTCTGCCGTCAGGCCAGTCCACATCTGGTCCTATTGGTTTGTTTTGGTTTTAAATACTTGGCCAGAATAACCTTCTTCCATTTTTGTACAGAAGAGTCAGCGCTTCAAAACTTAATGAAAAACAACATTTAAGTTAAAGATGAGGGTTGGGTTTTTTTTTTTTCCTGGACTAATCTGTTTGGACCAACTAATTTTAAAAAAATAATAATAATAAAACTTAGCATTAATTTTCTGTAGGCAGTGGGGGTGCAAGATGGAAAACCAGGAGTGTTGTCAGAGGTAGGTGCTGCTCCTTGGCTTGTGCCTGTGAATGTGGGTGGTTTCTCTCTTGCGGGAAAAGTGACAGTGAGCTCAGCCTGTCCTGCCAGACCTTTTATTAAGTTTGGAAAGTGCAAAGCGGGTTGAGGCAGCGGAGGAGAGATGAGTTTCCCAAAGGAAAAGGGGTAGCGAGGAGCAGAAGTGTGTATGGTCTGTGGTTTATGACGACATATTGGAAGGGAAGCTCAAAAAGGGATTGTGAATAGGAAATGGCGTGCGTGTAACAGTGAATGGTTTTGCAGCGTGTTGTATTGGTTGTGTGTCCTGGGAGCCGTGGAGGAATATGCGGTAATGAAGTAACTCTGACTGCTAATAAAAACTTAAAGTTGGGAGGAAAGTTCAGGATTTATTTATGGCCCAGATGCTTTGTGTGCAAAGAGGGAGTAGCTCCCTGATGGTGAGCTAGAGGAAAAAGTACTGTGGGATGTCAGCAGTGATAAGGAAGGGAGGAAAAGAGTAAGCTTTAAAAATGGAAGAAAAGGCATCGTGTGAAGATCCAGTCAGGTATCTTTTAGATTAGATTGGTGAACTTCTTGTTTTTGTCGTATCAACACTGAGTCGCGCCATCAGATGAGGGATATAGATTTGGTCCCAGACTTGATCTATAATATCTATGAAACTCCAGGAACTGGAGGAAATTGAATTGCTGTTCTGCTCTGAAAACAACTAAAAAGCAAAGCAAAGAGAAGCGCCTCCCTCACCTGCTGCTCAAAACATGGCAGTGGGGGTGGCTTGTGTAGTCCAAGGCAGCTAAACAAAGGGTTTAAGTTTGGTTTTTTTCAGCTCAGAAGTTTTACATTCCTGGACTTGTGAGAGTAGAGCGAAATACCCTGTTTCCTGTCCACGCTCAGTAATAGATTCCAGTATCTTAGAGAGTTGCCATAGTGATTAAAAAAGGGAACAGAACCTGCTTGTCTTTCTGGGATAGCAGAATTATTGAATTAAATGCATCTTTTCCATTAAAGGAGAGTAGCATTATCATATTTCTGAGAAGAACTGTTTTAGAGTAGAAATAATGTGCTTAAGCTGGTGTCCTGCATTAATCCCGTTACTTCTTCGGGAACTTCTAGCCTTGGCTTGTGGTTCTGTGCTGGGGGGGCGGTTATAGCCCCCCTGCATCTCCCCCACGGCAGTTGATGGAACCGCTGCCTAGAAAACACTTTGCTTGTGGAAAAGTCTACTTCATCAGAAGTCTCTGCAGTTGTGACCGCAATGAAACAGGCAAGAAGCAGGAGTTGCACAAAATTGTAACCCAGAAACACGAGTGTAAAACGTGAGTAGCCAGAGGAGGAGGTGGGATGAAAGGAGCCACACCAAGATCGGGTGCAGAGAACGTGGCCTGTGGAAAGTGGTGGTTGTGTCAGGCAGAGAAGAAAGGAGATGAGCTGATAGAGAGTAAAAGACAACAGGGGAGGGGGAACACCCTTAAGTTTAGAACAAGATAGGAGTGAACCGGAACGTAACCCAGGTTTCCAGAGAGGAGATTTCTGCTTTTGTGGTAAGGGAAACACACTGGCCATCACGCTGATATGTTGAAGCTTGAGTAGCCCGTGGTACAGACCTGTGCCCATTTGTTGCAGCTGGAAAAAGGAACAACTCACACTGGGTTGCTTTTTTGCTTTCATTCCTTTCAGGAAAGTAGATTTAACAAACTTTAAGCAAAATACAGGTCTTTGTGATGGCTCAGAGTCCCATGTGAAAGTGACCATTCTTACCAGGTTGCTAACTCCCGTGTTCTTGCTGGTTTATCTTCTTTGATGACTTGTAATTATCTAGTAATCTTCCCCTGAACTACCTAATTTGGGATCAGAGTTCTGTTTCAGAAATATAAAAACAAAGGTCTTCTGAGTATCTGCTTTTCCCCACCTGCCCCCTCATTTCACACAGGAAAAAACCTGGGGGCAGAGGCAGGAGCCGCAGCGCTTGAGCCTTCTGACTTGTTTGCTTGGGAGCCGCTGGTTTCAGTTTGCAGAATGAATAAGCGGTGTAAAATCTTTACTGTGTATATGCTCAGTCATCTCATTATATTTGCCAGTCGTTTTTTGAGATTCCAATTAGTGGCGTAGATAAAGTTTTACGGAAGGTCACCTGATCTTAATGTTCAGATAATTAACCGGCATTTCCCGGTTAATGCGCACTCGGACGCCTTTCGGTGTTGCATTTGCAGGGGATCTGCCTGGTCTTTCCTTTCCTTCCTCCTCCCGTGTGTCTCCTTCCCGGTGGTGAGGAGCTGCCGGTGGTTGGTTTTGCTGGAGTCCCTCCTTGGCTGCGCTGGCTGGAGGCGGACGCTGCCGGAATTAATGCCGAGAGCTGCTCCTTGGGTTCCCAGTAATGGCTCTGAAACACTCCCGGTCTTAATGGTGTTTGGCCTCAGATTCTGTCTCTAAAACTCCTCGTCGATCCCAGCCTTGGTTGAATACTGTTATAAATAGCGAAGAGTAGGTTAGAAGCAGTTCCTGTGCTGTGTTGTGTACTTTTCCTGGTCTCTGGAAATCATAGTCCTGCTAATAAGCTTAACTCCTCTGAGGCAAAACTGAGTTTAAAAAAAAAAAAAAAAATCCTGAAACTGCGAACGTCTATGAGCCTTTAATAAACTCGTCTTGTGTATGGTCCCTCCTGGTTTTTGTCTCCATATTCACTTCAGGGATGGCCAGATAAGAAAAAAAAGTCTTTCCACCTTTTCAGATTTTTTTAATTTTTTTTTTTTTTAAGGTGGACTTCAAAGAAAAAAAAAAAGTCTTTGGCAATTTGTTTCAGTGGCAGTAATTTGCAAAAATGAAGAGTAGGTTAAAGGGCATGTCTAATGTTTTACAATCTTAGCAAACTATCTGCCTTTTTTTTAAAAAAAAAAAAAAAAAGTGGTAGCCTGATGTAACTCTTCAGCCTTAGGTTCCTTTCACTGACTGAAGCGCAGCTTTGGGCGTTGAAATACCATGTGGCGAGAGCAGGTTTAAAAAAAATACAAGGTTTCAAATAGAAGCTGCATTGCTTCCAGCTTGATTTCAAAGCACAGCAAGGCATTTCTTAAAATTTCAATCAAGTGTATTACTTAATGACCACCTAGAAAATGAAAAATTATCCTCATCGTATTAAGCTCTCGGTTTGGAAGGCTTGAAAGGTTTGCTTTGTTGTTGTACTGAGTTGTAATATGTTTAATAACAAGATCTATTGAAAAGGAAATATTAAAATACGATAAACCAACCATGTGGTATCTGTTAGAATTGCAGTTCCTTGCTGCTTTAGGGATGTTCTCGTGGTTTAGAATTTCAACAAACTTAAATTTTCTGTTCTTTTTCTTTTGAGACTGAAGTACTTGTAATACTTTTTCTAAAAATTTATTTTTAAGCATTTTTCCTTTGAGAAAAATTAATCTTTCCTGATAGTAAGACGAAGAACACATCTCCCTTTCTTTTGGAGCAAGAACTTAAATTTGGTGTAAAATTTGCTTAGCGTTCTCACTGCCTAAAGAAAATCTCTCTTTTGCTTTTTGAAAATTTGGCTGTGTTTTAAGATTCTGCCAGAGGCTTATACCATTACGTTGCGCAAAGCTCGGCACATTCATGTCCCTGATGGCTGAATATGCTCCATCCTTAAGCTGTGAGGTCTAAGGAGGACTTTGCAGAGCTGTGGAAATAGGTTTGTGTGTTTGCAGCGTTTTTCTCTCCCAGTTTGGGCTCACTGCTGTGCTTTCCCAGTGGTGGGGGTGGCTGTAGGGCCCGTAGGAAGTCGTAGCACGGTGGTGGTTGCCAGAATAGTCAATATATTATTCAGTTTAACAAAACTCCACCAAACCTGCAAGCGAGTTCAAAAACAACTTGAAGGACCATGTCCTTCTGCAGACAAACGAAGTTGGGGATTTAGACACAAGGGAAAACTGAATAACAGCCAAACAGCTCACGTTGCTATTTCTGGCCTCCGAAAGGTTTAAATAGTCGGTCATAGGCTGCTTTCTTAGAATCTCACTTTTAGATTCAGAGGTTTTCTTCACTGTTAATCTGATGGACCATCATGTTATGAATGACTAGCTGTAGATATCTCATGATCCTGTCTCGTACCTCGTCTGAAGTAGTGGGCTAAGATGAGTGTGTGAGTTTATTAAATACTTCACTATTAATTCTTCATGGAAAAGCTGTCAAAATACATGGTATAATAACTAATAATTAAAAGCCCTGATTTCTTTGAACGTACAGTCCTAAAAACCAAACAGAAATATAGAAAATAAAATCTTTGGTATTTGTGCAATGTAATAGTAGCCAGTACCGCTTTTCATTAAAAGCTGTCTTAATTACTAAGCTTTTAATGGCTATTAAGCAATTGGGATTTTTTGGGCTCATACGCTATTTGAATTATTCAGTGTTATGCTGGAACACAACATACGTGATAACTTCTTACTTTGTCCGAGTAACAGCTTTTCTCTTTTTTTTTTTTAATGTGTGTATAGTGGGTCAGATTCTTCTGTAAAAAATACAGTATTTTGTCCAGTAGAAAAAGGCCAGAATCTGGCAGCGTCACTCCGCAGGGGACAGGTTAAGGGAGTATGTCCCAATGTAAAGCCACTCGGAGTGCGGCTGGGCCAGGTCTCTGAAACCCCAGCGTACAAAGTACACGCTGACAAGAGGACGAGGCACAGTCAAATTGTGTTTATTGGACTCTGCCCCGACGTAATTTACTGCTCTTAACCAGTGCTTCGTCAACTGGTCGTTCAATCCGATTCCTGTAAGCACGGAAAAGCAACCACTGAGCAATTAGGAGGCTGTTCCACCGATAAGCTGACGTGTGCGGTCCCTCTTCCAGCCGCGAGAATAGTGCTCTTGAATCCCTGCTGGTAAGGGAAGTGAAAAGAGCAGGACCATGACAAACCAGCGTGTTGTGTAAGGAAGGGCTGGAGAGGTCAAAGGAAGGGGAAAATAGGATTGAATATTTCGAATAAAGAGTTGCTCAGTGGTTGGTTTGATATTTAAGACATTCTGACAGGTGATAAAGTCATCAAAAATCCTCCCCGTGCGGGACAGGGGGGAGCACGAACGTGATCTGTCAACTTTTATTTCCCCTTTTTTGGAGGGAGGAAGGAGGGTCCTACTCTTAGTCGTTCTCTTTGAAAGAAGTAAATTCCTGCTAAAATGTCTGTTCGGGACCTTTTATCCAGAGTAATATTAACTGGCTCAAGAAACAGAGATTACACCACTTCTCTTGGGAGATTGTTCTCGAGGCGAGCTTGCTCTTTGGATAAACAATGTTCTCTTTACTTTTTTGGGGGCAGTCGTATTTACGCTTGCTATTCCTAAGGAGTTTTGGGGGTGTAATTTGTCAAGGGTGTCAGCATTAGATAGATGTCCTTTTGTTCAGACATTTTTCCTCAAGTACCAAAATATAAGTAGATAAGCATTTGCTAGATGCCTTTATATGTTCTGCCCCCCCTCTATTTCTAGCCTGTGTAAAAAGTCCTGTTTTCTGCACAGAATGCACAAAGTGTTACAGGATTTGGGGTTTGTTTGGTTTTTCGGAATTTTGTGCGGCGTTGGAAAAAGTAATTTCTGTCGATGCAGATTGGGAAGAATAATCCTTTTTTTTTCTCCTTTGCGTTTGCACAGTGATTTTGTAAGTTAAGTTGCAAGACTTCAGGCACACACAGTTGTGTAAATTTGTAAAATAGTTTTTAAGAATTTAGATTTGATTAAAGTTGTGAAATTGAGCGTTTAATATTGAGCAACTTCAACTGGAATTTGGTCTCTGTCAATGCAAAGGTGGATATTTGACATATGTTTTCTCTTTTTTCTTTTTTTTTTTTTTGTTCCCGTTGGAATCAAGGAAATGATAATAATTTCATTCATTCTTTTTCCAGATGGGAATGGCAGGTAACACTAGTCCCTTTGGGCAGCCTTTCAGTCAAACTGGAGGGCAGCAGATGGGAGCTACGGGAGTGAATCCTCAGTTACCGAACAAGCCAGGCATGGCGAATAGTTTGTCTCCCTTTCCTGCCGACATCAAGAGTACTCCCGTCACCAGCGTGCCAAATATGGTGAGTTCTACCTGCCCGTTTCCCTTATTCCTGATATCTTGGGAGTGTATTTTAAATTCCTGGGTGATACGGTTTCTGCAACGTGAATGGACAAATACTCCCTGGTCATTTAAACATCAGATTTGCCCCATGATTCCTCAGACCATTCTTCAGTGTATGTTTTTATGCAGTAATTTTAACTTTCTAAGCAATCACAGCATTTTGTGATAAGGATTGCATTAAATCCTTTCATTTTGTCCGGTACGTTTAGTTCCAAACCAAAGATGAAAACGTTTTCTCTGTAAGTGTAGGTTTAAATTCCTAAATCAATTAGAATGTGTTGGATACATCATCAAATTCCTGAAACTAAATAGTGCCTTTCATATCCTTTGAATCTAATACAGTAAACACACCACAGCCTTCGCACTTCATATTGTGCATGATTTGCAGCTTATAAGTTTATGAGAATAGTTCTTATTAGGACATCTTGCCCAAGTTTGTAGTATTCCATTTGCTAGAGTTTTCTTTATGAAGTGAGATTAAATATTCCCATTTGTCTCAGTACCTCTGCGTATTAATCAAACTGCTTGTGTCGTTTCTATGGAAACTCCAGCTTGTTGCATGTTATATTCTTATACATGATAGCAGTTACTATAGAAACTTGTCAAACCTTCCATAAGATGCAAATTGCTTATTTTTTAGTTTAACTTGAAAACCAGCTATTTTTTGGCACAAGCAATGCTTGTCCTTCCATCGATGAGTTTACTACCTGCCTATCACTAACAGGGCTGTATGGGAGAGGGAACGGGATGTAATAAACTTCCTCTTTTCTTCTGATTTTAGAGGGAGGGAAACTAATTTTCTTTTAGTTACACTGTGAAATCTTCCTTTAACATCATTTGTCGTTTACTGCTTATGATTATGGAAAGGAGCTGGTGACTAGGATTAAGACCGTGTTCAGAATACCGCCTGCACTCGTGCAGAATATTTATAAAAGACAATTTGCTGCATGACTATTCTAATTTTGTTTTTAAAATACTTTAAGTTTGGATCAGGTGTAAAGCAAATGAATTATTGCTCTGATTCTGTGGAGAACCTGCAAATCTGATCAAAGTGTATTCATCTCGGGGGACTGGCTGATTCTGAAGCCTGATTTTGTCCCATTTAAATGTCAGGTTTTGGGAATCCTAAATCTTAGTGTACTCACTTACTAGTATAGGACGTAATGGCAGATAATTCAGGTGGAATAAAAAAGGTGTTTTCCGTCAAGGCTTATCTGGTGAGGAGGAAATAAAAGAAAAAAACTTTCAGTTTCCTTTCTCCCATCGTGTCCAAGAAACAGAGGAAAAGTAAGGGAAAGTTACTTTCCCAGTACTATCAACTGCGGTTTCTTTAAAATGTAAAAAATACAAGTTGTCTCCTGAGAGGACAATCAAAACCATCTTTCTTTGTTTCTCAAGTGTCAAAAGCTTCGTACGTCCGATATATCTTTTTCTCCCTCAGGGCAATAGGGAGAGTATTAACCATTTCATCCAATAGACGTGGGTACTGTCAAGCCAAAAGGTCTCAGCCCTGCTCATGGATCGTACGGTATTTTGAGTTCGAATGCGATCCTGATGGGGGTGGAACTTTCATCTTTAAAAACTGACGTTTCCATCTAAACATTTTTACTGCAAAGCCAAGAATTTTAAAGGAAACATCAGACTTGTTAAATTTTAACCTTTACTTGGCAGCAGTGAGTAAGGCAATGTAATTATTTGGTAATATTACATACATGGCCATATGCTATTCCTTCCACAGGGACTGTGCTTTATTTGGTGTACAATATGAGCGGTGCCCTCTAAAAGAGCACATAGTCAACATTTTGTCCTATTTTTGCTGCTCAGTGTATAGCCCTGGGCCTTCTTGACTGTACGTAGTAATACATTTCACTCAGCCAGCCCTTTCCCAACGGTCTTTTCCGTGGCAGTCATCACTGGAGTGGGCACATACTTTGGATTAGTTAATTTTCACAGTGCCTTTCTGAGATAAAGATGCCCCAGTTTTAAACGTGAGGCCGAGAGGCACAAAAAGAGTAAGACTGGAAGAATCTGCTGACTCAGAACTTGAGGTTTGTAGGCTCTGGCTTGCTAAAGACTTCCTCATTTCATGTGTTAAGGGTAAAATACCATTCACATGGGTTAGATGTGCGCTCCCACAACTCGTGGAAGTGATGTCCACGTCTCACATTGGGCAACTAAAATATGACCCAAATGACACTTGTGAAAAGCTGCTTGTGAGAGAGGCAGCTCCCCCGAGCGGAGTTGCGGTGTTGGAACCGTTACACCGTGCTTTTTTGCTGCAATCCCTTCTCCATTTCCTATGGCTCAAGATGCTTTAGGACCCTGAAGATGGGGGTTTGATTTAATGTATTTGGCCTTGCTCGTGGTCTGTCCCATCTCCTGGAGGAGGCAGGAGTGAAGTGGAAAAGGGCATTATGTTACCCATCTATCAAAAATGAACCTGTGGAGGATCAGTTCAACCTCCATCTACTACAGCAAGTGAAAGACCAGCTACATCGTTTTAAAAAGACCTCCAGGGTTTTTTGTGAGATGATTAGAACCACATATCGTGCTAAACCAGCCCTCTATACTACCTGTATCTAAAAGGGCCCCAAAAGTACTATTCCACTTGAGAAACAAACCCACGTGAATGGAAACGTTGGTACTGTGTGGCATCTCTGAGGCAGGAAACCAGATTTCAGCATGATGTTAAACACCTTGGTTACCACTAAGAATATCTAAATAAAAGAAGAGGAAATAAAGGTGAAGCTGTTGTCTTAAGACCCTTTGGTCCTGAAAAAGCGAAACATTTAAGACATTTTTTAAATTCTCCTTTCAGTCTTTTGCCTTTCTTTGTAACCTTAGTGTGCACTGCAAAAGTAAAGCAGAAGATGAGTATGTTTCTTATCCCACATTATTCTGAGCATCATTGTATGGGGCGCCCCCGTCCCAAACACTAGCCAGGGGTTTTTCTGCTGCCAGGCACAACCCTCACACTGGCAGCCAGGGTAAGTCTCTGCTGCAGCAGTGAATTGTTTTTATTAATCCAAATTCAGGCTGCCACTCTCCTAAGAACAACACGCTTTCTCTTCCCCCTGCCTCCCAAATGAAGTTGTTCTCGGAAGCGTTAGTGCATCTTCCAGCCCTTGTTCCAAGCGTGACCTTACACTAGACCCTGAGAAGCACATTTGGTTTAATCTCTTTAATTGGGAAAGAAGTAACAAACCTTATGGTATTAATATGATTAAAAGGTCAGCATTAAGGTATTAATTTTCAGTGCCAGCCAGATGGATTTATTTTTTTTGTTTGTTTTGTTTCCCTAACTATGGATCGGAACAATATATATTAACTTTTGCTTAGTGTGACTGTTAGAGAATACGATCGGTTTTCCTTGCAGAGTGGGCAGCTTGAAATCTTGAGCGACTGACTTGTTTCCAAAAGAAGGATGTTGGGACGTTGTTGGAAGTTTTGGTGACACACTACCGATATTCAGTGTCACTCCAGTTGTTGGATGCAGGATTGGCAGTACTGTGCTGCGGTGAGATCATGCAGGATCTCTGGGCTGCGGAAGGGAGCCGTGCTCTGCGCTTTGGCACTCAGCGCAGTGTGCGACCCGTACAGGAGCCAGGAGCCTCTGGTTTTCCCAGTCAGTACCTGGACTCTGGGATGTGCTGTTGGTGGGGAGGGAACCCCGTTAGACCTTTCCATCAAACTTACTGAAGCTTTGTGGTGTCTGCAGTACTACATATTCCAAGGGTGGTGATGAATGCTTTTGTCATGGACATACCAGTAAATCTGGTATTTCTACATGGGTTAGGAGTGCAATGTGTGAAGTTTGGCTCCCAGATGCCAGCTTGGTTTCACAGTTATCCTTATGACCAGCAGATGGAGTTGAGAGAATAGTGCTTTTTGGAGCCGAAGGAAATAGTTTCTTCTCAGTTCTTTTGCCTTGGAATTGGAGCAGCACATCTTCTCTTGCATTTTTTTCCCGATCTCTTATTAAACTACATTTTGAGTTTTCTGTTGGCGTTCTTCCCTGTTTCTCCATTTCTTTTTATGTCCCTTGGGTTTCTTTATTAACAGATTTCAATCAGAAGCGGGGAAAACGATGACTGGGGGATGAGGTGGGCCTTGCTGCAGACCTCCTAGAGAAAGGAAAAAAGCTTTAAAACTGGGAGGTCAGGTTTAATTAGAATAAGTAGAGCTGCAGCTACCTAAAATAGACAACTCTTATTTTATTTTAGAGACCAGAAATAAAAGGCCTTATGAAAAAATCTCTTTTGGGCCCTCACAGTGAGGAAGGCTTGCTTTCTTAACCTTTCCGTGATTTTTTTTTTTTCCTCTCTTGCAGCAAACTCAGTCTCTCTTTCACTGCAAGAAAGGTCTGTGACAGTGTGTGTCTGCCTGCCACCCTCAGCAGCCTCCCAGCCTCTGGTGGGCTTGTTCTTTGCTGTGCTCACCCTCCCCGTGCCTTTCCTGACCTGCGCTCTGAAAGTTTCTCTTCCCAGTGAGAAGTGAACCGTGAGGCATGTTCACTTCTCTTCCTTGGGAAAACCCCACGTGATTTTAAGTGGAGCAAAGCACTGGGAAAAGCTCTTGTCCAGGTTGTTTAGCCATGGTCTCCTATAGGAAAAGATCTTAATGACCTGGAAACAAACCTAACAAATAAAGTCCAGTGCTGGAGAAACTATGTTGTTATGTTGGGAGCAAAGCAGACATTCCTGTTCTGTCTTCGTACAGGAGTTCATCCTGGGAACGTGTATTGCTTTGAATGGTGGAACACTTTAATTTTTGCACTATCCATAAATAATAGTGCCAGGCTGGCAAAAGCAAGCTGAAAAAGAGGATCTGATCTTTCCTCAGTCCTCCGGCTCATGTTCCATTCTTCAGTCCTCCCAATATGAATATATGTGATGGAGAATATCTCTTGCCATTTCTTACTCTCTTCCAGCAGCTGAGTTGAAGTACTTCACAGCCAGCATGGCTTTCCTTCACTTAAATCTTCTTATTTGTCTCTTATCCACAGATTGGGTCATTCCTCAGTCTTAAAATACTCCTCTCTTAAAACTTTGTTCGCTTAATTTCCTGGGTGTGAGAGCTGGACTCTGCAGGTTCCTATGTCAAGCTTTGTTCCATTTTGTTGCTTTGAAACACTTCTTCATGTTTCCTGTCATTTGCTGGTCCTTCAAATCAGAAAGTTTATATGTACAAGGAGGTGAAAATCCAAAAATGTATCCAAGAAAGACTCGGCCTCTGGTTCCTTCTGCCTCTTGGATGAGAAAATGCAGGGTTATTGGGCACAAATGCAAGTGCTTGTACATCCACTTGTGTCAGCCTCTTCTGTGTGTGCTTGGACTTCTCCAGCCAACGCAGACCTTCACGTTCCTGGTGTCAGAAGGATTCTTCCTGTATGGATAGGACCAGCCTGTTCAGATCATGCCTGTTGAAGGTAACTGGTGGAACCAGAGAAACCACCATGCACGTGGAGAGGATCAGAGTGAATTGCAGAAAGTGTAAACTGGTTCTGTGTCGCTTTCACAGTGAAGATCTATCTGGTAGTCACTGGTTCTTTCTCAGTAAAGGGACCCTCAGGATCACAGTCAAAGCCTGTGATTGAGGGGGAACCGACGAGGTGTGGGTGCGTTTCACCCTACCTACTCATGCAAGAGTCTTAATCGATAGACTGGATGTGCCCATAATGTGGATGACAAGTTAAAAATCTCTTGTCACTGTCAAATAACATCCCTTTTCTAGTTGAAGATGTCAACAGACTGAGAAAAACCCCAAGTGCTACCTGCCTTCTGGTTAGGGTGAGGGAAAGCCTATGAAACAAACACCTCTATCAAAATAGTAATCCTTTGTGGTAGTGGATTCTTAATTGTCTCACAAAGGTCCGCATTTGATTACAAACCCGTCTTAAAGAATTAAAAGGCATTTTTTTAAATGCAGGATTTTTCCTAATACAGTGGCTCCAGAAGGTGGTGTTCTCTTACCAGGGAGAATGAAAGAACGTGGAAATGACTGGTCATTTCAGTAAAGTAAAACCTTCAGGGAACTTTGTGTCCATCCAAGTCCATGAAGATGAGATACTTCTGCATTTGTGCTGTCCAGAAGCACAGGAAGTTTTTACTCTGCAGAATAGGGTCAGGGTAGAACTCTCTTCCTGTGTGAATATATAGTTTCCATAACTTCAAATGGTATTAGTAACTGCTTTGCACTGTAGAAGTGTGTATTACTCTGTTTCTAGAAAACTGGTTGTTAACGGTTTGAGAAAACCCATAACAGTCTATTGTCGTTTAGACAATTATTCTCTCACCCGATGACCCCTCCCCACTCGGAAAGGGGAATTGGGGAACACAAAGAAACACAAGGGTTGAAATATAAATAGATTTAATAGACTAAGACTAAATAA
>JAOXJK010000069.1:16596720-16623301 GCA_025774025.1 Xenus cinereus | reverse complement strand
GGCAACCTGGGCCAGGCTCTCACCACCCTCACACCAAAGAAGTTCTTCCTCAGATCTCATCTCAATCTCCCCTCTTTCAATTTAAAACCATTACCCCTCGTCCTATGGCTCCACCCCCTGATAAAGAGTCCCTCCCCATCTCTCCTGTTGGCCCCCTTCAGATACTGGAAAGCTGTTGCCTTTTTAATCTCCTCTGTTGTGTACAGAGGGTGTAATATCCACCATGTCTTTGTCTTATATTTTTAATACTAGTTTCCTTCATTTGTTATGGCATTATTGGTGTGTCCCAAAAAATGTTAGTTGCATTTAGCTGTATTTAGTTGCATACACTATGGCTTGTAAAGGAGAAAGAATAGAGTTGCTCTAAAAAAAATGAGATAATTCAAAACCAGTTAACCAAGGAGTGACTGTAATTCTATGGCTTTTCCTTGTTACAGTTGCTCATTGTGCATCTTCGAGACAAATCATCTCCCACTGGAAGAATTGTACTCGGCACGACTGTCCTGTGTGCCTTCCTTTGAAAAACGCCAGTGACAAAAGAAATCAACAGCGTAAGTAGTTGTTTTACTGCTGTCACGATGGAAATTATACTGGTAAAATAAAGTTGATCAGGTGTGCAGCGTAGCAGTAAACTGCTACATTGTCCCAACAAACTAAATAGCTGTTTAATAATCTTGTATAAGGATTAATATACCAGTGAATTCTCCTTTCTGATCACTGAATGCAATTTATTACTTAAATACACAAGAATTGAAAAAGTAAAGTCTCAGATCCAGCATATGTTTGTTTTTAAAGGGTGTGGCAACTCCTAACTGGTGTTTTATTGTAAGGAAGGTCAATAGATCCCAGTTCTAACACAGTTTTGGATGTAGGTAGAGTTTTGGGGAAGATACAAGCTACTTCATTATTTTTCTTGCTTCTAGAAACAATTTACATCTACGTGCTAGTCATTAAGAATAATCAAAAATATTTGTAAAAAACCCAAAATCTTATGCACAGAAAGATCTGGTCTGGGTGTCTTAATCATTAAATGTATTTAATGCTGGTATAGACCAGCTGAAGTTCTGCAGATGAGAGTGGGTTTGCCCATGCCTGTTTTTTATAAGAGCGTAGCTGTTCCTGATGCTTGGGGACAGTCCATTTCTAGTGCATTTCTTCCCTCTTGCCCTGAAACAGAAAATACTGAACTCAAGTTGGGAGGTTTGCTTCTCATCAAATCCTTTGAAAAGAACATTTTACAGCATCGATGTAGCAGTGCTGGAAGTCTAAGTAACGTTATGCCTAAGTGTATTTAAATAAGGGTTAAGAAGTGGAAAATAGCTGGAGGACTTGCAAAGCTTGTGCATCTGAATTGTGTTGGAAGCATTCTGCTAATTTCCATTCAGGCTGAGACTGGAGTGAGGAACACTAATAAGTCTTGGAGGCTAGAGGAGAGCTCCTGGGTTAGGGGAGATTAAGGTAGAGGAGAGAGTCGCTGGAGTAGCCAAGTGTCCACATTATCTGTTGAGGATGCTCTCATAGTTTCAGGAGGGTGTTTTTTCCCCTCCAAAACTAAAAAAAAAATTGTAAATATAGAGCTACGCGGAGGTAAGGATTTTGATTTCATTTCACAGAACTTCTCCTTGGTAAACAAGATACATCTTGTCTGTTGAAAGTAGTAATTTGTTGTAAGTGATTAGTTATGTTTGGCCTTCAAAAAATGTGTTGAAAGCTTTGCCTTTTAATATGACATGGTCCATTTGTGCATAACATCCTTATTACACAGTTGTTATCAAAGTGCTAACAACATCTAGCACAACAGAATTGGTTTTTTTTCAATACAAGCTGCTGTAGAGAAGTAGTTTGTGCAGTATTTGTTTTTACGTCATTCATACAACTTGTCAAAAGAGAAGGCACTTGAACTAGAACGGTCCTTAAAATTAATTTCATTTTGGGATCAAATAGGCTGTTGTTTGAATACAACAGAATTATAATGGCTAAGTGTGGAGTTTGGCTCTCTTATTGCATGCGGGGGAGATAGATATGAAATCTTTTTCTTCTATTCAATTAATCAATAATCCAATGGTAGTAACCGTGAAAATTGGCAGTTTCTTGTGCTGAGGGGAAAGGTTCTTTGTTCTGGATTATGTCTCTGAGTCATGCACGTAACGCCTTGTGGTTTGTTTGAAGGTAAAAGATGAACACTAAAAATACTTGTTTGGCTGTATTAGGAAGGATACCCCTTTTTAGCCATTCCAAAACCTTTGTGAAATGGTTAACATTAATAAGTGCGTTAGAAAAGCCTGTGCCTGATCAGGTGAGAGCTAACCTAAGCTGGGTTAGTTTAAGACTTGAAGAAAATGTTGGCTCTCTTAGGAAAAAATAATTATAGCATCCCAATTAAAAAATTGGGAGGAGAAGGGAGTCTCTGTTTGGCATAATATGATGAGAATATTTAGAAAGGGAAAAAGAAATGAGAGGCATAGTGACCATCCCTACTTTTGTCAGGCTGTTGTCCTTACGGAATGAACGACCACACGATGGTCATTGAAGACCTTGAGTCTTAGAATGTCCCTTTCTGTGCTCGTGCCTATTTTACCATTGTTGTTTTGCGTCCTGTTGTGCCTGTGCTGGGCTTTCAAGTGGCTCCTTCAAAGTGTGTCCATCTTTTAGTAAGTTCTGCAGTCGAGCACGTGGGAAACATTGCGATCTGGTGACTTGCTTCCACCCCTCCCGTGTGCGATGGCTCCTGTGCTCTTTGTCACTATCTATTCCTGCTCCTTGGGGGATTCCCTCTGCCAGCCAAAAAAAGTTTTAGGTTATTACCATGGAGCTGTTTCTTTCCAGGTATCTTACTCCATGTTTTAGTGTTTTTTTTAAAGTAATCCTGAACTGTCTTTTATTATATTTGTTGATTGTAATGTGACTTGTGAATAGGACATGTTGGGACAAGTTTGAAACTTTCTGTTCCCCATGGCTCTTTCTGTCTGAAACCATGTCTGCCTCTGGGAGGATAAGGGGAAACCACAAAAAACAAAAGTTATTTTGGACATGCTGAAATACTAAGCTTTTCTTTTGAGTAGGCCAGTGACTCCCGTGTTTTGGAGTAATGGCTTAAAATTTGGTAGAAATGCTTTGGGGTTGGAAGGTTGTTTTTGTTAAGAAGTACTTCTTCCTCCCTGCTGAGCCCGTTACAATTTGAGTGATAAACTCTTGCAAACAGTTTTGATACATTTCCTACGTACTCTTGCAGCTCTATATAGCTATACAGTTATTTTTCTGAATATTTGTCTTGTCATGAACAGACTTGAGCTTCTTAATTCTTTCTTTCCTGACCTGGGTGGGTGTATATTGTGCCACCAAAGGCTCCTGGCTATCCTTCCAGAGGTGATAGGTGTGCTGTGCGCTGCTCATCATTTACTGTGGTCTGGACCACCCTCATGCAATGCTTGATGTGCTTCATTCCAGGATTTAGGCTCTAAAAAATCTTTGGGATCCCTGTTCAGCTGAGTGAGATTGGAAGGTGGAGTTGTGAACGTGGAGCTGGTCTCCCCTATATTTTTCCTCACAGGAAAATTTTAAATAAAATGCAGTGAGGAAAAAGCGGGATTGAGAAAGATGACTCTAAAAATCTGATTTTTAAAGAGGGCTGGGCCAGAAATTTGGGAGTATGTGGACTCAGGAATGAAGGGGGTGGGATTCTAATAAAGGAAATAGAAATAAGGACTAGGCTCTAGCTGGCCAAGGAAGGAGGTTATTGAGCATGGGCCGAAAAATGTTCTACCTGGATGGTAGAACATTTGGGACCTGACCATTTGTAGAGAAGGAAGAAGTGTGTTGTTGTGCAGAAAAGCGTGTTCAGAAAGAGTAGGCAGCAACTTCTTCACTAAAGCCCATTTCCTGTAAAAACCAGGCAACCAGGAAATCCAGTTTGCTTAAGTCTCGTGTCAGTAACTCTAAAATCAACAAACAAAATATGTCTCTTGTTTTTGTTTTTTTTTTTCAAGTGCTGGAAATGATACATAGTGGTGACCTATCAGCTCTCAGCTATTCCGCTGAGCCCTGTGCTGGATGGGTAGCCCACGGATTAAGAACTTCCATTCATTGACTAATAGGATGCTATAATGTGGAGGCTTTTAGTTTAATGCTTAATTTTAAAATGACGTTGGTGGTGAAGTTGAACACTGACGCTTCCTACCTTTAAGTTGCTCATAAAATCCTTCCTTACCCCATATTTGATTCATGATAGAGCCTTTAATTCAATGATTGTGTTACACATACCTCTTGTGTTCCTACCTGATTTGGGGTGTGGGATGGGCTTGTGCTGAGGTGAGTCAAGGTTACCGACAGAATTTTTACTCCAGCCCCTTTGAGCTAGAAGGGCTGTAAGGAGCAGAGCGAGGAGCTGCAGGACAGAGCATTTAAATGCTGCTGAATGAGTCTCAATTCCAGAATTTGGAAGCAAAATTAAAAATTTAGGTTGGGCCTCCCCAAAATGGGTTAACGTGTTGCTTTCACTGGGGTGGTCAGGTTAGAGGAGCGCTGGGCATTCATACTTAAAAAAGCATTAGGATGTCTGCATTTCAAATAAATTTTAATCAGCTGGAAGGGCAGAGGGGTTCCCCAGTAGAAGACATGAATGCAATTTCATTAAGGCAGCATTATCTTTGGACACTGAAACGGGAATCCTGGAGACGAGATAAGTGTTTGATCGTTTCGATTGCATACTAATGCATGTGCCCAGGAGGGTCTCATCAGGGCTGTTCAGGAAGTCCTGGGGCTGCTTAAATTCTCATTTGAACTTTCCCCTCTCAAGGTGCATAAACACATGTGAGTTTGTAGCAGTGGGACACACAGAGCTCAGTTGTCTTTAAAGCATTTAGAACTATAGAATTGTCTAGGTTGGAAGGGACCTTTAAGATCGTCTAGTCCAACCACCAACCTAACTCTGATAAAAACCATCACTAACCCGTGTCACTTAAGCACTATGTCATCCCATCTTTTAAATTCCTCCAGGGATGGTGCCTCAACCACTTCCCTGGGCAGCCCATTCCAAGGCTTAATAACCCTTTCAGTGTTAAAATTTTTCCTGATATCCAATCTGAACCTCCCCTGGCGCAACTTGAGGCCGTTTCATCTTGTCCCATCGCCTGTGACTTGGGAGAAGAGACCGAATTTAGAATGTGAACAGTCTTATACAGATTTGTCTTCATCCTTGTAGCTTCTGTCATGAGCTCATCAATGTCTAAAGCATCAGTTAATTAAAAAAAAAAAAATCACAGTAAATGTTCTTCATGTAGCAGTGGCCTAATGTGGTAACTTCTGTTTGTTTCAGTGCTGTATTTATTTTAATTTACTTGATTTCCTTTGGTAACTGCCACAGAAAGGATTGTGTTTGCACTTGATCTGTCCAGTATGGAAATTTAATACTCTCTCCCTCCATCTTCTCGATTGACAGATTGAGATAATGTCAAGCATTCATATAAAACCAATGAACAAACAGACAAAACCAAAAAAACCTTCAAAATCAGATTCCTGTTATTGTGAAAATACTCAATACAGTGTGCTATTGAGTTATAAGGTATTGGGAAGCTGAGGCCAAATAGTCAGAGTCACTCGCGTCCATGTTGTAAGTGGACCGCTGGCTGTATGAACACAATCTGTCCTCTAATCAGAACACTTCAGTTTGACTTTTTGACCAGCTTTCGTGAGTTTTGTGTGCCCGAATTGGTATGCGCACACGTGGCACTTCTTGGAGATCATTTCAAACTGCAAGTCAAAATAGTGGTCTTCAGACATTGTCCCCTTATGATAACGTTACTAGTTTTCTGAAGAAACAGTGGGGTTATTTTTCTATTTAGAATAGACTTGTTCTCCATCTTGTCACTTCTGAAGTGACATTCAGACTGTCAACTCTGACAAATACCCAAATTGAGGCAGAAATAGAGATCTGGAAATCTGATCTCACCGAAGTAGACTTCTCTAGAATGGGCTGGATTGTGGTTCCTGAAGTTGCTCCAACACGAGGGCTGAACTTGGGCTTCTTAGTAACTAATACTACCACCAAAGCTCAACCCAAAGCCACGGGTAAGAGGTGGTAGACTTCTCCAAGCTCTGCCTTAGCTTCAGTGTGAGCTTCAAGCCAAGCTCGGAGTCCTCAAAAGATCAGGGCCAGCTTTTTTCCCTGGAAAAACACTAGGAATGGCAAGACACTTGGCTATCCTCAGTGGGAGGGCTAGAAGCCTTTTTCTTGTTCCCAGCCTTCACCATCACGTGTGCTCAGTCCACCATCTCCAGAGTCATTCTACCATCTCCATCTTGGATTTACAGCCAATACTGAGGGCGTATGGGGTTTTTTTTTTGTTGTAACTTTTCCGGAGAAATACCATCCTCTTGATAAAATTAGCTGGAATTTTTATTAGCTCCTGAGTTGATCCTTTGCTGTCATAACAGTCTCTGAAGCCTTTTAAATTAGAAGATGCCACAAGTTTTGTGCTATTGAACTTTTTTAGAGACTTCCTCTTTCTTGACTTGCACGAGTTTAAAGGCCTGTTTCTCTTAAATTGTGCAAATCCAGAGTGCTAAGTGCAAGTCCAACAAGAAATTCATACAGTTGCTCTTTAATACGTCCTTTCTTTATTATTTTTTAATGAAACTGATAGGATCTCAATCATCTTCTGTCTTTGCTTTTAAACATGCTTGAAAATGATCAGTGAGTTCAAAAGTTATTATGAATGTGTCCACAAAGTGTAAGCATATGTAAACCTAATTTCCATGGTAAACCCAGTGTCAAAAATACCATGTATTGTCCTTGGGGGGAAAAAAGGATGTTTTCTGTGGGGCTGCTTATTCTGGAGAGGGGGGAATCTCTGTTTATTTGTAGTTCTTTGGCAAATGAGATCAAATTGAATTCCCATCTGGAGAGGGAAGAGGCTGGACTCTGTAATGTGTGTGCTTTCCCTTGGATGGAAGCTGAATGTTTATCTTTTTCAATGATTCTCCCGGTTTCCATAGTGGGTAAGGATTTAAGAAAGCCTGGATTATGCTCTTAATGTCTTAAAAGGCTTGTTTTCCTTAATTTTTTTTTTTTCCTAACCATGTGCCTCTCCTAATATTTCAGTAAAACAACTATTGTTTCCTATATTAAAAGCTCTTATTGTTGCTATATTTAGCCCAGAAATTTCTAATGCACATTGCATATTTAATCACTTGAGGAGGAAAATGTGGACTATGTGTTAGTATTACTTCTACCACAGTCTTGGTTATCAAAATGCAGTGTCTCTGCATGAAGGATATACTCCATGTGTCATTCACAATGGACCATGTTATTACTTAGAATGGCAGCTAAAATTAGGACCAGAAAGCAGATTTTTATTCACTTCTAGGTTTAGTAAAATCTACTTTTCCCTGTTGTTTCAATTTCCTGCCTACAATGGAAATTATTTTTCCATACATTCTGTGTGGTGAGAGAGATTGGTTGGTTGTGGTGGTCATATAGGTTAATGAATACCTAAATATTATCATTTGCATTGTTTACCAAAACCTGTGGCAGGATCAGCCCCTTTCTGACTCTTCAAATTATTTTAGATTTTGTCAGTACCATCTGAAACCCATCAGGGCTTTTCATATCTCTGAATAACTTGGGTTTTAGGGTAATTTGGCCTTCAGAGGATTCATCTAGTGACTGCTCGGAATGAAAATTTCTGCCATCAGATCTTCACTATTACCTTTGTGTCCAAGGACACAGTATTTCTGCTGAACTCAGGATCTCCATTCTGGAGCCAAATATTTTGACCTAATATGGGATTGATGGGAAAGAGGGAAGTAGAGGAATTAATATATTTTTCCCCCCTTAGTCTACTGTCCCAAGCATGAAAATCCTATTTAGCCTTATATTGGAGCCTACTTTATGTATGTTTCAGTAAATATGGGCTTATCTGCCTGAAATTTACAGTATTTCTCTCTAGACTGCATGCGTTAATTGCTAGGGTGGTTTCTGTCCTGTAGAATCAAAGGCTGAGTTTCCCCACTTGGCATCTCGGGTACCCGTCATTCTGTCCTTTGGCAGGAAAACATATACCATAAAACTATATGCATGTTCTCTTGATTTCTTGGCATGATTTTTTTTTCTTGTTTGTCCTCATTAATTTTCAAATTTCTCTTATCCTTTCTCTTTTTTTATTTTTTTTAGCCCTTTTAGGGTCTCCGGCTGGCGGAATCCAGAATTCCATCGGTTCTGTTGGCACAGGCCAGCAGAATACTCCATCGTTAAGTAACCCTAACCCGATCGACCCCAGCTCCATGCAGCGAGCCTACGCTGCTCTGGGACTGCCCTATGGCAACCAGCCTCAGACCCAGCTGCAGCCCCAGGTACAAGGCCAACAGCCAGCACAGCCCCAGGCTCACCAGCAAATGAGGACCATTAACGCTTTGGGTAGGTGGAAAAGAATACCAAGAAACTAAGGTGTTAAAACAAACCAAAATGTTGAATTCTTAGGCTAGTCTAGTATTTCATTTGACCAGAGTAGCGGCTTTCTGTTTGTGTTGATTATTAACTTAAATTTATACTATTTATACACACTACCATTCGTTTACGTTTGACTTTTAGAAAGCTTTGAATATACTGCTTCTGCTAAATAGCAGAAGTTTCTTTTAAAATACAGTCCATAGCTTACTGTTGTCTGAGGTGATTAAACAGAATTGCTGAAGGATTTTGCTTTAACAAGTATTTCACTTGTTCAGGCAGACGATTCTGTCTCAAATTTCTTTCTGGAACTTAATTGGTAATATTATCTTCTTTTTAACTTACTGAACTAATCTTAAGAGTTTATGAATTTTAAATTTAGATTCTAGTTTTTGTAGAAGAAAATGTTCAGACTGCAAGTAACTTGCTTCCATAAGTAGCTGTGTATATCTACCACAGCAGATACTACCATAGAAGTACTTACCTGATACGCCGTTTTGTTTTGTTAATCAGTTGGGTCAGTAAAGTGTAGTTTTGCCGTGTTATTGTCAAAATTGTGAACTGGGTACCAATGATGTTTAATTTTGTCCCAAAGGAGCCAACCAGATGAACCTTCCCACAGGAGGAATAACAACAGACCAGCAAGCTAGTCTAATTCCTGAAACTGCTCTTCCAACATCCCTTGGGACAAATAAGTAATGCACACATTTTCATTCTTGCTCAATTAAACATTTATTTAGATGCTTATGAATGTAAACAAAGAGCGTGCTTTAAAAACTAATTGTACTGGCATGAAAATGATCAGTCACATCTATAGCTACACTCTTCTTTCCTGTTTCAATTCTCTATCTACCACTTTGTCCCCCTAGAGATCCCCAGAATATTTAAGAGTTTGCAATGAATTCCCAAAGGAAGAATATTTTGTATTTTTAAGTTGTGATTCTTTATTGTTCATACTCTGTCTTGCAAACATCTGAGCTTTGCTGCTGTGGGGGTTGCAGTTTGCTGATATCAAAATTTCACTTGGTGAATGATGCGGTAGAATCATAGAGTAGTTTAGGTTGGAAAGAACCTTTAATGTTCCTCTAGTCCAACCCCGTTGCAACAAGCAAGGAGATCTTCAACTACACCAGGTTGCTCAGAGCCCTGTCCAACCTGAGCTTGAATGTTTCCAGGGATGGGGTGTCTTCCACCTCTCTGGTCAACCTGGGCCAGTGTCTCACTACCCTCAGCGTCTAGTCTGAATCTCCCCTTTCAGTTTAAAGCCATTACCCCTTGTCCTATCACAACAGGCCCTACTGAAAAAGCCTGTCCCCATCTTTCTTATAAGCCCCCTTTAAGTATTGAAAGGCCACAATAAAGTCTCCCCAGAGCCTCTTCTTCTCCAGGCTGAACAACCTCAACTCTCTCAGCCTGTCCACATAGGAGAGAGGCTCCAGCCCTCGGAGAATTTTTGTGGTCTCCTCTGGCCCCGCTCCAGCAGGTCCATGTCTTTCCTGTGCTGAGGGCCCCAAAGCTGGATGAAATACTCCAGGTGGGGTCTCAGGAGAGTGGAGCAGAGGGGCAGAATCAACCTCCCTCGCCCTGCTGGCCATGCTTCTTTTGATGCAGCCCAGGATAGGGTTGGCCTTCTGGGCTGCCAGTGCACGTTGTTGGCTCATGTCCAGCTTTTCTCCCACCAGCACTTCCAAGTCCTTCTTGGCAGGGCTGTTCTCAATCCCTTCGTTCCCCAGCCTGGGCTGATACTGGGGGTTTCCCTGACGCGGTGTAGGACCCCGCACTTGGCCCTGTTGAACCTCATGAAGTTCACCTGGGCCCACTTCTCAGGCTTGTCCGGGTCCCTCTGTATGGCATCCCATCCCTCAGGCGTGTTAACTGCATCACTCAGATTAGTGTCATCTGCAAACTCACTGACGGTGCACTAGATCCCACTATGTCATTGATTAAGATAATAAACAGTACTGGACCCAGTATAGACCCCTGAGGGGCACCACGTGTCACCGATCTCCATCTGGACATTGAGCCATGCAGCCAATTCCTTATCCAGCAAACAGTCAACCCATCTAATCCATATCTCTCCAGTTTAGAGAGAAGGGCGTTGTGAGGGACTGTACCAAAGGCCTTACAGATAGCTGACATCCGTAGCTCTTCTCTTGCCCACTGATGTAGTCACTCCAGCACAGAAGGCCCCTAGGTTGGTCAGGTAGGAACTTGCCCTTGGTGAAGCCATGCTGGCTGTCTCAAATCACCTCCCTAGTGGGAGATGTGGAGCTTCTAGCTCCCTAGTACCTAGAAGGGATGAAACAAATTCCTTAAAAATTACTTCAGGCATCAAACATCCAACAAAACTCTGTGTTCTGTACTAAACCAGTCCCTTTTCTTTTTATTTTAGCCCACTAATGAACGATGGCACAAATTCTGGCAATGTTGGAAACCTCAGCTCAATGCCAACAGCTGCACCTCCTTCTAGTACCGGGGTAAGGAAAGCATGGCATGAACATGTCACTCAGGACCTGCGCAATCATTTAGTGCATAAACTGTAAGTATTCACCAAGACCACCTATTTTTCTGAATGTTTTTAAAGAATTTCAGTACTGTAGAATTTCTACCATTAATCTGGAAAGTTGTTGATGAGGAAGTTACCAGTAGTGGTTCTCTGATACTGGGCCACTGGGGATGAGCCGTTACTTTTAACCTTCCTCTTCAGTTCGTTCTTTGTGCTCGTTAAGGAATGGGCATGAAATCAGTTTGTATTGCTAGTAAATTTGCTCTGCTGTATTTAGACTCCAAACTGTCAAACCTCACATTTTTTTTCATCATTGAATTTGCTTTAATCTTTTAGGGAGTAATGCAATGTAGATATTTTATTAAAAACAATTTTGATATGCTTTTACATCCCTGGTGTATGAAGGAATGTCCAAGTTGACTATTATAAAACTGTATTGAATTATTTAGCTTTTTTTCTCTGAAGAATTTTTCTTTTGTTCTTTCTCCTTTCCTCTAGTGTCCAAGCCATCTTCCCCACTCCTGATCCGGCAGCACTGAAGGATCGCCGCATGGAGAACCTGGTGGCTTACGCCAGGAAGGTGGAAGGAGATATGTATGAATCTGCTAACAGTAGGGTATGTTGCCTCAGTCCAGGTATTCCCTGTGTGTTCAGGAACAGTTACTGCAAGTATTACAAATCTTATAAGCACAAGGAAAACCACAGAGAATCATTTCACCGCTCTCTGGATGAGGAAAGCTGTGCTTCCTGTCTGTGACAGTGTTTGCAGTCCCAAGCCATCTGATTAATGTCACTCCAAGCTAATTCACGTCCCTCAGCTTCGTGAAAACTCGACAGCATCATCCCACCCCTCTTTGTGTTCCTCTTGAACGTGTGGATGATGTGCAGGAAGGCTGGAGCAGGGCTTGCCATTCTTGATCTTTCCCTTGCTGACTTTTCTCCTTTCTGGAAGTCTGTGTAGATAGTGGTTTTAAAACTTCCTTAATGCCTCATCAGCGTTGGAGGTTTTCTTTAGGACTCAGTGCTGTTATATTGTTCACCTTTTTTTACCTTCGCTGTTGGAATTCTTTTTCTTCTACTCAGCAGCACCGAGAATGATTTTTGCCTAAGACATGTTGCTGTTTCACATCTCAACATATTAAGAAGTCAGTTTGCCCGCATTGTCCTTGTGTGCGGGGAAAGAGACGGAAGTCCTGGTCTCGTTTGTGATTTTTGCTCTGAGCAAAGAGGTGTCAGTTCAAATCTCTGTAACTGAGAGGGAGAAATCCCCTGTTGATTGACATGCTGAGGGGACTGTTTCATTGTGACACTGTAGTGATTCTACCCTGAAGGAACCACTCAGTGAAAGTTTTTGTCAGGTAAAGACAGCGTTAGTAGCAGTAATAACAGCTGGTGAGATCTTACCTGATCAGAATCTTCTTAAAATAAGGTAAGAGCATCTAAAGAGAGTAGTTAGTGGCATTGCAGGTGCTAATCATCCAGTAAGACAGTAACACTTTGTCTGCCCTCTCAGATCGTCTCCCAGAAGAGCTGAAGATGGAACACAAGTTCTGTTTCCTAGAGGTAGATAGACAGTGGCCATACTTGTAATGCTGCTGTTGTGTCAGTGTTGGTCAGTGACTATCATGTTCTCCTCGTGGCTACCAGGAGGTTTGTTTAGCAAGGAAGGATTTGTGCGTGATCACCCTGGATCACCCTGGCAGCTTTAGAGAAGAACTTCAGAGAGAACAAGGATTTCATAGACGCACATAGGCATCTGAATACCTTCTCAGTAAGGATGAGCGTAGTAGAATTCTGGTTATAAAATTAAATGTCTTCTTACCTCTAAGCCAGACAAATACCCAGAAGCATCTTCTCTTCACCCCTTCAAACAGCTGTCAGAGCCTCATTGCCAGAAGTCTCCTTTATGGGAATTCAACTAACGTATTTGGCTCCAAGCAGCAAACTTGGAAGAAGGCAGTAGTTCAGAATGTATTAACGATGCCATGTGGAATTGCATCCTTCTTTTTTGAGGAGCATCTGCTCTACTTTGACATTGAAAAACAGATTAGCGTGAGGTATCACTAAGCAGCTTGACCTTGGTTTAGTAGTGTGTGCTCCTTGTGAACATGTCCCTTTTTAGGAATCTTTGCAGCGTGAAAGTAGCACAATATTAAATTTACAAGTAGGAAGTTAGAGGTGAAGTGTTTTGAGCAAGAGGAGGGAAGGGGCTATGGTGCTTCTAAATTAGACAGCAGAAAGCGTCTGCAGTGATGGATTTTTTGAGACATTTGGAGAAGTGAACTAAAAATAAAGCTCTGTATTGCAACACTGGGCCTTCTTAACAAGGCTGGTGAGGAATACTTACCTCATATTAGTTTTCTGAAATGAACTCAGACTTCCAGTAGTAACAAATTCTAGTTTTGATGAAAAGTGGTTGAAGACAAAATGATTGTGGGACAAGCATTGCTCAACCTTTGCTCCATGTGACACTGGGTTTTAAGAGCACAGGTGACCCCACAAAAGAAGTGCCATCTTGAGGGTTTGTGGAGATTTTTTTGCCTTTTAACGGGTGCATAGTCTCATGCACTTGGCACGTGTGTGTCCAGCAATTTCTGACAAGCAAAATTGCCTACCTTGCTGTGCACTCTGCCTGCCTTATTTGATCTGTTGTCAATGTGGATTGAGTAAAATGGATTTTTCATCTTGTCGAGATGTAGTGTTTAGTTGTCTGTGCCCGTGGACTATTTTTCACTGATTTCCTCTATTCCTTCGGGGTTTTGTCTGTTTTTGTTTACTCCCCGCAATGACTGCGGGTAGTCAGACTCTTTAGGAAAAGAGCGGTTCCGTTCTTTATGTGAAAATTGATCTGTCCTTAACTTCGGTCTCCTGAAGTTTATTCAGCGTAACGGTGTTGCTGGAAACGTCTTTTTCTTTTGTCTGCAGGTTAGTGGTAATGTTTATTATGAAAATAACATTTAAAAATCATTAACACTTAGAAACTAAATCACAGCTTCCTGTTTTCTTTTGTTGAGGCAACACAGAACCTACAGTCTTTTGGCTGCTCATCCTCTCAGAGCAGATATGAAGGGTAGTGAAGTTGAGTCCCTTCTATGTCTTCTGGAGGCTTTATATTTCCTTTTCTGCATTAAAGCAGTGATGTCTCAATTTAACAGAATTCTGAAAATAAATATTTCTTTTTCAAATAGGCAGGTGTATACGTTAAAAAAACCAACCCCAAAACAAACCAGGTGATGGTATTCTGGTAGATTATATGAGTTCTGCTGCTGCTTTCTTATACTTGACACTGAGTACTGCTTTTTCTTTTCTCTTTTAGGATGAATACTATCATTTATTAGCAGAGAAAATCTATAAGATACAAAAGGAGCTAGAGGAGAAACGGAGGTCTCGTCTACACAAACAAGGGATGTTGGGGAACCAGCCGGCCTTACAGACCCCAGGACCTCAGCCCCCTGGTATCCCGCAGGTGGCTGCTGCCATGGGCCAGGCACAGCCCGTGAGGCCGCCCAGTAAGTACTTCTGTAGCAGGGTCTTCTGCTTTTCACCTGCAGCTCCTCACGGTCTGTGCCTTTGGGCTCTCAGGCTTATCTCAAGTTCGTATTTTAAATTGTTTTTTGCTGACCCTTCATCTGTTGTGTTGCAGATGGGCCTATGTCCATGCCAACTGTGCCTATAAGTCGTATGCAGGTTTCTCAAGGTATCTATGTTTTCCTCTCTAATTGCAATTTATGGGTTCAAAATAATTGTTAAGGGGGAAAAGCTGAACTCCAGTTTTCCTTTTGGAGTTGGGGTGGGGGGAACTATTTGGGTCTGCCTTATTTTAGCCTCGTTTTCAGTGCAGTCTTCTCTTAAGAACTGACAGTACGTACCCAGTTCTTTGCTAGCAACTGGGAAGTAATTCAGTGCTTTCAAAAAAAAAAGAGAGCGCAAGCAAGAATACTGTGGATAATCTCATTTAAAACACTGTAACGGCAGGGGCGAGGATGTTGGCCTGTTTTCATCAGTAGCTGGAAACTTAGCACGTTAATTCTCATAACGAATGATCCTTTCTTGGTTTCTGTTGGAAAACACATCTAAAAGAGCCTCGTAGCTTGTTCATAGCACTGATGGTTTGCTATCACTGATACTGGCTGCTATGGGCTCGTGGGTGATTTTTTTCTGAAAAATGAAGCTCTGTGATTTTTAGATTCTTAAGCTCCCTCCAGAAAAATGTCTGTAATTATTTTATATCTTGGTTCAGAGTTAATAGTAAGTTGAAACTTGCGTTGAAATGTCCTTGAGAAGTTAACATTCTTTTAAAATTCATTTCAATAGAAGAAAAAATGTTCATAGAAAGCATAGCTCCATAATTATTTACTTACACCTTTATTCTTGTTAGGCAAGTTTAGGTTTTTTTGGAGGGGTTAAATGTTTTGTATAAAAAATGCAATGCCTGTTTAAGCACATTGCCAGCTTTTGTCCTGATTTGGGGGTAGGCGTTGCCTTCATATAGACAATAAGTATTTTTATCGTATTTTCTTGAGTCATTTCAGTGAGGCCTGAATAAAACATTGCTGTTTCAAAGCAAATGCCTAATTTTTAAGAAACCATCCCAAGGTATTATTTACAAATAGCATTCTGTCTTTGCAGAGCATCCACAATCTTCATTTTTTGCATTATTTTTTATTTTTCTTTAGATGCCAAGTTATATTTCACCCTAAGTGGTATTCCTCTAAATACTTCTTGCATCCTGCTCTGTCCCTTAAGCCAAGTAATCAGAACAAAGCTAAAAGAAAAAGATGAGATGTAGGGAGTTAAACTTTAGTCATAATAAATGTTAACTTTTTAATAGAGTTATAGATACATAAATTCTGATGACTTGTTCCTAATGAGTTGTTTTGGGGGTGCATTTGCAGGAATGAATCAGTTTAACCCCATGTCCATAGGGAATGTACAGATGCCCCAAGCACCCATGGGACCCCGGGCAGCTTCTCCGATGAACCACCCTGTGCAAATGAACAACATGGGCGCCGTTCCTGCGGTTCGTACTCCTTGTTTCCAAGTTCTTCTCAGAATTGGTTGGTTACATTTAGCGGTGTTACCGCTGTTCTGAAAAGGCCATGTCAAAGAGAGTAGTATTGTAAATTGTAGGATAATTTCATGGCAACGTACCGAGCCTGTCATGCCTTTATTGAGGGCTTTGTTTTCAATATTTACGGATGGTTTGTTGTTTGTTTGGTTTTTTGTTTTTTAAAAAAAAAAAAAAGCCCAAACCTCAACTTCAGAGAGGTAAATGCCAGAGATGCAATAATCTCCAGTCTGTGGAAGAGCATAGTTCTTTCAGACACTGTGTCTGTGCAGTATGTATACCTCCTTTATTCCTCCATGAAAACATGTTTTGATTCTTTAGAAAAACAAAAATATTTTCAGTTTCACTGGATTATCTCCATTAGCTCAGAGAACAGAACAGAGTTTTAACACTCTAAGTAGAGTTTTGAATGTTACTTGTTTAAAAATAACTTCCTCGTGAATACTGTGGAACAAATGCTAAAGTTATATGCATGTGCCTACTCCGTTTGGTTTCCTGAAGACAGTTTTTTTTGGGGGTTTTTTTTGAGGATATTTTCCTTTGTCTTACTGCATAATACCAAGCGGTAATATCTTCAATTTGGGTGTTCATTTTTAGATGGCAATGTCTCCTTCCCGAATGCCTCAGCCGCAGAACATGATGGGAGCTCATTCCAACAACATGATGGGTCAGGCTCCTACCCAGAACCAGTTCCTGCCCCAGAACCAGTTTCCGGCGTCCAGTGGGGCTATGAATGTGAACAATGTGGGCATGGGTCAGTCAACAGCCCAGGCCGGGGTGGCACAGGTAAGATGTATTTTCAAATACTTGAGTTATTTACTCTTAATTATTTTGTTCTAATTTACTTTATGTATGTTTGTTTATTTATACTTACATAGCCATTGTTCATTGTAGTCACCGCTGACTTTGGGGGATCCTGGGTTACATCTGCCTTCTTCATAAGCTCTTCTGTAACCTATCTGCATATGTTAACTGGAGGGCAACGCCTGTATTCCTGATTTAAAATCTAAAAAAAAAATATGCATGTCATTGAGAATTTTAGGGGGAATATCAGGAGGTAGGTTATGGGACACTTATAAGCAGATGCTTTTGTCTTTGTTGGGGATCTTAGTAGCTAACTTTACATGAAGAATTACGATAAAGTGGTTGGGGAAGATCTTATAAAGTTTGTTTTAACCTCTCTACTTCTGAAAAGGAAATTGGGTGGGTTTTTTTCTGTAACGTTTTCCTGTGACAGCAGTGATCAGTGAAGTAGCAGCCATGCCTGTGATGTCAAAGTACATGCTTTTCCCCAGGGAAAGGCTTGATATTTAACTCAGAGTCCAAGTAATTTAGGTTAGTTGAGACCTCCAGAGTCCTTGAGTCCAGCCCCATCCTCAAATGCGAGATAACCTCCATCAGGCTGCGAGGGGGTCTGAGGCAAGTCTGGAATATGTTCAGGGTGGAGCAGCTACAATTTCTTGGCCCTTTCTCAGTTGTTGGACCACTTTTATAGTGAACATTTTTTTACTAATGCACTTAGTTCAATAAAACCAAGTATGTACAGGCAGTATAGAAGCATGTTTTAAATTTTAAACCTCCTCTGCAGGAAACTATTAATTGATTTAGATTTTGAAGAGTAAGAGGTACATCTGAGAATAGAGTATTCCTCTTTTATCACTAGTTATCTGATGATATCTTGGGTAAAATATATATAATTTAAAAGTCTGTGCACATCCAGAATATTGTATTGTTGCTGCTCCAAAAAACATCCAAAATCCACCATTTTCTTAAGCATCTGGAGTAGTCAATTTAAAATTTAAAAAGAAAAAGAAAACAAAACAAGAAAACCCCTCATAAGTCTTGCCCTGTGCAATGGGGCAGGTGTTAAATGTGTTGAACTGTCTTCTAAAGCTCTAGATTCCTGGCCTGAAATGTGTATTTGCTCGAAACCATTTTGTATGCAAAGTCTGACCTTTGCCCAGCTGATGGCGTGGTTTAGAGACTGTCTGCCTGCGGGTTCCTGTGTTACTCGGCGCGAGGATTCCCTCTCTGTGCCAGCAGAATTAATATGAGAAGACGCGCGTGGCACATCTAGGTCTAGGAGCAAGGTCTTTGACTAAGAGCTGATGGAAACGATTAGAGAAGTCAGAGCACAGTCATTTGCAAGAGCAACATTTATTTATGGCTGGTCTCGTGTTCAGACTTAGAGTATTCTCTTCAAGAAGGCTGCAGTGCTGTGATTTCAAGGATAAGTGTGATTCCCAGAGCTGTGTCTGTAAGACCATCTCTTTCTCTTTAGCAGGGGCAGGTTCCCAGTGCTGCTCTTCCCAACTCCATGAACATGCTGGGACCGCAGAGCGGGCAGTTACCGTGTCCACCGGTGACCCAGCCACCTCTACATCAGACTACGCCCCCCGTGTCCACTGCTGCTGGGATGCCACCTATTCAGCACCAAACGCCAACTGGAATGACTCCTCCTCAGCCAGCAGCGCCCACTCAGCCATCGACACCGGTCTCATCTTCAGGACAAACGCCGACGCCAACGCCGGGCTCGGTTCCAAACGCGACACAGACACAAAGCACACCCACGGGGCAGACTGCGGCACAGGCTCAAGTCACACCGCAACCTCAGACCCCAGTTCAGCCCCAGTCTGTGCCAACCCCACAGCCATCTCAGCAGCAGCCAACATCTGTGCAGGCACAGCCACCTGGCACTCCAGTAAGTACCAGTTAGTTGCGTTTTTCTTGTGTAGTGGTGTTCCACAAGAGTTCTCCCTGTGTGTCGCACCATGTCCTGAATGTTTAGAGCCCATAGTTGTCAATAGTAGCTTCTACTTTAGACCAAAGGGTCCGTTATAGAGATGTGTAAAAATGTGTGTGTGTGTGTTGAGATGTTCTCAGCATTGTTTGAAGGAGGGGGGCGTATTGAATGACTCTGAACTGCTCGAAGTAAAAATGGCAGCAGTGAAAGATGAGGCATAACAGGCCTAATGCTATATTTGGCCTTAATGAGAATCGGCCTTTTTTGATCATGGAATTTGCATAATTTTTTTCTTTAAGCTTTAGTCAGGATGAATGCACGTGTCAAGGAATGTAGTGTTTTATCGGGCAGGTGTTTTCTCTGTAAAAGGAGCCTCTTTGGGGCAGGATTCTTCCTTGGCTTCTCCTCTGTAAAGCAGAGCTATTAAATGTGTTATATAGAAACTTGGCTACAGTGAGCTCCTGTATCCATGTTCTGCACTGTTTTAGAATATCATCTCATGTCTCTTTTGTGCTGTTCATTTTTAGTAAAGGAAAATATTTCTATATATGCAGTGTCTTTCTTTTGTACTGTTTTTACAACAGCTATCCCAGGCAGCAGCTAGTATTGATAACAGGGTCCCCACCCCTGCCTCAGTTGCTAGTGCTGATACGAATTCCCAGCAACTAGGACCAGATGCACCAATGCTAGAAAGCAAATCAGAAGTTAAAACTGAAGAAACTGAGCCAGAGACTAGTGAGACACAAGTGGAAGCTAAGACTGAGGTAAATGAGATTCTATACAGCTTAACTGAAAGCAGTGATAGATATAAAAGCACTTAATGACGTGTCGGAATTGGTGAGCTAAGGGGCGAGAGGAGGGTAGTTACTGGAAAGTAACTGTCCCGAGGAAAGCCATGGACGGAGAGTGCTTTCACAATCTCAAACTAAATATTTTGATGCCTCAGGTTTGGGTCGTAGATGTAACAGTACATCTCGTTGCATCCTTTCTTAAGGTGGAGGAGGATTTACAAGGATCTTCACAAATAAAAGAAGAAACAGATGGAACAGAACTGAAACAGGAGCCAATGGAAATAGAAGAAAAGAAGCCTGAAATAAAAGTAGAAGCTAAAGAGGAAGAGGAGAGCGGCACTAATGGAACCACTTCACAATCCACATCGCCATCTCAGCCCCGCAAAAAAAGTATGTGTGTGAAAACTGAGTTTTTCTTATGTACTTTGTTTTACCCGCTCTTAATTCCTTCTGGGAGGTCTGTTTTGCACACGTGTTCCAGCACATGGAGCTCCAGGAGATCCACACTTTGTGTACTTCATTTTTGAGAGTAGCATTCCGTTCGTGTTGTATGAATCACAGGTGAGCAAAGGAGGTCATTGTGGTCTTCATCTCAGCGGTCTTCTCACAGCTCCCAGTTTGTGCCCAGAAGGACCAAGGCAGTGATTGCTGGAAAAATTATTTATAGAAATCCCTCCCAGTGCATCTTGGCCAGTGCTCTTTCGAGGGAGTTTAGTGTAGATGGAGCGTTCTCAGAAACCGAGAATATCCATTGCTTTGCTTTTCTGGTAGAGGCTGCACACACCGCCTTCGTACTGAGGTTTAGCCTTCGCTTCTCTGAGAATCAGGTGCTTGAACTCTTCTCCTGCATCTCTGTTCCTCCAAGGCTGCTCTGCAGCAACAGCCTTAAACTTTGAAGCCCTTTGTAGTTTTGAGAGTAGTTTTCGTTTGAAAGCTTTCTCCTCAGAAATAGTTAGGTCCGTAATCTCTTAATCTACAGCGTCAACATAGATTTAGGGGTGACTCCGTGTACTGTATATTTTTCCAGAAGGAAACGTGATGACATTACAGATCTTGAATGGACTCACATAAATGATTGCGTGCCTTGGGTTAGTAAGAAAGAAATGAATCAGATTCAGGAAGGAAGAAAAGAGGTGGGAAAAAATAACTCCATTTGTAGTGCAGGCTTTGTTTGGAGCCTTTTGGACTCGGAAACCTTAGCTGTTTAGGGACCTCTGTCTCTTGGCATCCTGTTTTATGAGATGACGTTTTCTGTGGTTAGTTTTTTGGTTTTGACCAAAGATAAGCTTTCAACATGCTACAAATATCAAAAAAGGGAAAGTAATGATCCATTTCATTACTGTTTTTTCTCCTTCCCTTGCAAAGGAAACTGCATTAGGAGAACGTTATGGGTGTGCGCTTTCCAGAATGAGATCAGGAAATCATAAAGTTTTAAAGTTTGTGCAGCTTGAATTTTGATCTCTTTTATATGCCTTGGGTTCCATTTAATTACTAAACATAATATTTTATAATAAACCGCTACGAAATGCGTTTTCCTGTAGATTATATTTTCAGTTTGTAGCACAGCGAGCCAGCCAAATGAGAGTGCGCTGCAGAACTCACTACAGAGCCTATTCCGAACAAAATGTGACATAGGGAGTGAAAACTTTATTAGCATTTATAAACCAGTTTATTCCCAGTGCAAGGAATCGTTGCTGCTTGTTGGAAGGAGTGAGCTTGCACCTAAATCGAGGCGAGTGGTTGAAAGAAGAAGGTTCTTGCAGAATTAGGCCATGGAAGAGCTGCACTGTTGTTCTCCTGATTCAGTTTGGGTTACTACCTATTTCCAGTACCTCTTTTAGCAACACAATTTTAGAAATGTTGTCACAGAGTAACTGTCTGGTATAATAATGTGCAGTATGGGCAGGTACAACGGCATGCTTAATTTTAAATAGTAACATGTTCTCACCAAGTAGTTTGTCCAAATTTAATAGAGCCGTTTGTCTTAAAATGTTAAATAAACCAAGAGATGTTCGAGAGCAAACACTGTGAAGTGTGCTTAAGGGTTATATGATATTTGAAAGCGACTTATGAGGATCATCTGGAGGTTTTCATGGGTTACAAAAGTATTGGAAAATCTTCTTCCTTTCCACGTGGCCAGTTTCCTCAGGTGCTCCCCACAGTAACCTGGAACATAGCAGATACAGGCTCGCAGCTGGAAGTGTCATGGAGTGGGTATGCAATAATTTGTACTTGATCCCTGGTATTTGAAAAGATTCATCTGAACCCTAAAGGAGTGTTTTTCTGGGTCCAAGTGGGGTATGTTGTGCAGGTGGAATCTCATCTGTATGTACCACCCATACCACCCATACCACCCATCCAGGTGGACGCTGTTGCCTGGCTGTGCTCACCTCATATGACTAGACAGTGACCTGAGGTTAGCGATGGGAAATAAATACTGTTAATGGCTGGAGAACAGACCAAGAGAATACCGCTGAGATACTGGTCTGCTCAATTCACACCTGAATTTTTGCAGTTCAGCTGTTCTGGAGAATTGCAGACACCCCTTTGGCAAGCTGTTCTTCCTCATAAAGGTTTTGCCTTCAGAAATGGGGCCAACCAAACCCTTCCAAATTCAGGCATTGGGTTTGTTTTGCTTTTTTCCTGCGAATCTGATGTAAGCAAGAAAGGAAGGGGTTTGGTTCCTTGCCTCTGCCCTTGCAATCTTCTCAAAGAGTATAATATTCATTTGCATAGCTCCTGTCTCCTGTTCTCATTGTAGACGGCTGCCTTATTTTCACCTTCAAGATTAGTTTTACTGGTTTCTTCCCTTCTTTACAAGACATAATAATGCAAAACCTGCAAGGGCTTGGTTTTGGAGGGGGTATTCAGGTGTATTGTCCTTATTATTTTGAAGATGTCTTCGTCTTCCTTTGCAAATTTTTTCCTTAGTAATCATAAGCAGGATTTCCTCTGTTTGAAAGGAAGAAAAATTTAAAAAGGTAGCATTATACTCTTCTCTGGCAGATGATCCGTCATCGTGATTCAGGCAAAGCTCCCATTTTCTTTTTACCACCCACGCATCCAAGACAAAATGGGATAACTGGATGCCAGATCCTTACAAAGATCTTCTCGCTACTGGAGGAGAACCGAGAGCGTTTAATTGTGGAAATGGGGAAGAGGAGAGAAACTTTCTTGTAAAATCTGCAAATAGGGAGAGCCAGTGATCAAATGTGCCATTATTAGTCATGTTCCTTGGAGGCAGAGCAGCTTTTTTACTGCTAAAGATGAAGGCAACTTTTCTTTACATTTTCAGGTGAAATCCTAAATCAAAACAACAACTGGATTTTGATTTATTTTTTCAAGCTTCAAAATGGAAGTAGGTTGTGAACTTTTATCAGCAAAGATAATTAGGCTTCAAGGAGCTTGGCAAAAATTGTGCTGAAACTGTGTAGTTTGGGTTTAAATTAAGATTGGATTTATTTTGAAAGACACTCTAGCTTAGTGGTGTGTTGTACAGGGAAAATTCTAAAAGCAATATCAAGCAGGTGGCCCGAACAGGTTATTGGAAGGTGCTTTTTGACCTTTATATTCCATTAAATGAAATAATTTAGATTAGTAGGATATTAACTGCCTGAGCCAGAGCAAGATGGTTCCAGAAGCAATAGAGAATACTTTTTCTCATGAATAGAACTCTAAATTTCCTTCTGTTCTCAAGAATTCCATAATACAATTTAATAGTTGTTTATAAAACTTTAAGAGTATGTGGTAGGGTTCCTTTCATAGGAAAGTGCCTGCATATATGATATCGATAAATGAGAAAGAGAAAATTGCCATTTTATCGGGACTGAGATTGTGGCAACAGCCGAAACATTCATCGAGTTGCGTTCATTGTTGTAACAACAAGCGTAGGCCTCCTTGGCTCATCTTGGTTTTAATCTGGCAGGTCTGAGTTCAGTAGCAGCAGCGTGAGATCTTGATGGCTCTGCATAAGGCGAAGCCCTTGCAGAAGCCCTTCTGGCAGCTTCCCGGGTCCTTTGCTGTGATTTAGGTGACTTGGATGGTGTCTTGCGGTTGTGTACACAAGCAGCGGCCCTCTCGCTAGTTGGGGACTCAAAACTCAAATTTTCATTCTGACTAACAATTTCCAGGAGCGCAGCCATCTACAAATGCTTAGGAAAAAAAAAAGGAGAACTTTTTTGAGTAGTGCCAACTTAATTTCTTGTCTTGCTTTATTTTTGCATGTAATTGCAGTGAGTGTAATTGAGATGAAAAGGATTCCTCTCAGAAACTGGAAAAGAAAAAATAAATGAACTTTTAAAAAATCATAGATTTATTTTTTTTTTTAACTAGAAGTCCCAAAAAGCAATTTATATCTTACCAAAATACCGTTTGAGTGACAAAGGTAATGATCAGCCTTGAAGGGGTCACTGCGGCTCTTTTGATTTAAGTGCTTTCACCAGAACTCCTAATTGCTCCCTCTTACCGGTATCGTTCTCGCTTCAGCCAGGTAAATAAATATTAGATGCCATCCTGCTTTCCTTAGTTGTCTTTTTCTCTCAATAATAGGCATTCTTCCCTATTTAAAGACTCTGTTCCTAAGGAAATAAATGTAATTACACTGCTGAGATGTTCAAAGAGCTCTCCAAGTTATCATTATTTTTCAGAAAATGCATTACCTTTCTCGTCCTTGTCATCCACTCTTGAAAGAAACATGGCTGTTGCCATGCCACTGTTGCCAAGGGATTGTAATGATGCGTGGAAATCTGGAAGTATTAACACTTTCAAAATCAATTAACAGTCCATCCGACCAGGACTGTTTGTATACTACGGCCAGAAAATTCTTTCACCAGCTATCGAGACATCTGGTTACTCTCTGTAGAGTTGGCTCTTCGGCCCTGTCCACTACGGTGGGTTTTTGCTGGAAGGATTTTGGCTTGGAAGTAGCAAACAAGGTTAGAAGGGAGGGAGGAGAAAATATGCTTAGTCTCCTCTCTGAAGAGCTCAAGTTCATCCATGTTGAAACAATTGAATTAATTTGGTTCTGGATAAGTTCTTTTTTTATTAAATGCTCTAGAAGGTGTATCATTACAGGCTACAGTTGTTCCTATCTCTTTATTCTGGGAATATCACCTGCTGTGATTTGGGTAAACATGAAGGCTGTGCGATAGCCTCTGGATCGTAAGCTTTGTCTCTCATCAGCTATACTGGCCAGGAGATCCCTCTTGCAATTTTTTTTTCAGGGGAGTGAACAGGTTAGGAAACCTGGAAGGAAATTTTTTAACCTTTCTGGCTTTTTTCTTAACAGTTTTCAAGCCCGAGGAGCTGCGGCAGGCTCTCATGCCTACCCTTGAAGCTTTGTACCGGCAGGACCCAGAGTCTCTACCTTTTAGACAGCCCGTGGATCCCCAGCTTTTAGGGATTCCGGTGAGTTGGCATTAAAAAGAAATAAAAAAATGTTTTTGTGTTGTGTCTTTGCTCATAGAAACTTCTAATTTTTTGTGTACAATGTAATATGACCGGTTGACATCTTAAAAATAAAGGGGTTTGTGTGTGTTTGAAGGACTACTTCGACATTGTGAAGAATCCTATGGATCTTTCAACCATCAAACGTAAATTGGATACTGGGCAGTACCAAGAACCCTGGCAATACGTGGACGACGTTTGGCTAATGTTTAACAACGCCTGGCTTTACAATCGCAAGACTTCCAGGGTCTATAAGTTTTGCACTAAACTCGCGGAGGTGTTTGAACAAGAAATTGATCCCGTTATGCAATCACTTGGCTACTGTTGTGGGCGCAAGGTATGTGTTCCGGGAATGGAGCTGGGTTCTTCCAAAGAGCTTAGCTTGAATCAGATAAAAACATACACTTTGTATACTCTTTTTAAAAATTGAAATATTTAATGAAATGGTTGGTAAAAGTTTGGCTTTATTACAAGAATGCTAAGAGTTTAAAAAGGTAGATAGCATCCTTTTTGCTGCTGTTCTGTTACTAGTGTTGTATTTTTCTCACTCAGAGAACACCTTTTTTGCTCATAAGCAGTATTAAAATGCTTTGCTTGTTTTCTGTGTCCATTGCACTAAAGTGGTGGTTAGAGGGTCAGCTATGTAGCTTATATTAAATTAAGAGAGCTGTGCTAATATATTTACGATAGCTTGGGAAAGTGTGATAAACATAACAATGTATTATGATACCCGTAAGCATCAGGTTTGCCTAATAGGTGCTTGATTAACATAAGATTATATTTTAAAGCTTCTTTTCTCACTGTTGTTTTGCAGTATGAGTTCTCTCCACAGACCTTGTGCTGCTACGGCAAGCAGTTGTGTACTATTCCTCGCGATGCAGCCTACTACAGTTACCAGAATAGGTAAGTCCTCGATTTTGGGTTTGTTTTTTTTCCCCCTTACTGAAGAAGTGAGATCCTTTTGAGTTCTCTGCAGGAGGAGGATTATTAACTTTTTCTTTCTGTTGTCAACTAATTCAGGAAAAAGTTATTTTTATATCGTTGCACGCTGTCCTTTTGTAGGTGCCCCTTTAGTTTCCTGTACTACAGGTTGACACACACTGTACTTCAGTGCTTGCCATTAGCCAGGCTGCACCACGCTCTACTTCAGAAGAGAATTTTTCCATGTTTTCCACAAAATGAGGAGCAGGGCTTGCTGGGGGGAGAAGGGCAGTACTGCAAAAAGACACTGAGAAATCACGTTCTGGGAGAATTGTAAAAATATGCAGGTTGGTTTTCAAATTAGTGTCAGAATTTGCAAAGTAAAGGATACAGTGATTGATTGTAAGACTTGCTTTTTCTCTTCCTAGTTAGTACTTAATTCTATTTAAATTAGCTTTGAATTTGCATTGGAAACTACCCAGACTCCATAAGAAGCTATGAAAACAATAGATTCTATTTCTTTTTTTTTTTATTAATATTAGGATTTGGTTTCTGTATGATTAAACAATTTTTGTAATATTAATTTTCCATGTAAAGCTTCAGTCAACAGTGCTTGAAAAACAAAGCAAACTAGGCTTTGGTTTTGGTCGCTTAGATCCCCCCC
>JAOXJK010000069.1:16584043-16596626 GCA_025774025.1 Xenus cinereus | reverse complement strand
CTTGGCAGTCTGTAAGTCTTGCCAGCTTTGAAGTGGGCAGCGGACTGTTGTCTCAGTGAAGTTACAGGACTAATTCAGACAGTGGGTGCCTGCCTTTAGGTTCTCTTGGGGTGATCCCTGCCTTTAGGTTCTCTTGGGGTGATCCCTGCATCCCCGAACACGCTGGGAGGCGGTGCCAGGAGAGTTGGGTACCACCCAGGTGAAGCAGCACCGTGTGGGAGATGGAAACGTGTTGTCTTCCATCGTGTGTTGGGTCTTAGGTGGCCTTTGTGAGGCGTGGAGTATTGACACAAAGGAATGTAAATTCATGAGCTCTCATTAAAAGTTATGTACAGCCACTGTGAACTCCGGGAGGGAAAAAAAGTCGGTCTGAAGACAAATAAAGCCATTCAAGTGTATTTAAAGAGATAGTATTTCAGTTCTGGAAGTGGGGATAAAATAACCCTTAAATAGCAACTTTCTCTGGTAGAATTTCAGATACTTTTCGTATTGGGCATCCAGCTAGTACTGTATTGGAAAAAAAAAATAGCAAATCAAAAATAATTGAGGAAGGGGTAGATTTTCTTTAAGTTATACCTTTTTTAAGTTAGCATTAAATCATTTGGATTCCTTGATGGAAGGCAGTGGTGTTGGTGAGCAAGAAGCACAGGGATGGTGGGGCTGTGGGTTCCTCTGGACTGAGTGATGCAATATTTCAGTTTCCTCCCTGTAATAAATTTGAATTTAGTCTAAAAGGGTAGTAATAAAAGGGAGGTGATTTCTCTTGGTGTCAGTAGGCCAAGCAGGTGGAGATTTCTTTTCACCAAGACGTCTTGAGAAGGGCTTGGGGATTTGGGGTGGTTTTGAGTTGGGAGGCAGGGGTGATGTATTTGGACTCTCAGACCATAGAAAGCTCTTATTGATCAGCTGTATTGCTCTAAAACAGTCAAATTAACTATCCCTTGTGACAGTGCTCTTCAAATCTTAGATTTTTCTTAACTGAATAGCAAATTCAGTTCAAGGCCAGGTTGGATGGGGCTTTGAGCAGTCTGGTCTGGTGGGAGGTGTCCCTGCCCAGGGCAGGGGGTTGGAACAGGGTGATCTTTAAGGTCCCTTCCAACTCTAACCATTCTATGATTCTATGAAGTTAGTGAAAAAAGCCAAATTCTGTAGTTCCAGCAGATCTTTAATTGGTCAAATGTTCTCGTCATTTTCCATTTACAAAACAGACAAAATGGGATGTACTTGAAGTCCAGCGTATCCCATAACACTATTACAACTAAGAATATTCAGACATCATTGAATAAATAAACTCTGGCACTACAGTTCAATGATTAAAAGTTGATCTGGTATAGAACTCTCTGGCTTCCATAATAAGGCAGAAGTTTACGTTAAAGTAACTTTTCAGAAAATATACTTCATGTGTGACTATCCAGTGGAGAAAACTGATTGGTATTCCTTATCAGTAGTAGCATCCAGTTACTAATTTAGAATTTCCTTTGAATGCACTTAATTGCAGGTGGAAACTCACCTGTTAAGGCAGAGATTGAGCATTTTCTGGACTTTGATATTGAGCCATAATGTTTTAGTCTTTGATAAATGGGAATCAATCACCTGAACAGTCTGCATTTGAAAAGCTTTTAATTTTTGATGTGTTGCAAGAAGTACATTCTTTGGATTTTCTGTGACTGTTACAACTAGAACATTGTATGCTTTCCATGGGTTTTGTTGAATATTTGTAGTGACATGCAAAAGTCAATGGATTACAAGCAAGTCTCCATTTCTCAGGATCCATATTCATAATAAGTTATAGCTATTGTTTCACCCTGGTTATTTTATGGACAAACGTTCATGATCTTTAAGCGATTCATTTTCACTGTATTTCAATTTTTATTTCCTCATTTTAATATCATGGATTAAGGCTTGACTCTTGCTAGTGTTAGGCTTGGGTTCTGCAGCCTGTGAAATCCCGTGCTCCCCCTTTGGATCTGGGATTCCTGGAGCACATGTTTAACACGCTGCCGAGCCGAAGGGCTCGTTCCTGTGAGACCAAGCGTCCCGCAGCCCCGGTGCCAACGGAGGGTGAAATGCCTGGGCTCGTGGAGCTCCTTAGATTTCCGCCGTGTAAATCCAATCTAGAGGGCAGCCTCGTTGCTCAGTTTCATGAGTGCTTTGAAAGCCCATAAATTATTCTGAAAATGGATCAGAATTAACCATTTTCGGGGATTGTTTAAATGGAGCAAGGTATTAATAGGAGCGTTGACTGGATTTTTCTGACTTCACACTCCTGCGTCTGGGTCCTCCTGTGTTTCAGTCCTTCCCAACCTGACTCTTCAAATGAGCAACCTTGTAAGTAAGGAAGATAATTAGTGTGGTTTTTTAATTGAAGAAAAATTTGAAGTAGTACGTTAGAGAAAAAAAGGACATGGACAATGTGTAAAAGGATATAAAATTCTAAATATGTTATAATTGGGGTTTTTTTAAAATATATTAGGCAATACTGTATCAGTTTAGGGGAATGAGGCAAGGGGCAAGTGAAGTCAGTGTAAATGAGATGTGCAGTGTCAGTATCCACTCCTGAAATTCTCTTGTATTACTGCTCTGTAATAACCTTATTATATTTATCATTCCCAATTATTACAAGTTAATGGAATATTTTATTCTTTTTCTCCTGGCCTTGTTCTGTTGCGTTATCAGTTCCAAAAGCCTTGTTTTTTTCCTTGGGAGGGTGATGTGTTTAATCCTAGTTGAGCTGACCCAGGAGAAGTCAAATGGCTTGTGGTGTAACCGGTAGCGGGCTGGCAAGCAGCCCTCGGGGCAAGGAGCGTGGCGTTTGGCCTCACGTGGTGGCTATCAAAGCGGCAGCTGCCCCGCTGCCGAGATGATGACGTGGGTATGTCAGTATGGGCTGTATTTACTAGAATAAAATCCACCTTTTTCCTCTTTGTGTCGGTCCCACAGTAGAGAGGATTCAACGTGCTGCTACGTTTAAGTGGTTCTTGGCCAGCAGAGTGGCTCTTGAAGCCCGCGCCAGCTGGCAGAGTTTGCTCAAGTTTTCAGGCTCTTGTAAATCAGGCTTTTTTGGTAACACGGACCTGGCCGGGGCCCGGGGAGGACGCAGATCGCTCTGCGGAATGGCTTTTCCCCCATTCAGCGGGCGCTGCTGAAGGACCTGCTCCGGCTCGCTCGCTTTCACAAACCTGTAGTTGGTGACACGATGGCCAGCATGTGCCGCGGGAGGAAATTCCGAGCCATACGTTTCCATACCTGCCCATAAATGGCTTTTGTTGTCTCCAGGGAAGCGCAGCCTTGGAGATGTCACCTGGATTACAGTAGTTTAAGTGTATGAGTACGTGTTTGGAGGGGCAAGCTGCCGTATTTATTAATCTCCATCCCTTCAGTTGTTGGTTCATTGTGACGTTGAGTCTCGTTTGATGCCTTTTATACTGACCATTCTGACGGTTGTAGTGTTTGAGTACTAAAACTGCGTTTTACTGTGCTGCCATTGCTGCTTATACTCTCTCACTCTTGATCCTCCATACAGCTCCTTTATTTTGATGACCCTTTGTGGCCTTCCTGCATTTTACAGCTGTGGCCTCTCTTTGTTACCTTTGTTCATGTGTGAATTCATATCCTTTCCAAACGTTTAGCCTCCTTTTTTTTTTATTATTATTATTTTTTTAATGACCCTGACAACTTTGGTTCCAGTTCATCTGAAACAAACAAACAAACAAACAAACAAAACAACCCACCCAAAAAAAAAAAAACCCACCCCAAAATCTGTGCAACTTTGATTTTATTTTTTTTTTCAAATGCAGATTGTATTTTTATAGAGTTGTATTCCAATTTACTCAGCTCGGTTTGTTAAACTGCAGTATTGGTTTTGCTGAGTATAACTTGGATTGGCTCTTGGTCTAGTGACCAAAAATTGTACCTAGACTCATATTCGATTTGTAAAGCTTAATTCCACGTCTTTAATGTACCTGATAAATATATTGTATGTATGTACAATATTAAATGTTGTTCACATATATACATATATTGTACTTGTATAGATAAATGGCTGGAAACTCTGACCCATAATTGCATTTCTGTTAAATGTTTGTCTAGAGTATGGATTTGGTTTCATTTATATTAAATAATATTATTTGAGCAATTGGTCGCATTTAATCTTATAGTCAAATAACTTTTGAATTTAATATTTTTGTAGATTTTTTTTCAATACCAAGTGTTTCTGCTTTTGCAGTTTATACTGACAATCAGTAAATGCTTTCAGCATATTTTCCAATTACTTAAATCTGTAATAAATGTGTTCTTAAAGCTTTTTGACAGGCTGTTTTTACCCAAAGGAAACTCAATCAGCCGCAAGCCTGGAATCAAAGAGCACTTTTTTTTTTTTTCCTAAGTAATGCAAATCAAATCCAAATTCTTAAATTTGAAGCCGATACAAACGTAGCGCTTGGTAGCTACTTCCTTAATCCTCCCCAAATTTTGAATTTGACGCCCGACGACTTGTTAGTACTGTGTAAAATGAGACCGAATGCTAATCTGTGCTTTGCCTTGGCTTTCTGCTCTGTGTTGTCTTGGTGTTTGCGTCTTACCTCTTACGTCTGTGCTGTTTGTTCCCTCCCCTGTTCTCTAATCCTGCCCTCCCCTCTGTTCCTCCTCATTGTCCACACTGACCCATCAATCAACCAACAACGCCCCCCCTTTCGTCGTGGTGATCTGCCCTGCTCTGGTTGGTGGCTCCGTGCTTGGGTGGCTGTATGTTGTGCTGGACCAGTTCACCCAAATATGGCCTTCTTGCTGACAGGTATCACTTCTGTGAGAAGTGTTTCACTGAAATCCAGGGGGAGAATGTCACCCTGGGTGATGACCCTTCCCAGCCTCAAACGTAAGTCGCTTCCTTTCTTCTGCACGACAACTTTTTAAATAGGAGGGGTGATGTGTAATCCTCATGTGATAGTAAAACCCTGCAGCTGGTGGTGGGGAGATGCCCGTTCTCTTACTAATGGGAGGTTTTTACAACAACACATCTATTACTGTGTTGGGTCTGTTAATCTGCCCAACAGTGTCACTTGTGTCCAGTTGTGCTACTCAAGCGCTGCCCGTGGGCAGGGTGCAGTGGGTGGCAGACACTAAATATGGTTGGAAGGGGCAGGGGGAATGGAAGCTGGGTCAGTAAATGTCACTAATCCTTTATCTTTTCAAATAAAAGACTCCGGCTAATCCTGATGTCTCACCTTTTGAAGCACGGCTTTTGTTTTTGAAACCAATGGCTTGTCTTTAACTTGGCCAGAAAATAAGATGTCCTAAGATTTATGAAAAATACAAGTTGTTTTGGAAGGTGGCTGCTTTACTGATGACAGCTTCCCATGCTCTTCATGATTTTAAATTTATGTGTATACCGGGGTACTTCTTATTTTGCTTTTAATTTGCACGGGAAGTGATAATATTTTCTGTAGCTTAAAATAAAATGAATTGTTTTCTCTGACTAGAAAATAAATACCGATATGCTTTCTTCAGACATAAGGTTTGTTCATTTGGTGCAATTCAGAAAAGCATGATATTGTCTTGGCCTCTGATATAAAGGTACTACTGAGTTTTCATATTAACTCTTTGTCTCTAGAACCATCTCTAAGGATCAGTTTGAAAAGAAGAAAAACGATACACTAGATCCAGAGCCGTAAGTACCAGACCCTTGTGTTTCTTAAGATAATCTCATCACTTTCACTTGCCCTTTAGCCAGCACTTCAGTGTAATTCATTATTCAGGCAGTGAATAGACTTTCCTTTCCCCCATCTCTGCCCAAACGGGCAACAGAATCATTCTCTAGAGTTCGTAGCACAGCATACGAATTTGATGTCTGCCATTGATAATCCAAGAGGAAAATGTCAGCCTGTTTTAATGGCAGTTCTGTTGATTTGGGGAATTCCTAAGGTGTGGTCTGAAAATGATCCTCTGTTGTACAGAGCCTTTCTGCCAAGCCCTGAGTACCTGTGGGCGAGTTCTGCATTTCTGCTGCTTTAGCTAGTCTTATAAAACCTGTTTTTTCTCCTCACTTGAGTACTTGGCCCACTGAAAGATCCATCCTTCTCCTTTGCGTTCATTACTCTCGGGAAGTTCAGTAAAAGCCAAGTTGAACATTTCTTTAGTAGCGACACGCTACGTTTCCTAATGTCCTTAACTGGCTGAAACGAGATTGTATCTTACTCCTACTTTGTTCTTTGGCAGTATGATACGCAATACATTTTGTTTCCTTTTATCATCTTTGCAAATACTCACCAGAGCTCCTCCGCCAGACCTTTAGAGGTAGGCTGAGATAGACCCCAGTGCTCTGGGCTTCAAAACCAATATTGCAGTCTTGACTTGATCCAACAAAAGAATTTTGACATACTATTTTGACCCAAAAAAAAGCCCAACCGAAAAAACAAAACCTATAGCAGACCCGGGCAGGTGAAGACAAGTTAATACATGTTTTCTGGGCTCAGTGATTCACGAGTGACTAGTTTTTACATTTACAGTAAGTTGAGCAACCATTTAGTCAGCTCGTGGTTGGTGCAACAATTGAAAACTCAATCTGTGGAGGTATTGTTGGAGCAGAGTCTGCGAAGCTGGGAAAACTCAGAACTTGGCTTAGAAAAGGATAGAAAAGACCCAGAAAAAGTTGCGTGTGACAGCCCATTTCACATTTTTAAACTAGTTTCACATTTCATACAGAGAGAGAGAGATATATAATGTGCACATGAAATTGATAGATGTATATCTGAAGCTATTCTAATAAGTATTTTTTTTTAAAACTGGCACATAAATTGAGGCTGCTGAAGTCGATTCAGTTCTTAGCAGAGGGTTGGAAAGTCCTTCTTTCTTGCTGAATTGTGGAAAATGACTTGCCTACCAACAGAAGTGATTGGCTGCTGCTTTTTCTTCTCAGGTTCGTTGACTGCAAAGAGTGTGGTCGGAAGATGCATCAGATTTGTGTATTACATTATGATATTATTTGGCCTTCAGGGTAAGATGTTTATTAGCTTTTTACTCCTTGTATAATAAGACCAATGTAGTTTATATCATTAAGACTTTCTGCCTTTGCACTTTCATATGCAGTCACTGCCCTTAAAGAACTGATTATAAAAGGACAAAGTTTTTCTAAATAAAATACATTTTTTTGGTGTTTGGGGTCTCATTTCAGTATATTCAGTTGAAAATGGGTGAAACCAATTTGTTCATATATGCAGATTTTTGTGGATTCTTTTGACCTGCTGAATGATGGCAGCTGGTTGGAGGTAAATCTTGGGTGCTGCAGGACACAAATGCAGGTGTAACTGCTTGGCGGAATTAAGCCAGCTCATAGAGGCTTTAAGTCCCTTGAAAATAGAGATATACAAACTGTTCCAACACAGAGGAAAATATCTCATACTCTGATATTTAAATTATGGTTCAGAGGTTGGGTTTAAGCGAGACTTATGCTAAATTTTTGGCAATTTTTTTTTTCTCAATAGGTTTGTCTGTGATAATTGTCTGAAGAAAACTGGTAGAACACGTAAAGAAAACAAATTCAGTGCTAAAAGTGAGTTTTATATTTCTATTTTTATCTTTATCTTCATCATTCATCCTCTCTCTGACACACCTAACAGCTTTTTGATTGAGACTTTCTGTTGTCCCGATGGACAGCACAGGAACATCTGCAAAATGGGGAGTAGCGTAGCCCAAAGCTTTCGTAGCTGTTGGAATTTTAATCAACATTTTAAAGACCTGTTCTGTGTGTGTTTGTGGTCAGTCTTAACCCTGCTTGAGGAATTTGGCATCTATATCCTTATTTTTCTAAGATTTAAAAAAAAAAAAAGAGGAGGGGACACAATAGAGGAGAAACACACGTCTGCCTGCACTTTACTGGCTATATTTAGACATGTTTCCATGTAGCATTGAAACTGTAGTAAATTGTTGTCACCTCTGCACCCTTCAAATAACGTGTAATGACAAGTTGTGCTGCGTTTCAGGTGTACTGAGGTGGTGCCAAGTACTAATGTAGCTGAAGAGCTTTTCTTGCTTGGAGAGCGGGCTGTGTTATAACAACTGGCCGCTGGAAGGAGTAACCAATTGTACCGTGTGTCTAGATTTTCTTGGAAGTAACCATTGTTAGAATCTTGTTGAAATGTGCGCTAAAGAGAGTGCCAAAAAGATGCCAGGTCGAGTTGTCTCCATCTCCTTAGCAATCCTTGCACAGGCATTCTTTGCACGCGTTTAAGTGTCAAGAGAACATAATTTGATGACTTTCACTCATACACATTTGGGGGGGAGTAGGTGTTAGCATTGGAAATGCAGTGTCAGTGGAGGAAAAAGAAGAGCAGAAAAACAAAGTGAGTGTAGAAGCCAAGAGGGTGATTCAGACACTTGAACAACTGGAACTTGCAGCTACACTTGATTCCTCCCTTGTTCTTCTTTGGTCCTTGGAAGTTCTGGGCATAGCCCTCACGTACTGTGACTTTGCAAACTTGAATCTTCCAAATTGTCATCAAGCAGTGGTTTTGCATTAAATGTTAACTTCTTGCTAACTTGGTGTGTGGTTGATTGCATAATGAGAGATTTGGAGGGGGATAATTTGGAGATGATAACGCTGTGAGAGACATATTAGGTTACAGCAATCACAACGGTCTCTGGAGTAACCTGACGCATGCAAGTATTGTTAAAAGATTAAAGCTAGCCTCATTAAAGACAGATTAAGATTGTAAGAGAACATTAATAAAATGGCGAAATAAAAATGTAGTTTCAGAGAACCATTTTAAATAGATGTCTCTTCCATTATATGCTGACTTTACAGCATACACTGATGTAAATTGTCTTAAGTAAGTATGTGATTCCTTGGATGTCTGCAGTTCTGTGATGTTGCTTAAAGTTTGAGTGACCAACATTTAACTCAAGGTAACTGTTCTGTTCTTTGGGAAGCTGGACAGGGAAATAACACTATTTTTTTTCCTTCCCTTTGATCTCCTTTTCCTCCTCCTTCCCCTGTTTTTGGTGTCTTGTTTTCTTTTTCCTGTGATGATTTGAGGCCTGCTGCCAGCTGTAATCCACTGGTGGGCTCAGCTCAATTTTCTTTAGGGGAATCACAAGAACAGGGAAGGAAAAGACCTTGTTGTCAAAACCTCGGTTTTACTACTGACCTAAAACCAAACATGAGCCATGAAAGTTTAAAACATTAACATGTTTCCTCTCCTCTCCCCCTCCCTCCCCATAAAACCCCTTACTGAGTTGCCATCAATATTTCTGCACGCTTTCAAGCATTTCTGGCACAACTACTGATAATCAAGATAGCACATCCCTCAGCTGAGAGCTATTGCTCAGCTGTGATGGTAACGTTCATATTCCTAATGTGTATATTAAGTACAGTTGGTTATCTTAACCACATCATAAGTAAGTTGCATAAAGCTGGGTGACAGCTTGCCAAATACAACCTATAAACCAGCGTACAGCTGGATTATGCTGGGAAATTGCGAAATTTTGAAGTATTTTTCTTACTAAGAAAATCTACAAATATCACTTAACCAGTAGCTAATGCAGAGACGTTCAAGGACAAAAGATACACTGACTAATAAGTCGCCTGAAGTAGTTTCCTGAGAAAAAGCCACAGTAAGCCAGAAGTCTGACTTTCTCCCTATCTGTCCAGTTACTCATCCAGTAACAAGCGTCTGGCCGTTGCTACCCCAACAGAACTTCTGTATTCGAGTTGTTACCGATTTGGAGGCCTTTTTAGCAATTTGCACTGCAGTTTTCATTGAGACCCAAGCTTTTATTGGAAGTACATATGTTAGAGGTGTCCGAGAACCAAAATCCAGTTGCTTTCTAAAAGAATTTGTGCATTCCAATATATCAAAATATGCAGCTTTTAGATCCTTTACTTACAATGTGTGTAATCTTGATACTGCCTATTTCTTTTATCTTCTTATCTGGTCTTTTTGTTTGTTTGTTTTTCAAGTCTTAATGCGTTGCAGCATAAGGAAGGAAGCAGATATCCTTTGGTTGCTTAGCATTGGAAAGATAAAATGAAAACACAAGGCAGTAGAGTTAACTAAAATGGCTTTCTAAAAATGTACCATCTCATTAGCTGAAACTGAGCTGTTTCTTTTTTTTTTTTTCCCCTGTGTGTCTCTGGAGAAATCAACGAAACAAAATAATTCCTTCAGAAAGTATTTGTGAATTTCCTTTAAAATTTGATTTTCCTTGAAAATCAACCGCCTTCTATTATATATGGAAAGCCTAGTGTATTGTATTGGGCTGGGAAACACTGGGAAAGGCCAGTGTATTTTTTAATTTAACCTGCCTTTAATTATTAGCTCCCAGGTAAATGATATTTAGATTGTGCTGTGCTGGTTATAACCGTAGAATCTCACTGGACAAGGGAACAGACTAAAAGATGTAAAACAAAATTTCTGCATTGGGCAATTTCTATAAACTGCTGTAAAATTAAATTTTAAGTATATAAACCCTTAGAAAGTGAGATCCTCTTTTGATTATATGTGGCTTTTTTCACCAGTATTGGAGCCTAAAATAATTTTTAGCATCAATATTTGACTGCAGTGTTCTGTGTCTGAGCTCAGGAGTCAGGAAGAAGAACCCAACAGCCTTGTGTCAGTGGCCAAATAACAACTGAAAATTGAGGCAATGGAGAGCTGAAAATTAAATGGATTTTAGTAAACCGAACGTCTGTAGATTGCACCATCACTTTGGAAAAGATAGAAGATTGACCATAAAAATGAAGTAGAAATATTAGTTGATAAAATAATTACGGCACGATGAGAGACATCGTCATAAATCTTCAGGTCACAACAGTGTGCTACTACTGTTTTCTGACTTTAAGCCAAAATCTTCATCTTAATTTCTGTAATTTGTTGTGGATTTATTTGAAAACCGTCACATCCTGTAATACTACAAAAGCTGCTATCCCCCACAAAAGCTAATTGTAAATGTAAAGACTCGGGGAGGGGATCTGGACAATACGTGGACTTGAACTTTTAAAGACCTCTATCTCTGCGCAAGAACTATTTAAGCTTTATGTGCAGATTACTGTAACTGTTCAATCTAAAAGCTCTCTTGAAAAGAAAAAGCAATGAAATCGCCATTGAAGTCAAAAGGCTTTTCATTTCTGTTGATTTGCTTTGCTTTGCTTGAAAAGGTGTGGCGTTGAGCCAGATCTATAAAGTGATGTAATCTTTGTCAAACAGCCAGATAGTGGTTTTGTTAGGAGAAAACGTTTGCACTGTTCATAAAATACGCCTGCAAATTTGAAAATGCTATGTAAAGCCACCTTTGTTGGTTCACTTACTAAGTCATTTTCCCACTGCAGTGGTTTTAGCTTCCGCCTTGGGGTACAGACACTTAAGGCTTGAGTGAAAACATGGATGGGTTTGCGTTTTTAATTTTGGCTGCGTAAATAAAATCATCAATTTTTCACATGGAGGTAAAACTTAACAACGATTTCTCCAGTATTAACGTTTCTGGTGTCACGTTCTCTCCCTTCATTTCTAGGGCTACAGACGACACGTTTAGGAAACCATTTGGAAGACAGAGTAAATAAATTTTTGCGGCGACAGAATCATCCTGAAGCTGGAGAGGTCTTTGTCAGAGTGGTAGCGAGTTCAGATAAGACAGTAGAAGTTAAACCAGGAATGAAATCCAGGTTAGTTGCGTTAATTACAATAAATGCAATCCTGGAATCTGTTATTTTGACGTCTCCCTGCATAAATATTGTAAAATTGTGCCAATTTGCACCTTAATCTCTTTGCACGTTTTTGAAACTTGGGCATGAGTAAAGTTATGAAAGCAAGAAAACCAGTATGCAGTAAATGAACTGGGAGGAGATTGAAAATGCAGTTGTATTTGGACTGGTTTTAGAGGGGTAATGGCGATATCCTGGTTTGGGTTATAATAACTTCGTATTACTAATTCTTGAGAGAGTCTGACCACGTTTTGGGTAGCGTTACAGAATTCAGAGTTTAGTTTGAAACCATTGCTGAGGTTCTGTGCCTTGTGTTTTTTTTCTGTTCCTTTATTTTGCTGCGTTTTTATCGATACTTCAGTTTTCAGAAGTTATTTTTTATTTGCTTCATTATGAGTGAAAAGCTTAAAACGTTAATTCTATGAAGTATATTGGCTTTAATTCATAAAGACAGTGTTTATGTGACATCACTGTCTCGTAATGCATCAGGTTTTCTAATCTGCAGTATATTTAAAGGCCTGTGGTTGCTGAGGACGCTCTTGCCCTCAATGGTGGCCTGTTTGGTTGTTCGGTGACTATTACAGAAACTGTCTTTCCCTGAGTTTTATACCAACAGACCACGCATTGACAGGAGTCTGTTATAATACAGCTCTGGTGGACAACAGGATGTCCATAAGCCAGCAATGTGCCCTTGTGGCCAAGAAGGCCAACGGCATCCTGGGGTGCATCAGGAAGAGTGTGGCCAGCAGATGGAGGGAGGTCATCCTCCCCCTCTGCTCTGCCCTGGTGAGGCCCCATCTGGAGCATTCTGGCTTCCCCAGTTCCAGAAGGACAGGGAACTGCTGGAGAGGGTACAGCAAAGGGCTACAAAGATGATGAGGGGCCTGGAGC
>JAOXJK010000069.1:16567848-16583943 GCA_025774025.1 Xenus cinereus | reverse complement strand
AACATGAGGAGGAACTTCTTTCCTGTGAGGGTGGCAGAGCCCTGGAAGAGGCTGCCCAGAGAGGTGGTGGAGTCTCCGTCTCTGGGGACATTCAAACCCCACCTGGACACATTCCTGTGCAACCTGCTCTGGGTGGACCTGCTTTGTCAGGGGGTTGGACTGGATGATCTCCAGACGTCCCTTCTGACCTCTTCTCATTCTGTGATCTGACCCTGTTTAACTGCTGCATAAATGTTTCTAATTACTTAAAAATAAGGTTGAAAAGGATTTCCTCATTCTGGTAGGACACTTGTTTAATAATTGACTTTTTGTTGGGTTTCTTTGCCCTCCTTCCTACCACCCTTTCCTACAGATTTGTGGATTCTGGGGAGATGTCAGAGTCTTTCCCTTACCGTACCAAAGCTCTGTTTGCATTTGAGGAGATAGACGGAGTAGACGTGTGCTTCTTCGGCATGCACGTCCAGGAGTACGGCTCGGATTGTCCCCCTCCAAATACAAGGTACTCTTTCGTTTCTGTGTTGGTGGTGCCTGCGCAGAGAACATCTTGCTTCATTCACTGGACAATTCCTCTCAAACACAGGAGATACATTTCAATTCTGTGGCACAGATCAGTCCTACTTTATGTCTGCAGATGACTGTGAAGTGGGAAAATAAATATCACAACAAAAATGTTACAGTTTTTCGTATTACATATTTAATTTTGCCTTTCAATGTATATTCTTGCTGTCCAAAAAAAAATGCTACCCATCGTTGGCTTTTGAGAACCGTTTATACCATGTTAAGATGCTTAAATATGCATTAAAAAAATGTCATCATTAATTTTTCTTTGTTCAGCGTGGTTGTAGATGTATCTAGTATAGAAGGTGGTTCTCAGGAAGCAAAACATTCAGCCATACATGATTTTCTGCTGTTCTTCTCTTGTCCCTACAGGCGCGTGTACATATCGTATCTAGATAGTATTCATTTCTTCCGCCCCCGTTGTCTCCGAACTGCAGTTTATCATGAAATCCTCATTGGATACTTGGAATACGTGAAGAAACTTGGGTAAGTGAGATCTTTGCAAAGAAAGAAAACTTTTTTCTTAGCATTTTTTTTTTATCTAGGATGCCAAGTAGCTTTTCACTGGGGACAGTCTCTCTTTCCTTGTGCCCTCTCCAAGATATGCAGAATATGTGCCTCTTCCGCACTAGAGAGAGAAATTTGGATTTTATCACTAAGGTGGTTTATCTGTGTTTGGATTCTTAAACTGAGAGCATATCATTCTTTTTATCAGAGGTTCACTTGGTGTTTAAGCTTCATTATTATATCCCAGACCTTTTCTCATCTCTTGTATAAGTAGAGGTTATTGCCTCGGCATCTTTGTTACAAAGAAAAATGAAAAGAAGAAGAAAAAAAACCCCAAAAAGCTAGACGTCTGAATTAATATCTCAATTTGGTTAATTTTAAGATAGCAGTCAAAATGGTTAAGATGTTTTTTCCTTGTGTGTGAAACGCAGGTATGTGACAGGACACATCTGGGCCTGTCCCCCAAGCGAAGGAGATGACTATATTTTTCATTGCCACCCGCCTGATCAGAAAATACCCAAACCCAAACGTTTGCAAGAGTGGTATAAGAAGATGCTGGACAAGGCGTTTGCGGAGAGAATCATTCATGACTACAAGGTTTGCTACTCTTCCTGAATTAATTTTTACAGGCTTTTAATTTGAAGGTAGCTCATACTGTTTCATAACGCCTGAAACAGTGGTAGCGTTGTAGAAGGGGGTTTATTCTCAGCCAGTGTCTTCATTTTCTTTAGATTTTCAGACTGAAAATTCCTTAGGTTTGGTTTCTGCATTAATACAAGTGTGCCAGAGCTTGCCTTCGCCTACTTGTCTTGCGCTGCAGTCTTCGAGGCAAGGAAGTATGACACTTGTTAAGGTTTACAGAAGCTGTTTGCTTCTGGTGATGCTGGAGGACCAGGTGGAACCGGACCCCACCAGTGTGAAATCAAAAAAAATGGTTATAAACAGCTTCTTCACTTGAAGAGGAAAAAGGATGATTTTCATAATTGGAGAATATCACACGTGTACCCAAGGAAATAAGTTAAAGATGGTAAAGGTAGCATTTGCCGCTCCTTACATGCTAAAATTTACAGGAATTTCTTAATGGTAGTGACAGGGCTGTAAAAAATTAATGTTTTGATTGCAAGTGACAGTTACTAAATGTGTGGAACAGCACAGCGTATAGCAAACCTTGTCATCTCATCCAGCGCGGCAAAGAGCTAGAAAATCTGTGTCTCTCCTAATAAGGTGGTCTTGAAATGGATCCGAAGAAGAAAATTAGCTAGTCTTGTGTGTGCTTGTTAAACACAATGCACTTCAAAAACCACCTCCTGGTAAAATAGGTAAAATACCTGTTCCCTTTTCAGAATACCTATTCCTCTCACTGGTCTTTGTGGCCAGGTGGCCACAGAGCTTCAGCCAGTGGCCAGCGAAGGGCATGGGCTGCACACAGTCCCCCTTCGACAGCCAGACTTTATTTAATATTCCTGTCTGTAATGGCTGGTGCCTTCAGCGATTCTTCCTGGAGATACTGGGATTATTGCACATTCGGGGCACAGCCCAGACGCGTGCACCGAAGTGCTCGTAGACTTTCAAATTTATAAGGAAAAGGGGCGGATGAGACCCACTTGCTGTCAATAGAACAGCTCCTGTGCTTGTCTAGGACCAGTGTAGGAAAAGCTAAGTGGTGTAGTCTTCATTTTTAATTGGTGTGATTACCAGGGAGGGCTTTGTTATGGTTTTCAGGGGTATCTTAGTCTCTCCCATCATGTCAGGAGCATGAACCGATGGCGTGGTGGAGGTTCAGGAGAGCCTCAGCGGGTGTCTGTCTAAGATGAAGCAGGGAGTGGGCTGTTATCAGTATTGCCAGGCTGGTTTTTGAGCTGCACCCAGCAAAGGAGACCTGCCAGGAGCAGGCCCTGGGCTGTCAGGGAGGCACAGCAGCCCTGCATTGTGTCTCCGGTCCTCCTCTCTGTCCTAAGTGGTCTTCATTTATTTATTCTTGGTATTGTGCGATACGCTCAACAGGACATCTTCAAACAAGCAACCGAGGACAGGCTGACAAGTGCCAAGGAGCTGCCTTACTTTGAAGGTGATTTCTGGCCCAATGTGCTGGAAGAAAGCATTAAGGAGTTGGAGCAGGAGGAAGAGGAAAGGAAAAAGGAAGAAAGCACTGCAGCGAGTGAAACAACAGAGGTGAGAAGACTTTATGTGCTACATTTCCTTCTGGCTCGCAAAGCTTGACAGTTAATGCTTCAATAAATTAGAGAGTTCAGATGCAGAAAACGAGGAAAGAAGGTCATTCGCATCAGATGTTAAATCAGGGTTCCCTTTAATGGGAATTTCCGGTTTTCTTCTTGGGTAACAAATACACTGATGGCTTCGTTTGGTGTTGGGTTTTTTTAGTAGAATCAGAAGTCAGTTATGTCAGTTTAGCATCTCTGTTCTCAGAGAAATCTGTTAAGCTACTTTTGGATTGCATCATGACGGCTACATTTGCTTGCAGTCGTTTGGCTGAGCTTCTGCTTCACACCTTTGCAAATCACCTTCAGTATTTGCATTTTGAAAGATGCTGTATTTTTCAAAGCTGAATTCAATTTTGCTGTTACTTAAGCAAAGGTACTTGCAGTCATTTGCAACGGTAGGGGGTTGAAAATTTAAAAGTATTTATTGCAAGCTTTGCATTGGTGTGAAACGTTGGTCCTGATGGTGGTGGTCCTTCACCAGCGTTCTCCCTTTGTTTATTAAAACAAAACAAAACTTTCTCAGGGTCCTGGCCAGAATTTCATTATTCATTTTTATTTCTGTCTTGATTGTATCTGTATCCAACTGGCCTTGGCACTTTGGTACCGTCCCTTTTACTTGTGATTTGCAGTAAGGTGTTTTGAAAATAAGTTTGTTGCTATGTTTTTTTTTATGGAATCATAAAGTTAATAGTTTTCACCTTGTTCCTTCTGAATGTAACTTCTAATATTGAAATATTTTAACAAATACAGCAGTGTAACAGTAACTGGAAGACGAGGCTTGGAGTTTAAGTCCAGTCCTCTTTTGCTAACAGTATCGCTTTCATTAAATCATAGCATGGCCTTCCAGTGACACATCTACATCTAAGAGGGGGGGAAAAAAGGTGTTTTTAAATATCCCAGAACAGCTAACTGTGAAACCCATCCAAGGTGTGTGCCTAAAGTGAGGGGATGCAGCCTTGGCTGGTAACATCCCTGCATTCCCACTGAATGCCCTTGACATTGCTTAGGGGAGGGGGACAAAATCTCCATCCAAATTGCTAAGATGCCATCTGAAAATCCAACAAAAAAACCATAACAGTGTGATCAGAAAAAGGAGTGAAATTAAAAGCCTGAGAACTTGTCCAGTCACTTTATGGAGGAAACTATGCCCAGCAATGGGCATCTCCATGTGCAGAAGCACTTGATGAATCTTTGCAATCTGCCATTGAGATGGTACTGATTGTATCTATCTCTTCTTAAATTCCTAGTCCTAAACTTTGTATATGTGGAGAGAGAGCTTCTTAAAAGTCAACATGTGCTGCCAGTATCAGTTAAAGAGAGTCTAAAGAGGCGATAAATACTCAGCAGTTCTTGAAAACGGCTTTGAAGGGACAAGGCTCACTGAGTAATGGTACCGTCGGCATCTCTGGCAAACCTGGCAGAATATGTTAAATGCCATCAAAATAAAAGTAGTACAAAACCAATCTTACAGCTGCTTAAAACGACTTGGAACAGCTTTGTAGGATTGACCAAATATAACCTTGTTAAAGGTGGAGTAGAAAGAAAAATTAGATTTATACTATCAGCTAAGTTTCAAACCATTCTTTAAATTTTAAACCTGCTTCTTTAAATTTTAAAATCTACATTGATGCACGAGCACATATAAGCAAAGGAGGACATTCCCTGATTCCATCAGGGTGGTAGAAAATTTGGGGGAAGTCAAGATAGGAATATACAATATCTCATTCTTGAATATCTTCAAATCACATAGAGCTCTGTCTGGTTTCCCATAAAATAGTATCATTTTAATTTTCCAAACAGGTTTGGTCAAGAAGTAAATAAACTTAGTTACAGAAAAGCCAAGATTGGACAGGGAATTTCTATCTAAGCCTAATGAATGGAATAGAACGATGGCAGCAGTTATATATAGAATTGCTTTCTTTGGTTGGAATATTTTTGTTTTCTTTGGATAAATATGCTTGTGGATAAACCCTGGGTTTTCTTGGACACAGTGTTCATTAAACTTTCTTGCATGTCTCTGTGTGTATATATATATATCAGAGTATTTCAGTAGCTTATTTTTAATATTATGATAACCAGCATTCGAGCAGTTAGAGAAGGGATTTTTCCTGAGCGCCAAGCTCCCTGCTGAGGGCTTGGGTTTTTATTTTTCAAGGACATGAGAAGTCAAAAAGTTATTTCTGTTTTCACAGGTCACCTAAATAGCATCATTTGCTATTTTTTACTCTCTTTACTTACCTCTAGTATTCGGTATATGGTCACCGTGGTCTATGGTGGTGTAACTTAAACACAAGTGAAGATTTGAGGGATTTTATTTTATTTTCCTGGAGCAAGTCTTCAGAATGGAGAATAATGTATTCTGTTAGTTTCAAATCCTGCATGTTCTTACCTGTGTGCTAGCCCTACAGTTGTTCAATAAAAACAAACAAAAAACTAAATCTCAAGCAAGTATGTGAAACCCTAAATGCACAGCAAAGCAAAATAGCTCACTTCTGAATTTTTTTTTAAGTCCATTTGATTTGTAACTCCTTTTATCATCAAATATCTATGGGATCCTCTAAAGCAAGCAGTGGAAGCTGAAGTACAGTGTTTGAGAAGGGAAAAAAAAATAAGTGTCAGATACAAATTATTTAAGGTATATGCATACTTTAAAAATCTATTTTTAAACAGCATTTGAATTTGTTTCCTTGCCAGTTTGGCTTTTGATTTTTCCTGGAAGATAGGATATATTTAACACAGGAGGGCTGATTTGCAGGCCTTGGAGCAAAGTTCTGTTACTGCCAGCAGAAGTGTTTCGCTTTGGGCTATAGGGAATGGGAGAGGGCTCTGTAAAGCGTAACGCCTTTCCTTTGCCTTTATTGCAGGGAAGCCAGGGCGACAGCAAAAACGCCAAGAAAAAGAACAACAAAAAAACCAACAAGAATAAGAGTAGCATCAGCCGAGCTAACAAGAAGAAACCCAGCATGCCAAACGTGTCCAACGATCTGTCTCAGAAGCTGTACGCCACCATGGAGAAGCATAAAGAGGTACTGTCAAAATACGCTGCCTGAAGAGAGGATGTTATTCCTGTAAATCCAGGCGTGATGATAGTCAGAACTGAAAAATCAGGAGGAGTAAAGCTTGTGATCGCGCTAGAGTTTTGTCTGTTGTATAACGATGTATTGGAAGAGATTAGCCTGAACTAAGTTAATTAGATAACGTTTGTAGCACGCCATTACTGCAACAGAACACGAGCTTTTTCCTGCAAGATTATCTAACCTCATTGATTTTAAGTTTATTTTTTTTCCCCCCATTTATCTGCAGGTGTTTTTTGTGATTCATTTACACGCTGGGCCTGTAATTAACACTCTGCCTCCCATTGTGGACCCTGATCCATTACTTAGCTGTGATTTGATGGATGGGCGAGACGCCTTCCTCACCTTAGCCAGAGATAAGCACTGGGAGTTCTCCTCGCTGCGCCGATCCAAGTGGTCCACGCTCTGCATGCTGGTAGAACTGCACACCCAAGGGCAGGATCGCTTTGTCTACACGTGCAACGAGTGCAAACATCACGTGGAAACAAGGTGGCATTGCACTGTCTGTGAGGTAGGTGTATATCACCAGAAGCTTCTGCTCTCTCTTGCCCTACAGCCAAGCTTGATTGTTTTTTTGGGGAGGTATTGCGCAAAGTTCCTCCAAATTAAGCCTGTCCTGATAAAAGGGCTGCTAAGCCTGAAGGGAAGGTGGCTACCACAGTGGGCTACCTCTTCTTCTAGACTAAGTGCCTTTAGTTTCTCGACATGGAAGACACCAGTACTCTGGAATGGCTGCTGCTGTGTTATTTGTCCCACTGTGGCTCCTCTACTTAGACAAGTTTTTAACTTAATATTAAAGAACTTTAGGACTAGGCGGTAGGTGTGACTGTGTCAGACTGGTCTGACTGCAGGGCGCTGTCTCATCCGCATTCATGGATGTCCAGGAGAAAAGTTAGTGTTATCTTCCTGCAAGGGTGGCTTTTCTTCCGTGGTGGTCCGTGTCGTGAGGAGCGCAGCCGGCACGTGTCCAGGCTGCCGCAGAGCTGGGCGAGGAGGCTGCCACGACTCTTCATCATTGTCTCTTCGGCCCAGCATTAGAGGGTGCCTGCCCTTCAGATCAACCCAAATAATTGCTTCCTAACCTGGCTCAGTGCTTTTAACGACTAGTCCTTTTACAGCATAGATGGCTTCCACTCAACTGTGCTAGAGAGCAATTATGCACGGAGTTACACCGGTGGACCTGAGGAGGAGGTAGCTTCTGCAGGGCTTGGGATGACCTCTGGCTGCAGCTGAACCAAAAAAAAAAAATTGTGAATAAGTGCAGCCTAGTTTTCACACCGCAAGTTATTGCCGGGTCTGTCGTGGAAGAGTCTTAATTAATCCCTCCGAGGAAAGCATTGAACGGGGCTTCTTGAGGCAAGGCTGCAGGAAACGGATCGTACGCAGCAGGGGAATTAAGTGGTGGAAGGAGGTATGGCTTTAGGTGTCTTCTGGGTACTTCATGTAAGGAGTGCCCTTCCTCCGGCAAAAAAGGTCAGGGCAGTGAAAATGTGGGTGTTTGAGCAGGTTTTCAGATCAGTCTTAGCATGAAACTTGCACTCGATTTGAGGGTCATTTTAGAGGTTAAAAAATGCATATTTCAGGGTAGTAGTTATTAGTCAGTAATTACACTGAGAACAGCTAAATGCAGAGCCAAACCCTGTTCTTTAAGCACCAGCGTAGGTTTGTCTGCTGGAGGTTTTGGCCCTCCTCGTGTAGGTACCCTAGACATCACGGAAGAGTAAGCAGTTCCTATCATCAAAAGGGAAAACCAAAAAAGAATCCCAAACCCTGCAAGATATTTTAGTGTAATAAAAATAAGACACAATTACAGCCCCTTTTTGCGTTGTTACCCACCGTAGTCAAGACTTGTGATCACAGGCTCGCTTTGCTGTGGCAGCCGAGGTGGCTGCTGTCCCTGGCTGCCCGGTGGTCCCTGCCCAAAGGTCCTCTCCCTCTGCCGTGGTGACTGGGCAGCTCTTCCCAGCGTGCGGCTGTTGTCCTGCTTCTCCTCTGCTGCGTGTTTGCACCCACTGAAACCCAAAGTGGGCTTCCACAGCGGGCTCGTGATGCTCATCCAGCACCGCGATTACTCTCCTGCTCTTTTCCTGGTTGGGCTAGTGATCTCTAAACGACTGAACCCCGGGTTTTCTTTGCTTTTGCAGGATTACGACCTCTGCATTAACTGCTACAACACTAAGAGCCATGACCACAAGATGGTTAAGTGGGGCCTGGGTCTGGACGACGAGAGCAACAGCCAAGGAGAGCAGCAGTCCAAGAGCCCCCAGGAGTCGCGCCGACTGAGCATCCAGCGCTGCATTCAGTCCCTTGTCCATGCCTGTCAGTGCCGCAACGCAAACTGCTCCTTGCCATCCTGCCAGAAGATGAAACGGGTTGTCCAGCACACCAAGGGCTGCAAGCGCAAGACCAACGGTGGCTGTCCGGTGTGCAAACAGCTCATAGCTCTTTGCTGCTACCATGCCAAACACTGCCAAGAGAACAAATGCCCCGTGCCATTCTGTCTCAATATCAAACACAAGCTCCGACAGCAGCAGATCCAGCATCGCCTGCAGCAGGCTCAGCTCATGCGCAGAAGGATGGCCACCATGAACACCCGAAACGTGCCTCAGCAAAGTTTGCCTTCTCCTACCTCAGCAACGCCTGGTACCCCTACGCAGCAGCCAAGTACACCGCAAACGCCGCAGCCTCCTCCCCAGCCCCAGCCTTCCCCTGTAAGTATGTCACCGGCCGGCTTCCCCAGCGTCTCCAGAACTCAGCCCCCCACTACTGTTTCGACAGGAAAACCCGCAAACCCGGTTTCCGCACCTCCGCCTCCTGCTCAGCCCCCGCCGGCCGCCGTGGAAGCGGCTCGGCAGATCGAGAGAGAAGCTGCCCAACAGCAGCAGCAGCTCTACAGGGTCAACAACATCAACAATGGTTTGCCTCCTGGTCGCCCAGGACTAGTAAACCCGACGGTGGGTTCAGTGAACCAGATGCAGCAAGTCAGCATGAATGTACCCCGGCCCAACCCCGTGAGCGGCCCGGTGATGTCCAACATGCAGCCCGGGCAGTGGCAGTCGCCCCCGATGCCGCAGCAGCAGCAGATGCAGCCAGGAATGGCCAGGCCGGTTATGCCCATGGCGACGCCGCAAGCGGTGGCTGGGCCAAGGATGCAGGGCGTGCAGCAGCCGCCGCGGAGCATCCCCCCGAACGCGCTTCAGGACTTACTGAGGACCTTGAAATCGCCGAGTTCTCCCCAGCAGCAACAGCAAGTTCTTAATATTCTTAAATCCAACCCTCAGCTTATGGCAGCTTTTATAAAGCAAAGAACAGCCAAATACGTGGCTAACCAGCCCGGCATGCAGCCGCAGGCGGGCATACAGCCCCAGCCGGGGATGCAGCAGCCGCAGGCGGGCATGCAGCAGCCAGGCATGCACGCTCAAGCAGGATTGCAGAACATGAACGCCATGCAAGCAGGAGTGCAGAGACCGAGCGTTCCTCCCCAGCAGCAAGGGATGGGAGCTATGAATCCCCAGGGCCAAGCGATAAACATCATGAACCCCGGCCACAACCCTAGCATGGCCAACATGAGCCCGCAGTACAGAGAGATCCTGAGGCGGCAGCTGCTGCAGCAGCAGCAGCAACAGCAGCAGCAGCAAGGAGGGGCCGGCATGGCAGGGGGGATGGCGGGACACAACCAGTTCCAGCAGCCTCAAGGACCGGGAGGTTACCCTCAAGCCATGCAGCAGCAGCGGATGCAGCAGCACATATCGATACAGGGGGGTTCCATGGGACAGATGGCTCAGATGGGACAGCTGAACCAGATGGGCCAGCCCGGCATGGGGGCGGACGGGGCTCCCAACATCCAGCAAGCCCTGCAGCAGCGCATCCTGCAGCAGCAGCAGATGAAACAGCAGATAGGGTCCCCCGGGCAGCCCAACCCCATGAGCCCACAGCAGCACATGCTCTCAGGACAAGCGCAGGCGTCTCATCTCCCCGGCCAGCAGATCGCCACCTCCCTCAGCAACCAGGTGCGGTCCCCGGCACCCGTTCAGTCTCCCCGTCCCCAGTCCCAGCCGCCACATTCCAGCCCGTCACCCAGGATACAGCCCCAACCCTCACCTCACCACGTCTCTCCCCAGACTGGTTCCCCCCACCCGGGACTCGCGGTCACGATGGCCAGCTCCATGGATCAGGGACACTTGGGCAACCCAGAACAGAGTGCAATGCTTCCACAACTAAACACCCCCAACAGGAGTGCGTTGTCTAACGAATTGTCTCTGGTCGGTGACACCACCGGGGACACATTAGAAAAATTTGTGGAGGGTTTGTAGCATTATGGGAGCATCACTTTTTGTTTTGTTTTGTTTTGTTGTTTTTTTTTTTTTTTTTTCCTTTCGTGTTCTTGGACGTTTTGTACTGAAAAATTCAGACATCTGGGTTGTTTTGAATCCTAGATGGAACTGCTGCTTCCTACACATGGAAGAATGAATTGCTGTTTAAAAAAAAAAAAAAAAACACAAAAACAATACAAAGAATATATTTTTTTGTTAAAGCCAGGCGGTTAAAATATCTGGTCTCTTTTGTGGGTTTTTTTGGTTTTTATTTTTTTGTTGCTGTTGACTCATACCTTTTTTTTAAACGGGGAAAACAAGTTCATTATATTCATATTTTTTATTTGTATTTTCAAGACTTTAAACATTTGCGTTTAAAAGAAGAAAAAAAAACCAACAAAAAACAAAAAATAATATTCAGAAACTGTTTCCTGAAATAATGCAACATTATAATGTATCCCGGTAACTTTGACACGTTGCGGGAAGGTTATTTTTTTTTTTTGATTTTTTTTTTTTTTTTTTTCTATAGCGAACTCTGCAGGCGTTTGAAGTATTACCCCGGGAAAGATAGGAATTGACTCTTGCACACAAAAACCACACATTGGCCAATGCCAAAATCCTTGTCTTGCAGATGTAGAAATTGTTGCTTTGTTTCTCTGATAAAACTGGTTTTAGATGAAAACTAGGGATGATCACTCTTAGGCCGTGCTGATTTGAATAGAGAAGAAGCATTCTTTTCTTTCTTTCTTCTGTGTGAAACTTGAAATGAGGAAAAGCAATTCTAGTGTAAATCATGCAAGCGCTATAATTACTATAAATAAGAAAAAAAAAAAATCCAAGAAGATTCAATCACTGTATAGAATGGTAAAAAGAAAAAAAAAAGAAAAAAAAAAAACAAAAACTCATTTCTTACTTATAATATCATATTGTTAAATAAACTGTGTGCAACAGACAAAAAAGGGTGGTCCTTCTTGAATTCATGTACATGGTATTAACACTTAGTGTTTGGGTTTTTTTGTTATGAAAATGCTGTTTTCAACATTGTATTTGGACTATGCATGTCTTTTTTTCCATTGTATATAAAGTATTGCTTAAAATTGATATAAATTACTGAAGTTTTTAACATGTATTCTGTTCTTTAAAAAATCCATGTAAGAATGTTTAAGGTTTTTATTTATTTATATATTTTTGGATCATGTTCTTTGTTAAGACATGGCTATTGAATATATTCACTCATGACACGGAGCAGCCAGAGGCAGCGCGAGGAGCGGCACCATCCATGGAATACTGTAGGTAGTAGCACGTCTGTCCGACACCGCCCTTTTAGCCATCGTTTCCTTTCCGGGGAGGGAGAGGAAAAAGGGGAGGGAATGGTTCCCGTTACGTGGAATTATTTTTTGCAGGTGTTCATCCCTAAAGGGTTAACTGGAATAAATTATTAATAGCCGTCGCTTTTTAAAAAAAAAAAAAAAAACCAACAACAAACTGCATTACTTTAGAGAAGGATCACCAACGAAAGGAAAATAGAGAGTATTGAGTTAATTCTAGGCTAATTTATTTAGTCTACAGTAAAATATGAACCTATTGACTTTAACACTATTTTTCTGCTGTTAACTCTGAGTCTAGATTTGAGGGTTTTCTGTGGAATAAAAAATAACAAATCATGTACATGTTCCCTTTAATATCCTGTCACCAGTCCCTCATGTTCCTGGGATACCCGCCCCTCCTCCCCCCGGTGAATCGCTTTCTGGGAGCTAAAAAGCCCAGGGAAACTTTTCCCAGCGTAGGTGTGAGCTTTTAAAACCCCACGATTTAACCTAAAAAACGCCATCGACTCAGACCTCCAGGCTTCTCGGTTCCCTGCGACTGGCGTGTGGGATTCGCAGCAAAACCCAGCGAGGGATCCCGCCCGGCACCAGCACCGGGCACCCTCGGCTTCTCGCGTTCAAGTAGCGCTTCCTCCAGCCTCGCGTTTTGATAGGAACGGCGTTGGGGGGGGACGAGAGGGGGGAGAGGAGCAAATGCTTTATCTCAGCTTTTATCCCCGTTCTGCAAAGGGGAGCGCGCTGCGGCGCCCGCTTCGTTTCTTTTTTAACTTGTTAGAGGGTCTCTGCTTACACTTTTTCTCGCAAACTTTTAACTACTGTACCTTTTTTTTTTTTTTCTTCCCCCCCACACCGCCGTCGGATTCATCTGCCCACGCAACCGTCTTCAGCAAATTCAAGATGTCAAAAGTTTGGGGCTATGGGGTGAGGTCAGTGAACACTTAACCCAAAGCTTGTCCGAAAGAAATTGCTGTATAAAAAACAAAAAAAACAAAACCAACAAAGATGGAAAGCCCTGATGCTGTGTCTCATGCTGTGTACTTAAAAAGAGGGGAAAAAAAAAAATACTATATTTGTGATCAAAAAGAGGAAACTTGAAATGTGCTGGTGTTTCTAATAAAAGCTGGTAAAACTGCTTGGATTGGAGGATGGTTCCCCCTTGGCTGGTGCCCGCTGGGATCAGCGCAGCCTGACACCCGAGGTTAAGATAACCGCACTCGATCTCGCTAATACCTTTTAAGTAGCGTCCGTTTTAAAAACACCGGCACAGCTTCCGGATTTGGATAAGCCGAGCCTTCTTTGGAGCACGGAGAGGTGGCGCAGCCCGGGCTGTGGCTCCCTGGGCTTCCTGCTCCTGGGGAAAAGGAAAAAAAAACCAAACCTGATGGGAAGCAAACACTGGAATATTTTTAAGTACAAGCTGAAGTACGTTGAGAGCACGGAGCAAGGGGTAGATTTAGATCTGACAATCCCAGCTCCACGGAGCGGTTGTTTTAGGTAAGAGGAGGTGTTTTACCACGGAGAGAAGGGAAATGCAAAGCTGAGGTCCAACCTGAGGAGGGGCCGGGCTCGATGTACAGCCCCTGCAGCCGGGGGGCTTCACTCCTTTGATAGGAAATTCAGTGTGTCTGAGGACTGGATGGGCGTCTGATTTCTCAGGTCCTTGCCTGTGTTCGATGGGGAGGTGCTGTCCGTAAGGAATGGCATCGTAGGAACACAATTTCTAAGGCCAGAACGCACCGGAGGTGGGTGCAGGATCGTTATCACCAGCGGGGATGGCAAAGACCTTCCCCCCCACTGAGTTCTGGAGGGGGAGAAGGTGCTTAAATCCAACCAACTTCATCCTCTGCTCTTCTTCTCCTGCCCACCGTGCTCCGCTGCCGGCCATCCTGGCTTCCACCAACACTGCTGCCCCAGCAGCCTGCCAGCGCCTTTCTCCTTGCTGCCGCCACACCAGCCGAGGTTCCCCTTCGTGGCTGTCCCACCAGAGATACGGACATGTGCCAGCGCTCCATGCTCTGCTCTTCCACCTGGATGCACGAGAGCGAAGGGCTGAGGAAGAGGAGCCCTCCTGCGGGGAGGCGCGGCGGCGGCTGCCCAAAAAGCTGGGGACAGGAGCCCCGTCGCTCACCGAAGGCAGCAGCGGAGCGTGGCCGCAGCGGCAGCAGCGTCACGTTCCTTCGAGTCGGCGGCAGCGAGTGCAGGCAATTAACGGCACATGAAGTCATCGGGGTGTGCACCAGGAGCTTCTTCCAAAGCGAATCGCGGCCCATGGTTTTCCCAGTGCAGTGAAGATCGAGAAGCTGCTGTGGAGCTGGGGGAGCGCGGCAGAGCACACAGGTTCCTGTTGCGTAACGGGGTGATCTGTGCCACCCCCAGCGTGCTCCCAGGATAATGGAAACCAGCCTGGAGAGAGGGGAGGGTCTGGCCCCTGCAAGTCCCCAAGCGTTCCCCGCAGGAACACACTTCATGACTTAAGTGGTCAGAGCGGGCCCAGGCCGGAGGGTGACGCAGCGCGGGGTGAGGTAGGAGGAGGCCGCGGGTGCTTCGCAGCAGGTAGGAGAGCTCTGGTGCGGCGTCGTGTCAGAGCGGTGCTGTGGGGTCAGCGGAGGGAGCAGCGAACGCAGCAGGAGGAAGGGAGTGTTCAAACCGGGCTCTGAAGCTGTTTTGGTTTTGGCCGCAGCAGAGGGAATCTCGAGGAGGGGCCGGGGCGGGTTCCAGGCGGAAACGCATCCCAGCGGAAGGGTGCCGGAGGGATGCAGAGCCTCGCGCTGGGTTTGTTGCACCCTAATCCATAACCTCCAGCGTCACACAGACCCCACCGCGGGCACGTGAGAGACGCAAACCTCCGAGATCGGCGCGGTCCCAAGGAGAAGTCGCGAGCGGGAGCAAATCACACACGTAGCTTTTCCAGCGAGCTCCCCCGAGCCCAGGGGTTACAAAGCTGTCTCTGTTCGGCGGCCGCAGTTCCCTCCTGAAGGCCCTCATCTCCTCTGTCTGGAAGTGGTTAGCGCTCACTGAAACGAGACCTGCTCCGCTCCATCTTTTATTTTTAGCTGTGGTGTTCGTTGAGGCCTGGCTCTGCTCTCACGCACGTTCCAAACGCGGCTCTCGGTGGAGCCGTTTATTTCCTCTCTCACCCTCGCCCCGTCCAAAGCCTTTCTCCAATACCTCGGCCCTTTAGGTCTCGATGATCGACATTCACATCAGCTCCAGGAATTCCAGAGGATTGGGAAAATGAGGTATTAAGCAATTCGCCCAAAGTTGAGCAGGGGAGCCTGCCTGAGGTGTGGCATGGGGGGCTGCTCCCAGCCCCAGCGCAGCCTTCCCTCGGCCCTCAGCCCCCTCCATGGTGAAGCTGGGAGGGACATGGTGCACGGAGCTCTGCAGGCTCTGGCAGCCAAGCTCCTGCCGTGGCCTGTGGTGTGAAACGGGCTACCTGCAGCAAACCCTGGGCCAGTAACTGTGAGGGTACCCTCACAGGTGTCTGTACAGGGAGAGGCAGGTGGTCTTGTTACCTGTGCCCAGCTGCCCATTGCTAACAAGTCCTCAGGGTAGAAGGAACACAGAAGGGATTTTAACCATGAAAATAGGAAAGGTTTGGCAGCGGTGTCCTGGACTTGGCATCCACAGTTACGAGCTCCATTGCAAGATGCAGGAGCCTTGAAAACCTACAGCAGAAAAGGCCCCCGGCATGGGCCAGGATCTGCTTTGCTGATGGTAGTGGGGCAACCTGAGCCGAGCTGAGCAAGGAGGGTCTTGGCTTGGAAGAGCTGCCGGCTGGTGCCAAGAAAGGTGGTTTTCCTGGAGGAGCTCCGGCAGAGCGGCTTGTCCTGCAGTGCAAAACCCGCACAAGGACTTCTCATGTGGCAGCTGATGAGCAGGCACCAAATGGTGGCTTCAGCTGGTGGTGTCTGCGGGGAGACGTGATCTCCCGGGTGGAAAAAAGCAGCAGAAGAGGCAGGGGGTGGTGTGTGATGGGCTGCACCCCATGCCATGAGGACGGGGCCTATGGGCGCACCCATGCAGGAGGCATCCGACCCTCCTGTCAGGCCTGGAGGCTGGAGCTGGGCTCTGCGGCCTGCGGGCGAGGGGG
>JAOXJK010000069.1:16535695-16561946 GCA_025774025.1 Xenus cinereus | reverse complement strand
TCCAAGGTCTCCCCGGAGCCTTCTCTTCTCCAGGCTGAACCCCCCCAACTCTCTCAGCCTGTCCTCCCAGCAGAGGGTCTCCAGCCCTCCCAGCATGTCTGTGGCCTCCTCTGACCCTGCTCCAACAGGTCCACGTCCTTCTTGTGCTGAGGACTCCAAAGCTGGAAAGGGTGCTTCAAGTGGGGTCTCACCAGAGTGGAGCAGAGGGGTGGAATCACCTCCCTCGCCCTGCTGGCCACACTTCTTTTGATGCAGCCCAGGATGCTGTTGGCTTTCTGAGCTGCCAGCGTACACACTGAGTCCTCTGTGGTAGTGTTTCTGCCTCTGGAGGAGGTGCAGGTGGTGGTCGTCACATCCTAGACGTCAAACTACAGTTTGAATCTGTATCACACCATCACCTCCCCAAAACTGGAACGTGTAAATCAGAAGGGCCTTTACTGAGAAATGAAGCCACCAAGGCTGCGGGAAGAAGTTGCATCTGTGGGCTTGGCCAGGCAACTGATGGTCCTGCATACACTAGAATTTGCCTAAAATGAGACTTTTTGTCCCAGAAGCAAGCTGTGCCTGTCCAGGTCATTGCTGTGGATCGTGGAGGTCTAATGAGAATCCTTGTGTCAGCCTTTTAGTTGGAATGAATTGTTCTGCACATCTCCAGAGAGAGGTGCTTTAAAGCAAAGTCACGTGAGTTATTCACGCACAGAAATAGCATCTTAACTCGGTGCCCCCATGTTTTTTTCTGGCAGATATTTTTGAGACTGCTGGGCTGTGAAGCCCCCAGTGGGGTTGATCAGCCCCCAGTGGGGTTGATGTGCTGCTCCTGCTGCTGCCCACACCCTGGGGGTGTCACTGGAGACTGGCATGGCTGGGGGGATGTGTGACCCATGGCTTCCCCCATGTTGCTTCAGTGTTTTTGAATGCCTCTAGCAGGAGAAATGCTATTTTTAAAAGACCTGGGATGGTCTTTCAGCTGAGATGTGCTGGTGTGTTACTCTTTGTGGGGAAATTCTCTTTCTGGGCACAGCTTCCCACCTGTGTAGGTGGCTGTAGGTGTGCACTCCCTTGCCTGCTCCACGGGGACATCTGAGAATCTGCCTCTTTGTGCTGAAGGCTTCAAGTATTGTTTGGGTACTCTACCTGGCTGTAGAAGTTCTTGGAGCGGGGCATGCTTAGATGGTTCCCTTGAAAATTGAGTCACTGAAGAGCGTGGAAGGCAGGCTATAAACCATGGGAGGCACTTGAGAGAGCAGTTGGGGGTCGCGTGGAGCCACACGTTAGGAGCAAGGGGAGCCGCCTTTCGCTTCTCATTTACTGATGGTTCTGCAGCCCAGACACGGTGACCAACGTGCCAGCCCTGCAGGCTTTGACTGCCTTGAGGTCTGCGTGCCAGGAGTTGAGCTGCAGAGGCCAAGCGTCCGCTTGGCAAAGGGTGCTGCCTCGTAGGGGTGTGTAAACAGCACCTTCGTTGTCATCTTGTTGGAGGCCACAGCTGCCCGTGTCCCATCCTGCTTCAGGCTTTCACTCCCGGGAAGCTGAAGCACTTGGTAGAACCTGAGAGGACCCTGGTGAAATGCCTTAAAGGTGTGTTTGTGATTTCATTCTAGGTGCAGCCTCTAAACATGAATTTCAGGCTGAAACGAAGAAACTGCTGGACATTGTTGCCCGTTCCTTGTACTCAGAGAAGGAGGTAAGGAACCTTCTATTTGCTGGTAGATTCTTCTATTGGCAAAGCCCTGTCTCTGTCAAGGGGTACAACCAAAATGGTTTTGCTGGGAGAACGCCTGCTCCGTTCCCCAGGGAGTCCTGTGCTCTTCACATGGCATGCTCTCTTGAATGACATTGTCTTAAGACACTTTGAAAACGTGTTTTCAAAACAATTTATAAGCACGGCCAGGTGACTCCGTGAGCCTCAGACCCTTTCCCATTGAGCTCAGACAAACAGTTCTCCTGGCAGATAATGGGGAAACGCCGTTCTTTTTCTAGCGAGCTGGGAATTGGTTTGTGAGTAGACAATGATTTCCGGGGTCTCTGGGAGTCCTCCCGTGCAGCAGACGAGGCCAGGCTGCAGCCTCAGGTTGTGTCTCATCCCCAGGTGTTTATCCGGGAGCTGATCTCCAACGGGAGCGATGCGCTGGAGAAGCTGCGTCACCGGCTGATGGCAGAAGGGAAGGCCTTGCCAGAGATGGAGATCCATCTGCAGACGGACAGCGGAAAGGGAACCATCACGATCCAGGTACCTCCCTTCAGCAACAGGAGAGCGTTACTCCCTGCCCTTGTCCCGTGGAGGATCAGTGGAAGCTGAGTGGCAGCACAGTCCCGCGGATTCCCTAGACTGCCTGAAAAAGTGTCTTTGTCTTTAGCTGAACTCTGGTTCGTGAGGCTGTAACCTCAGGATCTGTTGAGGAAACCACTGATTTCTCTGCTCTCCACTTTCCCCCGTAGGTTAATTAGCTGCTCCATCCTTTCTCGTTAGGAACTACCAGTAGCTTTTCTCCCAGTACCTTGCCTGGTGCACTTCTCACCTTGTGTGTGCATTTCTCACTAGTGGAAAAGTTGATAGTCTAGTTTCATCCTGACCTTTGTGAAGGAATTCTGTCACCTCCTTAAGCCAGAGCTGTTAGATGGTAGCTCGCAGACCTTCCCTCTCACCTCAGTCCCTGGGAGATGCTGGGGTGGTGAGAAGAATCTCCCATTGTGTCTGTATCTCCTCCTCCAAGACAGGCCAGGTCCAGCTGATGCTGAGGCTCTGCCCTGATGTACAGGTGGGACTGTAGATTGTGGCAGACGCTTGTCTGTTCTTCTTTCTGCAGCCCTGGTTTAGATTGTTCCCTACTGGTGACAAAATGCTTAGCAGGAGAGGGGCAAGGGGTGTAAGCTGTGGGACTCAGTGTGGTGAGGAAAGGTGGAGCTGGTCCTTCTCTGTCTGCTTTGATTGCTCTTGTTAGTGGAAGGCTGAGGCTCAGTTTTGGTGTTTTCTTGGCAAATTTCTTCACGCAAAGAAGGCAAACCAGTAACTTTCATCATGTTCCTGTGGACTCTTCTGAGGAGGCAGGCAGCAGTGTGTGAGGGAAGGCTGACTGTAGCCCATCCAGAGGAGACACGGCACAGACAAAGCACACGATCTGATATTTTTCACGTGGGACAAAAGCGCTTGCTGTTGGAGGCTGCTCAGTTATTTTATACTTGTGTTTCTCTGCAGAACAAGCAGCTGCGGTTGCCATGGGGAAGTTAGTGATCGTCAGTGGGCAACACAATCGTCAACCCAAAGATTCTCAAACCGTAATGCAGAGGCTCTGCTATTCCTATCGCACCGACTACTGCATTTTTTTGGCTGCTGTGTAGTGCCGATTCTTTAATGAGCTCTCGTTTAGCCCCGCTTAGGGTGTCATTCCTGCCTCAGCGTTGTCTTTCCCTCTTGAAATCATAGTGGACAACGTAGCTTCTGAACCCATGGAGACATTCTTACAGCTCGTGCCCCGTAGCTGTGGAAGCTGTCCCCTTCTTTGGCGCTTTGCTTGAGAGACCTATTAGCCCACCTTGCAGATAGGGCGCGTTTGACGTCATACCCAATTAGATGCGTTAGGGATTTGTCTTTTTATAACCCCCCCTACCTGGCTGCCTGCGCATCTCTAATGCGACTAAATGAGTCTTAACTAGGAGGCTTTTAACTGCAGCAGTTCTGCGCTCTGAGAAGGGAGAGGGAACAGCCCTACTCCAATCTCTTTTAATGGGTTTGCCTTCTCAGTAGTGCCTAAAGCTCCTTACCTCCAGTGAAGGGTTTATTTATAACCTCTCGAAGAAACATACTGCATATGATTACTTTGAACAAGCCTCATTCAGAACATTTCCCTACCTTTCCAGAGTGCAAAAAAAAACCACCCTGTGAGGATTGAGGCAGAGACGGAGCTGCCCCTTAGTCGCTCTTTTGTTTTCTTTGCTCACTAGGATCCACCAAAACAGCAGCAGAAGGTCCCTCATGTATGATCTGTAGCAATGATCACCCCATTTTTTCTTTAGAAAAGTCCTGTTGTCTCATTCTGACCCCTCAGACCTTGTGCGTGGATCTTCAGGCTGCTCCTGGCCCCTGGACCTGCTGGATCTCTCCCCTTCCAAGCCCTGTAGCATATCTTTGTGTCTCGCCAGTTGAGAAGAGGCAGGTCTGTAACGTGATGGCCTCTGTTACAGGCACGTTCCTGGAGGAGATTATCTAGCTCCAGTAAAGGACTGCGTTCATCTCTGTTGAGCGACTGCAGTTCTGCTTCTCTGCCAGGACTGAATTTCAGTCATAAGCATAGCAACACTCAGAAATTTAATATGATGTCCTCATTCGGGAATATCCTACCTAAGCATTGCCAAGTATTGTATCTGCTGAGAGGGAAATGTTCGCTGTCTAGTCTGCTGGATTACACCACCGCAGTTCCTTCACCAAAGTCCTGTTGTTTTAGCAAATGCCACAGTTTCCTCCACCCCTTTGAAAACCTCCTCGTTCTGTTTCTAGGACAGCTCCGTCTGGTCCCAGCCACAGCCTGCAAGGTCACATCTCCAAAGAAAATCCACTAGAAAACGTTAGGGGTGTGTTTTCAGTGAGGACAGATAATGCAGATCTCTGCAGTTCTGCTTGCTCGGGCTTTACAGACGTGTTTGTGGACCCTTTGAGGTGGGAACAGAGAACCATTTGCAGACCCCAAAGCCCTGTGGCCACAGAGGTGTCCTCCGACACCCGCCCCGGCAGGTGACAAGCGCTGGCGCAGTCGGTTGTTGCTGCTGTACCCTGCGTCTGCGTGAGCTGGGGGGCTGGAGCCGTTCCAGTGGCTGATGCTTGATTTAGGGCTAGGACAGTGCTAGCGTTTAGAGGAAATTGTCTGAAATGTTTACAGATCTAATAGCTGCCGCCGCTGGCTGAGGGAGCGCGGCTGCTGTTCCACCAGGGGTAAGCGGCGTAATTGCTGCCAGAGCTTGGGCTGCTCCGTTCTCTTCGCTGTGCTTTTCTTCCCACCGTTGCAGTCATCCGAAAATCAGCGCCTGTGAAGCCACAAAATCACAAGTTTGCCGTGTTGGGGAGGAGTTAAAATGACTGCAAACACCACTCCTCCCTGCAACAGCTCCCGGTATCACTGAGCAGGTCCCTCCTGGCTTCTGAGTTATAAACAGTCTGCAAGGAGGGCTGTTCAGAGGCTGTTAGAGATGGAGGGGCAGAGCTGGCCGCGCTTGGACAAGCAAATGCTGGAATTAAGCTCACAGAAATGTGCTGCTGATGGCAGGGGTGGGTTAGAGCTTCCTGTTGTTGCATCACCTTTAACAAATAAGCGAGGGAACCAGAAATATAGACCCATCTCACATAACCTGCGGCCCAGGGAAGGAAGCGCAGAATCTTTTCTTCCTCTTCACGCCAGAATAAGAGCACGACACGTTTACAAATGGGAAATTTGAAGGGGATAAAAGGAAGTGCTTTCCTGAACAGGGAGCATTTAGACCTGGATGGCTGGAGGCTGAGCCCGTAGCAGCGCTCGGCGCTGTTGAAAATAATGTTAACGCAGGGTGTTGGGAAGGAAAGGAAACCTCGGGCTCCCTGCTTTGGACAGCCCACCATACCTTGTGTCTGTACGCATCAGTTTTATTGTCCCTTTTCTTCTGTTCCTGGCTGCTGCAGATGCCATGTTGGTTCTAAACCAGAACGCTACTCCAGCACGGCTGCTGTCCTGGTCCGGTGAATTTTAAGTCTCTTTAAGCAAGGCCTTTAGATAACAGGGGGCCACTCGCTATTCGAACTTTTGGGGATTTTATTACCTTATCAGTTGGTGAAAGCAGCATGTCCTTATTTTATAACGTAGTCGGTGTTCTTCTGATGCCCTGGTGAGATTTTGCGCTGAAATTAAGTGTTTCAAGTGTTCATTTTGCAACAAAGCGAGACGAAAGGTGCAGTAGCTCAGCTGTGTACCTCTACCTGCAAGCATTCTTTTGGCTGCAGCTGTGACAAAGGCAGCAGCTAATGCTTAATTAATGGATTGTTTGGTGTAACGAGACTCTGCAATGCCTTAAATTTGGGCTCAAGTAATAAGTAAAGATGTTACGTTATCTAGGTCCTTGTTTACCAGCTAAACTAAGCAATTTGTTGATTTAAACTAGATTTGTGGCTGTAATTATGTGCGGTTTCTTTCTGCTTTACCAAAAAGCACGATATGAATACGAGAGCTGTGGAGTGACTGGTTTCATGAGGAAGATAGTGGGGCTGAAGGTGTTCCTTAATCCTGTCAAGGATGTCAAGGAAGAGGGGGGTCCTCAGGGCTGGGGAGACTGTTTACTCTGCGCCCTGAGAAGTCCCAGAAGGGAAATTCAACCAGGTGAGTAGGTTGTTCTTCTGCTGAGTAACCGAAGGGCTTCTGTAATTAACCTTCAGCTAACGAAGCGTCAGCGCACCGAACTGTGTTTCATAATACACAGTGATTGGTTTCTCCAAGGTGGGGAGTAGCACTTTGAACTCTGAACATACCCCTCGTTTCTTGTAATTTGTGAAGCCTCACATACAATTTTCTTCGTGCTTTTACAAATAACTCTGCTGTGGCTGTTTTCAGCCTGATAAAACTTCTCTTGCAGGCTGAAGGGAGGGCTTGAAACTGTCTGCAGGGGAAGAACAAGTTGTAATGTTGATGGTGGAGCAACGGCAGGCCTTGCGTTTAGGCTGAAAGTGTTTGCAGAGGGTTGCGTGATGACACGGTGGCTCCTGGCGAAGAGGGAAGGGCAGTGGAAGTCCTGCCAGCTCCTTCCTTGGATTTCATGGAGCTAGTGCTGCCAGCGCTTGCGTTGGCCCAGCCTGAGGCAGGCTCTTCGTGGGCAGGTTCCTCTGCTTCCCATCGCTGAAGAAGGCCTGCTCTGCAGAAGCCGAGCTCCCCTCATCTCTCTCTGCTGCCGCTTTATTCCCCGTTCCCCGGAGCAGCACCATCTGGTGAAGGGAGCCGAGAAGCGCAGAGGGAAAACCAGCCGCAGGAAACGCGAGCGCTGCAAGAGCCGTTTGAATCTTGATGGCGTTTTCATCATAATCCACCCAGGTGTTTTCCTGCCGTAGGAAATAATCTGCTTTGCCAGGATCTTCGGCCGGACACAAAAAAGGACGCTTTCCGCTTTCCCAGTTAAGAGCTCGGCGCTGCTGGGGGAGCAGACCCTTCTGAGCCGCGTTCTCTTTGTTCGTCACACTTCACCCTCATCAAACTCGTCTCCAGGAATTGTCATTAAGCGTTTTGCAATAAGTTTGGCAGGGAGTTTGGAATTCAATAGCCAAATAAATTCACGGGGTAGGGATTTTTTTTTTATTTTTTTTTTTAACATGCTGGAATTTGGGAATGACATGCTGTGCTATAAATAGGAGTGGATCAGAGGAGTTAAGAGTTCTGTTCAGGGTCTGACATGAACAAAACCTGAACCAGATGCTGAAGACTTTTCTTTCTGGCTTTTTCTTCCCTGGGGGAAGGGACCATGTCAGATTCCTGAGATTTTGCCATACCCTGTTTGTTTTTTCTGGCTTTTCATCTCCCACTTTTGAGATCTTACTGGGCATCGTCCCTCTTCTCAGCCAAGACGACTGACAGGCCTTGCCATATTTAATCAAGTGGAAGGTGTTGCTGTGCCGTGACTTGTGGGGACGCGGAAAAATGTCTTACCCACACGGCACTTCACTCAGTAACCTCACGAGTCGACCACAAGTTGATTCTTCAGTGGAGTTAAACACTATATTAAAAAATATGTACTGACATTATTAACTTTGCTAATAAATCAGCCCAGTAAGTGCCCCACATGGGTGGTAGAGGCGTGCTGTGCCAGAAGGCACTCTGGCATCTCACCTCTGAGCCATCAAGCAGCCACCAGTTCCGCTCTAGCTCGATTTGCTGACTTTTCTGGCTGGTGCCACTGCTGCCTAAGAGGCGTGCTGTGGTAGCAGGGAGCTCTTTATCTCCATGCAGGACTGCAAATCTGGATTAAATTGGGGAAGCCAACAAGCCAGGTACCTCCAAAGCCTGGACAGGACATCTTGAGGTGTGGCTGTACTTCCAGCTGGGGTTAGTGCCGTGTTCCCACGGGCACTGCAATATCCAGCTCTTGAGGACCTGGACACTGACAGCTTCAGACTTTTGGAGTATGAAGCACCATAGTCTTGTGGAGCACAATGTGAGGGGGAAGAAAAGACGGTACACGGAGATCAGCGAATGTGGTGCTTGTAGACAAGGGTCTGCGTTATGTGAGAGTTAAGGGATTTACTGCTCTACCACTGATTTCCTGGTGTGAGGGCATTGGTTTCCAGTCTGCGGGTTGGAAATAAGCTGCTACTCGCTGCTCCTCAACTTTTGAACCTTTGGACGTGTTCAGGATTGGAAACTGTCTCTGTACCTGCACAGCAGCGGGCACAGTGAGGCTGTGACCAGGGTTTGAGATCTCTTTCCAGCACTGTCATCCTGTGCATTTTTAGAGGGGTGCAGAAACCAGCCTGTCTTGGCACGGTTTTATTTTCTCTAGATAAAAGGCTTGAGTGTGAGCTTTCTGGTGGTTTATAGCCACAAAGCAGCCGTGGCTGCCCCCTGGAGCTGTGTGCAGTCCCCTGTCCCGACCGCGTGCCCCTGGAGTCACAGCTGGAAGTCGGCTGGTGCATTTACTGCCCAGCTGGCTGGGAGAGAGAAAGAGCCAGAGGCAGAAATTGCTTGGGTGCTGGTGGCTAAAGCAATGCTTCATTACTGGTGTTTCAGCTACAATTGCTGTTTCTTTTCAGGACACGGGTATTGGGATGACCCAGGAGGAGCTGGTTTCTAACCTCGGTACCATTGCTCGATCCGGCTCAAAGGTAAGTTGGGATGAGGCACCTCTTCTCCCCCCTTGGAAAAGTCTTCTCCAATTACAACCACTTTCATTCTCCCAATTCCGTTCCGCCCCTTGGCCCCCCGCCCAGCTGTGAAATTACACCCCTCTTGGAAGGTGAAAACCTACCTGTGGAGTCTTTTAGCTGTTCGTGGTCTCTGCTGTGTGCCGTGGGAGGCCGGTGGTGCCTGAGCAGCGCGGATGGGCCCTGTGCGTAACGCTGCTGCCCTTGCCTGCCATCGCTCCCCAGGCTGTTGTTGTGGGGGGGACATGCTCAATGGGCATTCACCACATCCAGGGGGGCAGCAGCAGTGTCCTCATGCTGACAAGTTTATATATTTATATATACCTGATGATTTTTTCCATCTCTGGAGTTACCATTTTAAGGTTTCGTGCTCCGGATTGACAGAGCCCTCGCTTGTTTTCCTTTGCGTTGCCCTAAGCAATGCTCCCCTTTTCCAGAGGTGGGAGAAACCCTCTCTTCCTTGAGCACCATCCTCACAGCGCTGATGGAGAAGGGTGGGATGAGGGTGCTGGACTTGGCGTAGGGCTGGATCAGTGCGTGAGAAGCCCAGCTGGAGGATGGATTAGAGCCTCTCAGTGGTACCTGAAGTCACTGTGTGCCATTTGGTGTCTCCTTTGTTCCTCCAGGCTTTTCTAGATGCTCTGCAGAGCCAAGCTGAAGCCAGTAGTAAAATCATCGGCCAGTTTGGAGTGGGTTTCTACTCAGCCTTCATGGTGGCCGATAAAGTGGAGGTGTTCTCACAGTCTGCAGAGCCGGGGAGCCCGGGCTACCACTGGTCTTCAGATGGGTAAGGCTGCAGGAATGGGATGGAAACATCCAGACCAGGCATGGACTGAAAGCTGTGCAAAGCAAGACAGGGCTTGTGTGGTCTTTTCCTGACCGGGCTTACTGGTTTAGGTCCTGCTCAGATTAAAAAAGGCCACGAAGTGTGGCCAAATGTGCCGGGGTGAAAACCACGGGGACAAACTTGCTTTGTGGGCAAAGAGTACCTGCCTCTCCCGTTCCTGTCCTACTGGCAGGCAACCATCTTAGCAGTGCCCCAGACTGGAGAGACAAATTAAATCTCTTTGGTCTAGCTGTTCCCTGGGTTTTTGCTCGAGGGGACCCGCAGTCAGCAGGGCTCCTGCAGTGCTGTGGCTCCGTGGGTACCCATCTTCTGTGGGGCAGGTCTGTGGGCTTTTAGCTTGAAGTTGCAAACATCTGGGATGGCGAAGCTGTGGACTGCTGGACCGTGTTGAAATTGGAGCTCCTGGGGGTGAAAAGCTCTGCATCCCCTGAAAATCTCCAGGGAATAAAGCATTTGCTAAGTTGGTTTTGTTTTTTTTTTTACTAAGTTATATTTGCTGTATACTGCAGTCTGTACTGCCTCACGCACTGAACGCTTGTCCATCGTCGCCACTGCGGTCTCTCCCCGGGGTCAGTGCTCTCACCAGGGGTTGGTCCCCATATGGCATTCACTGAGCAGTAGGGCAGGAATGGTCATCACTGTAGGAAATGCAGGAGAGGAGTTGAAGACTGGGCCCACACAACCCAAAATTTGAAGTTTGTTTCCTTTGAGGCTGCTGGTGTCTTTGCAGAGCAGTGTGTCCTGGGCCTGGAGTCTCTGTAGGGGAGACAGCCACATGTTTTGGGGGGGGGGGTCTTCTCACAGGCACAGAGAGCGTTCAGGCATTCAAGAATTTTCGCCTTTTCCTCTCAGCGCCGAAGTGTTGTGCCTGCTTTTAGTTTAATAAAACATTTTAATGTCCCGTCGTGGATGTATCTGAGGCACAAGCTGACACGGGGTCTGTTTCTAATCCTAGATCAGGGATGTTTGAGATCGCAGAAGCATCTGGTGTCAGAACTGGGACTAAGATTATTATACATCTCAAAGAGGACTGCAAGGAGTTTGCAAATGAAGACCGAGTCAAGGGTGAGTGGAGGAGGGCAGTGCTGTCACCCGCTGAGGGGCTGGGGGAAGTCTGTTGCTGCCCCTTGAGCGGGAGGTGGGTTTACAGAGGTTTTCCTCTCCTGTGACACCTTTCACCTGCTGTTTCTGAGGAAATTCTTACCGTGTCGTTTTTACGATCGTGACTCTTCTATGTCTTCTTTCTGTTCCAGAGGTGGTGACAAAATACAGCAACTTCATCAGCTTCCCACTGTACCTCAACGGGAGAAGAATTAACACGTTACAGGTGAGCAGAAGGCCACAGGCAGGTCGCTCCTGGAGATGAACCATTGTAATCCTCTACTGGAGGTGGGAAACGGCATAAAGCTGCTGCTGTCCCTGGAAATCAGGAGAGGATTGTCCAGGATATCACAGACCCCGTAGCAATCAGTTAATTAGAACAAAAGGAAACAATCCAGCAGAAATTCCTGCCTGGAACTGCTCGTTTGCATTTGTGGGAGATCATTCTTGCAGCTTAGCAAAGCAGGTTTTCTTTACAGTTATCTTCTGGATATTCCCTTAATCAGAATTATTATTTCAATGCTTTATAAAGCTTATTCTAATAGTTTAAGCCAGGTGACATGGCAGGGGTGGCTCATATGGCTGGTGTGCTGACACCTCTTGCTGCATTTCTGTCTGTCCTTCAGTCTGGGGACTGAAGTGCCAGTGAGAGGTTGATTTTCTTAGTAGCTCAGCTCACGGCCCGATTTCCTTCACAGCTCCTGGCTGAGCACTGCTTGATGCTGGCATCTTCTCACCACTTAGAATTGTATTGCAGCCAGATCCATTTTAGTCAGAAGTTCTTGGCCCAATTGCAGGAATCACCTGGGTGAAATTAGTTGTCTTTAAAACAAAAATCTATGAATTATTTTCCTCCAGCATCTCATTTTCTGGTTGTTTAAAGCTTCCTCACCTAAGAGAGCAGGTAGAGAGAGTGTGTGTGGTTTTTTCATTTCCTGGAATGTGGCACTGAACGCACAGACTTCCGAGACTGTACTTAAATATTTTATCGTGTTAATTTATCTCAGGTTCTGTAATTGGTGTGATTAGTCACTGATATTTATTTGGATTCCTGCATAATAGTGTTTCTGTTCCAAAGGCTTTCTAGCTGTTTCCCTTAAATTACAAAACCAGAAATAGATGTAGACGGCTGTTTGCTCTTTCTACCTGACAATCAATAGAAGAGACTCCCTGGAGAAGAGTAGTACTAGAGCAAGGGGTGAAATGCCCTTAATAGAGCCATGTACTTTTATCTTCTTATCAGAAAGTGTGTTTTCCCTTGGGATACAGAAACAGCTTTATTTTCATTATGCTCCCATTCCAGGCCTTTTCTTTATCCAGGATCTTGTTTTTGCGTTTTTTTCCACCCATCAACATCGGTTCACTGCAAACAGAGCCCTAGTTAGATCCCTGGTGTGGATTTTCCTAGATAAGCTCTTGAACGCTTGCCATGTAGCTGACAACGTGGAGTCAGAGGCTTTTCTGGTCTAACTGTGATAACTGCAGCTACAAGTAAACCTCTGGGAAAGCAGCACTTTACCTCACAACAGCTGCTGTAAAGCACCTTAGTACCCAGTTGAGTCCATAATCCTACTTGTGATCCTGCAAACCCTGCAGGACACTTGCGTGGGCTGGAAATGTTATGAAGCCACTTGTGGAACAAAGCTTTGAGGGAGAAGAAGCTTTAAGGAGCATGGCAGGGCTGCCAGAGCCCTGAATGTCTTGGAACGGTAGGGGAAGGATGGGCTGGATGTTTGTATTGCCCCCAGTGATCACTCCCGTCGCTCGTTAGGGCTCGAGTGGCGGTGAGCGTAGTGGGCTTCACCCGGCTGGAAATATGTGATTCTTAGTTGAGTCCCCGTGGTTGTTAAATGGGCAGAACCTCCCTGGTCTTTGCTAGTGTTGAGGTGCTGAAAACCTAAATGTGGTGTGAGCGTGGGCTGTGTGCTTCCAGAAGGGGCTGGGGGGTTTAGAGCAGCAGCAGGTGGAAAGCATGGCCACAGGGAAGGATCTGCTCTGGAGCTCATGATTTTAACTCGTGTGTTGATGCTTGAAACCCTACTGCTGAAGCACTTTCTGACCCTGCAGCAGGGGTGGCTGAGCGGTTCACAAAATACCTCCCCAAATCCTCCTAAACAAATCAGCAGAAAGCAGGCAATCCAGGCGTTGCTTCACAAGCGCTCGGTTGAGCCTGTGGTGGGATAGTGACCTCCATCGGGGTCACTTAAACCACTTAAACTTTCAGTTTTGCTTTCCTTTCGCTCCCTGGTCAGGCCTTGACCACTGCTGCCAGTCAGCTGAGCTGTGGTGACTGTCCAGGATGCCCTTGGCCGGCAGCAGATGTGAGGCAATGGTTTTTAGCCAGAGCCCTTGTGTTTTGGGCTAAACAGGGCTGCCTTATGTGTGTTGCAGGGGAAGAGCACCTCTGTGAGGTGACCCGAGATCAGCTGAAGGGCAGTAATTTGTTACTCTGTGATAATGTCCCTGAACTGTAATACATGCCACTGCCCTCGGGCTGCGCAGAGGAGTTTGAAAGCTCCTATTTCCGTGCTCCGTTGCCCTGGAGGGAAAGCGTAACTCTGAAAGAAGGGCCCTGCGGTGAGGCCGCAGGTCTTGAGAGCTGAGGGAAACTCATCTCCCTGCTCCTCTGCAGGCACTCTGGATGCTGGACCCCAAGGACATCGGCGAGTGGCAGCACGAGGAGTTCTACCGCTTCATAGCGCAGGCTTACGACAAGCCCCGCTACATCCTGCATTACAAGACCGATGCTCCCCTCAACATCCGCAGCATCTTCTACGTGCCCGAGCAGGTACGTGCCCTTCTGTCCAGGGAATAGCAGGACATCTGCCCGGTTGCTCTGGAGAGAATAGGAGAGCTTTTGAGGGAAAGGAGACAGCCAAAGCTGCAGAATGGCAAGGAGGAATATCCAGCGTGGCATTTTTCAGTGGGCTGGGATGATGGTGTGGGTATGGAGCCATGACAGGAGCAGGGATGTGGCTCAGGTAGGTCCTGAGGGAAGGCAGACAAGGTTTCAGCTCTCCTTGGGTTCAGCAGTGAAGACCACGGTGTAACCCGGTCAGCTTAGATACTGCAGCACAGGGTGCAGCGGGGCGCTCTGCACAGCCCTGGAGTTACCCTTCTGTCTCTTGTTCCTGCAGAAACCATCCATGTTCGATATCAGCAGGGAACTGGGCTCCAGCGTTGCCCTCTACAGCCGCAAAATTCTCATCCAAACCAAAGCTGCGGACATCCTGCCTAAATGGCTGCGTTTTCTCAGAGGTGCGTGCTGGGACTGGGAATAGCGGGCTGTGGACTACGGCTTCCGCAGGGGGTGAGGCGAGGGACTGCCTTCCCGGGGCTGGCGCTCGTGTTTGCCTCACTGTTGAAGGGTTGCTGTGTGTTCCAGGTGTCGTGGACAGTGAGGATATACCCCTGAACCTCAGCAGGGAGCTGCTGCAGGAGAGCGCCCTTATCAGGTAAGCAAGAGGTAGATCCTGTGGACTCCTGAGGCGCTTCTTGCTGGTTGAGGAGGGGACATATGGGATAGTTAGGAGGGCTTGGAAGGACCTGACATGTGAGCTGCATTTCCATCCTTGGGAATTTCTGTAGTCTGTAAAGTGAGTTCTCAACCACGCTGGTCACATCTTGAGTTGTGGGAACAGTGTCCCATGTCATACAACCTGCTGCCACCAGCTTGGGCCGTGTATCCCTTGTGCCCTAGGCTGCCTTTTGGTATCTCTGGTCTACAGCAGCTACAGTGGATTTGCTATTTAAAGTGTCTGAGCTGCACCCCTAAGTGGTTTGGAAAACAGAACCAAACAGTGAATCAGCTGTCAGTCCTAGGAAGCTGGGCCATACTCTAGTGTCACGATTATTTTGGGGTAGATCTTCAAACAGGACCTTCTGCCAGTTGTCTCCACGCTTCCTTCAGAGCTCTGCTGTGCTCACACACACTTCTGTCAAAAAACCAAGTGCCAGCCAGTGGGGTTTTCATTGGGTGCTGAGGCCCAGGGAAGCTGACTGCCAGGAGGCCAGTCTCCTCTAAGGACCCCTTAGATCTGGCTTTGGTTTTTCTTTACGGTTTTTCCTTACTTTTTGTCCTTCAAATCCTCTCTCAAACACCTGCCATTGTTGAAGTTGGAGGGAAGGAGAAGAGTAGCTCTTACTCCTTAGCATTGGCGCTGTTATCGTGTTAGGTTTGATGGCTGACTTTGTATTCTACAGCTGGCAAAATGCCACACTACAGTCACCAAATTAACCCTGTCACTTCACAGTGGATTTTCGGCCCTTCGGAAAGGGTTTCTACAATTGTAACCCTTTTACAGCTGCTTCCCTCCCACGCTGAAGGGTAGCTGTGGGAGTGAGACACATTCCCTGCGCACAGTTGGTTATGTGCTGCAGCGTCACTGAGTCACTGGAGTTACTGAAGATTTGAGCTGAGTACATTTGTATCACAGCCCTAACTATCTCTCCAGCTCAAGAGCTGCTCTGGACTGAGATACTAACAACAGAGCCATGGAGAGGAGACGGTGGACCTAGAGCTCCTTTGTCCTCATATTTGCAGATGCATCACTAAAACACCACAGAGGAAGAGGGATGTTCACCTAAAATATCTTGTCTTGATCTAGCAGCTGTCTTTAAAAAGGCTTTTTCCTGCTGCAGGAAGCTCCGAGATGTTCTGCAGAAGAGGTTGATCAAGTTCTTCATTGACCAGAGCAAGAAGGACCCTGAGAAATATGCCAAATTCTTTGAGGAGTACGGTGTATTCATGAGAGAGGGGATTGTCACAATAGCAGAGCAGGATGTCAAGGTCAGCTGATGGGAAAGAGTATTTGCTCCTATGGTGACCTGGCATGAGGGGGGCTGCTGCTTCTCTGTGGGTCTTACATGCCCATAACTTGTGTTCCTGGATCTAACAGGACCTACATGTTCTCTAGTGCCCTAACTCTCACTCTGTCTGACTGGGTGCTGCTTTCCCACTTAATTCGAGACACTGCGGAGCCTCCGTACCCACACCGTGTTGTCAGCCTTCCCTGATGCAATATAAACTACAACAGGCGATAAAGTAGGGCTTTCCCCTACTGTTGTCCTGTGCCTGGATTCCCATTTCCAGGAGAGCTTGACCTGTCTAGGTCACTTTTCTGCCTCCTTAATATCTGGAGCAGGAAAAGAGGGACTCAGAACCCCCTGAGCCTTTTTGCGGGGCTGCAGATGGGTCTGAATGCTCCGAAGGGATGTCTTGGGGCTAGAAGCGGTCAGGTAGAGCTTTGGTCACCTGCCCCCAGCTCACAGGAGCACATTTCTTCCAGGAGGACATAGCAAAGTTGCTGCGTTACGAATCGTCGGCCCTGCCTGCGGGCCAGCTGACCAGCCTGACCGACTACGCCTCCCGCATGAAGGCAGGGAGCAGAAACATCTACTACCTCTGCGCGCCCAACCGGCACCTGGCCGAGCACTCCCCATACTTTGAGGCCATGAAGAAGAAGGACATGGAGGTGGGTGAGCAGTCTGCCGTGGCCAGAGGAATGCCCTGTTTCGATACCTGTGCTTGAAGCCCAAAGCAGGAGCCTCAGAGCTGCTGGGCAGGGCTGGTAATGGTGTTACAGGTGTCCCCTCTGGGCAGGTGGCCCTTTCAGGACTGGAGTCAGTGCTGGTTCTCACTTCCCAGGGGGAAGCAGGACTTGTTCAGCTGCAGACCTGCCACCCATGATAAACAAAGCCCTCCAAGGGCTTGCTGTCACTGGGGACGATAGTCACCATGGAGTTGAACCTGCCAGTTCCCCTTGTGGTGTTCTTTTTGTTTGGTGCTGAGTTACCTTGGGAAGGAGGAAGCGATGTCAGATCCCAAACAATGTGGTGTTGTCCCTTTTTTGGCACAGGTCCTGTTCTGCTACGAGCAATTCGACGAGCTGACGCTCTTGCACCTTCGGGAGTTTGACAAAAAGAAGCTGATCTCGGTGGAGACAGATATTGTTGTTGATCACTATAAGGAAGAGAAGTTTGAGGAGAGCCAGCCAGGTATCGTGAGGTTCCTCTGACCCTTCCTGCTCCAGCCGGTGAGGGTACAGAGCCTGTGAGCCAGAGCACTCCTTCCCATCCTCCCAGCCTCACGCTCTGAGGCAACTTGCAGTTCTTGCATCACGCGATCAAAGTTTAATGATTTGCTAATTTAAACAGACGGAATGTCCCGTGTTTGAGTTTCCATGGTTTGAGTTTTAACAACGCGCGTAGATCTGGTGCCCTGGCAGAGGCAGGCGGGCACCAGCAGGACGTGAGCCTTCCCGCTCTGGATATGGCACGGTCTGGGATGAAGGCGCGTGTGTGTGTGCTGAGTGGTGCTGCCTTCCCATTTCCACAAGAGAACAGCTAAATGGAAGTATAAAATGGACTGAGCTCGGGAGTAGAGCTCCATTGGCATACTATAGATGGAGGCTCAGATGTGCCCTCTTTTCCCTGCCAGCTGCAGAACGTCTGACGGAGAAGGAGGCTGAGGATCTGATGGCCTGGATGAGAAATGCCTTAGGCTCTCGAGTCACTGGCGTTAAGGTAGGTGTTCCGTGCCTGGGTGACTGAGTACGGGAGATCCGTGGAGGTAATCATCAGGGGAAAAAAGATGGTGGTTGACCGGGGATCTGCTGCCACAGATTTTCCTTTGGACCCTGAGAAAAAGTGTTCTTCTCTGTGCCTCCGTTCTGAAAATGGCCCGAATGCTGGGATTTGTCACCTGGATGCTCAGCACAGCAGCAGAGCAACCACATCTTAATGTGTAATAAGCAAAGCCCATTTTACTAGTTCGTGCTTAGGTTACCAGAAGAACAGGCTGGTGACTGTCTTGCCTGTGGACCAGTGGGGCCACTTGGGGCCCCAGCTTTCCTGCTGGTTTCGACAGCTGCTGTGGGGTCAGGATGAATCGTGTAGGGGGCTTGGTACGGATCAGTGCTGAGGAGACCCCGAGTCCTTGAACCTCCCCCACCTCTATCCCACGTGCGTTTTCCGTCTCGGCACTGATGGCTGTTTTTGCCACAGGTGACCACGCGGCTGGACACCCACCCCACCATGATCACTGTGCTCGAGATGGGGGCTGCTCGCCATTTCCTTCGCATGCAGCAGCTGGCCAAGACCCAGGAGGAGCGTGCCCAGCTCCTGCAGCCCACCCTGGAGATCAACACAGGGTAAGGGGGAAGCAATACCAGTGCTAGGCCTGGGGAACTGGGGTCTTGTTGGGGTGGAGGCAGAGAAGAGGCAGTGTGAGGCTCCCAATTAGCAGAGCCTTCCCCATTAAGTGCAGTGTGTGCCTTGGTCCGTGAGGCTGCAGGGCACAATCAACGTGAGCCACCCACACTGTGACCAGCCTTCTGAGGACAGGAGGGGAGAGAAGAGAGAAGCCCCCAGAACAGGAGTAAGGAAGTTGGAGCTATTTTGGCCTTTAGGTAGAACCTTTTCTGTCCCACCTTGGCTTAGCTCCTCATTCTGGAAGTAATTTTCTCATTGTGTTCAAAAATACCAAGTCTCACTGTTGATCTCTCTCACTCTTACAGGCATGCTCTGATTAAGAAGCTTAACGAGCTGAGGGACAGCCAGCCCGATCTGGCCCAGCTGTTGCTTGATCAGGTGAGAACCTGGCCTTCTCCAGAGGTGGCACCATCCTCCCCACTGCCAGCCTGAAAGCCACATGTGGCAGGGAACAGGGTGAAGCCCTTGTAGTGGGCAGGAATCACATCCTCTGTGGTTTTTCTTTGGGTGTTTCTCGTACTTGTAGTCCATATGTTTTCCTACCAGATGGCCTAGAAGAACATGTTTGGTCTCAGCATGCAAGTCCTGGAGGGTGACATTCACTTCCTCCCCAGCTCTCATCCAGCTCGCTCTTGCTGCTTATCACAGAATCACAGAATTGTAGGGGTTGGAAGGGACCTTTGGAGATCATCTCGTCCAATCTCCTGCCAAAGCAGGGTCACCCAGAGCAGGTTGGACAAGAACGTGTCCAGGCAGGTTTGGAATATCTCCGGAGAAGGAGACTCCACCTCTCTGGGCAGCCTGTTCCAGGGCTCTGACACCCCCAAAGTGAAGAAGTTATTCCTCATGCTAAGAAGGAATTTCCCGTGTTCCAGTTTCTGCCCGTTGCCCCTTGTCCTGTCCCCGGGCACCGCTGAGAAGAGTCTGGCCCCATCCTCTTGCCACCCACCCTTTAGATATTGCTCAGCATTGATGAGATCCCCCCTCAGTCTGCTCTTCTCCAGCTGAACAGCCCCAGGTCTCTCAGCCTTTCCTCAGCCGAGAGATGCTCCAGTCCCTTGATCATCTTCGTAGCCCTTATTTAACATTATTTAACTCTTTCTTCTCTTTTTCAGATTTATGAGAATGCCATGATAGCAGCAGGACTGAATGAGGATCCCAGACCAATGGTGAGCCGGCTGAATGAACTCCTCACCAGAATCCTGGAGAAGAACTGAGCCCCAGAAGACTGAAGGATGAACTCTGTGCTGATACTTCTTTCCTCAAGTGCAGTCGCTCTGTCAGCTACCGCAGCATCTGCTTGCAGGCGCTGTGCAGCGAGGGCTTCACGTGGCAGAGGGCCAGGGAGAACGCAGGGGACTTCCAACTCTCGCTGCACAGGGAGGAGCCAGTTGTAATTATTAGATCATATGTCATCAGCCTGTTCAAAGCGCGATGTTCTTAGGGGGAACAAAATCCAGAAGTTGCCGCTAAAACAATAGGCCCAAATTTCTGACATAAGCCTAAAGAGCCTCTTTTCATACTCGTTCTAGATACGGCCTTTCCCAAAACAGATGTCGGCAGCGAGATTCCCAGTTAGGTCCGTGAATACAATCCCCATCCACTGAATCCCCGGGCACCGTTGTGCTCTGGAACAAGCACTGACAGAATTAATTAATTTGTTAAGAAACTTCCACCTCTGACCAGGCAGGAGGAGTTTGCCAGCATGGAAGCTGCTGCCATTAGCGGACACAGATGCTGTTGGTGGAACAGGTCAGTACAATCCCATGATGGAAAAGATCACCAAGCTGCTGGATAATTGAGTTCATCCTGGTCTTGCTGTGGAGAAAGGGAAGTAGCTGGGAAACAGCTTTCCAGCGTGGCTTTCTGGAGAGCTTCCAGGGTTTTTGCCTCTTCTGTGGGATAAACTGCATGTCTTAGCTGCTCTGTATTTATGATAAATAAAATCCTCTTCTTTTCCAGACCCCTCCACTCTTCTCTCTTCCCCTTACTTTGTTGGTGTATTTTGCAGCTGGTAGTTTGTTGGTTCTTCTCTCTTCAGGTGCTGCTTGGTTCTTCAGGGCATCAAGCACTGGACGGTGGTGGGAAGAGAGGGCTGGGACTCAACAGAAGGCAGTAGCAGAGCATGATGGAGGGAAAACGGGAGAATCTGTAGCTATGGACCCCGTTGGCTTTGCCTTTGAAAATGGAGTTTAGCCCCTTGAATCCCTTCTAAGGAGAAATGGCCATTCAACAGAAGAGGCCCTTGTAACAGAAAAGGCCACACTAGATTTCCCTCTGGTTTGCAAGAATTCTTTCTCCTGCTCAGTGGCAGTCGTGATACTTGTTTCTCTTATGTTTAAATTGCCCGATTAAGATTCCGGAACTGGATTTGGATAACTTTGGATGCTCTGCTGGACAGGACAACCTCCAGCTCTTTAAGCTAAAGGACTCCTGGCTGTGCAGAGAGGAATGGAATGGGTTTGCTGAATGGGGTACCATTTTAGAAGTTTTATTAACATCACCTAAAATCTCATTTTTACTTAGATGCAGAAGAGGAACTAACGTGACAGTTTAGGGGGTGTTGAGAAGAACAAGCAGCCACCTTCTGCATCCCTAGAGTAGCTGCGTAGCTCAGCCAGAGGCCACAGGGCTTGATCCAGCTCCTGGTAAGATACAGGTGGCATCTTCTCATGATGCTGGGATTTCTTGATTGTGCAATAATGAAATAGCCTTAAATTGTCCATGCGTGAAGGTTAGAAGAGTAAGCCGGCACCTAAGGTGGCACAGGTGAACACGTGTAAGGTTTTGCTCCTGGAAGTAGACAACACTTGGAGACTGGGCAGCATCCCTGTCTTCCAAGTAGATGTAAGATCCTTTACCATCAAAATTAATGTAAATATGCAGGAAAAATTACCAGATGCTATACACGGGTGTACAGAGCCTTTCAGGACACTTGAAAGGAGCGATACTTCACAGTGCAGTGTGTTTCATGAACACAGACTGAAGAAATCGAAACCTTTGGTGATTTTCTGATGGTAACAGTAGAGCAGGTGAGCGTGTTGCCTGCAGGCTGTCGTCACCTGGTGGTCGCTGATAAAGTGGGTAAAAATAGCATCTGTGGATGTAATGCCTGACCCGAAGCTCCACGCTGGTTTGTAAAATCTGATGCAGTGAGAAATGGAGCATGAACTGCCTGACCTGTCTTTAGCGTCTCCAGAGAATCCTCCAGGAATCCCAGCAGCCCTCGAGGTGCTGGTTTTTTGCCATGAAAGATTTGTGACCAAAAGATCAAATAAGGTTTCTGTTACTGGAGTGCAGCCTGCTCTTTGTCACTGTGCCCATCTAACACAGTGAGAGGTGCCGATGGTCCTGGGAGCCCGTATGCAGCAAGGAGCAGAAGTAGCAGGATCAGGAGGCTGCTTTGACCCAAATCTCACATACTTTATCATGCTGCTTTGTCTGATGTAGCTTTATCTTGATGTGCACCAGCAGCTTCTTCCAGGTCCTCGCCTCTCAGGCTCAGCTTCCCTTTTTATTTTACAAAGACCTGAAGAGAGTGCTGGTGTAGGAAGGTTTTATGCGTGGCTGGCAGAACAGATCCTAGTGGAAAAGGATGCTGTGTGGCATCGTGTTGATGACCACAGACTGAAGCCCTGGTAGGAATACAGGCAAGTTGCTCGGAAGCTTGTCTGTAGATACTTTGGCTCTGAAAGGGCCTCCACATGGAATGCAACAGAGGCTCTTCAGGAAATGAGCGGTGTAAAGGATGCGATGGTAAAAGGGAGGCACGGGAAGTTAGTTAGAACCTGGTTTTTCACTTTCTGTATAACCTCCAAACCTGCTGTGCAAGCAGAGAAGGCTTGGATGGATCTTGCACCAGAACTCCAGTGCTGTTTGTAGTGGTGAAGCTGCCGTTGTGCTCTTCCAGCTCCTGTCCTCTCCACTCAGATACTAAATTACTCATCCTCAAAAGTGTCGTCACTAACTAGTTTCCATCCAGCTTGTGCTCTTCCTGCAGTGAGACTACTGCCCTGATTTTTCTAGCATATTGAGGTGAACCAAGCGTTCCAGGAGTGTGCAACCTGTGGGAATGATGCTGTGGAGCCCCTGGCGTGGGCTAGTTGTGTCCTTCTGCATTTGCTCTACCAAATTTCCCCATGGGTTGGAATTGGGGATCTCAAACCTGGAAGACTCTCGTGAAGCTTATTTGTTTTCCTGGCTGTAAGCAAGGCTGACCCCTGCTTTGTGCAGAAAATTGATCTATTTGGTTTGATTTTTACCGGAACTTTATTAACTGCTGCTTGTCTCTTTTTCTTGTTGTTTTTTGGGTGTTGTGTTTGGGTTTTTTTTTGTTGTTCAGGAATAGCTCTGAGCATAGGTCGGGTTATTTTTTTCTGCAAGTTAAACTTTGTGTGCTGACAAACTGTTGGTGATAAACAGTGTGGCCTCCTCTCCTGCTCTGCCCAGGCTCATCAGCTGTGGAGTCAAACCTGTATCCTCCGGGGCAGAAGATGGAAAATATTTATAGGCAGTGAAATCCAGTTTGAAAGGACATTCCTGAGACCTCGTGCTTTTAAACTTGGACAGAATCCCTCTCACGTCTGGCTCAGGACCTTGAAACTGGACCGGCCCATAAAGTAGTTCACTGGGCCAGATTGAGAACAGAGTTTTCTCTCGTCCAGACTTCCTGCTGAGACTATCGAGAGTGCCTTGGGTAGACTCCAGGTCTGTGATTTATGGACAAACCGCAGGCCAGGAATCTGCAATCTAAGCTCCTTGAGCAGCAACTGTTTAAAACATTATGGGAAGAAATGGCCACTGTTTCCAAAAGAAGAAAACTTGGGAGCTATTAATAATGTTTAGCACTTCTGTAGTGCCTCACAATTGCTAATCAATCCTCCCACTCTGCTTGTGAAGTAAGTCAGCGTTATTCTTACTGTACAAATAAGGTCTGCACAGAGCTTAAATAAATTTCCCTAAGAAACACAGTGAATCTGAGTTAGGGATGCAGCCCAGGACTCAAGAATCCCAGCACCAAGTGAAATAAGCCGCCTCCAAGGTCCAGAGGCATAAAAACAAGTACCTGCTGGGTTTGGATGAGGCAACCGAGACAAATGTAATGGCAACTTCGAGAGCATCTCTGCCCAATGCCCTCTTCATTTGGAAATTCTTCCCAGGGCAGTTCTGGGTCTGCCCAAACCTTATCCAGTGACATCATGTGCTTTCCCAGTAACCCCCAGGCTCAAAAATTCCTGGGATTTCAGAGGAGGCCTGGAAGCTTGGCCGCTTACTGGAATTATCTTCTACAAAGTCCTTTCCAGCTGGTTGTTTCCCCTATTGCTTGGGAAGAAGAGGATGGCATGCTAAAGTCTACCTTGCTGTCTTTCTCCACCCAGGACAACTCATCTCCTAATCCTTCCAGAGTGGGTTGAACACAGGTTTTCCTTTTGTTTCATCAGCAGGAACCTTTTCTTTCAGGAAAAAAAAAAAGAAAAAAAAAAAAGGTCTTTTTTTTCTCCCTCTGCAATCAGAATCATCTTTTGTTTCTCCTTTACCTCCCCCTTTACGCTTAACCTCCGTTGTCTCTAAACCATTTAGTGGCCAACGCTGTGGCTGCAGCACAATCCGGGCCAAGGGGGGTTTATCCGCCTGGACAGTCATTTTCCCATTCTCACCCATGACAGAAGGTGCTCCTTGGTGCTGTCTCCCACTGCCAGACCTGGAGCCCCTTCTAGCAAGAATTTTATCTCAAATCACAAGCCCCTTCCCATCGTGTTGCTCCTGGAAACAGTCTGGAGCGTGATCAGGTGGGAACGGGTGAAAAAAGTCTGCTGTTAAGTCCTGGTCGAAATGGAACAGTTGGCAGGAGAGCAAGGAGCAAAGGCTTCCGCAAGTACTTAAATTCGTAAGGACTCCTGATTGTCTCATTGCTGTTGATCTATTTACAGCAGCAGGAAGGATGAAGAATTGGTGAAAGAAGCAAGAGTTTCCTCCTCTTTTTAAACTGTCTGGTAAAAGGTATCGTAATGAATTGTCCATTAAACATATCTTTCCAGATTTATTCCAAATGTCTAGATATGATCTGCTGGGGATTTGGGGGTCAGGTAATAGCAGTTAACAAAGCTGCGGTCTGTGAAGCCAAGCAAAGCTTGGATCTCCTTTTGCAGCCCAAGTAAATGAGGGGTAATTGGGGTTAAAACCTGATCCAGAAGTAAATCAGTAAGTAAATCCTCATGGAAGTGTCCCAAATTAAACCCTTAGAAAGTGAGGAAGTCAGAGCTGTGACAGGAGGCGGAGGGAGATTCAGCTTGAGTTTTGTTTCGCTAAATGTGTCTCGGTCACCGGACTCGTTCTGTCTCAAGTGGTTTAGCAGATATTTTAAAAAACAAGTGTTCTAAGTTATCCTGCAACATGTTTCAAGAAATCAGAGGATAGGGATTATTTTATTTTTTAGTTGGGCACCTTGTTTTTAATGTGTTTGGAGATTCTTAGCATGTTTAATGCCCTGTGCCCTTACTGAATGATGGTGATTTTTCTCGGAAATTATATTTGATTTCACCTCTCAGGAGAACAAGATAAATTTTGGTTCATAACAAGTTAATTTGACATCCACAGTCTGTAACTCCTGCTATGTGACTTACTGAATGGAAACATGCATGTTTTTCTGGCGGGTTTACAAGAGGAGATGGATATAATGGCATGAATAATCCCAAAATTCACACTTTAGAGGAAAACAGAACAAACCTGCTCGAGGAAAATGCTGCCTTCTTGCTTGTTTTGCCCTTTCAAGAGGCTCAGCACGCTGAGTATTGTGCTGAGCTCTGTCATCTGCCATCCAACCAAAATCTCTGAGAAGGGCAGGTTAACACAATAAATTAATGCAAACCCTAAACTTCACTCATTGGATTCTGCCTCCGTGGCTCTGCTTCTCAGATCACCGCTGACCTGGATTGAGACAATTTGTAGCGAGAGCTTTAAAAAGTTAATCTGGAGCTGCCGAAGAGCCACCGGCATTACAAGTCTTAACAGCCATCAGTAGATCTGCCCATCAGACTGAGCAGAGCTAACGAAACGTGAGTTTTGAGAAATGCTGGCTGTAGCACACCAGGGATAAATAGGTGTATATAATACATAATTTGTATATTCCTAGATATGTAGATAAACATATTTACTATAAATACCGTTGCACAGTGAATTCAAGCGCAGTCATTTTTAAAACATTTTAGTATAGGCAATAGTGTCCACAAGTTCCATAATCGTTGTTTTTCTGCAGAGACAGCTCAAAACCCAAGTGTGACAATAAATATCCCATCTTTCACAAGGTGTATCAGAAGTGTTGCTGTTTCAGGGACCTGCTTGCATCTCCACAGTTATAATTCATGGGAGAGTACCACAAGCACACATTAAATTAAGCCAAGATTCTCATACTAGACTAAAGCCCTGGGGCTCTATGCCATAGCCGATACAGTGCAGTTCCCTGGTGAGGAGAAAAAGTGAATTATTAAAAATCTGCTAGCAGAAGTCCAGTAGGTCTACGGGGAGAATCAGATGGTCTGCCTCTGATAGCTGCCTGGGTTTGGGAGAGCTGCTTCTCCTCTCTATACCTGTAACTGTGGCAGCTTCTTCCAGCTGGTGTTGGGTACAAATAGCAAATGGAGCCTGTTGCAACCACGTCCTTGTTGCCTTCAGGAACGGTGAGAGGCCTTGAAACATCCTGTGAGATAGATACCTGCTTGGTAGCCTGTACGTACTGTTAGGTGTCAGTGCTTTTGGACCCGTCTGTATTAGAACCACCACAGTTCCTTGGGCTCTTCTCAATGCAGTTTTAAAAGGCTGCATTTACACCCACCAACGAGGCTCAGGGTGTTTGTGCTCCTCACGTTGAGTGTTTTAAAGGATTCAAGTGGTGAAAAAAGATGTTTGTGCGTATCACGTGTTTCACATTTCTCAGGGCCTCTTCTCTTTGGTATCTCAGTGCTTTTGGAATAGAAAGAGCTGGAGGCTGCAGTGTTGCCCGGCAGGCACGATGTGGAAGCTGCTCTGGCTGAAGATGTGCATGTGTGCCATGTTCAGCATTGCTTCGAACGCTGATGGGCGGTTTCACAGAATCACAGAACGATACGGGGTTGGAAGGCATCTCTGGAGATCATCTAGTCCAACCCCCTGCCAAAGCAGGTCCACCCAGAGCAGGTTGCACAGGAACATGTCCAGGCGGGTTTTGAATGTCTCCAGAGATGGAGACTCCA
>JAOXJK010000069.1:16518633-16532785 GCA_025774025.1 Xenus cinereus | reverse complement strand
CCTGCTCTGGCAGGGGGTTGGACTAGATGATCTCCAGAGGTCCCTTCCAACCCCATAGCATTCTGTGATTCTGTGATAAAGCAAAGAAGGGCAAAGCTGTTGAATGTCAGGCTTCATTGCGAGGGTGTCAGAGTTTAAGCGTGCGTTGACTGCTAGGAATATTCAGTAAAAACTTTAAGTCTCAAACTTCTTTCGAGCAATGTTGTCGGGGGAGCAATTTAGAGGAGTCTTGTCAGCTGCTTTGTGAAGCCACGTGGAATTTTATCTTTTTCTTCCAGGCTCGGGGGCGCGAGGAGCAGCGTGTGGGCCTGCCTTGAAGGGAACCAGCAGGTGCCGGCTGTTTTACTGACAACACTCAGATCCTGCAGATACACAGGTGCTTCTTTTAACCATGCTGTTTTTAAATGAAGCCAAAATTACTCATTTGCTGGGGAATAATACATACATAATTTGTAGTAAGTAGTTTGACTCTAGTAAAGCCCAAATACAATAACATTGACTGATGTTCAGTCTGTTGTCGCCTGTTTCAACTCTCAAAAATCACAGGCTGGGAACAGTCACTGTTTTAGCTACAAAAAACCCCTTGTGTGGCTGGCTTTCATATCTGCTTAAGATCCTGTTCTTCATCTACCTCCTGGTCCCTCCTCTCTCCTTTGATTTTTGGATTAAGTCAGTTGTCTGGATAGCCAGAAGTCATTTTATTGCTTTACACTATATGGATGTGTTAGAGGCAGACTGGAAACAGAATTTTTATCATAAGCTTTACATTGGAAGAAAATGGACCTCTAGTTCTTTTGAGCGTTTGCTTTTCCCAAAGGGTCAGTTTTCATTATGGACTGTTTCCTAAGAAACTGTCAAATGGTAGAAAATAGCAATTTAAACAGGATGTTTGATATGTTATTGTATGCTAGTGAAACTCAAACTATGCTTCGGGAACCTCAGTTGAATTCAAGGCACTTGTCCAGAGTTTCTAGAAAAGAAGCTGGACACAGAGGAATTGACATCGTTGCCTGAGAGCTGACCTCTTGCTGTTATTGTAGCAGTCCATGGAAGACACACATTTATGCGTCCCTGAGGTTGTTGGTATGATACTAAGAGTTTCCCAGAGCACTCGCAGCAAGTCTATAAGTAACAATATATTTGGATATATTGTGAGGGCAAAGGAACTAAGTTAATAAAAGGAGAAGATATTTTAATAGGAAGACATTTTAAAAGTGTGTTTCCAGAACAGTAAACCAAGCCTGTTAATGATGGACGCTGGAGCGTGGAGAACAGATAGGATAGCATGGAAACATCATAAAGTAGCGTGTTGTGTATTTTACTGTAGTTCTTATATGTGATTTTACCTGAGAAGGGAACAAGATATTCATTGTTATAGATTAATGAAATGTTAGTGTAAAAGGTAGATGATTAGCTCACCTGTGGAAATCTGTGATGAGTTTGGTCACCTTTTGAAAGCAAGCGTCTTTCTGGTTTATGGAATGTAGGGAAATGAAGATACTGTGTTAAATGTCACTTTATACTTGGCTTTTGTGATGATAAGCTTCAGCTTAGGGACAAATCAGAAGCTACGCTTTTTTGGGAAAAAGTAGTATCAGTAGAACTTATGTTGTTTTAACTGAACATGCCCTTTAGAATAACAGTGTCTTCCTGGAGGGAAATGGCTTGAGTATTTAACATTGAAGTATTGTTATTTCTCTTTATATTCACTTTTTCATTAATTATTCAGTCGATTTTCTTGCCTTAAACATCCATAACATTGATCACTCCATTCTCGATGTACAAAATGATGGAGTTGTCTGACACGGTCGGACACTTGGAATAAGGTGATGTTGTGGTCGGTTTGGAGAATGATGGGCCGGGCAAGGCTTCGTAGCGGGCGCTGAAAAGGCAGGTAGAAACAGCACCGTCCCTAAGCCTGATGCCACTGATGCTCTAGGGTCTGTGAGCAGCGCGTCCTTTTTGCAATAAATCATGCTGTATGTTCACTGTAACAATTTCACCACTATAAAGGAACTATAACCTTTTTACTGTTACAGTATATCTACCCATATGGCCACAGACTCCTATAGGGACCTGCCATTCTACTGATTATCTGTCCTGACTCCTTTGTAGTCGTTGCTTCCCAGAATGGATTTACCTGTCTTGTAGGTATGGCCCTGTCCCCAAACAGTGACTTTGTGGTAGGTTATCAAGTGGTCTGCACCATTCTGCCTCTGTCTGGCATCAGCACTAATGGTTCATTTCTCTGCATCGTCAGATGGCTTCATCAGTGATGGTTTATGTCTCTCCTAACTCATTTCCTAAGTCTAAATAATAGAAAACAACAAAGGCAGAGATGTAATTGCTGTGGGATGGTACAAGAAGCATGTGCGCTCAATGGCTGCTGTTTGCAGTTGCATTTTGAAACCTATCTAGTGACATTTTAATAATTTTAAATGTGTTGTATTGATTTTGTATGATTTTAATTAATCATTTTGTCCCTTGATGCTGCTTTAATGGTTTACAAAAGAATTACGCTTCTGTTAGCACACAGAGGTCTCATTATAAAGGTATTAGCTTAACACAGGAGATCTTGGGTTTCATAAAAATGTGTGGGTTGTTATTAATTTTATTATCCATCTTTATTCGTCAGTTCCCATCTAAGCCATTTCTTTAACTGCCTGGCATTGATCTCAGCCTGAAAGATGGGTGTTTACTTCCCTAATTGTCCTTTTTTGAAAAATCACAGTGACTTCTGCTTGCAAATGATCTGGTTCTGTCGACAGAAATACTTTCAATAGCGGTTGTTCGGTACGCTTTGGATTACTGTTAGAATGGGCTACTTTCATCGACATCATGGGATGGATATTATAAGAGTATTTAGTTCTGCATATTCTCAGTATTAACAGTTATACAATTTGTTTTATGATAATTTAGGGGCTTTGGTAGGTTTTTCTCTTTTGATTTTGACGTACACCAAAAGGTCTTTTTGAAAGTCCGTAACTTTTCTGACCAGAAAACTAATCTTATGTTATTTTACCTCCTTCTCGTTTTAATACAATTCCTTGTTTGTATTCAGTGCTATCCAATTCCCTTATCGTGATGTTATTTTACATATTTGGTTTTATTATTACTCTCACTACTTCTATTTCTCTGAAAACCAAATTAGATTTTAGTGTTATCATAATTGATTTTTTGGGTCTCTAGAGAAATGTTTTTATTCAGTCCTTAATTCTCAGTTGTATTTTTCTGTTTAAATTAATAATTTGTTGTTGTTTTCAGTCAAATCCAATAAGCATTTTTCAAACACCAGCTGCATATATTTCTGCTTTGTATGCTGCTGGGTTTGCATACAAGCCATGAGCATTTGCACCTGAGCAACCGTTAGCTTTTATTTTTATGTTCACTTCCCCTTTATCCTTCCAGAGGAGGCATAAAGTACCAATTTCTATTGCGGTGAAGTGCTTTATAAGGTAAGGTTACTTTCTACAGCATTTGAAAAACAGAAGGGCGTTTTGTCGTGTAAGTAGTGATTTAAAATGCATGTCTGGAGCGTGATAGATTTTTTTACTGGCTCTGAAATGCTTTGCCATATGTACAAGGTCCTAGCAGGGGGAGGTGTAGTCTTTAAAGGAAATGTGAGCGTGGTGCTCTGACGGGATATCAGGTAATAGAAGTGGGTGGTGTCAGGTAGATTGCTAAGATTGCTCGTTAGAATTTTATTATGATTTTCCTAGCTGTCGTTTCCTTACTTATATAGACTTGAGTTAATTTGTCATTTCCTGTATTTCCACGTCTGGTTTTGTTACCCTTCTCGGGCACAGGGAAGCTGGCAGAGACCAGGACAAGAAGGTTGGTACCTGACTTGGAATTCCTGTTCCGCACTTAACACTTGTTCTCTCCTGACAGAACAAGCGCTGCTGTCCTCGGTGTTAATATATTTGCACTTTCACAAGCGCAGATCTAGTGTCGTGTCTTTGTAGAGTTGAGTCGGTGATAAAGGCATTGGTTAGTCCAGGAACCTGGGGAGAACGGGCTCCAGTGAAGAGGGTCTCTAAAAGTTTGGAGGATAATATGCTTTTTCAGAAGTTATACCGTTGACATGTAGGTTCTTCTCCATCAGGAACCTGTAAGAAGATTTATTTACAGGATTTGGTCTGGAAAAATCCCTTGAGACCGCCTTCTGGTGTGGTTTCCAGAACAAACACTACAGACATTCTTTCCCTTTGCAGTATTTGGACTGGCTTGATTGAAAGTTTTGCTACCAACCTTCAGATCTTCAGTCTGCAGTTTTAAAAAGAGGAGGAGGGAACAATAAAACTTCTGGTGCCAACACAACAGTGTGCATCTCATCATCCTGTCTGCTGTCAACACTCTGTAATTAGCAGCCTAGGTTCATACAGGCCATGGCAATTAACTCATTTCTGAAGGCTGTGGCGGTGTCAATCGCTTTGATCCCATTCTTTGACTTTCCCTTCAGTTCTGGCCAGCCTTACAGGACTGTCGGGACCGCTCCTACGTTGGTCTTGTTGGTGGAGGAAGAGGGAGAAAATGCTCCTGCCGAGAAAGCTGCCACCCTTCCTGCAGCAGCCCGGCACGCACACACGGCCTCGCTCCACCACTACTCTCTGGTGCAGGCGGGTGCTGCAGGCTCAGCACCGTGTCTCCCTGCACCCCGTTAGGAACTAGCCACCTGTTAGCCTGGTTCACGTATTCTTGGAGACTGAAATGGCAGAAGAATTGTTCCCGGGACAAACACACAGCTTAAAGTGGCAAGTGAGCGGGCCCAGATGTTGTATATTTGAGAGCTCAGAAGAGATAGTGTCAAGTGGTTGAGCTGCTGGTAGAAATACACTTTAAGTAGTTAAAAGAGAAGCTGCTTTGAAAGATGGGAGGGTTGTTTTGGTTTTTTTTAAGAGGGATTCCATGATTGAGTCAAGTAATTACAAGGCAGCAAGTCTTTTATATGTACCTATTAAACTGGTTGAAATTATCATCAAGTTATTTGTAGATGTCTGTCGTTAGATATTTTTAACCTGATAGCACCTTACCAATATAATAATATCAGCCTAGTTTCTCCAGTAGGCTGTCTCTCAGTAGTCTAATGGAGTTGTTTGAGTTTGTCAACAAATCAGGACACAAAGAACAGATGAATGTAGCTTGCTCAGAAATCCTTTGAAGGGGGGAAAGAGAAAAAGAATTATTGTGAATGGTAAATGATCTGAGAGAGGAAACTGGCTGAAAGGTAGCAAAGAGCATCCAAGGGTGTGCTCTGAATCCTCCTTGGTATGTGCCTGGTGGTCCCACGGGGCAGTGACGCAGCTTTTTCCAGCGCAGTCGAGATCAGAGGTGGTTCCAGCAGGCTCCAAGCTGCAGGTAACACCATAGGTCATGAACTTCAGTGTGGAGGAGTGTGAAGTAGAGCATGGAGGTGTAAAAAGAGATAAATCATATGGAACACCTTAATGATACCGGATACTGAAAGAGCCCTGGGCATCTCTGTTCAGGTAAAACCTTTGCTTGTGCTTTCAAAATAAAGCAGAGAAGATGTTAGGATCTGCGAGGCCTTGATGAGGAAGGAATGTGAACAATGTAAAACTTCTTCATCCACAGTCTCTGCTCTCTGCAGTACTGGTCAACGCGTCTCGGAAAAAGCAGTGGAGAGTGAAGGAGGCTCAGGGAATGCTGATGGAGATGGTTAGGGGCCGGGAAAGATTCTCCTAGGAAAAGAGAAAAGACCAGGAGTATTATTTCAGAGCACAAATGCTGAAGGATGTGATACATACAACTTAATAAAATACTGAGTGGTCGAAAGAGAGTGGATTTGGAGCTCCTGTCCTCCTTGCCTCAACAGAAGACAGCCAGTGAAGTACCAAGGGAGCAAACAGAACTGACAAAAAGGGGTACTTTCTCCTGGATTTTTTTCAGTTAAACCAGGGAACTCAGTTCAGTAGATGCCTGTGACCCTAAAAGTGGCAGGATCAAAAAGGTGAGGGTGTTACATGGCTAGAGGGTTATGATGTAATGTTGATGGATATAAGAGTTAACTCTTGTGGTTCTTGTTTCAAGAAAGTTACGAGGAATCAAAATTCATCCCAAATGGAAAAGGCAAGGACAGACTATTTGTAGGATCAAAAGATAACTGAGGCTGGAAGTGACCTCAGGAGGTCTCTAGTCCCATGTCCTGCTCAAAGCAGGGTTAGCTGTGGGGTCAGATGAGATTCCTCAGGGCTTTTTCGGGTCTATCTGACCTGTTCTGCCTCCTGAAGGGTTCTGGGCTTTTCCTGCAGCAGCATGTGGTGCTGCTCACTGCTGGGGATGAGCCCAGCAGCCCCCAAGCAACGCGTTTCACTCACCAACATATTTCAAGTATGCAGGTCAATGGAAGTGGCAGAACTTAGCACCATTAGAGCATGTGCTATAGCTGTCTCCCTCCCCATGCAGCTTGGAACTTGAGCAAAAAGAGCAGTCAGTACAAAATACGCTAAATCTAACTTTTTCCTTCCGTTTTCCAGGTTCCATCTCTCATTCTTGCACCATTTTGCTGATCCACACTTACTTGAAGGGCACAGCTGTGCTATAGATTTGACATCTAAGTGGATAGGTAAGTGCTGCTGTTTATTTTATTTGACCAGCTTTGTGATTTGTTGAGTCCTAAAATCTTTTAAAATGAATTGAATACTGTACTGAAATAAATTATTTTCAAAGCCATTGCTTTTTGAGCTCTACAAACAGTTGCCAAAACTGGCGGTTGGGTACACCAACAGCAGCAGCATCAGAAAGACTGAGATGTTGAACAGAGAAGGAGCCTGTAAATACAAGTCTGGAAAGGGAGGAGTAAGATAGATAAATTCTTAGTTAGTTTTGCATCTGACTTGGTCTACCTGAGGCACCAAACATTGATTGCAAACACAAAAGTGCTGATCTGTTTCGAAGTTTAATATCAGGAACTCACCATAAATAATATGACAGTACAAATGTGTCTGTGAGACGTATTTAAAGCCGTGGAGGATGTGAGATTCTGTTTTTCTCCACATGCTCTCTACTACTTAGAAGAAAATGGTCAATTTACAGTGATAACTACACCAAGATTCTGGTGTAGTTATTCCAGGAAAATTAAATTTATGAACTGGCTACATAAAACTTCAGTTTCTCTCTAACAGGAAATGACTCCAAGATTCACAGCAAAATCCTCTGCTGGTTTGGGAGCCTGAGTTTAAAATAAATAAATCCATTAACATCTGTAATTGCTTATAGGAAAGGCTGACCCATGAAAGTGTGTAACCAGCATTCCTTAGCCTCGCATGTCTGCAGCCAAGCCATTTGAGAAAACAATCTTGCATGTGTTTTTCCTGCTTTTTGAGTCTTTCTGTGCCCAGAGCTTTACTGGAGAAACTGAACCACAGCTGCTGCCATTCCAAGGGAAACACTCCAGTTTAGGCTTGAAACAAAGAGGTTTGGGGAGCAATATAAAACCTCTGGTAAAATAGCCAGGACCGTAGTGAACTTAGGACTAGGAAGAAGAAGACAATCAAAATGTCTAAGAATAGAGATCTAGTTTTAATGTTGCCTGGGGCTTGATGGCATTTCCATCTGGACATTGTACCTAGTGCTGTTCCAAGTAATCCCCAGCTAGTACTGCAGTTCTCTCTAGCTGAAAAGATCAAGAAACTAATTTAAAAATACCATTTGTTTAGTCTGTTTACCTTGTGTGTTGGAGCGCAGTTTGTGCAACATGGTCAGTGCCATGGTTTATTGGGCACTCAGAGGGATTGCTCAGTATTGGCAGGAGAGCGAATCCTGAGTGTGAGCAGCCACGGAGGTAAGAGGAGAGAAAAGATGAACATGTTTGATAGAGCTGTTCTCAAACTTGTCCCAGAAGCCCTTCTGAAATGCCAGAAACTGCCTTTATTTACTGCTCAAAATGAGGTCGGGCTCTCCTCTTTAAAGCTGCTGTGTCGCAAAGCAGAATTTTATACTCTAGAATAGCTGCTTGATCTGAAGGACTTTTTTTTTTCCCTCCCCTGCTGCATTCCCTGGTCTTGTGTTACATAAATGTTGAGTGTGAATGCATATAAAAAAAAAAGGACAGTCTCAAATCCTGAGCTCCAGGACAAAAGCCTGCCCAGTATCAGATATCTGTTTTGAACGCTTTCCTCTTCTTTCCTAATGTGATTTGTGCATGTCTGTAGTACAATTATTATCGTGGTGTTTTGGGTCAATACGTTCTTTTTCTAATCTTACTATTTTATACTAATTCTCTCCTCCTTCTAAGTTCTACCCCAGCTCTGTCCCTCAGTGCATCTGCATATACCATCCTACGTAATCGCCTTTATTTTTACTTTTTTTTAAAGGGCTTTAAGTGTCTTTCCGAAGCCCTGTATCGTTTCACGAAGATCCCATGCGTGCTCTGTACAAACTGAGGTGCTTAACTTACAGTCTAGAGACCTCTGAAGAACCAGCTTGTTGATGCATTATGTGTGAAAGCAAGCGATTTCCTTGGAGAGGGACTGTGCTCTGCTAAATGGCTGTGAGTTAAGTGAGGAAGAATGAACTGTCAGAACAGTGGAGAGGTGCCCACGGTGTTGACCTCATTGAAGTCTGGAGAATGGACATCTTTGAGGTGGTGGAAGGGAGTTGGTGAGAATTGCAGGTCACAGAGGATGCGAACCTGAACTGACCCTGATACCTTCCCCTGCCCTCCCTTCCTCACAGTGTCGTTAGGCCGCAGTGTGACTGGAACCTGCAGGCCAATGGATGAACAGGACAATGATTTTAAAGAGTTGTGGGCAAATCTTTTGGGCAGAGCAAAGAAAAAAGCTGGGGATGCTGAGGCAGCGAAGACATCTCAGAGGAGGTCAAAGACCACTGCAGCAAAAAGCAAATTAAGAAGAGGCAAAGCTGGTGCTAAGAGCCAAAACCATCATCACTTACCAGCAACAAAGGCAACAAGCTTGTCTCAAGATTTGGGTCCAAAGGAACAACCATTGGTGCACAAAGAAGATGGTGACGCTGTGGCCTGTAGTAGTGGTGAGACTGCACAAGGGGATGGCAAGAGAAGCCCTTTCCCTGCCAGCCAGCTGGGTACGGTGGCCACTGAGTGCAGCCAGAGGACCCTGACGGGTGAGTGAACCCAAGTCTTTCAAACAGAAAATAGACTGGGACTGAGAAGACTCTGTAGTTCAGTGAAGCTCTTCAGAAGCCCACCCAGAGGGGACACACAGCAGCACTGGTCGAAGCAGACTTCGATCTTGTGTTTCCATCTGCACTGAGCTGCTTATACCTATCCAGGGGTTTAACTGAGGAGCATGGGCTGTGCTACAGGCAGGCAGAAGGTGTCCTTCAGTAAGGTGAAGCCTCACCACAAAGTGATGTGTTAGGGAGTCATTACTCACTGTTTTTTGCAAAATCAGAACTGAAAAAACCACCTTCAAATCATCTAAAAGCATCTTAGAATACATCGAGGTGCATTTTCACCCAGTGCATCATTGCACTGTGGAATATATTGCCACTGGATGTTGTCAAGGCCAGAAATATAAGTTAAGAAAGGTAGTGGATTAATTCATAAAGGATTAGTCCTTCAGTGGTTATTAAACAGGGTGGCCAGAATACAGCCACCAGTGAAGGAAGTCCTTAAATTGATAAATAAATTCAGCCAAGGGAAGGATTATTTTGTACCTGCCCTGTCCTGATCGCCCTTTCCTAAGTGTGTGTTGCTGAGCGCGCTCAGAGACATGATACTGGGCTGGAGAGATCTTTGGTCCCCCCTCGTGTGCTGTCTGTATCCACAGGACACCATGCTGAGCAGTAACTGAGGTGTCTGGCTGGCATTGCCTCTGCTCCTTATCACTTCTGTTTAGGAACTCATGGTCCCTTCAGCTCGGAGCCTGAAAGTCCGAGTCACAGGTAGAATTTGGAGATCAGAGCGAAGAACAGCAGGAACCAGGGGACATCCTGGGGAGAGCAGGGCTGTGACCTTCAGGCAAGGCCTTCCTTAATATTCCTTCCTCTAAAAGGGATACAGAGACACCTAAACACCACTGTAGCACAGCAGGCTGATACTGTTACTGTGGTTATCAAGTATAAAGTCATTTAATATCTAATCACATTGTTCACTTCTTCCTCCGTTGCAGAACAGAGTCTGGCTTAGGCTGCTATAGGGAAAGGCTTCCCAGCAGCTCTCTGTGCTCAAAACTGACCGGTAAAGCTCTGGTGTTTTCTCCCCCTCTAGTAAATACTCTGAGTGGCTGTTCCCAAACTACGTTATCCTTCCACCCTGCTACGCAGCCAGGGACCTGCTCTTCACCCACCTCAAAGTTGTCGCTCGCGGGGTCGAAGGTGCGGGTAGCAGAGCTGGTAGTGGAGAGAATGCAGCAGTTCAAGAGAGTGGCACCCGAACAGCTAAAACACAGCACAGGCCACAGCTCGCCAAAGTCCACAGCCGACGTGGATTTCCCCGACGAAAGCCAGGAGCAGAACCCACCAGAGAACGGTACGTTTCTCCCCTTAGCTCTTGTCCGTGCAGGGAGAGCGCTGTGGGCTGGTGAGAGTGGTTGCATGAGAAGCGGTGCGGATTCCTGGGCTTTGTTCCCAGCTTCCCTAGTGGCTCAGTGTGCAGCACTGAATAAATCACTCCACATCACTGAGAAAACTTGCTTTCTCCACTGTTAAAGGACTATCCGCACTTTTCTCCCAGGCTCCGAGGCTGAATTAACCTTATGCTCGATTCTGGAGGGATAATTGTCTTCTTGGAACCAGGTTGAAATTCCAAGAGGATCAGTGAACTTTGTCATCCTTCTCTTGGGACAGCGTTAGGCAGCTGTTAGGTAGATACAACTCTTAGGTAGGCCCTGTCTTTGGTAGATCTCCAAGCACTCTACTAAAGTAATGTGTTCTGTGCAGATTAATTAAATTAACAGCAATTTTATTTTTCTTTGGTTCTTTAAAAGTTAGGGCCCTGTTGGTTCTGTATGGAAATGAAAATCTGCTGTATTTTAATATGTGGTGTGTAAGATCCCGTGTTCTCCCCAGAAGCTTTAGCCAAAACCTGCCCTTCGTATGGCTGTGCGTGTGATGTGCTGTGAAGAAATGGCCACCTCCCGCTCCTCGGCTAGTGCAGGCCTGGAGTGTTTAAAGGGTGCAGTTTCTTCATTTCCTTGTGAGAGATCAAAGGTGAAGATGCAAGAGAAAGATTGCAATTTATTTTTACATGTCTAGTTTAATAAACTAATAATGACAAGTATAACAGCTCCACGCCTTTCATACAGGATTCTTGGTTTTCTGACTTAGATCATCTCTCCTGTCTTTGCCAGATACCCACCATCTTCCCTCCATGGAGCATGACGGTGCTCTGGCTTTGGCTCTTCAGCAGGAAACCAAAGAGGAAGCCCTGGCAAGCCTGGAGGATGTAGGCTTGTTTTTCTGTCAGATCTGCCAGAAGGATCTCTCAGCCATGAACACAACGCGGCGAGAGCAGCATGTTAACAGGTGAGAGACCAGCGTGATGCGTCCTTTCCGCGTCCTCTCCCCCTTAGCCCCATGGACTGCTCACTCAGCTCGGCCGTTAAAGAACGTGGTAGCAGGGGAGCCTGCGTAGTGGCAGTCACCTTTATGGCTCAAATCAACAAGTTGGTTTTATCTCAAAATGGAGGCTGATTGTCTTGCCCTGCAGGGCGTTTGCATGTGTGCGGTAAGACCAGGGCTGCTTCCATCAGCTCAGGGGCTGCCCTTATAAAGTCCCTGGAATATTAACAAGGACCCGCTACAGATATTGAGATCTGCCAATTTCAGTCAACAAAGTAATGTTTGATCTATTTCACTAAAAATTGTTTGTCTAAGGACATCTGGTATCTCAGTGCACCCAAGCTGTTTGCTGAGGGAAAGGTGATACTGTTCAGAAAGATGACTTGCACTGTAGAACTTTGACAGTGAGAGCAAAGGGGCTAAAGGAGGGTGTCCCTGCCTTTTGTCACAATGTGTGCAAGTAAATTGAAATTAGTGCCCATAATTTAACAGTTTCCTCAGTGGTAAATGTCAAGCACTGTTAATGTATTATGTACAGATAGCTCTTTGTAAATTAAATTGTAAATTCTCTGTTGAGAAGGTATCAGAAACAGCACGTTTGAATGGTTGTAATTTCTTAATTCCAGCACTTTCAGAGGGCAAGAGTGAAGTGATTTTATTTGTCTAGTCCTACGTTAACGTTATTGAGTGGCTCACGTTCATTAGGGTTGGCTGCAGCTTTAGAGGTGGTATTGCTGTTTCTGTCTTCGGGTATTTACTGCTGCTTGAGAGAACAGAGATTGTAAAACAGTGATAGCGTCTCAGAAGTGGGTTTTTTTTGGAAATTAAATCTGCTTTCTGAACTATTAAGCGTGTAATTGTAAGAAGACATTACAAGGTTGTATTAGCCATGGATTTTTTTATAGCAGTCTTCATCACAAGAGGTAAAGCTGTAGACAGACAGATGCACTGGCAAACCAGTAATCACCAGTCCCAGTACATCAGATGAATGGTCTCGTACACAGAGACCATTGTGTGTGTAGGTTGTGTGTGTCATTACCTAATCAGGGAGCGATTTTGATAACAGGTACTGCAGATCCAGGATTTCACACTCTGAATCTCTTTGGAGAGGACAGAAAAAGAACCGTTAACATTTTTTATGTAGTTTTGACCTACCAGTAATTATTAGAAGTCCATTATCCTGCACTATTGAATGCAGTGTTAATTTTGACTGGTCCCTTTTCTGTGACATAAAACACTGTCCTTGTCAAGTGAGATATCTGACTTGAAAACACTTGCATTCTAGAGACTGTATGTAGTTATTTCTACAAAAGTAGTAAGAAACAGTCCTGTTTAGGTGATTCTTTTTTTCCTGATAGTTTATAAGTTGGCTGGAATGTTAGAATGAATGCAGAAAGAGGGAACAGGTAACGGACAAGTGATGAAGTTGAAGAAGGTTATAACCTGTGGTTGCTTCTGAGCAACATGTTTTTAATATGCCTCTGAGGCCGTGGTCTCCATGTAACTGTAATTCAGTTCATACTCATCACTGGTGGACACATAATTCTTGCATCTTTAGGGGATGTTTCTCTGGCTGTTACAAGCATTAGAGATGATTGTGCTTCCTTTTTCTTTAATACGGTTTAAATCTTAGCGTAGACTGTTTTAAAGTCTTCAGAGGTAAGCTTTGCCATCATCTCCCAGGTGTCTGGACGAGATGGAAGAAGCACAGATGTCATCCTCCAGCAAACCACCGGTCCCTGAGTGTCCCATCTGCGGGAAGCAGTTCCAAACCCCACTGAGCCGAATCACCCACTTGAAACGCTGCGCTGTTGAGATGGATGTTCCTCCTAACCTGCTTCTTCAGGCAGTGCAGTTGCAGGTGTCTACGCTTGGTGATGCACCTCTTCAGCCTCCCAGGTAAGCCGGTGAAAAGAAAAGGTGCTGGTTAATTTCTTTGGCCTGAGACATTGACTTTGTGCTCCTGAATGGTAGAAGCAAGGCAGACTCGCGCTCCAGGTGCACCCCGCGTCCAAAGAAGGTCAAGTAGAGCCATGACCCAGTACCACATGAGGAGAATGTGGTAGGTAGTTGGAGAAATCATCTTGATTTCCTTCAGAAGTGGTCAGGTGGTGGATGACTTTAAAAGTCAGCAGGAATGCTCGTGCATGAGAAGCTCGACATGAGCTGGCAGTGCCTGCTGGCAGCCCAGAAAGCCAACCGCATTGTGGGATGCATCAAAAGAAGCGTGGTCAGCAGGGCAAGGGAGGTGATTCTGCCCTTCTACTTTGCTCTCATGAGACTCCACCTGGAGTACTGTGTCCAGCTTTGGAGTCCTCAACACAGGAAGGACATGGACCTGTTGGAATGAGTCCAGTGGAGGGCCACGAAAAAGATCAGGGGGCTGAAGCACCTCTCCTATGAAGACAGGCTGAGAGTTGGGGTTCAGCCTGGAGAACAAAAGGCTCTGGGGAGACCTTATAATGGCCTTCCAGTACCTGAAGGGGACCTACAGGAGTGATCAGGGAGGGGAGCAATGGGATAAGGGGGGAAGGGTTTGACACTGAAAGAGGGGAGATTGAGATGAGATCTGGGGAAGAAATTCTTTGGTGTGAGGGTGGTGAGAGCCTGGCCCAGGTTGCCCAGAGAAGCTGTGGCTGCCCCATCC
>JAOXJK010000069.1:16491901-16518533 GCA_025774025.1 Xenus cinereus | reverse complement strand
CCCTGGAGGGGTTCAAGGGCAGGTTGGAGGGGGCTTGGAGCAACCTGGTCTGGTGGGAGGTGTCCCTGCCCAGGGCAAGGGGTGGGACTGGATGATCTTTAAGCTCCCTTCCAACCTGAACCATTCTATGATTCTATGAAAATGAGGAGTAAATAATCTTACACTGGTGTGTCAGAAATATTTGTGCTCTATGAGACAATTGGTCGGTAAAGCTGAATGGTGTGTGTGAGCTTATTAAGTGACCGCATAGCACGAGTGTGCAGTCTCTCCTGAGCGTCTGCCGTGCCAATGCCTCAGCTATTCGGCTTGTGGCTGTACTGGATATATATGTGCTTTACACCCCGAGCCAAAGAGGAAACAGACGTGATGTTTTGAAAGGCAGAGCTGCATCTGCTCTCTTGGATTTGAGCAGAATCTTCAGAGTACAGCGAGTGGTGCCTGACTCAATTTGTAGAAGAGCTCATAAGCCCCTTTGTACTGAGGAAGGACCGTTGCCTGTTCCCTGCAGAAGCAGAAGAGTGAGAAAAATTTTTCTGGCAATCTTGTTTTAGCCCTGCTTCAACTTGTTTTTTCCCCTTAGGTACAAAAAAGTGTTCAAGATGGAGATAGCAGATGTTGACATCAGTGTTGTGGTCTTGTGGTTACCTTTTCAAAATAAGACTTTCTCTAAATTGCTCTAGATTCCGTGGGTGATAAGAAATCCTTCGCTTTCTGCTAGGGCAGAAGGTACTGAATAGTTTTTCATTATCCTGGATATGGGAATCTCTCGGAGCCAGTAGAGCAGCTGGTCTGGAGTGTTCAGTGTTTCTTGTCTCTCATCCAGTCACATTAACTTGGGCTTCCTGCTGCATTCTTGTATTTCAGCAATCAACCGAGCAGGTCAAAGCGAAAAGGCTCCTCCAAAGAGGACTCAAAGAAAACGCAGAAGAGGGCCAAAATGGAGATGAAGGATGAAGATTTGCTGGTTGCTATGGCAATGTCACGCTCTCTGTTGGAGCAAGAAAAGCAGGAACAAGCAAAATCAGTTACAAATGTGAAACCAGTGGCTGCTTTGCCAATCAAATGGAAGCCAGGATCAGGTACGTGTTAAAGTGAGTTAGTGTCAAAGGTTGTGCTATTGGAGGAATAATGTAGCACAGCAAGCTCTTCACTGAAACTTTTCTGTTGGGTAAAGGAGGGATGACAGCCCTGTCTCTGCTTTATTTAAGCTGTCAGAGCTTCAAAAACACGCCGTATCCACACACAGTCAAGAAAGGCTGCAAGATGTCCATGGGTTTTAGTGAAATCCCTTAGGAATCTCATCCTTTTTTTTTTTTTCACTGATTGATTGTTTTGAATCTGTACAATATTCTTAAGATAAGCTGTTGTTTTTTGTAAACTGTGGAAGTGCAAAGAAATAACATGAACAGATTATTGTTATTTCTCCTGCAGTAGATTTTTTTTTTTCTATTCATCCTGCTGCTACCTGGATTAATGCAGCTTTTTCAGCCTTATCTCTGTTTTCTTTCTGTAGTGGACATATGTGTATACTACATGCTGTTGAGCATGTGCTTCGCCATTTCAGTGTGCAGAAAGGTTTAGAAAGGAAGACATCTGCCCGAGGAGAGGATTCACTGCTGTGCAGAGGGGAGAATTCACTCTTTGTGCCACCACTTAGGTCTCTTTTTGCCAACAAGTGCTGCCAGTTGGATTTGGGGTTGGGCATGAGTAAGGCAGAGGTAGGAAGACAGAGGATTCCCAAATGAAGCTGTGTGGTTTTTGTGTGAGCTGTGGTTTGATACAATCAGTGACCTGTACACGAGAAAATGGTTTTGTAGAGGTGTGACTGTTCCCAACAGACAGCAGAGCAGTGTGAGCAGGGGTCAGTCTTTTCTGGAATTGATTTCTCCCGTGAGGGTGACGTGAGGCTTTGGGCTACCTGTGGAAATCTTAAGAGTTGTCTTCAGCTTGTAGCTGCCTTTTGGTCATCACTGACTACAACACCCAAAGGAGCTGGCATGTTGAGCTCTTCTGCCCTGGGCGTTCAGCTGTTTATTTATTTGAGTTCCTCTTCCTTTTCCTTTTAAAGAGAAGAAACGGCGTAAAAAGGGCCCGACTGCAACTCCGCCATTACTGCTTCAGGACCCGGAGAAGGCCCGCAAAAGGATCCAAGAGCGAGTAGCTATGCTGCTTGCAGAAGAGGTGGAATTCCCTCCCACCCCTCAGCTTCCCACTAGCAGAATTTTGGAGGATGAATCTGGGAAAGCAACCTGGCTCTTACCATTGTCCAAATCCAGGGAGTGCTTTTTATGGAATATCAGTGCTCTGACAGGATCCTATGACCTTGAATCATTCTACACTGCTGAATTAACCCCTCCAATTGTGCCTTGGAAGCCTGTGCAGGTGCGATGCTCTGTTCTCCTTGTTCTGATACTTGTGTGCCCTGTTTCACTTGCCCTGTAACCCTTCTGTTTCCTCATTTAGTGTTTAAATGAGTGATCCCCTGCCTCCACATACTCACACTTGCTGCTCGTGCCCTGGTCTCCCCTCATCTTACACAGTTAGGTTTTATGATCTTGAACTTTCATTTCTGTTGTTTGGAAAGGAGACCAAGGCTCATGTTACCATGTTATTCCTTGAGCATTCAGAAAATATAATTGATGGGAACAGAGAGTACTGAGTAAAGGGACTCCATTGTGGTCATTTTGTCCCTAAGTTTGTCCATGTTTACAGCAGCCTGACTCTTGTTTCCCTTCTTGGCACTTTTCTCTGATTGACTCTAGAACGAGCTTTGCCCGTGTGTTGCACTCAGCAAGGGGCTGGGTTTAAACTGAAGGCTGATATTTGTCCAGCACAGAGGAGAAGGTGGGAGCACCTAGAGTTGTAAAGGGCCAGGCTTTCCCTGTGCATCCCACTGTCTCTTGGTGCATATCAGCTTTGATCCAGTTTTCAGTTCCGCTGTTTCATTCTGGTTTTTACCTAGATCTCCTGCCTCTTTCAGTGCCCTGTATGTTTATAAAATTTCCCTACAGAAATAGACAAAGCTCTTTTAGTCTCTCATCACATCCTTGCTGTCTGAGAAGAAGGACATCACTTCTCTTCCTTTGTTCTTTCCTTTAAGAATCATTTGGTACTTTTGTTCAAAAACTGCTGTGCGTATATTGGTGTTTTATTTAATACTTCTTTCCTAGTGAAAGCCCAGAGTTTTTCACTGGCTTATTGCAGGCGAGGGCTGTATGGAGGGATTCCACTCTATGAAAATTGTTGGCCTTTTGTTCAAGTGAAAAACTGCCAGAGCATTTTAAAAATAAAAAGTAGCAAGGCCTTTAAAACCATGGCAAGAGTGTGTTTTCCCTCTGATTCTTTCCATTCACAGAAATGGCTCTACCATTTTTACTTAGAAATAAACAAACAAAACTAGTTTTATTGGGAAACAGAGACCAAACCTGGAAAATATCAGCTCCAAGGTGAAAGTTTAATTTAGTTACATGTAACTGCCAAAGCATTTCAGAGCTCAGAACAGAAGCACCTGGAGAGCTTCAGCTGTGACTGTTGCCAGGTGCTCCAACTATAATGAAATGTTTAGATGTTGGAGTGGGAGCATTTCCACCATCTTTTCTTCCTGCTTGGCAATTGCCTGCACAGACACACTCCTGGAGAAACCACCTTTTCTGCATTTTCTGTTGTGTTTTCCTTTCTTCTGTTCAGAGCTGTCTTACCTCTGGAGAGTCCTTCATAAAACTGCAAAGAGCTTTTGCCGCAGAAGCCCCCGTACCCGGGGAATGCTCTGTAATCCTTTACTAGATGTTTCAAAAGTATGAAGTAGAGCCTGTTCTCTGATCTCTGCAAGTATGTAAAATGAAACCTCATTTATTGGTGTCTTTTTTCCCCTCTTTTGCTCAGAAACATAAGCCAGAGAACCTTCTGCCTTCTGATCAGCCAAAAGCATCCCAGCAAATTCAGCCTGACCTCAGTTCTCCTGAGCCCACTTGCACGCAGGGTGGAGGTCAGAGTCCTGATGAATCCAAGTCAGGCCGTGAAGGAGATGGGCGGTTTTTATCTCACAGCCAGAAGGATGTTCAGACCCTGCAGGACCTAGTGGAGTTGGCCAGGGAAGGGCTTACCCTCACTCAGTGGAACCTTGATGTTGACCACGTTCAGGCAGCGGAGCAGCCAGGTGAGTTCTGGCAGCTTTGTGAGCCCTGTCCCCAAGTCCCTTCGGCTGCCCAGAGCCAGACTTAACTCTGTGCTGAGTTAGGAGAGCTGTGACAGCACCCACAGGATGTTGGTCCACGAGGTGATATTGTGGGGGGACGTTTTTCTGCAGTAAGCTTTAGATACAGTCAAGCTGATGTTTCTGAAATGACTTATAAATCCCATATTTTAAAAATCCCTTAAAATATCAAGTATTTTCTGCCAGGCTTGTTGAACAGCTGAGCCAAAATGTTCATCCCAGCTATTTGGACAGTTTTTCTGTTACATGCACTGTCTTTTGAGGTTTTGAGGGTGAAAGAGAAGTGCAGGAGGGATAATTTTATGCTGGTACATGGATTACACAAACCTGAAGTTTTATCTGTACCTGTACAGAGTTGAAAAAATACAACATCTAGAATTCATCTACATGTAACTCTGATGTCCCCAATCATAGTAGGTTGTGGTGCACAACTTCACATTTCAGGGTCAGCGATATCCCTTAAATGGCCTGGCTGTTCAGCAGCGTGTGCTGTGTGTCTCCTGTTCACCTGTGAAAGAGAATCTGGCTGCTAAGTTCACCTCTCCGCATTTTCACTGGGGTATAATATTCCTCAGTTCCCCTGCTAAACTGCAGCAAATGATTCTTGGTCCTATAAAACTACTCCTGGCTGCTAGGATGAGACTGTGGCATCTCCCATCCTGCTCTGTGTCGTAGGTTTTTTTTCCCAGTGGAGAAAAACTGAGACTTGAAAGCAGAGAATCATACTGTACTCCACGATTCCTCCATCCGGATGATTCTGGCGAATCTGGAGATGTGCAGAAGATGGGTGTTGAGGGGTGCTTGGATACCCACAGCCTGTCACAGCCCAGAGCCAAACCCTCCAGTAAAGGCGTGAGGGAGAGGCTGAGCCTCCAGCTCGGTCAGGCTGGTTATAGCAGCTGTCCCGGGGAGCTGTCGTGGCAAGGATCCTCTGAGGAGTTCGGGCATCGCTCTGTCTCACTAAAAAGTTGTATGTGATCTGTGATGGGAATTTTCTTCTTTTAGGAAAAGAGCTGGCTTCCAGTGATAGCCCACATACCGGCTTTGTGCCTCCATCCAAAGATAAGAGTCTCCTGAAGAGCAGTGGTAAAAAAGTAAGGAAAACCCTTTTTTTCCACTTTTTTTTGGTATTTTAGCACTGTGAAAAAGAAGGTATCGCATTTTTGCAATTCATAGAAGTATGGAGTATTTCCCATTCCTTTCCATAGAAACAGGGAGGTGCTTAAGGGTCACAGTCACTCGGGAATCATCACGGGCATGGGTGAGATCAGCTCACGTGGTGGTATTTCACTGATGCCCACGAGCAGGCCTGTGGATTTTTCAGTCCTTACCCTACCTGATGAGAGAGATGATTTAAAATGACAGGTAACATAAGGCAAATTTGTGCATATTTTATGTAAAGAGAATCAGGTTAAACAGTTACGTTATAGTACTAGGAGTATTTGAGGGTAGGAATTAAGAATGCAGCCACCCCACTTGGCGTTAATGCCCAGGATATCCCAGAGAAAACTGGCTGCAGCCCAGGAGAGACGGAGCTGCTGGTGCTTCCTCCAGGCTCACACACCAGCTGCTTTGGGTGGTTCTGAACGGAGCTCTTCCTCCTCTGTCACTGTCCTCTCCACGCTGTGCCTTGCAAGGACTGGCTGACTCGCACTAAATTCTCTCATTTGGCATAAAAGACTGAGAGATGATGTGGAAAGCTATGAGGTCCATGGAAGATGAGCACTTTTTTGCTGCTAATGTGAGCTTTTAAAATGTTTAGTATAGAAAATCCTCAATTGTGGGAACACGTATCAGAGGATCTAGCCTGAAAATCAGTGTGCCCTCTATGGTGACTGGGTGAAGAATACAGGGTCGTGAGTCACAGATCACTTTTTTATCGAGCCGGTAGTCTTCTGTAGATCACATCTTACCCCAGATGCGCCACTGGATGTGTAATGCCCCAGGGATATATGATCAGTTTTCTTCAATTGAAGTCCATATAAAAGAACCTTAATTCATCTCCCTGCCAGGGTCATCTGCTTTATCTGGTGAAACTTATTATCTTTAGTTTGATAATAAATAATCATGCCATGAAAGCTAGTAGCTTTCATTTTGTGATGCCTTGAGAACGCACTTTCGTATTGTGCTAATAGAATTAAGAGACTTGTAAAAGGAGACCATTCTCTGAGGTGGGAATCTGCTTACTCGAGCATCCCAGCTACTTGTTACAGAAACTCTAGATATTCTTTGGGGTTATTTAAAAAAAAATCCTTAGCAGGAGAAAACGCGTTGTTTTATAAGCTTCTGTGTCTAATAAACCAGAGGCCTTTAGCAATACAAAAACTGTTCTGATACTTTTGTTGAAACTCAGTTGCTACCAGAGAAACCACTATGATCATTTTTTCAGATTTTAGTTTGATTCCATGATAGTTTTCCTGAGAAAATGAAGTGTTGCTGAAGAGTTGGATTTCCTGTGGGAGACATTTGTGCTTTATATGAGCACAGAGAGTGTAACCGTGTAGAGCAAACACATCCATTGCATTGGTGACACATCCCTCCACCCATATTTTAAGACTATTTTCACATCTGTGAAGTCCAGATGTGTGGCCTCCTCAGCAGAAGCGAGTTCTGGTGTGTTCTCCAACAGGAGCACGTGCCCACTTGGTGCTGCCTTCAGACCAGCGCGTTTGCTTTGCACAAAGCATGGTCCAGCCAGGAGGTTTCTAGCCTTATTTAATTTCTCCATTCCTGAGTCATAATTTTAGCATCGGCAGGAAAGCTGTTCTGGGCTCGCTGCCTGGAACGTAGCATCAGGAGCCTGTGTTTGCTGGCTTCCTGCGGCACTGTCTTGCAGGTATCCTACCTGCCAAGAATAAGAAAGCAAGAAGCACCAGATTAGTTTCCAGACTGAGCTTCCTGTCTTCCCCTTGGAGGTCAGTCCACACCACTGCCACGTCATGCAGAGTCTTCTCCAGCCCACCTATGAAGGCCTGGAAGAAGTGTTCTGGTGTGTGCTGCTGTTTTGGTGCTAATTAGTGTTGGCTGCCCGCAAATGCATGCTGGACTGAGTAGAAAGGTTGGGTTTCCACAGTCCACTGCTAATGTAGAAACCTGCTAATAAAATAAAGAGCTGTATTGTTCCAGGTGGAACTGCATCTCATGCAAATGTTCACTGGAATAGAATCTTCAGGGTCCTCACGGTTGGAAGGGACCTTTGAGATCGTGGAGTCCAACCATACATAAAAAACCCCAAACAAACAAAAAAACACACAACACCAAAGACAAAACAAAACACCCAAACCAACAATCTCAGGCACTAGAGCATGCCCTGCTCTAATCTACACGTTTATTAAATACCTCCAGGGTTGATGACTCCACCACCTCCCTGGGCAGGCCGTTCCGATGCCTGACCACCTTCTCAGTAAAGTAATTCTTCCTAAATAGAACTTGCAGTTCCTCAACTTTGCAGTAGGTTTGAAGAGCACAAGGTCAATGATTAGCACGTTGACTATAAACTGGTTTCCAGTTACAGCCAAGCAGCCTCTCAACCGTGAGCTGAGGGTATTTCATGCTTCTCTGAAGCACTGGCCACTGCCAGAGCCACAACACTTGCCTAGAGGGATCTGAGCCTTTAGAAGATTGCCTGGGGTGGGTTTGTACTGGGAGCAGCTCCAGAGCAGAATTGGTGTTCATCACTGCTGTTTTTGGAAGTGTACCCCAGGTCGGACCAGTAACCAGTCACAGGTAGCTCAGTCAACCAGCCCTCCCCGAAATTCCAGCAAGGGTTTCTAGAATGATAATCAAAATTATGTTTCTTTTTTACAATTGAGTGGAATTTTCAAAAGGGCTTTCAGTAACATGCACATAAATTCCTTTGAACTAAACACCTACATTAGTTTTATTCTATGTGGGCCCCTTATTGCAGAGCTGCTCTTCTCAGCTGTCATTGCCAGACGGTGAACGAGAGAAGAAAGGCTCGTTACCCTTTCCCTGAGTCATCCTCTTTCCTCTGATTATAGTGACTTGAGTTCAAGTCCATCAAAGTGGAAATTACAGTTTCCTGAAAGTGTGGTAGAAGGCAGTAGATCAAGAGGCCAACTCTAGGCAGTGGCTAGACCACATCAGGAAATGGTGTGGTGAAGATCTGAGGATGATAATTTGCTGTAATACGAGGCAGAACAAGTACAGTAGAATACAACAGAACTGCCCTTTCTGCACAGTTGCCAGACACTGGAAAAAATTGTAGGAAAACAAAGCCAGAAGAGTCTGTTAGATTTTATTTGTCATATGGAAGCCCTGAAATTGATAATGCTGATGATTATGTTCAGGAGGCAGAGGCAGCGTATCCAAATTGGGGGCCGTACTACAGCAGTGTGAACAAACTGGGTTATTCCCTTCTTGTTTTCCAGGGAAACGTTTGACAGCTGTAATGTAACTTCTGTCTTTGTGTCCCTTCTGTGTTCTAGTCCTCTCTCAGGTTGCTGGCTGATGATTTCAGTGCGATGGTCAACAACCCCCACTTAAGTGATGTCCAGTTCCAGGTGGACTCTGGGGAAGTCCTTTATGCCCACATGTTTGTGTTGTACGCGCGGTGTCCGCAGGCTGTTCAGGCTGTAAGTACTGCTGAATTGACATCCTTTCCTCTTTCCTTCTTCAGGAAAGCCCAGACTGCCCACATCTGATCAATGTGACAGAATTGGCACAGGACACTGCTGGGCCTGACGGGCCCAGCCTCTGGGTCTGCAGTGGTTTTTCAGCTTAGGAAACAGGAATCCTGACAAAGTGGTGGAAAATGTGGTACTTTGTCTGGGATAGCTACAGGGAGGCAAGGATCCTTCCTTGTGTTCTGCCCACAAGCATTGGAAAAAGCTTCCCAAGTGCTTTTTGCCCTTGAATTTTAGTACCTGTGCGAGTGCAGAGTGCCTTGTCCATCTCGGTGTGTCCTGCCTGTCACCCAGGCTGGGAAGCTTGAGTATGGAGTCGAGAGATTCCGGGAAGTACTTGAAAATAACCTACAGAGAGGTTTTGTCACTCTCAGAGTTTCTTTGGAGGTTGCTGCACTGAGCTGTGCTTTTTGCAGGGCTGGTGGAGTAGTTCTTCTGTTCCCAGAAGCTTTGGGGTGAATAGCTCCCAGCCCGTTCCTGTGCAGTCTCCTGGTGGGACAGTGAAAGGCACCGAGCCTAAAATTTGAACTCCGCTCTTTCACAGAGCTGCTTCCAGTCCATCCAGCCAGCTCCCTGACAAAGGAGGCTTTCTTTAAAGCTGTCCTTCTCGAAACAGTGGAATTAGTTTTATCCTCACGCATGTTGGCAGTAGTTTCCACCCAGGGTGACTCAGGCCATTCCTAAGGGGTCTGTGAAAGTTTGGGGAAGGGAGTTCATAGATGCCATACAGCAGTCTGACGTGACATTTTTTAAGGGATCTTCCCGTGTGCCCACAGATTAAATGACTTCAAAAATGACTCGATTAGCCATGTTCCCTTATTATTGCCCTGCAACTCTATGTGGCTGCGGCATTCCCATCCACTGTTTTCATGGGCAGGATTCCCTTGTGTGGGTAGAGCTGTGGGATTGGCCCCATGCTATATATTTAATTCCTGCAGAGGGTTGTTTTCCTATAAGTCCCCACCTGCAGAGCGGCATTTCATGTTTATTTTCTGTATAGGTGAGGGAGTGCTCTTCTTTGTTGAAGATTTTGGGTAACAAGGAGGGGGTAATTAACCAGAGATGACTTTGGAGCTTGTGTTTTCTGTTGCATGGCGTCCCCTGACGTTGCAGAGAGTTTCAGATAGCACAATACATGATTTGGCTGCAAAGGAAGTAAGACCTTCCTGAACTGCAGATGCGTTTTCACCAAAACCTGAGATCAAATTGGACCCACACAGATAACGGTCCGGTTCAGTGGAACGGTATTTTGTAGGGTGTCTCTTTTCCTGTGAGGCACCAGGAGAACTGGAGTTTTGGCAGTGCATGAAGGGTAGGTAAATTCAAAACAGATCAGAGGAAGTTCACTTATGTAGAAATGTTGATAACTCTGGAAATTGTGCTCTGGGAAGTAATTTGATTCCAAAACTAACTGGAAGACTCTAAGACCATCTTTTATATGTGCGATTAAACCAATTTGAGTAGTGAAACTTCATCCAAGCAAACAGCTGTGGGGTCAGGAAGGAAATGGCCTCTTTCACATGAAGCTCCGCATAAACAGTCATTTTAGGTCCCCTCTGAGGCATCAGATGCTGGTCCCAGGATGAGATTTTGGCTAACTAAAGGAATAAGGTGATAGGAACAAGAACATTGGTGTTGGCATTCCTTTACCAGCAAATGGACTTTGTTTGCTTTCCTCCTCCCCCAGGTTCACAGCGAAGGGTTCTTGGTGGAGGAGGACGGGAACGCGCAGACACGTCGTGTGCTGCTGAGTGACGTGACAGGAGAGGCGGTGTGCGCGTTCCTGCGATACCTCTATGCTGCTGATGCTGACATCCCTGCGGGGGTGCTGCCCCAGGTGGAGGCTCTGGCTGCCAGGTGTGTAGCGTGACTACGTTTTGGATGCTTTCAGCCACACAAACCCCAACCTGACATCTTCCCTTGAGGTTTTAGTGGTTTACAAATTCCATAGTCCTCCACTTACATCTTAAATGAAACTTGATCATAAGATCTTCCTACCCTTATCTTTTCCATGAGTGTCTCTTCAGATTGTACTTCTGTGAGATTTTCTACATTCTATATATTCCTACCAAACTTATACTAAGAGTTTTGTCTCAGGATCTTTATTGACAGCTGATGTGGACAGTGATGATGAGCGTGTCTTCTATATCTGATTCTCAAAGCGTTGCACTAGCGATGCACTTGTGTTAGAATGCTAACGTTGTGTCAGCCACGCTCTCCATCGTGATCCTAGGCGTGCGCTAAGTAAAGAGCTGGAAATTGGAGAGATACCAAGGGAAAATGGTTGAGTCTTGCCAAAATGTATGTACAAAGGCGCCCTGTCACTCCAAACAGCCATGAAGCTTGCACATGACTGACATTATCCAGCCATTCCAGAGGCTCTTACCAGTGCAAATGGCAAAGGGGTTTTAGTGTAGTCATAGAACTGTTTAGTCTCAAACATAGAAAAGGAAGAATGAGCCTGATGCCTTCATCTGAGTGACACCTAGAAAAGGGAACTCTGAATTTTACAAGTATACTGGATCTTGTACACCTTAGGAAACCAGCATACTCATGGAGATTCTCTGCAAAGCTCACAAGAGTGATCAGGCAGCCAAATGGTTAAGAAATACCGGAGGAGGAAAATACTAACATTATTATTATATCCTTGCAGGTTTGGTGTGAGGGAACTGATGGCAGAGTGTGAAAACAACACTGGAGAGAGTCAGGTGTCTTCTGGAGTGGATTCAGAAGATGATCTTATCTCTGTGAGGGATGAAAAAGATTGTGAGGACAGAGCTGAGAACTTCCAAGACCTCTTGAAGTCAGTGTGGGAGGGTGAAGATGAGGAAGAAGAACCCGTGCTAAGCCCTGAATGCCAGAAGGAAGATGACAATGGGGTGGGTGAACAGGAGCTGGAGGAAATCTATGAGTTTGCTGCAACGCAGAGGAAGATGGCTCAAGGTCAGACAGACGTGAGCGAGGGAACAGACTGCAGCATCTGCAGTGATACTGAGGCAGCCCCAGGTACAAACCAGCAAACTGAGGAGGAAGAGGCAGAGAGATCTGAATCTGCTTCAATGAGCAACAACCTCAAAGATTTGAGGGATGACAATGATGTGGAAAGATCTAAATGTGGCTCATCTGCAGAAGAGAAAATGCAGAATATAAATAGGTGCAGGAGCGTGAATGCTGCACAGGCCACTTCTGTTCTTCACAACAGTGAACCTCAAAAATGGGACGCAGCAGCCTGTGGTGCCACCGCTAATGAAGGAGAGGCCGTTAGGAGATGTGAAGGTGTGAAGGATTCAGAATTATCTCAGGTCTCACATGATGGGGCCGATCACTGTGAAAAACAGTTTCCTGGCTTCAATGGTGAGACTAATCTAAATGACAGTTATGAACACTTGTTTTCTGCAACTCAGGGGGATTACTGTGAGCCTTCCCCAATGAAAGAGGTTATCAGAGAACCAGGAAAGGCTCCAAGTGAACAAGATGTTGATGTTAATGATTTGCTTCTGTACAGCAAGTCACAAAAAGACCTCTCTCCACATAGGAATGGTTTTTATGGGAGTCCTCCTCCCAAACCTCGTGTGCCCCTTTTTCCTGCTGTTGGCTCTTCACCTGCATCTCCAAAATCAGAGGGAAAGTTTGCCAGAGAACATGTGTCAACACCAAAGCAAAACAAGAAGGAAGAATCGTTCCCATCTGATGAAACGCACTTTCAGAAAGCCAATGAGCTGGATACTGCATCAAGAAAGGACAACACAATTTCTCCAGCAGAGCTTCCTGACGTTGATTTAAACAATGTCCCAGTGTTGTCATCACCGGTCATCAGAACTCGGGATGCCACAGCTCGGGGGAACGAGGAGGGTGATGTTATTGTTTTATCTTCTGATGATGAAGTGGAATTACAAGAAAACAAGAAGTCGCCAGAGTCAGGCTCTGCTCTGAAGGAAATGGAAATCCCTGAGCATCTGAAATGTACAAACATAGAGCAAGGTCCTGAGACACCAAAATCTGAACATAACTCATTGGTCACTGAAACAGAGCAGAGATCAAGCCAGGTCTCGTGTGGTGTTACAGATACAGTGCATATAAGTAATGATGAAAAGACATCCACCGAATCGCCTCTCAGCAGACAAAAAGGTGTTTGTTCGGAGAGCAAATGGAGTCCAAACCCGAGCCCTCGAAAAAGGCTCGGCCATGAAATGTCTTCAGGTACAGACAGCTCTTGGCTGGTACCAGACACACCAGTTCCAAGCAAAAGCAGGAGTTTCTCAACACAGACTCTGGTCACCAGCATTAATTTATTAAAGAGTCCAAGATCTAAACTCAGCACAAAGAACTTAGCAGCAGGTAATAGTAACCATGAAATGGCTGGAAATGTAATGAAAGTTCATGAAACAACCTTGTCAGACAAACATTTGCCTGTGGAGACCTCAGTCAGTGGAAGGAGCCCTCCCAGCAGCCCAGCAGCAGGATCATTATCCAAGAACTCTCCACCAGTTTCTCCAGCGGATCCAGTTCTCTCCCCTGGCCACACCAACATAAAAAGCAAACGTGCCACGATCTCATTTTCATCCAAACCCGCGCCTCCGTGCCAGGAGCCGTCACTGGAAGATAAAGCAAATACCAGTGTGATTGAGGTAGAGGACAGTGAGAAGGAAATAAGTCTGCCTTCTGTGAGCAGTAGCGTCTTGCTTTGCGACGATCCCCCGATGCCCTTTGACGACTGCTGGCACGTTGAGTATCTGTCACCGGTCAGGGGTAACGGCCAGGACTCCAGCCAGGTCAGCCGTGCGAGGACCAGCAGCGCCAAACCAGGCTCTTGGCAGGAGCAGTGGGAGAGCCCAGCCCACACGCGGGAAATTAAGGGCAGCACCCCTCTGGGAGGAAGTCCCGTTGGCAGAAGAGCAACTTTGCTCTCTCTTGAAAAGAGCCCTATTGAGGCGTGTTCACCAGTGGGCAGTAGACCAAGTTACCTGAACTCCAAAATCTGGGATGATTGGAATGGAGAAGAGGAGGAAGAAGTATTTCCGGAGGTGCTTCCTCTATCTCAGAGGTTGTCAGCTGCAGCCGGTGCCTGTCAGGCAGATCCTCTGAAGACTCCTGGTGAGAGCTTGTTTTGAGACTAGATTTATCAGACTAGGTTAAACTGGTTTTGTTTTCAAGTGGTCATCTCACCTGTTGTTCACTTGATACATCGAAAGGGTCCCTGCCCATGGGTGGGCTTCCCATGTGGTCTCCTGCAAACCTCTGCTGAGGCACTCCTGTCTTCTGCTGCCTCCTCTTGCTCTGGGACCTCTGCGTGCCCAGCACATGTCCCTGCATGCTTCCTTCCATCTAAGACCAGGAATTGATCTCATCGTATCTAATTAAACATATTACTAATTACGCCATACTAAGTGATTAGTTTAACGGGTGTTTAGAACGTGACGTGTGAGACTGTGCTTCACAGTATCAGTGAATTGGTATCATTAAATCAGTCTTTAACTCAGGACCCTGGGAGCCTGACTTGCTCAGTTTCTGCTGCAAGTCCCCGTTACGAAATTTCCTTCCTGGGAGAAGAACCATTTCACAGAATTCAGTAAACATGTTTTTTTAACCGCCTTGTAAATGTTGCCTGTTCCAACAAAGACCTGAACAAGGTTCGTATTCAGACGTGGCATATGTCTTGATTTAAGCTATTTTCTGATTTAAAGGCAATAAAAACCAAGTATCCCAGCTTAGGGGGAAAAAAAAAAAGAGAACCTGTTGATTGTTCTGTGCAGTATGAAGCTGATTAAGAATTAAAAGAGCTTTTAGAAAAGTAGTGCTATTTAAACAATTATTATATAATATTGGAATAGCTGCCACTAAGAGAGGAAGATATCAGCCATTCTAAGTCCTTTCTGTACTAATTCTGTTCACGGTAATTTCACTCTGCTGCAGAACCTTCCTGTCAGGAGAAGGACAAGGCTCCCAGCACCCCAATGACACCAATGCCAGCTTACTCCATCATGGAGACCCCGCAGCTGAAGAAGGAGTTGAGGAGGTGAGTGTTACCTCCACACGTACAGCTCTTTATGAGAAGTGTGAAAGAAAGCTCCTGGGCTGCAAGGGAAACCTTGGTGGAGCTCCAGTCAGTGCTTTTTGAGGTCATGTCACACTTTTCCAGCTGCCCACTGGAATTCTTGGCTCGAGCCCCTTCCTGAGCTGTGACAGTGGAAGGTGCAGCATTATCTTCACCTAAGCTCCCACCTTTCTCTTTCAGATTTGGAGTTCGTGCTCTCCCAAAACGCCAGATGGTGTTGAAGCTGAAGGAGATATTTCAGTATACTCACCGGGACGTGGACTCTGACTTTGAGGATGAAATCCCATCTTCCCAGCCTCCCCTGCGGAAGTCCCCGGCCAAACGCCTCAGGCAGTCAAAGGCGGGCCAAGCTGCTGGTGGAAAGCGTGCCAATGCCTCGAGGGCCGTGGGCAAAAGGAAGCAGGTTGCTACGGCTTCTTCAGCGCTCCCTGTGGCTGATGATGACCTTGTTGGATCCCATGAAACAGGCTGTGCAGCACCCAAGGAGGGAACTAAAACGTCACATCACCCAGAAGGAGCCAAATCTGTATCTCCAGAGAGATGGCCCCTGGCAGCTGATGGTGAGGAACCGATGCTCTCAGCATCTCAGGAGTCTGCAGGTTCTTCACTGGATGGAAGTGACATCTCTTTCGGTTCACAGAGGTAAGAGAACAAAATACTAAACAAAGCAGTCAATGGTGCAGGACAGAGATATGAGCTAGGACGTGGCAGACAAGGCGAGTGTCCATGTGGCCTACAGTGCTCCTGACACTGGGCTTGTCATTTGAAGGTCAACATGCTCGTACAAAAGAAATAGGCTTTGGGCTTTTTTAGTGTAATTCCCAGTGAGCCATTCTCAGGACACAAAAGTGCTTGTGGCTCTGTCTCCATGTGGGCAAGGCCCACATCTGGCATGCCTGGTCTCTGCAAGTTCAAGTGACAAGGAGCCTTCAGCGCTGGCTGAGAGCCTGCAGCAAGATCAGGGAGAGGAGGGCACAGCACGGCGTGGTGGAGGCTGCTGCAGTATGGCAGCTGTAGGTGCTCTGGGTCGGGAGCGAGGAATGTCAGGCAGCTCTGGGGCTGGGTGGGCAGCAGAACACGTGTCATCTGCCGCTTCACTCATTTCATGGGTGCAGGTATTGGAGAGTCCGTGATCCTACAGAGGGTTGATCACAGGGGTTGGCCACCAAGGAATTGGGGAGCTCTGGTCCTGTCCTTGATGGCCTCTTCTTTCCTTCATCTCTGGTCTACTTGATCTTGCTTTTAGTTCTTTTATGAATGGATTTGAAGCCTGTGCATCCGAGGAGGAGGAGGAAGAGGAGGAGCAGCTTCCAGCATCTCAGGCAGCAGCTCGGGAGGAAGATAAGCTGGAGGCAGTAAGGTGCTACATCCGTTCAAACACAGCCCTGTACCGCAGGATTCTCTTTTATGAGCCAATTGAGCTGGCTGAGCTGCACGCGGAGCTGAAACAGAACGGCATTAAAATTTCCAAGGCAAAGCTGCTGGATTTTTTAGATGCTCACTGTATCACGTTTACCACAGCCAGAGCCCGGAAAGAGAAGGAACAGAATAGAAAAGGGAACAAAAAACGGAGGAAACGATACTGAATGGAGCCCACTCCTCCGTCCTGAAAATGTTGTGCGTGGAGGCCTTCCTGAGAAGCTGGAACCCCCGTTCCAGGCTGGTGCTAGCAGCGGTGCTGGGATCAGTGGGTGCACTGCTCCTCCCTGTGGCCTGCCGTCAGATGACACGCTGGAGAATGGCCCTGACGAATTGCACATTCCTCCAGTGCCTTCAGCACACAGGTCATCTGGAGCCTCTTGTCTTCCCCCGATTTTCTTTCCTGTGCCTTTTCTTTCCTTTCCATTTTTTCTAAGAGGTTTTAAGTCCCCAACTTTTCTTCCTGGTGGTGCTTCTAAAGACAGGTGCTTCCCCCAGTGACACTGCCAAGACTTTTTCCCTGGCCTTGGGCTGCAAAATGCTTCACCCTTCAAATTCCATTCAGTAGAATAACTCGCCTGCAAGAAATTGGTCCCCTTTCCCCTGTGTAAAGCTCTGACCGTTTAGAGCCCAGTGACTTCTGTCTTCCTTTCTTCAGCATATGATTGCCCCGCTGATTGTTAAGGCATGGATCCTTATGGAAATACCATGCCTTTTTTCTGTCCTTGGTTCAATTTGTAATTTTTGGTAAAACTCCTAAATCTGCATTTCTTAAATGGCTGCAAAACAGGGGAGGTGTTTTTCTGGTCTCTTTGTGATGGCTCCCAAAAGTGCCCTCTTGACACCAGGTGTGATCTGACAGCCCTTTAGGTTCGAACATTCGGTTCTGTGCGTTCATTTCCGTGTTGGATCTGTGTTAAACACAGCATCTGCTCCCTTTTCCGAGCGCCGTTCTACCTTGTCAGCGTGGCTGGAGTCTGTCCTCAACGGGACGTTTTTAAGAAGATAGTATTACAGTGCCCACCAGATCACTTCAGCACTTCTTATAACCTCATCTAAACCCACTTCTCTGACCGATCTTATTTCCAAACTGGATTGATCTTGGGCTGCAAACTGTCTGGGACTCTCGGGGAAGTCTCGGACCCTAAATTGTCATCTTTTATATATTTACTTTTTCAACATCTTCTGACTTTTGTCTGTTCTGGAAGTTCTGAGCCTGCGAAGAGTCTCACTCAACAAAATGGACACAACACTTCAAAAAAAGAAGCCAGGTTTCTAAACGTATTTATATATTTGGAACTTATAAAAAAAATCTATTTTTTATAAAGTATATCCTTGGTTTTATTTGATTTCTATTATACACAATAAACAATTTGTAAGGTAATGATAAAATAGAAATAATGTCTTATGACAGACTGGGGGGGGGGTGGTCCTAAGTGGCAACGTTGGGTCTAGTGGAGAGCAGTGGAGTCCACAGGCTGCACCTGGACTGGAAGAAGAGGAGTTGTCACGGGCGCCCAGCAGCAAGGAGAGGTGGAGTGGGAGTGATCACTTGGCAGCGGCTGAATTGGCTACTTGGAGAGAGACGAGCTGGCCAAAGGTAAGGGAGACCTGGGGGGAATGGTCCAGTGGGCTCCTGGTGAAGGGAAAATGGGAGACCACTTATGATCCTCCTCTTCTCTGTCAGGTGTCCGTGACGTGTATAACAGTGGGGGGACCTCCTAGCAAAGCCTTCCGCCGCATCTGGTGAATTTTCAGGAATATGGGATGTTTTTCTCCCTTTGGCAGTCACATCACTTTTCCTTCCCTCTCCTTCTTGTGCAAGAGCTGCCAGGAGATGACTTCGTAATGCAAAAAGGACAAGGTTTGCCTTAAGTGGTGTTCTAGGAAATGTTGTTTCCCTCAGTGTACCCTGTATTTCTCTCTCAAGTACACACTTCATACACCGAAAAAGCTTCCGTCCTACTCACCAGGCTTCATGTGGGAAAATAATTAAGATTCTTTCCCAGCTTCTTTCCTCTGTTTTTAGATAAGATGTGTATTTACAATCACAGATTTTGCAATTAATTTTTTATTGCATCTTAACCTTCTATGAACACAGTGTCACAGTGCAGCGGATATAAATTACAATCGTTCTAATAGCATTGTGTCATAAAAACCTGTTCAGCATGTTATGAAAAAAGTCTGAATTTTAGTCACTGAAATGTCTCCATCCTCCTGTTTTTGTCACCTTTAAAACTTGCAACGGGGCAGTCTTTGCCTAATGTGGAAAGATGACTTTAAATATCGCATCTGCACCACTGGGGTTTGGAGGTGACCGCTCTGCCTTTTTGTCGCTGAGGCTGACCAAGTGTCCCTTTGTAATTCTAAAACTTTTCTCAGATGATGAGAATAGAATTTAAAAATCTTTTACAGCCTTCAAGAGCGCAAGGGCAGATCTGATATACACTGCAAATTAACCGAAAGCAATTATTCATTTCCCTGCTTCGTTTATCCGTAAGCAAAGCCTGCGTCCCCGAGCGAACGCTGGCGTTGCCATCTGCCAGCAATAACGGGTTGCCAAACAGTCAGATTTGTAGCTATTTCTGTGTTTTCTTACCTTCCTAATGCAGGCTCATTTGTCTTGGAAAATACATCGTCATCATTTTTTATTTCCAACTGTGTAGTAACAGCTCTCAAAAATATTTCGCTACTTCTCTTTGTCTTAACACTTCCAAGGCCACGGGAAAAAAAATACCTTTTCAACTAAGGTATTATTTTTAAGTTAAAGAAAGGAGACACATTATTGGCGTTGCACGAAGCTTCTGACTCACCGAGATGCACCTTGTGAGCTCTGAAAACCACTCTGTTTCTAAATTCCCTGTGCCAATCAAATGGTCTGTGGGATTGATGGTGGATACTCCTTTGCAGCTCCACCATGTCGGTTTGGGTATTGAAAAAAAATATTTGAAAAAAAAATAGCCTTTTCAGAATGAATAGGTTTATTCTGAAAAGCTCTGCTGCAGATGTTTACGTAATAATCTTGCATGTGGAAGAGAGCTGTTTTCTTAGACAGGCACAGTTGTGTGTCTGCTTATGCCAGAAGTCACCCTGCCTTAGTGACTTCCTTAAGTTGGGGGGATCCATCACCACGGTCTCTACCATGGCCAAGACCCACGGAGGGGCCAGTTTCACACACAGAGTGGCAACTGCTGGGCCAGCACAGCCCAAGTATTGCGCTTGCAGTGCCAGCGTTCAGATACGGAAGGGGTAAACCCGAGGGCAATCCTTCCTGCAGTTCTTCAAGGGGTCTGGAGCTGTTCTGGAAGTCCATTTCTAATGTCCTTGTTTGCTTTTCAGATCATTCCAGCATAAAATTTCTTTTGGAGGCATTGCGTATAAGCTGCTCATTGTTTAGTGACACACAAAGTGCCTGGGAGAGATGACGCAGTCTTCAGCAAAGGTCCCCCAGAACATGGTTTCAGAGGTACCTGCAGCACTTCTCTGCCAGGTTCCTTGCCTCTCCAGCTGCTCTGCTGCCCAGGCAGACATCTTGTAAGGTTAGATTACCAAGGAATGAGTTCTCATTAAGTATTTAAGTGATTGCTGAGGGTTTCAGTTTGTGCCAGAACTCAGCGCAAGCCCACTCACCCTTTCTCAACACTGAAGACCACATCTCCACCCTTGGGACTGAGGACCCAGCAGGTCCTCATCTCTTGGAAGGGCGCTCAGTCGAGTATGAATTCACAGAGCTCCACGTTGGTATCCTCTAGATGCTTTCTTCTCCTCAGAAAGCTCTATCATGTCTTGTTCATTGAGCTCCCGTGAGGACAGGCCAGTGGGTGTTTGCTGTTGGCCTGATGAGGATGATCCTGCCCAGCCTTGTCCTCCACAGGGAGGACAAGAGAGAAACCCTTCCCCTGTGAGGAGATTCTCTGGCAACCATGGTGTCACCTGGCACCAGAGCCGTGTACTGTGTCCAGTTTTGAGTTCCTCGCTACAGGAGGGACATTGAGGGGCTGGAGCGGGTCCAGGAGCACAAGTCTTGTGAGGAGAGGCTGAGGGGAGACCTTCTCGCTCTCTACAGCTCCCTGAAAGGAGGGTGTAGCCGGGGGGGTCAGTTTCTTCTCCCAAGAAACAGGCGATGGGACAAGAGGAAACGGCCTCAAGTTGTGCCAGGGGAGGTTTAGGGTGGATATTGGGAAACATTTTGACACTGAAAGGGTTGTGAAGCCTTGGAAGAGGCTGCCCAGGGCAGTGGTGGAGTCACCATCCCTGGAGGTATTTAACAGCCGGGCAGACGTGGTACTGAGGGACATGGGTTAGTGATGGTTTTTGTCAGTGTTGTGTTGACGGTTGGACTCGATGATCTGAGAGGTCCCTTCCCACCAGATGACTCTGTGAGTGCGGGGAGAGCATGGGTGTGCGCTGAGGGCGGCCCCGGCCATGGCGGAGAGCTCCTGTCGGGGGAAGAAGGTCCCTCCCTGAGGGGTCCGGTGTGTCCGGCGGGCGGCCGCGGTGGAACATGCCCGGCGCCAGCCCAACCCCCGCCGCCGCCATTTTCCGTCTCCCTCAGCGGCGAAGGCGCCGCCCGCCATTGGCCGCCGCCGTCACGTGACAGCGGCCCCTTCGCCCCCGGGACCGGGGCTGGCGGCGGGGCCGGTGCAGGTACCGGGGGGGCGGGGAATATCCCGGGGGTCCCTAAGCGGGACCTCGCCCCCCCACCACCCCGGCGGCTGTATTCGCTCCCCCGGGGCCGCAGGGGTGTCCGGTCGGCGGGGATCTGCCGGTTCCCAGGGGAGAAGCCCCTCCGGTAAAGCCCAGCTCGCTGACCCTCCCTATTTCCTTTCCCCGAGCAGGACGCCCCCAGGAGCGGAGCCGGAGATGATCTCCCACATGGATCAGACGGAGGAAGGGTGGTTCTCCCGCCTCCACGCCTACCGAGGGGAGAGCCTTGCCAGGGGCACCTGTCCAGGTAACGCCCGTGCCGTCACCGGGGAACCGGCGGGACCCCAGGCCCCACCAGAACACACCAGAGTCGTGGTGATGGGTCGGACCGGGGTCCTCCCGGCTTGGCGGGCTGTCTCTGCCGGGCTGGAGGCCTGGAGAAGAGCAGAAAAGCGGTGGTGTGTCCCTGGGCGCCTTCCCCGGCCCAGGCGAGCTGTGGCCCCAGAAACACCTGAGCCAGAGGGTGATGTTCTGGTCTTCTGGAGCTCCCTCTGCCTTTTCTTGCCCTCTGCAGTTGTGTCCATGTTGGCATCCTTGACAGCTTGCAGCAAGGAGTTCACAGCTTATTTAGGGGTTTTTTTTGTTTGCTTCAAAGCTGCCTTCTAATGGTTCTCTTGATGTTCTTAATTTAGAAACTAGTAATGCAGGATGGATCCATATCTGCCCCATGGCCCACTTTTGTTTTTATAGTCCTCTGATATCCTTTATCAGCTGTACCTTTTCCCAGCAGAACTGGCAGTTGAGTCGTCTCCGATGCAGAAGCTGTCCTGTACTTTTGGTCAGTCACGTCACACCTCGGTATCTTTCTCAGCTCTATGAGTTTCCCTGAAATGGGAGATCCGTCCACGGACATTTGATTAGCTGTTTTATCCACCCAGGAGCTGTAGTTTCCACCTCTTTGCTCTTAACTCTAAGGTGCTGTTTCTGGATGATACCAGGAAGATCCTAGGCCCATCCTGGTGTAAGTGCAAGGTACATAGGCTTTTCCCCTCTGCAGTTCTTCATGTTTACCTGCAATGAATGTCCCCTGTCATCCCCCTGTATCAGTATCGTAAGGCTCTGCCACAGCTGATCCTTACAATCAGACTTTGTCACTTTAACCCTGAATAACACAGAATCATCATCAGATATTTTCACCTCCCCTTTTCTTCCCTTAACACCTTATCAAGGGTCGCTCATCTCACAGAAGCTTAGTCTCTTCATCAGTTTGGGTGAAAGACAAACGTCTTTTGGACTCCAGATCTCCCTTTTGCTGAAATTGCTGACGTCTCTGAAGAACTCCAAGTGGTTTGTGAAGTGAGATGTCTCTTTCCAAAGGCCGTGCTGGCTCTTACCCACTCTGCCCCCTTTGGCCATCTATTCATTAATTCTCTTGCTCTGGTTGTCCTCCTGCTGCTGTGAGACAGGCCAGAGCATCAGCCAGAGCTTCTCTTGACAGAGAGAGATCCAAGGGTACATTTAAGGTGATATTTAGGTTCTCTCTCGATATATGGGCTTACTCTGCTTACCTGGAGCTCTCCTTGTAGTTATAGCACTGCAAGTTTTGGGCATAACAGAGGTCTTACCATCAACCCAAACTGGCATGGGCTGAGGAAAAACCACATTCTTCCTATCTCTCTTGCCCGTTTATTTTTGCCAGTTCAGCTTTTGCTTCCAGTATTATTTTCTCAGCATTGTGAACTTAACTCTTCTTCCACTTAAAATACCTCCAGTGAGTCCCAGTCTTCATGATTTTGATCAAACCCTTTACAGGCAACTTGTCCCAGAGGCCAGTGAAGATACCCAGTAGCTCAGAAGTAACAAAACTGGTGGTGGAAGTTGAGAGCTGGAGCCGTGGCTCTCATCATTGTAATAAGAAGCTTGAAACTCCAGACCTTCCCCAGAAAGTACAGAACACCATTAAAAGTTCGATTCTTGTGTACTGTGAAGGCATTTTCTGTGTAAAGAACCAAAATTTGGTGTAAGAACCAAAGCTAGTATAGGTGAAGGATATCTCTTTGGGCCCAACAGCAAGAGGACAGCTTCAGTACCTCCCTCGTCTGCTCAGTAAGTCTGACAGACAGGTCAAGAGCTTCGTGCTGGCCTGCTAGACATGTCCTCATCTTGTCCTGTCCTTGGATATCACCCCTCTCTTTTCCTCCAGGCCTGGATGGAGCAGCTGCAGACAAATGGAAATGCCTTCACGGTGAATAGCAAAGTTCCAGTTTCTGTTCCTCTTGAGGGGTGATTTTAGTGAAAGCTACATGAGGGAAGCAGTGGCATCACTACCACACCAAACTGCCCTAAAAGGTATTTCAGGAGTTTGCTGTGAAATCATGTTGTGATATTTTCTTATATTGACTAGAAAGAGGAAGATGTAGGTAGATCAATCTGGGTTGAAATTCTATAATCTCCTTCCTTTATTGCATGTTTATGGTTCAGCGGTGACTCTCCTTTTCCAAGGCATGCGCTTCCTTATCACGGCTCTGCCAGACCACAGGAAGTGCCTGTGGTTTGTACATCAACCCCACGCCACCCGTATATTTATATTTCACAAGCCTTTTCGGAGAACCAGGGGGTACTGTGGAATCTTTAAGTAGGCAAATCTGGAGGTCTGCGTGTTTGTGGCTTTAGTCTTCAGCCTGTTCCATATTTTGGGTTTATTTATAGTCAAACAGCCACTCATCCTTCAAGTTCTTCACCCCTGGAAGTCCCTATAAAGACATCATCTGGAAATTTATTTCCCTGATTGGCCTGTCTTAAACCTGGATGTGATGCCTCTCTTCAGAGATACGTGTTGCCATTTCTACATCCCTCTGACATCCATTTACCCTCCCCTGACAGCAGAAGGGTACGTGCCACACAGGTCCTGTCTCACCAGTTTAGTGTACAAGCCCTCAGTAAGTCTGCAAAGAGCTACATTTCCCCACTGACAGCAAAAGCCGCAGCATCGTTGGGGTACCTTCACCAACCGCCTTTCACAAGGGATTTGTTCTGCACCAGTGGAAGCATAAATTTACCTTTCTTCTGCTCTGAGACTGCCATAAATCAGGCTCCGGGCGGTCTCCATGTCTCATGCCCTGGGGCCAGCATCTCCTGTGTGCATCTTCTCTCTCTCTGCAACACCAGCAGCACAAGAGCAGGGAGTCTGCATCTTACCCAAGTAACGTTCTGCTGAACAAGGCAGTTCTTTATGGCCCTTCTCTGCCTCCCAATTCAACTTTTAATGACATTTCCAGGTACAATATCCCGGGAGAGCAGCCATCTTTCCCATTCGAGCACTAATTTACCACCAATATGCCAATAATTTCAGTAGATTGAGGTTCTGGCAAAGAGTGCAGGGCTATTTCCAGGGTTTGATCCTGTGAACACTGAAAAATCCACTCTGTGGTTTGGAGGGAAATACCAGAACCTTTTACACTTAAAGTCAATCTGCTGAATTTTTAGAATTTGGCCCCTTTTGCTTTCCCTTTTGCAAAGTTTCCTGTCCTGCCTGTGACCCCTCTTTGGATTCTCATTTTATTGCAGCTGAAGATGGGCTTGTGAATGAGAAAGATGCCCACCAAGGCATCCCCAGGCCGGTGGATCCCACGGGTTTGCTCTCAGGACTCTCCAAGGAGAACACTTCCAAGAGTCCTGCACAGGACCCCGTCCTCCCACGCAGGTCAGAAAGGGTTCAGAGACCTCTGGGGAAGAGGCAAAACCGAGTGATGCTGCGTGGAAAAAGTTTCCGGAGGCTGCCCGATATTATCCAGCAGAGAAATCCTTCAGCGGGAAGACTGACGATATGCGGGGACTGCGGGAAGAGCTTCAGGGTGAGCTCCAACCTCGTCCAGCATCGGAGAATCCACACCGGAGAGAAACCCTTCTCCTGCGCCGAGTGTGGGGAGAGTTTCCGGCAGCGGTCGCATCTCATCCAACACCAGAGAATCCACACAGGGGAGAGGCCCTACGTGTGTTCCGAGTGCGGAAAGAGCTTCAGCATGAGCTCAAAGCTGATCCGGCACCAGGTAACCCACACTGGGGAGAAGCCCTACAAGTGCCCCGAGTGCGGGAAGAGCTTCTCCGGGAACTCGCAGCTCGTCCAGCACCGGCGAGTGCACACCGGGGAGAAACCCTACGAGTGCAGCGACTGCGGGAAGAGCTTCAGCGTGAGCTCGGCCCTGACGCGACACCAGCGGATCCACACCGGGGAGAAACCCTACAAGTGCAGTGACTGTGGGAAGAGCTTCAGCCAGAGCTCTGAGCTCATGAAGCACCAGCGGGTCCACACCGGGGAGAAGCCCTACGAGTGCTCGGAGTGCGGGAAGAGCTTCACCGTGAGTTCAGCCCTCATCCAACACCGGCGGTTCCACATGGGCGAGCGTCCCTACGGGTGCGCCGAGTGTGGAAAGAGCTTCACCGTGAGCTCCCACCTCATCCAGCACCGCCGCTTCCACACCGGGGAGCGCCCCTTTGAGTGCAGTGAGTGCGGGAAGAGCTTCCTGTGGAGGTCGGCCCTGCTGCGGCACCACCGGGTCCACACCGGGGAGAGGCCCTACGCCTGCGCCGACTGCGGGGACAGCTTTCGGCAGAGCGCCCACCTCATCCAGCACCGGCGCATCCACACCGGGGAGCGTCCCTACGCCTGCACCGACTGCGGGAAGGGCTTCACCGTGAGCTCTGCGCTCCTCCGGCACCAGCAGATCCACAGGGGTGGGGAGCCTTAGGAGGGGCAAGCGTGGGGAGCAGTTAGGTCTGATACCTTGGGAGCATCCCTGGGGGAAGCGAAGAAGTCTCTCTCCCTTCGCCCTATCGACCGCCCTGCTTGCGGTGGGCGAAAGCAGTTTCTTTTTAGGAGAATGAGTCCTAAAAGAGAGAGGCAGGAGAAGGGGGGAGTCGGTGCCAGGAGCCAAATTGGAGGTTTGGGGAAGAGCGTGTGCCACAGCCGGGGCAGGAGGTGGCGTTGGGAGGGATGGCTCTGGGGAGAGGAAGGTTTAAGTAAGTTTGAAAAGGCTGGAGCGTACTTGGTGGTGAATTTAAAAGGAGGGAAATACTTTGCCTTTTTTTTTTTTTTTTCGTTTTGGGCAATTTATGGAGGGAACGAAACGGACCATCTTAGAGCCTGCCGCCTTCCGACTAGCTAAAGGAGAGCTCTGGCCTTCCCTCCCCGCCGCTGCCTCCAGAGGCCCGGAATTCCCTTCCTCAGCCCCTGCGCTGGGCCTGGGGCGCGGAGAAGCCAAAAGCCCGGGCTGCCCGGTGGGGGTGGCTGCGGGGGTGTGTGTGTGTGTGTGTGCTCCCGCGGGACCCCAGCGCTGCGATCGGTTACTGAAACGGCCAAATAAAACCGGCGTTACAAACCGGCGCCTCCGCCATTTTCCCTTCTCCGCGCGACCTTTCCCGCCCTCCCCCGCGGCCTGCGCAGCCGCGCGCGCCCGACGCCTTCCCTGGGAGGGTGGGGGGATGGAAGGGGCGGGGCCTGGGGCGCCGCCGGCGGCTGCTGTTGGTGGAGGACGACGTGAGGTGGGGAGGGGCTTAGGGCCTCCGCGTGACTTCCCGGCCGCCTCCACCAATGGGCGGTGCCGGCGCGTGGCCGTCGGTGGCTCCTGATTGGCCACGCCCTCAGCCCCCCCC
>JAOXJK010000069.1:16464231-16478187 GCA_025774025.1 Xenus cinereus | reverse complement strand
GACACAGGGTGGGGGGGGTCCTGGAACTCCCTGGGAACCAACCGTGACCCTGTGGGGGCAAAGGGCAGCAGGGAGCACCCTGCCCCTCGGGGTGAGCACCTCGTTAGCGAGCAGATCTGCACCTCACGGAGGGAAGGGTGAGACGCGTGTGGGTAGGGGGCTGGGACAAGTGTCCCCTCCCCTCCGGCAGCCCCCACTGCTGCCAGCCCCCAGCCCCAGGCCGCAAGGAGAGCCCGTGGTTCTCTGCAGAGCTGCTGGGCTGGGGGATCAACAGCGCCTGCTCTGAGGGCAGGGTCTACATTCAGCCTCCAGAGGCAGCACCTTCCCCTGCCCTGGCAGGAGCCCAGGTCTTCAGGCACCATCACCCCAGGAAACCATCTTCTGTCCCAGCAAACACCTCAAGTGCCGAGGTCTTGGCCAAGGCCACCAGCATCGAGGCCACCAGGACCAGGGCTGAGCGACCACCATCACCGTGGGGCTGTCGGCAGGCCCCAGCTCTGGTTGCAGCACCTACCCCACGAAGCAGCAGAAGAAGCCAAGAAGGAAGCTCATGAGCCCAATCTCGTAGGTGATCTTGGTGGTGATGGCTTGCTGGCAGTGGGGACACACCGTCTGCACGGGGGCGCCCTGGAAGATCTCTCCCTGCAGCACCGTCACTGTGGTGGCAGCTCCCGATGGGACGAGCACCGTGGCCGTGTGGCCACCGGGAGAGGGGTAGTGGCCCGGTGCTGGGTAGTAGCCCATGGGGGGGTGAGGACCTGGGGGAGGGTAATAACCTGCTGGGAATGAGAAACGTGCACAAGTGAAGGTCTTCGCATGCGGCAGGAGAGGCCAGGTGCTCGCTGGGGGCTGCTGGCACACCACCGCCTTGGGCATGACCTTGGGGCCAACCCCACCGTGGCCCCCAGCAAACCCTGAGGAGCCACCCTGCAAGCCCCAAATGGCAACCCCAACTCCCCGGGGCCCCTCGCAGTACTCACCAGGTGGCACGTAGGGCCCGGAGCTGTCTGTGGGCATGTGGGGGGGCACGAACCCCGGCTGCGAGGGCGGCTCGTACGGGGGGGGCCCAAATTCAGGAGGGGGGATGGGAGCCCCCTGGGGCTGTCCCACGACTGGAGCGACGCCATCTGAAAGGAAACGCGGAGTCAGCAGCCGGGGCAGGAGGTGGCAGAGCTGGTGGGAGATGGTGGCTTGGCCGAGCGGTCTAGGGGGGGTTCCCCAAGGAAAGGGGGCATGACATGGGGTTGGGGGGCCCTCCCCCTCCCCACACCTCATCCTCTGGGCCACAAGAAGCCCAAATTCACCTCACAGGAGTGAGGCCGTGAGCAAGGAGGGCTTTCTGCTCTCGTCACTGCCCCTGGGACCTCCCGCCACCCCAGAGGGGGATACGGTGACAGATGGAGCCAGGCATCCCCCCACCCTCCCCCGCGTGTGGCCCCCCGACAGGGCAGAGCCGTGCTCCCCTGGAAGCCACGCTCACCCTGCTCCTGCCCGCTCAGCAATGTCACCCCCGACACCCCGGAGCGGCCGGGACCCTCAATACCTGCCGCGGGGGGCGGGCCGTGCTTCTCTTCTATCAGCGGCGCCGAGGGGCCTCCCGGGTAGGGTGGCGGAGGGTCGTTGGACATGGCTCCAGGTGGCCCTGCAAGGACAGAAGCCTTTAGGAGAGACACCAGCCTTTGGAGAGACACAGGAACCCGCCCGGAGCTGGGCGGCGCCTGGGGAAGGAGGTGGCAAGTAACAGAGGGGTCTGGGGGCTGGTGCCACCGCTGCACTGGCCACAGGCCCCCTTCCGTGGGCAGAAACAAGCCCCAGAGCCGGACGGGCTTCAACCCAGGCAGCAAACCCAAGGTGTAACATCTTTCTGCTGGCCCTGAGGCCCACGCGTGGTGCCCAGCAGCTCGTGGGGGTGGCTCTCGGTGGCGCGGCCGGCGTGCCAGGCAGTACTGGAAGCTGCTCTGCCCAGCACCACGGGACCAGGTGGGCAAGAGCTGCCCGCAGCCCCCCAGCTCCACCCAGCAGAAACGGCTGAGCCCCGAGGGGGTGGCAGGAGTCCCTGAGCCTGACACACAAACCGTGGGGCGGAGGGTGCAAACCCCCAGGGAGCATCTTTAAATACGCGCATGGAGCGAGTTAAGGTAAGACCACCTTTAACTGCTGGAGATATTCTTTTGCCCCGGGGTAAAACTTACCTGTCCTTGCAGCGAGGAGCTCAGAGGCCTGGACAGAGCTGAGAATAACAATCCTCCTGAGGGGTGTAGGTTGGAAGCCGGTTTATCCCACGGAACCTGTGCGAAAGGAGACAGCAAGAGAGTCACGGGGATGGAGAGGAGCCACTGCTGCAGCGCTGCCTCGGCCACCACGCCAAACCAATCCCCCTCCCCGGTGCAGGCGTGGGCAGAGCGGCTCTGGGCAGGAACCCCCCCACCCCGTGCGCCCCCTCGATGGCCACCATGAAGCCACGCGTCCTTGGCACGTGGAAAAGCCCCACCGACACGCTCCAAACACCAAGGAAGCGCAAAGGCATCAAGAAACCCGATTTCCATGTTTACTCTGGCTCAGTTATACCTGGTGGGACGTGACTGAATTGGGAAATACAAATGAAAGGCCGTTCCCTCGCTGCTTGGGAAGGCTGCCATCAGGCACGGGACACGGTGACATTGCTGACAGAGCCCAGGGAGCAGGGCTAGAAGCTCCCCTTGGGGTCTGAGCACCTATTTGACCCCCTCATTCTTTGTCCCTGAAGGGCCAGGAGCAAATGTGGCCCTGCTTGTCCCGTTCCCCTTGGTGTCCTGCTCTCCTGAGGTGGGTCACCATGCTGCGACGACGGTGCTTTCTCAGCCAGTCCCACTCCAGCATCTCCCAACCGAGCAGGAAAAATGTACCCAGGCTATGACCAGCCTGCAAAAAATCCCATAGGCACAACCAGGGTGGCTCTGGGACCCCAGGAGATGGCCACAGCAGGTGCTGCTGCCACATCACCCCCCACAAGGCATGACCAGCAAGGTCGTGGGGAGCTCGAGAGCTCGGGGCCGAGACGGAAGGCACCCCTGTGGGGTCACTGCTTTGGGATGAGAGGCAGCAAGGCTCCCTCTGGTCCTGGCACCAATGCCACGCGCTGGGCAACCCACCCAGGGCACGGCACAAGCCTTTGCAGGCAGCGAGCGCTGCCCACCCTGCCTGCATTGCAGGTGTGCCCAGAGAGGTGCCCGTGAGGCTGCCGGGTGAAGCAAAGCCAAGGCCTCAGCACACGCGGGAAGGACGACCCATCCCTCCCCGACCTGCCTGGCTTCGCTTTATTCCACTCCTGTTTTTTCTAGCTCAGGCTCCCTGCCTCCGAGCGGCCTCCTCCAGGTGGCAGGAAATCTAATCGGGTCACAAATCTGCAGAGGAGCACCATCACCCATTGCTGATCGCCCCGAGACAAGCAAAACCTGGACCAGCATAGGGTCTCCCCAGGATGTCCGAATTTAGTGACTAATATTTCTCCCCGGAGAGGGCGAGAAGGAGGAGAGACCTCCTCCCCGGAGGTCTTAAGCCTGTATGTTACAGACACACAGCTTCAAAGGTGGCTGGGGGTCATCTTCCTCCTGGTTTTCTCTCCAATTTCTTCCTTTGGAGCCAGGGGAAGGAGAGCCAGCCCGTGCAGCGGGTACGGCAGAGCCGCCACGGCAGAGGAAAGCACCCGAAGTGCAGGGCACTGCAGAGCCCTCCTTCTCCTTCACTGACCTACAAAGCTACAAATTGGGCCGTGCTCTTTTTAGCTTCGCCGGGGATGGAAAGAAAAGGAGGACTTGCTCTTCTGAAAGCAGCCAACCAACCCGCCCTGCGCACCCAGGAGCCTCGGACCTTCCTGCCGCCACACTGGCAGGGCTCCTGGACGAGCCCAGCCCAACCGGAGCATCCTCGAGGCCTTACCTGGGGACACTGGCCTGTTGTGGAGCTTTCCTTGCCCTTCGCAGGCCGGCTGAGCCCACGGCTTTTGTACTGTAACAGCTCTCCTCCCATTACCGCTCGGATGCTGCCTTCCCAGCACAGAACATCTTTCAACACTCCCCAGCCCCGCTCCCCCCACCAACAAAGCAGCTGATGAGAGAAAACCCAGGAGACCAAGAGGAGGCAATCCCACCCACGTGCTCCACCAGCCGCTCCAGAAACACCCATCAGATGAAGTAACCGCCGCAGATCGAGCCAGCAATTAATCCTGACGCCTTGACCAGCAGGAAAGCGCAGCCACGAGCGCAACGGCCAGTGGATCTGGGAGCCACGCGTGCGCCGGGATGAAGGAGGCTGCAGGGGCTGCAGAGCTGTTCTGCTCGCACTTGGCAGGCTCGGTCACTCTTAACGCAATATTCTGCTTATTAAGAGAGATCCGTAAAGAGCAAGACGTTGGCTGTGTGCCCTTCCCGGGAGGAAAAGAAAGCCTGTTGCTTTTAAGCCTCTTAGAAGCTGCTTCTCCTCTGCTTTCTTTTATCTTAATGTGAGAAGCACAGAAGCCACCCCAGCCCATTTCCCCCCCCGGGGAGCACGGGCCTTCTCCTCCACCCCGGACAAGAGCTGCCCCAGGACAGCAGTATGACCCCGCAGTATTCACTCTCAAAAGCAACGCGGCCGAAGCAAAGCAGCCCAGATGCACCCCTGCAAAGAGGCAGAGCCTCCCTGAGCCCAGAGGGTGTCCCTGCCAGGAGAGCCCTCCTGCGCTGAAGCAGGTTGATGGTACCCAGGCGCAGGCAGGTAGAACTGGGAAGATCCAGCCTTTAAACAAAAGCCACAGCAGCATTTTGCATCAAATCCCCAGAATCACGTATAAAGGACTCCCACTGCTGGTTGTTCCTGGTTTTACCCACAAGCTTTCGGTGAAGCTGATTTACTTTGCTCCCTCTTGTCTCGTGGAAGAGAAACGAGCCTTCCCCTGCCCATTGCACCACCACAGAGGGATGGACTCGGGAGTCTGGTGGGAGCTCACAGCAGAGACTTGGTGGCAGGCAGAGGACACCCCTGGGAGGCTACGCTTTGCCCCAGGATCTCCAGCCACCCATGCCAGCACGACGAGCCGTCCTGCCAGCACACTGCAAAGCTGTCCCACGTTAACCAGTGCATTTCTGCGTCATGAAAACAGCTTAGGCCAAACACGGGAAGAAACATTCCCAAAGATGGCAGAAATTGCACCCACACTAGGGCTTACTGGAATAACCATGCTCACAGACCAGTTGAACGCTTAAGGGAAAAATAAAGAGCTTTACAAAAAATTTAGGCTGAGTTTACCAGGCTTAAGTTCTAGATCTGATGGAACCACCAATGTCTAGTGCAGGTCCTTTGGGAGCAAAGACCGTTAAGACGCAAAAGGAGTTGGTTACCAGTAAAAGGACAGACAGAGGAGATGCTATTTCCAGCTAAAAAAAGCAGATTAGTTCTTCTTAACTGGAAGAACAGCTTTTACTGGCTCCTCTACTTTAAACTAGCAACAGAAGATGAACCCACCACATAACTGTTGCAAATGCTGCTCCTGTTAAACACAGGAGACAAGCAAAGGGCCCCCATGGGCCGGCAGCGGGGCAAACCGAGCAGAACAAGGATCAGAGGACAGAAGGGACCTGCTGGATCAGCCTTTCCCTGTCTGGGGACAACACTCCAACGCCTCCCTTCACGTGCCACCCGTGCTGGCGTGCTCTCTGGCACGTGGTGCTGCTGCAGGGACGGCATAAAAGCCATGGCTGGTCTCGCTGCTCCATCGAGATTCACCTGCACTGCCCACAGGGACTCCCAGTCGCTCCCTGGTCCTCCCTCCCCTACCATCTTGGAGCCTGTGGCCTTTATGGGTGGCTCAGATTCAGCGTGGACATGAGGGACTAAACCACAGTTGCGTGGGAGGCTTCGCACAGGCTGGGCTAGGGATTTGCTAAAGGAAACAAAAGAGAAAAGATCCAGATTCCCACCGCTCCCGTTAGCCCTGCCAGGGCACAACCGGGAGAGCACGACTCCATCACAGCCCCAGGGACAGAAAGGGCTTGGCCCACCCCAGCTGCGGCTTCCATCCCTGTCCCCCTCCCCGGCTGGCTTTTTGCTCCTTGGTCCACCCAGGGTCTTGCTTCAGGCAGCTTCTGCGCGAGGAGGAGAACGAACAGCAGGTCTCTGGATCCCACCAGACCAGCCCCGAGAGGTCTGTCCGAGGTCTCTCCACAGCAGTGAGAGGAGCCAAAGAGCCGTCGGGGCAGCACGCAGCGTACGGAAACACAAGGCTTTCTAATCCACCTCCTTCCCGCGTTCAGCAACCCCGACTCTAGTTAATTAGGGATGGATACCCCAAAGCCCACATTACAAATCCAAAAGCGGTAACCACAAAGCTCTCCCAGCAGCGCTGAGAGGAGCTGATGTGTTGGGGGGTCCAGTGCTCCCCCCTGGCTGTATTTCCCTCTGCTGTATCACACGGGATCACCGCGGAAACAGTCTGGGATTCGTGGTGAGAGGAAGGGTCTCCCATCGGAGTCACTCTCCAAACAGATACAGTGGGCACCGCTCCTCAAAAACAACTGAGCCGTGGCGTGCAGTGGGAGCGGGGAACATCACACCACCAGAACAGGTCCGAGCTGAACATATGCCAACACACCATAAAACCGAGAATGCCAAAAGGCGAGTCACAGATAATTCCCGCAATGCTTGGAGATCCAAGGATTTGGTCCGTTAAGGCCGTTCTTCCCAGGCAGCAGCCGTGTGCGGTTCAGGCTGCTTCCTCCCGGACGAAATCACCAAGGGCGAGACAAATCCGAGAAGGACGGAGCCGGTCACTGGCAAGTCTAACTCACGTGCGAGCCCTGCTGGTGCAGCTCTGAGTCAGCCTCGCAGCGCAGCTGGGATCCGCTCCCGCCGGCAGAAACACGGCCTGCGTCCTCCTCGCTCCCTCTGCGGTCCGTAACCAGAGACCCACGGTGATCAAACTTGGCTTTGCCTACACCAGAAGTGGCTCCAGGAAGCAGCGTTTGCTCCTCCTGCTCAACGGCGTTCGGTGATGTCGGCACTTCAAAAGCTGCTGCTGCACATTTTTGGAGCTCTTCCTCCCCCCCCAAAATGACTTAGAAAAGGTAAAAACACACTAAAATTAAACTAATAAATAAGAGAAAAGGATACGACCTTTCCAGCTTCGTTGCACATCAAACAGACACAAATTTCAGCTTCCAGGCTTCTATAAACACATCTTCAAAAGCACAGTCAAGAGCTCCGAAGAAGCTGGGCTCCCTCACTGAGGCCAGCCTCTTTCCTTTAAAAAAAAGAACAGCGTTGTGGCCAACACCACGCCAGCTCTCCTAGCCCCGGGAAAGCTACCTGTGTGCCCCGGGATTCTACCATCTCCAGAAACAGGGAAATACTGAGATGAGGAAGGCAGACAAATTTGCTAGGTATGAGCACAAAAGGCAGATCAGACGCTGGCAAAACGTCATTTGACCAAAAGCCCCCTTTAAAAAGGGCTTTAGGGGTAGCAAGAAGGGATTGAAGCGAGCAGGGCTGGATGAGGGGTGGACAGAGCCATGCCCTGACCCTGGCGATCACAACGGCCCTGCATTTCTGAGCAGCATCTCCGAAGCCCAGCCTGGACCTGCTTGTCCCACCGGTGCCAAGGGACCGGTGCCCTCTCCACGCACACGCCGGCTCCCGCACAGCTCACAGGGACGTGGCTCAACTCCCACTGCTCCTGGAAGCACCACACGCAATCCACGGCACAGCTCTTACCTCCAAAGGAAAGACAGCAAAAATCCCTGCTGAAAAAGCGGTATCAGTTGGTACTTCTGCCTGGGTTTTAGGGGGAAACGAAAGAGAGATGTTTTCCCTGCGAGGGAGCCAAACTTCCGCCTCAGCCTTGCCTCTTCCCATGCGCATTTGCTGCCTCCAGCCTGCACAGCATCTCCCCAGAGCCAGGAGGGAAGGAATAAAGAGTAGTCAGGGCTGCAGCCTCCTTTAGAAAAAGGATGCCCTGGAGATCCTTGAACAGGCGGCGTGTACCCCCCTCCTTTATCCTACTGTTAACCCCAGCAGCACCTCCCCAACACATCATCCTGATCCTGGGCAAGGCAGCAAGAGGGCGCATGCCTACAGCGCCCTCAAGCAGATGGAAACCTAAGTTAAGGACTAACAGAAAGGTCTGTTCTTTTTTTTCCCCGAGCGGCTCAGCCGCGTTTCCCCAAGCGCAAGCCCTGAGCCTCCGGCAGCGCTGCCAGGGAGCGCAAACCCACCGTGCGGAATCCGCAGAACGAGCGGATTCCTCCCCACTCTTCTGCAGGCAGATTCCAGCTACAGAAAACTGCTGCTTCCAGGAGGATCGGGCTCTTCCTCCGGCACCGGGCTGGAGAGCTCTGCTGGCAAAGCAGGACAGAAGCGGTCCTTTAACACAAAGGACTGCCCGAGGAGAAGGTTATTCACCGTCTGATCCAGCTACGGCAGGCAGCCAAAGCTCCCCACTCTGCTCTACAGCGTGTGAATCTCTGGAGGGGCATCCTTGTTGCAGTCATTTACCCCGGGGCCTCGGCCATGTCGTCTGACCTTCCGCGTGCCACCGTAACCCGGGAGGCAAATCAACTAAGAGCAGGATCCTCGCTGGAAGCCAGGTGCTGTCTCCAGAGCGAGGTTTCCCAGGGTATTAAATCCAAAGCACAATCAGATAATCTCCACGACGCAGCCCAGGCTCAGCTGTCCTCAGCCAGAGATTCAAATTACTGCTCCGCGCAGCAGCTCTCTGTGGATATCGGGAAAACCGGACACAAAATCCCCCCTGCTTAAGACAAGGCTGGTTTATCTGCAGCACCCACAAAGGGTTACGTGCGGGAGGAGCGTCTGTCGGGACCTGCTGCCGCCTCTGGGATTCTCTCCAGTGCTATTCGCCTCCAGATGGGCTGACCAAGCGCTTGCTGGCTCTCCACAGCGGGGCCGCAGAAACAGCGTTGCCAGGACCTGGTAAACCTGAACATTTAAAGAAAAACCAGCCGGAATGAAAAGAAAGAACTGGGGTAGCTCTCTGCCGCAGCACACAGCCGTGGGAAGCATCACGCGTCTGGCAGAGCTCGCCGCGGCGGCGGTGACATCCAACAAGAGCCAAGAGGGGCTGGAAGGGAGCCTGTGAGCTACCAGCGAGGAGAGGCCACCACCCCACACTTCAAAACTGAACCCTTACAAATTTAGAGGCACCGGGGAAGGCTCAGTCGTGCACAGAGCGCCCTGGACCACCAGGGCAGCTGAACTCAGCTCCCAAAAGACAGTTTTCTGAACACGGAGCACGCTCGCAGCCTTGCAGGCTGCTGCTGGCCCTGGAAAACACACTCCCGGGGTGCTTTCTGTTCACACCTCACCAGCTGCTGACCCACCCTGAGGAGAGAAGACAGACTACAACAGGCCAGGTGTTCTCACGGATGCCAAGATGTGATTTAAAAGAAACTAAGCTGAGTTCCTCTGCACTTTAGCAATCTGCTCCAGAGAGACTTGGCCGAGAAAAGGAGGTTGCCGCAAGCCAAATCTCTGGGGAACCAGAGAGCTTTTCCGTGAGACTTTCACTGAAGTTCACGAACAGCCCGAGCTGACACTTGATAACATCCATGGGAAAGCACCCAGCGACAGCAGCAGCTGCTGCCCGGAGCCCTGTGCATCTACTTCATGTTTCCCCCGAGAGAATAAATGCTGCATTACATCATCCATTTGATATCTAGTTAATTATGTTAATAAATAACATAGTCTGCAATGACGTAGAGCAACTAAAACCAAGTTCTGCTCCAAGGCTGGTGTTCTAGCATAACTCCAAATTTAACTGTGCGGCAAGATGACTTGTTCGTTTAAACAAGCAAACAAAAAAAACCCAACACCTCAGCTCAAGAAGCTTCACGGCAAGCAGAGGTCGCAGCGGAGATGGGGCAGAAGCTCTGCAGTTGCTGGCATTAAAGACAGTCACGGCCCCGTAGCCCGAGGAGGAGCTCGGCAGCGATGGAAGGCAGAATGACCCCCCCGGCCAGTCCCTCCCACTCCCAGCGCTCGGGGTTTTAGACATCAGGCAGCCCGGAGCTTCTCCACGGAGCTCCCCCCGAATTCCATCAGAGCCCACCAGCTCGCCGAGCGCTATCACAGACGGCGGCGGCGAGTTCTGCTCTTCTGTCACCTACACGAACAAGCGTCCCCCGCTGTCACAGTCTGCCCCCTGCCCGTTTCCACGGCGCCTCCCAGCTCTCGCACGGAGAAGATGAATACAGGATGATTACCCACTACCACTCACAGCACAACTGGGGATTTTATAGATTTCCTTTCCAAAACTATACTAAAAATATTTTATTCCTTTATGCACCCCTTTTTTTCATTACTCCCTCATTCTATAGAAATTTTTGAGAGAAAGTCAAATAATACAGCTCCATCATCGCTGAATCAAACTGATTAGATGTGTGGCTTCTATTAAATAACAGAGTAAGCTCCAAGGGAGGAGGAAATTATAGAGGATCAGCACTTTTGTGGAGATGTAGCCACATTTCAGTTTCAGAATTAATCAGAGCCCAAGAGCCTATTCAGAATTCCCTTGCAGGTTTTGCCACACAATGAGATGATTTCGAATACGTTGGTGGCGATTCCAGATCCTTTTTCCTTCCAAGTGATAGACAAAACTGGTTGTGGTACTGATGTTTTCTTATCCGAGGCACACCACCAGCTTCCTGTAGGACCTGCTCCAGGCTCCAACACCATTAGCATTTTCTGTCCTCCCAGACAGCCCAGCCTTGGCGCCAGAGAAGCTGCTGACGTTTAGATTTAACAGGTACAGTGTCACCTTGCTTTGTTTTTTTTTTTATCCTGAGGACTAGTGAGAAGCACCCTGTGTCACTCCATTTTATTTAAGGCCGTGGGTCGCTCTTTTGCAAAGCGGTGTGGTTTGGGGCTAAGCAGGAGCGTGTGTGTAGGGTCTGAGATCTCTCCCCAGTCCTCCTGCCAACAAGGAGGACCCACGCACCTCCAGAGACATGTCCTCTGTGCTGAGGCCACTCATCCCACTCACCTTCTTGCCCCCACGGTGTGACCAGACCTTCCTGTTTCCATACCAGGACCTCTCTCGGGATGGCCCATGGCTAGCGTGGGGCTCGCTCATCCCACGGCAGTTTGACAGGGGGAGGGCAGCCTGCACCCCCCTGCTCCCAAGCCCAGCTCATCTGGGCAGCTCAAAGACAGATGACAAGGTCCCAGCTCACAGAGGGGGAAATCCCCTGGGTTAATCATCAGCCACCGAGCGTGCCCAGTGCTGGGACATCTCCAGCAGCACCATGGTGGCTCGGAGGGAGCACTGGGACACACACAGCTCCTGCTGGTCCCATTTCTCCCTCCAGTTCCAGCCAGCCTGGGCTAGTCTACACTGACTTCCCGGGCCAGTGAAGTAATTTTTACTCCAAAGCATTTCATGACTTTGGTTTCAAGTTCCTGCCAACTCCTTGGTAACCCCTTCCCCAAAACTCCGTCGCTATCTGCTGAACAAAGCCACATAACGAGCTGCTACATATCTGTCCCTCAGATCACCCCAAAAGCTGTTTCCCCATGAGCCTAATTTGCCACTACTGCTTGCTCGGAGGCAACACGCAGCAGTCCTGCCAGAGGAGATAAGGAGGACGTGCAAAGCCACATCGTGAGCCTGGCTCACTTAAACTTAAGCAGATCTGACAAGAACATTGACCAAGATACAAATCAGCCGGCCAAGTTCAGCAAGATCTGCAATCGGGCACGCAGAGCTTCGAAAAGAAGAGCGAAGGAAGAGAGATGATGGCCTCATACCTCTGCAGGCCACAGCTCCAGGCACCATCCTAGTTTTGGCACAAGTGGGACATCACCTGGAGACGTGCGGCGACTCCAGAACTGCAGATGAAGCAAGCAGAAGACCTCTCGCTGAAAATCTAGACACTAGCTAGATTCAAAGCAGCCCTAATACACAGCAACACATCTCAAATCCCTGCTCCAAGCTTTTCTAACCCTCTGCCTCTCTGTCCAGGCAACATCTCACCGCTCTACTGTTGAACTACAAGCATCGCTGGTCAGAGGGTTTCGAACAGTCCTACGGCTGGGTCACTGCTCTCACAGCAGGGGATGAGACTGAGACCGGTGAAAATTCAAGCACATAATACCAAGATGTCCCCAGGGCAGGCAAATAGCTCAGCTGCTCTGGAGGATGCAGGACTGAAATCCTCTCTTGAGCCCAACAGAGACTCAGCAGCTCCCACCAGATACCAAACAAGCTGGGAATGGTTTTCTCTCTCATCAGAATAGCCCATCGGCAGCTCAAAACTGAGCTCCCACCGCTCTAACGCTTCCTGAACCGTGGCACCCGAGAGGGAGTCTGAAACCCTGAGCGTGGCAAAAATAACAACACCTGTAGCTCAAAGCCACGAACTTTGGGGGGACAGGCAAATAGATGACATCTCGGTGGAAGAGCTAAAGCAGCCCAGGAGAAGAGCTGATTTATTAACGGCAATGGAAACGGTCTCTAGTCCCAGCTTCACTCTCTTGCTCAAAGGCTACGTGAAGATTTTGGAGGGGCTGAACGGTCACGGAGAGCCGGCGGGAAGAGCAAATTGAGCCTTCAGCACACATCCTCATCTGCGAGCACGTCCTTATACACCATAAGGCAGAATAAAGACACTGAGTTAATTGGAAGACAAACGGAACATGCCTTTAAGAAAAGGGCATCCAGCAGCGGCTCTTTATCCAGCGGTCAGGAGTTGGCAGCAGCGTGGAAATCCCACCGCGACCGCTCTCCTTCACTCCCTGTTCTACTCTTTATCCTTCCCTCCAATGCTCCCCTTCTGCCACCGGGACCCCCGAGGACCACAAAAGCATCCCAGGATGGAGAGTCACCGCAGCAGAGGTACGGCACTGGCTTTGGCTCGTAGTTTCCTCCCAAGATGATGCCGCGCTGAATCCCAGAGGTTCCTTTGCCTCTCTTAAAAGGGTGGCCTGCTACGTGTTTGGAAGAAAAATCAATAAAATTCAACGGACTGATTTTTCATTCATCACCAGCCAGCAATCTAATCTCAAATTAACAGCACGACCCCGAACACAGATAATGCATCTATCATTTAAGTTATCTGCTGTGGATGGAGCATGAGTGGATTTTACAGCTGCAGTGAGCAGGGCTGCCCACATCACGACGACTAATTTATTCTCAGAAAGGCTAATTTAATCTGGCAGTGAATGTTCTCAAAGCCTCCTTGCACAGAACAGCTTTTCTCTTGGTTGGCTTAACAACAATACAGCATATCCAAAAACGTGGAGGGATGCTAAAGAAGAACACTACCCTTGTGTTTTGAGTCCTCTAGTACTTTTGTCTGAGAAATTTCTCCTGGTAACCACAGACTTTGAGAAAACATAGAGTGCCTCTGTTTTTTTAAGAAGCCAACTGTGTTTTCAAGGGAAAATATACAACTCAGGCTACTTCCCCCTTGCACACAACCATGTCTTGACAGAAAGAGCTCTGATCTTAGTAAAACTAAAACCCAGCAAAGATTGTTTCGTATTAAGACACCGCGTTCACTTCCAACTACCCATCTGCACAGGGACAGTGGCAGCCAGCACGCCTGGCCCGGGGTGTACTACCTGACACAAAGGTGATTGTCCCCAGCCCACACTACAGAGGAATAACTTTGCGATCTGAACCAGAGTGTGCTGTCCCTTAGCTCTGCAGTGAGAGTCACCGTACCACCTGTGTCACACCGACACGGCACGAAGAAGTGGTCTCCACCTGGATCTACCCCTTGCAAGGTAGATCACTGGAGAGCCAAGCACCGTCCCTTGGAATTAGAGGGACTAAAATAGAATCTGAACCAGGATAACCCTCCATGCTCTGAGGAGTGTCACCATCATTCCACTGCAAAACATAAGAATTCTTGAACATAAGAAGTTCCATCTAAACATGAGGAGGAACTTCTTTCCTGTGAGGGTGGCAGAGCCCTGGAAGAGGCT
>JAOXJK010000069.1:16442344-16457224 GCA_025774025.1 Xenus cinereus | reverse complement strand
GGCCTGCTTCCCCCCGGCTGGGCCGGGGCCTTTCCGGGCCGAGGCCTTGGCAGGCCGGGTCCGGGGCCTGCTCCCTCCCGCCGGGCCGGCGCCTTGCCAGGCCACACCAGGCCGGGGGCCTGCTCCCCTCCCCACCCCGGGCTGCTGTGGAAGCGGCTGGGGCAGAACCCTGGGGCCATCTCCCGGTAACGTCCCCTGTGACCTCAGCCCTGCCCCCCTGCCCAGTGTCCCCGGCCCAGGGTGCCCCTGGGGGGGCCCGAAGGCAGCATGAGTGTCACTGTCACGCTGGCTGAGCTGGCAGACCTGGCCTTCGGCATGGCCAATGGCGGCAACCCCCAGGTCAGTGCCTTCCGCATCCTCCTGCGGGGCCTCCTGGAGCACCTCTGCCCGCAGGAGGCCGTGGCACAGGTTGGGGAGAACGAGAGGGGTCTCTCGGAGCCCACCGCCCCTGTGGCCAGGGGGAAGCCCTCCTCCCTCCATCAGCAGAGGCGGCCGTGGCAGGGGAGGGCAGAGGGGCAGCCCAGCCGCCCCAGCAGGCACCTGGGCACCGCAGAGCTGCCGGCCCTGGGGAGGCTGGCCACCGAGGAGTGGCAAATGGTGCAGCTGAAGAAGAGGATGGAAGTGACTGAGGAGGGGATGGCGAAGGTGAGAAACCATCCCCTGGATAGCACCCAGCCTCATCAGTGTGCCACATCCTGCCCTGTGCAGTGTCCTGCCCTACAGAGGGTCCTGCTCTACACAATGTACTGTCCTACACAAGCATGGTGTCCTGGCTTATGCCACAGTCTGCCCTACACGATGTACTGCTTCTGCCCATCACCGTGTCCTGCCCTTTGCAGGGTCCTGCCCATGCAGTGACCTGCCCCATATTGTATTGCGCCCTGTGCAGTGTCTCATGGACACTGGCAGGACAGGGCATCCTGCCACACATGGTGTCCAGCCCTATGTAGTGTCCTGCCCTACACAGTGAGATGCCTGTGTTGCGTCTTGCCCTTGCTGTGACATCTGCCACCCCAGGATCAGGGAGCCCAATGAAGCACGGAGGTACCTTTCTGGTTCTGGTGGCCCCAGCTCCACTTGGGACTAATTAAAGGGCAGTATTTACCACAGCCACTGGCCAAAGGTGGTTTCGGTCACTTCTCACCTTCTGCTGAGGCTTCATCAGTACTTGCTCTGAGATTTAGGTCTGTTGGGTCCCATCCTGCCCTGGCAAGGGTCCCCCAGCTGTGCAGAGACAGCAGAATCCCTGTCAGGCTCCTCTTCTCTCTTCCCTGTGGCAGGGCGAGCAGCTGACCTGTGGGTGACAGCAGTGCTGCCTCGCAAGCAGGCTGTTCCCCACACCAAGGCAGGATCCCGTGGGATACACTGTCACAGCACAAGCTCAAAGTTATTTGGCTGTTCAAGTTTAGAGACCAAGTGGGAAAAGCAACACATAACCTCAGAGCTGTCTTCCTTGCTCGAGCCACACACTGCAGCACAAGGATGCATTGTGGTGGCCTTGTGCTCAGCTGTCCTCTCCACAGGCAGCATGGGGCCGACCCACAGCAAACCCAACACTTCTTCATCCCTTGTGAGACCTGGCAGCCCCGAGCCGATCCCTTCTCGCATGTCATGGCCTTGGCTCCCACAGAGCAAAGGGAAAAGGTGACAGAACTTTGCCAGCATGCGAGGAAGCTGGAGCTGGGACGCTTGTCCCTTTCAAGCGCCTTCCTTTCCAGTCTGGGGGAGGTCTGTGGGCATGGCCATGGGCTGGCCAGATGTGGGTGATGCTGTGGCAGCTCCATTGGGTCCCAGAGATACGCCCAAATCTGGGTTTTCACTACGCAGTGCTTAGCTTCCCTTCTACCCACGTCCCCCGGAGCCTATGGGGACTCAGCATTGCTGGCCAAACCTGTTTTCCTCAGGTCATGGACATGCTGCAGGAGATGCTCACCACCACTTGCTCCCTGAAAACCACTGTCGAGGGTTTCCAGGATGAGTTGCAGCTCCTGAAGGACAGTTTCCAGAAGGTGTGTGCGTGAAGCTGGGCTGGTTGCTGAAGAGCTCTTGGCAGAGCAGTTGGGCTCCCCAGGGACCTGCATGGATGGCCAGGTGGCACAGGGTGACAGGGATGAGGTCCCAAGGTCAGGCTCCTTCCCACCCCAAGGCTAAGCTGGGAGATGTGGGGTTTGCCCTGGAGCCCAGGGGGTTTGGGTAGACACTGCCTGCCCAGCCCAGCGCTGCCCATCCCTGCCTGTCCCTGCTGATGCTGATCCCCACCATTCCCAACCCCTCTGGGTGCCGAACCCCTCAATGCTTCTCTTTAACAGGCTGATCGGGAGGAGCTGCAAGAGCAGTCAGTGAATCAGGACGAGAACAGCCATGTCCTCCAGAGCATCCTGGACCAACTGGTGAGTAGGGGGGACCCTGGCAGAGGGACTGGGAGTGGGCATCTGCAGCACTGTGCCCAGAGGCACTCAGCCCCTGGGTGAGTCCTCAAGCTGTCCAGAGCCAGGCTTTGGCAAATCCTTATGGAAAATGCACTCAAGCCTTCCAAGAGCTGCCCTGGCCATGGTGACCTCTCTGGGTGAGCATCTGACCCCACAAGGCTCTTCTGGCAGGGTCCATGTCAGGGTCCATGTCACCTTCCCAACTGTTGGAGCAGGGATGTCCATCCCTGGGTGCCCTGGTGTCTTCCACCAGCCACCTCCGCTGCTCTCATCCCTCCTGCAATGCCAGGAGAGTGTCATCACCTTGGGAGGTGGCAGCACAGACACAGGGTGGATTATACCCTCTAAATTTTGAGGCCCCAGGGGACCTGCAAGGGTGGACCTGCAAGGTCCCCTACAAGGACCTGACAAGGTTTGGCATTGCCCCTCCTCATCCTGGGGCTGCCCAGGCTCTCCGCTCCTGGAGCAGGGCAGAAGGGCTGATTTCTCTCCTGGTTGCAGACAGAGGTGCGGCAGCAGCTGAGCTCCTTCCCCTGGCACGGCACCACGCTCTGCCAGAGGTCTTTCTGCGAGGTGGCAGCTGGCGAGGTGCGTGCAGGCTCCCAGGTGCCAGACCCCCTTGCTGGGAGCTGGCGATGCCCCTCAACTGCAGGATGGCACAGGGATCTTCTCACTCCCTAATGCCTTGGGGGCCGTTTTCGTTTCAGAAGCTCTCCAGCCAGGAGCTCAGCCCTGAGCCCTTGCAGGAGCCAGCCCATGAGGCCCCATGCAAGCTGAGCTGGCTCATGGAGCAGCATGAAGTCGTCAGCCGCTGTGAGAGCCAACTCCAGCAGTACTGTAAGCACCAGCACCCCCACCATGCCCAGCCACTGTGTGGGTTGTGCCACCGCACCTTTGCCAGGAATGGTGGATGGCGGGGCCATGCTCAGCCATCCCATCTGAGTCCCCAAGCGGCTGCAGCCCCCTCATCCCTCTGCCTTGCTCCCAGCCACACTGGCATCACTTGGGATATGGTCACTGCCATCTGTGGCACCCCTGGGTGCCCTGGTGCTGGCCATGCAAGGGGACTGGGGGGGCTCTGCAGCCATAAAGCCACCTGGGTTTGGGATGGCACCATGCTGGGGGCCTGCAGGAGCTGGCAGTACCTGGAGCAAAGCTTTGGTGTCTATTTTCAGCTGACTTGGGGACCTTGGAGGACGCGGCTGCCCAACTGGAGAAGGTGCCAAGTGAGACCAGGCACTTGCAGGATGAAGGAGCAAAGGTGCCCAGCTGCCCAATCCTTGGGGGGGTACTGCCCGAGAGTCTGGGGGCTGCAGCCCCACATCCTGCTTGCCAGGCTGCACAGGGACGTCTCTCGGGATATCCTCACTAGCCACACACTGGGGCCACCCATAAGCATACCTCCCTGCCTCACCTGCGTCCTGCAGCCACTCTGTTTCTCACCCAGGGCCTCGTTTGTCCTCCCCAGGGGCTGGATTTCGGCAGGGAGGTGCTGGACCAGGTGGGGCAGCTGCAGGAGCAGTGTGCGAGGCTGCAGGAAGCTGCGGAGCGGCTGTGGGGTGACATTGGGGACACCCAGGTGAGCACAGCCCTGGGGTCAGCTCAGGAGCTGCTTGAGCCATGGTTGGCATCTGAACCAGGCTGGGTACAGGCTTGCCCTGGCTTGGCATGTCCCCACCATGTCCCCCTCAGAAAGCAGATAAGGCTGTGCTGGAGACCAAATTGAACCAGGATGAGCTGCAACATGCCATGGTCCAGCTGAGCCAGATGATGCAGAACCTGCTGCAGAGGATGTCCCTGCTGGACCAGGACAGGCAGAAAGACCTGGAGAAGCTCCTCAGCGAGATGGACTCCAAGGTAGCAGTGTCACCTGGGTACGGTGGTGGGGATGGAGGGATGCACCAGGCCAGGGAGCACATCCCTGCGTGGGGAGAGTGAGCCCTGAATGTGTCCCAAGGTGCCCCCAATGTCCCTCAGGGGCAGCAGCATCCCTTGAAATGGGGCTGGTGTCCCAACGAGACCCCCCCCTGCCCTCCCTGCAGCTGGACTGTGCGGCACTGGCTCCCCTGCAGGCACAGCTGGAGCAGGTCTGGAGGCTCACCCAGCGGTGCCTCTGCAAGGGACGCTGCTGTGGTGCCAACCGGGCTGCTGGGTTCAAGAGGTGGGAGCTGCTGGATCCCATCCTATCCCACCTTGTCCCCTTCTGTCCTCTCCTGTGCTGCCCCATCCCCTCCCATGCTGTCCCATCCTGCCCTGTCCATCCCACCCTGCCCATGGGGTGCTGGTCACCCACAGGACCTCGCGTGGTCCCTGGGGTGCCACTGGGGCACTGAGCAGCCGTCCCTGTGCTACAGGCAGCTCTTTGATCCAGTGAAGTGCCTCTCCTGTGACAGACCCCTGGACACGGCCCCGGCACCGTGAGTACTGTGTAGCCCCTCCCGGGCAGACCCCCGTGCTGCATTTCCAGTGGAGACCACTGCCTGACTTTGCCTCCATGTCCTCATCTGCAGGCCCTTGGTGACTGTCCGAAAAGCCAGCCAGATCCTCCGGCCCCAGCCAGCCAGCGCCAGCAGATCCAACTGCCTGGCACAGCCACTGCCAGGGAGGTGAGGCTTGTCAGGTGCCACCGCATCCCTCTCTCTCCCTTTGGGGTCCCTCTGCCTGGGCAGGAGGGGAAACATCAGTGCTTCCCACCCAGGGAGAGCGAAGGGAGCAGCAGGGCCAGCCAGGGGAGACCCACGAGTCCTCACGGGCCACCGTCCACCTCCAGTTCCCTCGTCACCATCTGTCCCTGCGGAGACACTGCCAACTTCACCTGCAAGAATGTGAGCCCACATCCCCGTGTGTCCTTGTGCTCTGGAAACCCACCGAGTCCCCCCTGGGCTGGGCAGAGCCTTGGTGCACCTCCGATGGCACCAGCTGCTCTTCCTTCTAGAGAGAAGTGGATATTTTGGGTGTCAACGGGGTTGTCTACAAGGGCAGGCTGAGCTCGCTGGCTGCCAACAGGACCCTCACTGCGGGCAAGGACTCCCCAGGTAGGGGAGCAGCCCCAGGGCACAGCTCCAGCCAGGCTGTGCACCCACCTCAACCGGTGCCTCCTGCTCACCCCAAAGCAACGAAGACCCCCCAGCCCCACTCCCGGCACGCCGTGGAGATGCGCCGTGCCCTCAAGTACGGCAGCCACTACGTGTCCCCGTACTCATGTGAGTGCCAGCCCCCGCTTGTCCCCCCCCGGGGCCACCGGCCCCACCATGCAGGCTCAGCCTGGTGCTGAGCGCTCCCAGGGGGCATCGTGCCCCCATGCAAGGCTGTTTGTCCTTCTGCGTTGCAGGTGGTGCCAGGCGGACGAAGACGGCTCCTCTGTGGGCTAGTGGCAGGCTGACACAGGCAGCAGCAGGACAGCAGGCATCTGAGCTGGCCAGGGAGCTATGAAACGGGGAGGGGGCAGGCGCAGCAGGGCTGTGCTGCCCAGCCCCAGGGAACTGGGGAGGTGGGGGGGCACGCTGCCACAGCAGCCACTCAGTGCAGTGGGGTAACACCGCGGGCCATAAAGATTGCTCCCTCCACTGTTGCCTCTCCTGTGTGGTCCCTGGGCTTTGCAGGGGCATGTGGGGCATCTCTGGGGACTCAGCAACCAGAACCTGCCACGTCCCTTCGAGCTCTCTCTGACCAGCCAGATGTTCAGGTCTGTGGTGTGGCCCTGGATTTTCCAGTCCCATGGCTCCTGCTGGCCCTGGGACAGTCACAGGCAGGTTCCCCTCCCTGCCATCTAGGTCTCCATGTGGCTTCACCTGCATTTCACAGGCAGGTGTCTCCCTCTAAGGTCAGGGATGGATCCCTTCTCCGTGTCTCCCCTGGGTGGGCTCCATGCCTTGCAGACCATCCCCACTCCTAGCAGGACTCCAGACCAGCCTCGATGTGCTCAGGCCACGGCAGTCGGGACACGAGTCCCACGGTCCCAGCTCGCTCCAGATGCCACCAGCTTGGCCCAGTCCGCCTCAGCGGGGCAGGACTGAGCCACGCAGCTCCAGCACAACCCGGCGAGCGCCAGCCCCAGCCCTCACTGCCAGCTTCTGCCGAGGCTGTACAAGAGGCATCGTGGGTGAAACCATGGCTCCTACAATGTTTATTTTAGCAACACAAATAAGAGATTGAAATTAATTATTGACTGGTGAGTGCTGGGACAGAGGGGCACGGCCTCATGGGGAGAGGGCTCAGCAGGGACGGCAACCGCTAAGGGACCTGGCCCCTGTCATCCAGCGAAGAGGGGACACGAGCCAGGTCACAGCAAGACACCCAGGACCTGCGGGTGTCACACAGGGCTCCCTGCAGCCCTGCCATCAGCCTGCCCCTGCTCCTGGTGGGGTCTCCCACCCACAGCTGATGTGGTGGGGCTGCAGGCAGAGCCCAGCTGGCTTCTGCTGGGGTTGAGCCCTGGATGTACCTGGCCAGAGGCAGCTGACAGCCACCACACGGTTGGGACAAGCGTTTGGAGCAGCTCACATGCAGCAGAGAGGCAGCCAGCCCCAGCTGGGAGGCACAACGTGCTTCAGAGCCACTCGGAGAGAGGATCCTGCAGCACCTCGTGCCCAGACCAGCCTTCCCCCAGTCCCACCGCTGCTGCAAACAAAGCAAAGACACTGGGTTCAAAGCAGAAGAGCGTGTATTGCAAGCGGCTGCGGCGCGTCCGGAGAGACTTCCAGCCGCTGGGAGAAAAGAACAGAGGGGTTAAAAACGATCCCAGTCTCTAGGGTTACACTGTGTCATGCAAACAGCCCCGGGGGCAAACCCCATCCCAAGGAGGGCAGGGGAGGGTGTGCTGGCCCAGCCGGGCCATCGCCTGCTCCCCATGGCTCGCTGGGGCTGGGGCGAGGGGCCAGGTGCCTCCCCCCAGGAGCCATCGTCCCCCAGCCCTGCTCACCAGCGAGCACGACGCATGCGAGGTGGAGGCTGCGGCCGAGCAGGAGCAGTCCTTGTTCTCTCCCCCTGGCCCCCCCCCCCCTTACAAAAAACAAGCTGCTTGGGGTGTCTGCCCCCCACCCGGTGGAGCGGGGCTGAGGGAGGGGGGCAAACACTCAGATACAACCCACTCTGCCTGGTGGGGTGGCCCCGGGGGACCGTGAAGAAGGGACCTCCTCCGTAAATGTCACTCGCATGCAAACTCCAGTGTCCCAAGAGAGGAGGGGGTGCTCCCTCCCTCCCGAGGAGCCCGGCAGCGGCGGGGGTCCCAGGCGGAGGCCAGCACCGGTCCCATGTCCCACGCAGCCTCCCGCTGTCCCTGGGGAGCTCCGTTCAGCTCGAGGACAAGTAAAAACTACTTCAAACCAAACCCATGCAAGGCAGCTATTTGCTCGTGTGTCTCGGCGGCTGCCAGAGGCCCTGGCAGCAGAGTTCCTCTCCTCTGTGGGGAGGGGGGCGGGGAAAAAAAAATATATATATATTTATACGCAGGGGTCCCCGCTGCGTTTGCTCTCCACCGCGGCCTCATCTCTCTGCCTCCATGGTCACGTTGGCCTTCTGTTCTGCCGTGGCTTGCTGGGAGACGGCGGCTGGCCAGCCGGCAGGCTGCGCCGGGGGGGCCGGAGTCCACATGCTCTGCTGCTGGCCGGGGGGCGAAGCCGTGGGCCAGGTGGGGTTGAAGGCCCCATGCTGGGGCAGCGGCGGGGCCGGGGGCGGCGGAGAAGTCGCCATGGAGGCCACGGGGCTGCTGCTGTTGAAGCTCTCGGAGGCCTTGAGGCGGGAGAACATGGTGAGGGCGTCAGGGAAGTTGGGCGGCGTGGCTGGCGTGTTGGCGGGAGTGCACATCTGCGGGAAGGAGACACGGGATCAGGCATGTGGGAAGGGTCTCCACCTTCTGCCTCCCACCAGGGCCCAGCAGAAGATCCCCCTGCCCCCACCGCTGCAGCACACGGAGCTCCCAGACCCATCCCCTGCTGACGATGCTGCCCGCAAGCAGCAGTTATTTAAGGCTCTGAAGATGAACGCTGTGGTGAGAGCTCCTGTCACAGGGTCCAGACCGGACCCCGCTGTGCCTGGCCAAGTTGGGGACAGAAGGGGTCCCCACTCCACAACGTGCTGGTGCCACCCTGGGCCCGCAGCTTTCTGGCCCGGTGGACACAAGGCTCAGGCTCAGCTCCTGCCCCAGGGGAGACCGGGCACTCGCTCTGCACGCTTGCTGCACGCTCCAAATCCCCAATTGTTCCCTGGAGTCAAATGAGGCCACGGCAGCCAGCAAATCCCTAAGACACATCTGCCCAGGCAGATTACGGGCTGCCCGGGGCACGGGAGTTAAAGGGACCGGGTCTGAGGACAGCTGGGAGAGAGGGGAGGCGGGCAGCGCCCATGCACACGCGTGCCCTTGTGTGTTTACACACATCCAGAGGAGCACTGTGCCAGAGACACACTGCAGCGGGGCAGAGGTTTGCACGCTCAGCTGCTCCAGCGAGCGAACAAGGACTCACGTGTGCGGCTGGGCAGCGTGCACGTACCTCTGCGTGTGTTTACACAGCCTACGACGACAGAGAGCTCCCTCTGCCGCGTTGGGGCTGGTCTGGACCATCTTGCCATCCCCAAAACATCCCTCCATTGGACCATACCTCTCTGAGGAGGAGCCCCAAACCCTCTGCAAGGGTTCCGAGGGCACTCCTGGACCCACTGTCCCACTGTGTAGGACAGGCTATGCCACCCCTGGCTGCTCTCCAGGAAAACCTTCCTTGGCAGGCAGCTCTGCCCGCGCTCCCGGAGGGGTGAAGCTGCGAGCTGGGCATCAGCAACAGCCCAAAGCGCCCGCCAGCTGGTGCTGTGCCCCTGGCGAGCGCTGGAGAGGTGGGAAAGCACTTACCATCTGATGGTGGTGGCTGTAGGGGATGTTTGTTTCTTGGAAAAAAGCACTGAGAGCAGTCTGCAAAGAAAGAAAATAGAAAAAAAAAAAAGGGAAGATGATGTTACCACCAGCACGCAAACTGGGCACCCACACCTCATCCCTGCACACAACGGTGGGGCTTTGCAAGACCCCAAAGATGATCCAAAATAGGCCCCGGGGGAAAGCACTGGGGACAGCTGCTCCAGTGTCCCCAAGCAGGGACGTCTGCTTGCAGCGAGGCAGGAAGGGATCGCACGTGTCTGGGATCACTGAGCTCCTTGCCGAGAAGCAGCCACTGCTGGAGCGGACCCCGGGCAGGCATTTCACAACTCACAGCGACGCTCCACAACCGCTGCGTGCAGGGAGAGGGGGGGGGAAACCAAACCCAAACCCAGCAGGGGAAGCCCAGCGGGAACTGGTTTAGATGCGTGTCCTTAACGGGACGAGATCGCTGTCACCATGTTCACGCCCGGAGACCCCCCCAGGGCTGGGGCTGCAACAGGTAGCGCACCCCACAGATCAGAGCATTCCCAATTCTGTCGCAGGCGGGGTACGGTTATGACTGACGCAGTTTTGGTTAGCTTCCAGTTCAGACCAGTAAAAAATCTGGTAAATGTGTCACATGCCACAGGCATGTGAGAGGACAAAGGAGGGGCTGCAGGGAGGGAATGCCGGGGACACGGGCTGGCCAGGAGGGCAGACACCCGGCCCAGGTCCGGGAAGAGCGGAGGCAGCGAGAGCTCTGGGGGCACGAGGGACTGGGCTGATGTGGGACCAGCGAAGGTGAAGCTGCCTCCTGTTCCGTGCCAGGCTTTACCCAAGTGAGAGCCAGAAAACAATGCTTTGATTCAGTTGTAGATCAGACTTGGTAGAAACGGTTGAGAATCGGTTTGGATTCGGTTCTGGTTGGAGGAGAAGCCTCCCCCAGCCCCGCATCAACCTCCCATCAATCCCCCTCCCCAGGGCCAGCCCGGCCTGCAGGTCTACTAGCCAGGGTGCGAGGCTCGGGGCTGTGGCCAGGCGCTATCAGACTTTGCTCCCTTCCTGCCAGCCAGTGATTGGCGTTACCCAAGCTGCTAAACAAAACAAAAGCACAAAAACCTGGAAAAAAGCACGGGCCGGTTGTACCAAACCCTGAGCGACCACAGCACTCCACAGTCCTACCACCACACGCACTCCTCGTCCCTGTCCCCAACAGCCACACGCTCCTGTGTCACACCCAGGGGACGGGACGAACAAGTCAGCTCAGCTTACTGGTCTGATGGGAAACTATTCTGCCCCAAAAAACCCAGGCTGGCAGGCTCTGGGAAGGCAAAAGGGCTTCACTCACATCGCCGGGGAGCTGGTGCCGGCTGCTTGCAGCGGGGCTTTATGGTTTCCTGGCTAAAGGGGGACAAATTATCAGCAAGACCAGGTGGCAGCCAGGAGCCATATTTGCAAACAATAATAATCCAGACCTGGGTGGGGGAAGCAATTGCTGCTGTAGAGCCTGGCAGGACCTGGACCTCGGGGGGAGGATGCAATAGCCGGGCTGGGGAGGCTCTTCACCGTGATAGCGGCGTATCGCTGCGGTTAATAACACAGCACCCGGACCCTGCACCCAGCCAGGCTGAGACCTGAGAGACCTCGGCACCCGCAGGCAGGACCCACTGGATTTCAGTGACGGCCATAAAGCAGGAATAGGGGCTACGGCCCTAAAGATCAGCTCTGAATGGGCTGGCACACGTCTACAAATTAAGGAAGTGGTCGATGGAGACGTGGATGCTTTCGAGGCAGCAACACCCCCGTCACCCATGCTACCCTTCGTCCTGGGTGAGGTCCGATGCCAACACCCACCCACGCTATCGCTCAAACAGAAGGGATCGTGATAAGGAAGGGGGGAAACAGTGAACGGGAAGCACAGGCAGAGGTGTGGGCACAGCCAGATAACTATAAGCTGATTACCTCTGCTCTGTACTCCTGTTCTCCAAGTGGCCTCGTACCTGGGACTGTGCCATCAGCAGGCAGGGGCAGAGAAGGTCCCCACTGTCCCCCTGAGCTGCCCACCGATCCCTGCTGGCACTGGGATAAGGGCTGAGACCTGGCTGGAGGAAGCACTCCATCATCACAAGCCCCTCTGCCTAAAATGCTGTCTCCTCCCCTCCATCTGCCCATTTCCAAGCGTCCCCTCTGCCCACAATCCCCATGGCTTGTGCCCCTCCAGCTGCCACCTCCCAAGGACCATCAGCAGCCCCAACCCAGGCGGGCGAGAGGCCTCGGTGGCAGAGGGTGCCAGGGACACACACGTTAACCTAAGCTGCTGATGCTGCCTGATCTCCAGCCAGCGTCACAAGTGCCGGGGACAACCGGTACAACAGCAAAGCCAATTAAGGCTCCTCTGCTTGAGAAGGAGCCCGAGCTGCAGCTCGGCCCTGACCCTGGACCAAAGGCCCCATGGCTGGTGTCACCCTGGGTGGCAGAAGGAGCAGGGCAGCCCCGCGCCCGGTGGGTGGCCAGGCCACTGCATCCCCCACCCAGGATACAAAACCAGGAGCTTGGCAGGAGGGGGATCACACAGAGATCCTACCAGGGTGCCAAGAAGCACCGTGTGGTGACCAAGTCAAGGGGAGGACGGGTGCAGGGGCGGTGAATGCAAGGAGAGCCGGGTGCTGAGCAGAACAAACTCAGCCTGGAAGAGGGGGACACCCAGCCCTCTGCAGCCACTCAGACGGGACCCCGGGGGCTGTTTGATCCCCTGCCCATCGCCGCTGGAGCTGCACTCGCACCCGCTGCCATCGCAGGGGATCCAGCAGCAGGCAGCCCCCAGTGCTAGAGCAGCCCCGGGGGCACCCTGCCCTTGAGCCACAAAGGAAAGGGAAAGGGGCTCGATAAAACAAAAATAAATCAGAAGAGGAAGTGGAAATCCAACCACGGATGCAGCGGGCAGAGCCAGACACCTGCTCCTCCTCTTGTTCCCCACACACAACCTCACTAGGCTGAACAGAGGCACGACACTTAGCACCAGGAAAAAGGAAGGAACGGGTGGGTTTTTTTTATAAAGCTGATGTCTTCTTATCCTTCCCAAGCAGCCCCAGGGGCAATCAGCCCATAACAAAGCCAATTAATACTCTTCTACCTCAGAAGGAGCCTGATCCATGGCTCAGCACAGCCCGACACGACACTCTGCAAACTCTGAAATGTCTCCTTGGTGGCTTGCTGGGTTCCAGCTGTGGCAAAGGTACCTCCTGCCCTCCCTGGCTTCTCCCAAAAACCAGGCACCTGTGTCCCCGGAGGCCGAGCGCCGGCCCTTCCCCGGAGACACTCCAAGTCGCTTTCTTTGGCCTGTAAGCCTCCCGCTCCGATCAGCCATGGCACTGCTCCAGCTGCTGGAGGGCTGGGCTGGCAGGACCATTCCTGCTGGCACCCACCGTGGCTGTCCCTGGAAGCACGGCAGAGCTCACGGTCCTGCCAGAGCTGTGAACTATGCCAGGCGTGCCCCCAGAAAGCCTGCCCCTGTGAAACGGGAGCGGAGTCACGGGAGTGGGAGAGGCAATCCACATGCTACCCACGAGCTGCCACGCTCCCCCCGGGATGGAGGGGATGCAAAATAAATGGCTTCTTTGTCAAGCCCCTGAGTATGGTACGGGCTCCGATCAGCTCGTGCTGCATCGAAGGAAGCTGTATCCCCAACGGTTTCCTAATCTCCCACCCTGCTCGCTGTCCTGGACCAGGTTCCTTCCCCACGGACAAACTCCAGGTCTGCCAGAGTCAGCAGGACACCACGCACAACAGACCCTCTCTGCAGCCCCCAGCAGCCAACAAAGGCCCCAAAGCTGTCCCAGCCCAGGAAAACGGTCCCAAAACATCAGCATCCCACCAGCCTGAAGCTGTCCACGTTTCACAGCAGCTTCCTGGTCCCTCCTGCCGGTGACCCAACAGCCCAGCACTGTCCCAGCCAGGACAGAGCCACAGGGCCAGGAAAACACAGCTCCTGCCATCTTGCCACCAAGCTGTCAAGCTCCACCATGGAGAACACCTCTCCCCATGGTGGTCTTAGAGGCAGGAGGAACATCCTCAGGGTGCAAGCGGGCTGCTCTGACTCACACCGCGCCCCTGGAGCGGCACTTTGAATCCGAGGAGACCACGAGTGAAGGCAGCATAAATTACCACCAAACTTGCCCGAACTCCACCAATTTCTACTCCCTACAGGCCAGGGGGGGCCAGGCAGCAAATGGGTAAGAAAAGCCTCAGAATGTCACAGGCAAGAGGTGAGAGTAGGCTGGAGTCAGGAGATGACACCTCCCCAGCGCAGCTCCCCGAGGAAGGCAGGCATGCCCAGCGGCCATTTTGCAAAGGGAATTATCTGACCGTTGCACCAAAAAGTGAGTGGGAACATGGTAACTGCTCATCGCAGCGCGTTTGTTTACAGCCCAGCTTCCTCTGAGTCATGTGAGTGCCAAAGCCGGCAGGAGAACGGCTGTTTCTACTTGTGCAACTCAACCAACCGGTGGCAAAGTTCCGCAAAAAAATAAAAGAAAAAAGAAGGCCTTTTGAAAGAAAAGGCGAAACTTTTTGTCGCCCGTCCCCCGCCCCTCTCTGTGGCTCTTTGGCCACGGGCGCGGAGGTGGTGGAAGCCGAGCCCGCCCGTCCCACAGGGCCCCTGTCAAAGTGTATTAGTAAACAAAACCCGGAGCACGTTACGCATGCGACGCGGCCACCGCCGACGGGCGCTCCCCTCCAGTGGGCCGCCGCCGTTAACCGGGCACGGCGGAGGGGAACGTTCGGCACGGCCCCCGCACGCCCACCCCCTGGCTCCCCGGCCACGCACGCCTCTCAGGCCCGGGGTTTAGTATCTGGGGCTCCGGCGGCTGCACGGCCACCGGTTGTCCCCCCTGCCCCATCCACCCGCCAAGCCCCTCACGTTACCGAAGGGAGCCCCGAATAACGTCTCGGGGAGGCCAGCCGGGCCGCGGCGGCGGCGGGCTGAAGGAGAGAGGTGCCCTAGCTCGGGGAACGGATACCAACTGAACCTCCTGCTCTTCCAGCCTGACTCAGACCTCTCCTCCTGCATCGCAGAAAAGAGACACTGCCATTACAAAAGGTGCCATTAGCGTCAAATCCATCAGCGCCCGACTAGAGAGAGAGCTGCTGGGGCTGCGGAAAGGGGGGGGGGAGGGAGAAATATATAATAATAATAATTAAAAATCCTATTTAGGAAGAGCTTTGCTTGCTACAGCTCCCCACGCTTTAGCCGCGGGGATCTCCCGAGGAGCAGAGCACCCCGAGAGGCGGCCGGGGAGCTCCCCACCCGCAACCCCGGCCCCACGCGTGATATTAACCCACTCGCGACTCCGGCCCCACGCGTGATATTAAACCCCCCCCTCTTCCCTCTCGCCCCCCCCGGTGCCGATGTCACGGAGCATCCCGCCCGCCGGCAAAGGTGGGGGAAAAAGACGCCTGGAACCAGAAAAGCTTTGACCTACAAAGTCTCCTCTCCCCCGGCCCCCCCCGGGCTCTGCCAGGCGGGGAGGGGGGGAAAGGCCGGGCTGGGGTTTTCCAGCCCACGGACACGCGGGAGGGTTGGGGCGGGGTGAGCTGGGGGGTAGGGTT
>JAOXJK010000069.1:16424744-16435139 GCA_025774025.1 Xenus cinereus | reverse complement strand
GCTCCCTGCTCAGCCGGCGCATCGCGGGTGTGGAGGACATCGACATCCAAGCCAACTCGGCCTACCGCTACCCGCCCAAGTCCGGTGAGGGCCGCGCGGCCGCTTCCCTCAGCGCCGGGGACAGGGGAGGGGGACGGGCCTGCGCCGGGCCCGGAGCCCCGCAGGCCGTCTGGAGGGTGACAGGCCTAGCGAGAGGTGGTGGGGTCCCCAGGGGAAGGGGCTGAGGGACTACCCGGCACCGGGGCACCGCGGCCCGGTTCTGTCTCTGCTTGGGGCCCTGCCCGTCCGGCTTCGGACGTCTGGCTGTCTCCCTAGTGGAGAGAGGTGATGGATGTGTCTTCTTGAGCAAAACCTGTGGTAAAAGTCCCTCTCAGTGCCGTGTTCGGCTGAAATGGAAGGATGCAGGAGGGCCGTGTGCCCCAAGTCTAATGCTGAAATAGTCTGCCTGTCCCTCTGTCAGTGTCTGTGGCCACCTGGCTTGGTCACTGCCCTTTGGTCCCGTGGGTCATGGTGGGTGAGTAAGGCTTCGCTTCTCCACTCTGGAAATGTCACTGCAGCAAGTTGTCGGTCTGTGGCAAGTGGGGCATCTCCTGCTGGTAAAGAGGGAGTGACAGCGGAGTTCGGTGGGGGTGTAGAAGGAAAATCAGTTCTGGAGGAATATAGGATGGAAAAACTTCCAAATGACAACCTTATCTACCTCCTTAAAATGGCAGTGGTTCTCACCCAGGAGCTGTTGGACTGACATGGCCTACATGGGTGTTTGTTTTCCAAAGGGAGACATTCAGAAAACTCTGAAAATTCTCTGCAGTGCCACTTTTGTGCAGTTGGGATGAGCCTGTGACTCACCTTGTCTTTAGACTGACTTTTGAGATTGGCCTGGTTTAACTTGTTTAGAGAGTTTTATTTCTTCTTCTTCTCACAAAACAAGTCATAAGGGAAATTCACATGCTCTTTTCTCCTACAATATCCATTTGCTTAAATTTTTTTTTCTAAGTTTCTGTTCTACTAGGGCTTTTCCAGGCAGGCTAAAGAATTTGCAGAGCAGCAGTTTGGGTTCCCTCACTCTCGGGCACGGACGCAGCATAGTCTTTTTGTTCGGAGGCTCGAGTTCTGTGTGTGTCCGATAACTTGCTGGCTGTGACACCCGTAGGGCTGTGTGACGGAGGGAGCTAGGTGTCCCTGCTTTTGTTTGGAGGAGGGGCAAGATCTTCTCGCACAGAATCCTGCCATCATTACACCTTGTCTTGTTGCAGGTTGGCCTTCAGCAAGAGTGGTGGTGTGGAGCAGATGGAAGGGGGAAACCTTCTTGGAAAAATTCTTTAGCTGCTCTGGCTCTCTAAAGAAAATCTAACCTGCTTTTTGTTTTTTAGGGTGATGAGGACTAGTTTTTTGGGCTGCTAGGAAAGACAAGTGTCACTGCTAGGTTACAGCAGGACTCTGCATGTCCCCTGGGTGGCTTTCCCAGTGTGGGAGACTGGGTGGACATGAGCTGCCTGCTAAGCTGTAGCTATGGTTCCACGGTCCTGCTGGTGATTTTCTTACAGCCTAAAGGTCGCACCTGATCTCTGTGTTTTAGATATGGACTGGATTAATTATAACCACCATACACAATGAACATTAAACTGCTTCTTTCAAATCATCATCCTGTTGTTTCTGTGCTGTTGTAATTACCTGGACTAGAATTTAATGGGCTGTTGTGTTTTAGCCAATGTGCTTGCCGAGGTAACCCCGTCACGCACGTGAGGTTGGGTTTGTACGTTCACGTGCACCCTGGAAGTGGTCTGTTGACCTAAATGCTGCTAAAGAGCATTCCACGTGTGGTACCGCCCTTGTAAAACTGAACAACTACTGCTTTCAAGCAGCTGATTAAAGAAAAATATTGGTATTTACTTAAAAGGCTTTGGATACAATTAGATGCTTGTTAATTAATTTTCTGTTGCGCTGGCTTGTGCTCTTTCTGAAGGCATACTGGCTTTAGGCTACACCTTTCTCTTTGCCTTCTTCAGGTTTATTTAACAAGGATCCTCTTGGCTTTGGGAAGGGAGAAGAGCTGTTCAAGCTCAAGATCATTCTAGGCAGAAGAAGAGGTCATGAACACTTCTAAGGTGGAGATTCAAGGAAGGTTACTGAAGAGCAGAACAGTAAGGGCTGTTAGGACGGTGACCCCCGCTCCCTTCTTGAGGTGGAGCGTGTTCACAAGGACACTGTCCCTTCTGGTCCTACAGACCTACGTGTGTTTGTCTTGGGGCTGGAAAGATTGGCTATGATTGGAAAAAAAGACTGACGGGGAACACGACTGGAAGTGAGTGTTTATGGTTTTATTTCCTTTCAGGAGGCAAGCTGGAAGCGGTACAGAAAGTTCTTAGGCTAAACGGTTGCTAATTATTTCTGACTTGATGCTGTTGCTGTGAGCCCTGTACTGCTGCTGACTGGAAGCCAGTTTTCCATCGGCTGTGGTAGGTGTTTGAATGTGTGCACTGGAGTGTTAGCCTGACACGAAGGCAGCCTCCTGGCTGCTCAGAGATTACCCCTGGAAGGCTGGAAGATGTGGCCAGGGAGTGTTTCCTGAGCTTACCCATCCGCTGGAGTCTCGTGCAGCACCGAGGTGTGTCCCTCAACTTTTATGTTCTTTCCCTCCAAGTCTCTGGTTTAGGCAGGTCTTGGGGGGGGGAGGGTGTCTGGGTGAGATGCTGGGGCTTTGTCCTCTGTCATCCCCAGTTGGCATCGGTTTGAAGGATGCGGGTTTGCGTTCTGGAGCCATCTCACAAGAAGGCTATGTTGTGCGAGGAAATAAACACAAAGTATACGGGTATTCTGACTGTAATTCAAGCAGCGTGTCGGGCTGCCTGGGAAAAGGAACACGGTTACTTTACCAGGTCGTACCAAGTGACGGCAGCTTGTTGAGTCACAGCTGGTTGCAAACGCGGTGGTGAATATTTAGTTCTCATTTATTGACTTTTGATGTGGTTGTTGCTGGGTTAGTCAGGTGCTCTGTGGGGGATTGAGCAGGTTGTTGTGGAATCCACCTTGGTCTTTAAAGGCCAGAGTCCTTCGTGAGGCATTCTCAAATCGTTTTAACAGCTTTGATGCAACCCGTGTGCAGTTTTGTAGTTAAAAATCCTCTGAAAATGCCTTGCTTATCCCTCCAATGCTCTGGATATGGCTCATCTGCATTTCCCCATCTGCATCTGGGGGGTCGAGGCTGCTGAAATGCTGTAAAATGATACCCGATTCCATTCTTTAACACCTCTTCACTGGTACCTTTTAACCTTTCTTGCTTGCTTTATGAAGACTGTGCTGGCATTGCAGATGCCTGACCGGTTGGAAGGGGCTTGGAGAAGGGCCCGGTTTGTACAGAAGAATTAGTGCTCCCGTGAAACGGGCTAAAAATGGGTAATCGCAAGGAGCAGTCATGATCTTCGCTGCGCTTCTGTGCTTGAAGCAGTAAAGCGATCCGTGTTCTCGCATGCAGTCTCATGATGCCCCTATTGCTTTAGCAACCAGTGAGCAATGCACCAGTGTTTCCCGCAGCTCCTTCGTCAGCTCCTCTCTTGTTCCACTGAGCTCATCTGCAGCGTGGAGCGGGGCAGGGAGCATCTGCCCTTGAGATAGCTTTTTTTCCCCTCTCCTCTCTTGAAAGAGAATTCCCTGGACGTTTTTGGGAAGGGAAAAAAAAAAGAGGCAAATTACTCCTCTCCGAAGCCGAACTGCTTTGTTGTTTGGGAATGATGCTTTAATCAAAGAAAGAGCAATTTTAAATAGGAGAAGAGCGCCCGGAGTTGTACCCAGGCCATCACCTTGCTCTCAGCTCGTAAGCTGCGTGTACTGTGACGGTGTCGAAACAGAAATACGTTCCAGGATTTCACACGCAGCTTTCATTCCTCACCGGCTCTGCAAAGCGCAGAGGAGCGGTTGTCTCTGTTACTTCTGCTGTAGTTCTGACAGGGTTTCAGACCAACCCTGCTGGTGACGGCCACCACCGCCTGCTGTTGACCGGAACATTCCTTTCCTGCCTTTTCCCCAGCTACTCACGAGCAGCGGGCTGGAGCGCTCATGGGTCAAAGCAGTTGTTTTTGCTATTTGATTGTTGCTGGATTATATTTAACCCAGCTCAGAGCCACATTCCTGTTTGCTACGTGATGGCTTTTGGTGGCCCGACAGGGTTGGGCGATGAGGAAGGCGAGACGGCCTCATCCAGCCGCAGTGCAATAGAATATCTTTTTTTTTTTTTTTTTTTAGCTGCTAAAAACTGTGTTATAAATTCGTGAAGACAGTTTCCTGCAGTTCACATTTGTTAGTTTTGCTGTTGAGACCTTGTGTACGTGGTGGCTTTTGTACCCATAGCAGCACTGGCAGAGCCCAGGGGTGTTCTGCTGGGCAGCGTATTCCCCTCTGAGCTCCTCAGAGTTATTTTTCTCGTGCTCTTTGTGCCTGGCACTGACTGTGTTTCTTGTTTGCTTGTGCAGGAAGCACCTCTGGGAAAAAAACTTCGTGTTGCTGGAGGTAACTTCACAGGGAGATGAAGGGAGCCTTCAGTCTGAACGTGGAATGGAAGTTGTGGTTTCCAGTTAGATAAGTGCTGCTGTGTTGCAGGGGGTAGCGTGTATTTGTGAGAAATCCTAACAATTTGTTAGAGATCCCAGAAGTAGAGCAAAGACAGCGCTAGTTATGTGTCTCAGTGTCATTCCAGCTGTACCAGAGAGACCTTTTCATCCCAAGGTGCTGGAGAAGCTGCCGGGCGACGCTCTCCTGAATACCCAGCTCCCCACAGGCGTGGGGTTTCGGTGGTGGCGAGCAGTCCTCGCCTGCTGGGGCTCTGCCTTCTCTGCACGCGGGGTGCAGAGCTTCTTCCCCAAAAAAGCTCTGCTCTGAGTTTGTGGAACACGGGTTTGCTGAGCCCGAGGATGTCTCCTTCATGGGGTACCAGATCAGCGTGAAGGGGGAGCAGTCTGACCCTGATCCTGGATATCCTGTGCGAGCGTTGTCTTCACAGTTAACCAGATAAAATGCTCCGAAACACCATCGTACTTGACCCACCTAAAATGCGAAATCTATTTCTAAACCCCACTGTTCGTCATCCTTTTCTCAACCTTAGTATAAGCATCAACCACTGCAGTGCATCTTAGGTGGAGAGGCTGTATCAAGTTAGCTGTGCTTGGAGATGATATGCAGATTAGCTTTTTAATTTGTTGCTTCTGGGAGGGGCGGGAAAAGGTTGCCTGTCATTTGGAGCACCTGCATTTTGTTACGGTGATTCTGTAGGACAGATTCTAGGTAGATTCTGGACCTGTGCTGAAGGTGATTGCTGAACCTGGAAAGAAGGACGTGTTTCTATAATAAAAACATCTGGATGCTAGTAAGCTGAGCTCAGTAATAGCTGAGCACTACCATCCTCATTAAAGCACTACCATCTGTGCAGACTAAGAAGAGCCTTTCTTGGAGCATAAAGGAAAAAAGCCTTAATGGAAAAAAAGAGCCATTCATGAAAACCCTTCCATTTCAGAGTAAATCACGCTTGCTCCTAGCTAGAGGGACTGCAAATCTTTCCATAATGCCTCCATAACCATTCAGATTAGTTACTGCTTCTATAATGACTCGTTTTAAAACAACTTTTATGCTGTCTATGCATTGCACCCGGGGAAGCGAATGTACGTTTGGCTCAGTCCTTTCATCATGTGCATGAAAAACCTTCACTCTGAAACTTCAAGGGAGATGGCTTGGGTGGAGCCTTTTATTTTAATTCTCTCCTGATACTTACTTCTCTGAAACTGTAACTCCGTGAAGTTGATATTTGAGAGCGTTTTCCTGAATTCTTCTTAGGAGGAAGCAGCATTTGTGGTGCTCTCATACATCTGAATCGATTCGGTTGACTTTGTGGTTAATTCAGAATCCCAGTGACCTTCCACAGGCTTCGCCTCCTGAAATTTGCACTGTAATGCATCACCTTACAGGTGAAAGAAACAAATCCGTGGTGGAGTTTTCAGAGCCGAAGTTCCCTTTAGTCAGTTCCAGGGTTTCTCTCTTCCAGGCAACCAGGTTTCTGCACTTAGAACTGTCAATGCTGTTAATTAAATTAGCATCAAGGTGTATGGTTTCTAGCACTCACAGTAAAGGCTTTGGGTGGTTCTCGCCCTGGGATACGGGAGTGAAAGAGGGGAGGGAAGGCAAACAAGCAATATTGGAAAGAGCTGACCCTTACTGCTCCCTGTGCCTTCTCTGGAAAACAAGTTAAAATGGAATTATTTCCACTGTAATGATTTATTCTAGGTTCCCTCCCTCCCGTTTCTACTGTCGGCAGTGGCCATCAGTAGTACAGGGAAGACATGAACTACCAAGTATTTTCTATGTCTTGTGCTCTTTTATACTTGTGAATTAAAAACTGCACAGACCAGCTGTTCTCTGGGAAGCACTCATTTAGATTTTTTTTAATTTCCTTGTTTTTTTTTTTTTTCTAGGAAACTACTTTGCAAGTCACTTCTTCATGGGAGGTGAGAAGTTTGACACCCCTCACCCCGAGGGCTACCTTTTTGGCGAGAACATGGATCTAAACTTCCTCGGGAATAGACCTGTTCAGGCAAGTTTCCTGTATGCTGTCTATTTTACCCTTTTGTTTTCTGCCTGTTTTGGAAAATCTTGTGTAGGGCTTGTAGAGGAGGATAGCACAGATCTGTGGGGAGTGTCATTCCAGTCTGAGGGGCAAGGAGTGTTCCCCCACCCCGTGTCCCAGCTTGCTGGCTGCCATAGCTGTTCAGATGAAAGCAGAGTTTTTCTAAGAAGCAGTATTCACCTTCTAGGCTTATTTTCACTTGGGGCAGAAGGGAAAAGTAATGGGGGAAGAAGGACAGGGACTCAGGAGCGCAGCTTTTGGGACTAATTGTGATTGCCGGCCTGAGCGAGTGTAAAACATGCTACAGGGAGGAGAAGGCTGGGAAGCAGTTCCTCTCTCAGAGCCTGAACTTCGCAGGGCTCCTGGGCATGTTGGATGCATTCCAGCCAGTATTCAGCGTGTGCTCTCCATGTAAATGAGTGGCCTGACTGGGTGTAGGGCAGTATTAAGACAGATCTTGATATTTGGTGATTTTTGTTTGCTTTGTAACCTAGGTGGGCTGTTCAGGAAGCCTCTCCTTTAGTTTTCCCGGTTGGAACACGGAGCTGGGCTCGTGTGTTCTAGGAGACTGTGAAAAGCTACCTTCTTGAGTGATTGACGTGTTCTTTTGTTGTGAACAGCGAATAGTACTGTTGGGAGGGACAGGCAGGAATTTTATGCGAGTGTTAAGTATTGGATTTCTCTTGCATCTCAGAACTGCTTAAAAAGAACCAAAAGGTAACAGAATAGGAGCCATTTGGAGATGTTTTCAGGGTGCTGGAGAGGAAAAAGAGCTGCTTGCTTTGCCAGCTACTTTCGTAGTTGTTTCTGCAGCTTCAAAGCATGAAAACGAAAAATTGATGTCATGGTTTTCATCTTCAGAAAAGCTGTGACTATTAGTTAATTCATGCTTGTAGTGCTGGGAGGCAGTTCAGTGTCAGCTCTGTTTTACGGATGGGGAAACTGAGGCAAGATGACTCGATGTTTGAATTGGACCAGTGACGTTCTGCTTTCTGAGCTGTCTTTGGGCTGTGCCACTGGTCTTCTCAGCACCACAGTTAGTTAACAGGACTCTGCAGGGTTGGACAATGGAGAAGCTGGAAAGCCCTTCTTCAAGCAGAAAGGGCAGATGAGCTACAGAATTAGGAAGGAGGGACTTTCGATGGAAATTGTTGTGGGCGTAACGGTGCTACGCGGGCGTGGGGATGCTCATCCCATATCCTACACCATGTCTGCATTCGGGGCCGTGCAGGACAGCGGTTAAAAGCTGACCGCTTCTCCTTTGCTCCATGACTGGCAGCCACACAGCACTCCAACAAAAGCAGGAGGCGCAGCCGCTAACTCCGCATCCCGTGTGCCTGTGGCTGTAGGGACCAACCTTGCAGAGTTAAATTGCCTGCGTGTCTCAGCCTGGGTTTCCTTGTAGACATCCCAGCACTGGATTTCATCATTTCTTCGGAGGGGAGTGGGTGAGAATGCTATTAACACAGTGGGACGTTTGCCAAATAGGTTTAAGAGAGGGAGGCTGTCGTGGTATATAGTTTGCCTATGTAAAGTTAATGCCCTTTGGCAGCTCTGATTAATCTTCAAGGAAAAAAGCACTTGAACACAGAGCAGGAAAACTGCTTTCTGGACGGGGGCCAAGTTCTCGCTTTGGAGTAACCGAGGTCTCGAGTGCTCTGTGTAGAGCAGTGCTACCAACCGCACTGCCGAGCAGCCAGGGCGCAAGGACAGTATTTGCTGCTGAAGACCACAGAAGACCCCATGAATTTTCTGTTGCTGGTGGCACGGCGTCTTCTGTGACGTTCTCACGTCGGTCAGTTTTTCCCTCAGGCTCTGGCTATTGCCCCATTTCTGTGGCCTGAGGGGGCAACAAGGATGGGTTGTGTCCTGGAGCTGCCCTGAAGTTCAGCTCCAGCAACATTTGGCTGCCTCATTAACAGCCTCCTCATTTCTAAGGAGACACCTATATCTGTGGTCCCTGGTACTTCTGTTCCATGTCAGTCACTCTCTCTACACCACCGCAGGCTACCTAGTAGATGTGTGTTTGAAGGACCCCAACTCTGTTGAGGCTGCGTGGTGGCACCATTGCTGGATACATTTGGAGTAATCTTCTGTCTGAAAGCCTGTCCCGTAGCTCTGTACCTTTGTGTCGCGCCGTCACTCTGAGTTGGAGCACGGCTCTGTCTCTTCCTATCAAACTTGGCAGTTGTGTGAGTGAATGTTTCAGCTTCAGACTTCGCCGAGCAGATGGGAGATCCGGCAGGCAGGTCTGCAGCTGGACAGGTTGTGGTCACCACTGTAAGCGGTTTCCTTTACATTTCTCACTGGAAATTCTGTGACCTGCAAGGGGAATTACAGTCTGAAGCATTATCCTCCTTTATTTAAAGCACAATCTGTGAGAGGTCTCTTGACTGTAGAATAGAATGAGGCCCCCTATCCTTGTCTCTTTCTTTTCTTTTCCAGAACATTTGCCCCATTGTTTCAGAATAAAAAAGAGGTTTTCCCCCAGTAATCAGGCCTTGGGCATGCTGATTAGCAGTCAAGTAACTGTTTGTGTGCTGTAACACACATGGAGGAGCTGCATTTCTTCTGCTCAAGCTGGAGGTGGTTTCTTCAGTGGAAATAAAAGCTTGTGAGAGCTAGGCTTTCCGGGATGAGAATTCAGGGTGCAGAAAAAAGAGCTTGTGAAAATGCTTTCTTAAAGTGTGTACTCCCAATATGAGCTATTGCTGGGCCAGAGCAGGATTTTCACCCTGAAAAATGCTTGATTTACCTGTAAATAGAATTCTTTATTACTATTCCTTGTGGCTGCTCTACTGAGTACCCTTAAATGTAGATGTTTCTTCGTTTGGGTAAATCGTGTGCCAGCTAATATGCTGTTACCTTTTATAGTATAATAATAGAATTATTTGCCTCTTTGTTCCAGTTTCCCTATGTCACTCCAGCTCCACACGAGCCAGTGAAGACACTGAGAAGTTTGGTGAATATCCGCAAAGACTCTCTCCGACTTGTGAGGTACTGTCATTGCCTGAACCTTTCATTTATTCAACGCAGCGACCTGGCATCCAGAGACAAACTGTATTTGATAAGGTTTTGGAGAAGTAGCTGAATTACCACATCCTTGTTGCTAGATCTATCCAGAGGTTTTTGTGTTCTGCTGTGATCAGAGCTTTCAGGTGGTTTATACGCTCCTTATCCCTAGACTTGAGTAATCTGTGTTTCCAAACAGGACCAGCGAGGTATCCGTCTTTACAGGACGGACTAGAGTGACAAACAAAACCATGAAATCATTAGCATGAACGGAAGATATTAGTCAGGTCAATAAACCCTACGGACGGATTCCTTTCTGCATTCCTGTGCAAGGAGAAGCCAGAAAATAGCTGATTCTGGTGCAGGTCACAGGCCAGGAAGACTGATTGGTCTTGAGTGAAACTTCCTCAGGTTTCTGCTGCTGCCAAGATAAAGTTTGGTCTTAGTGTTAGGCATTTCTTTAGGTGGCTTGTGTCCCACGCGTAGGAGAAGGAGGTCTGGATAATCACGGAGATCTGTTACCTTGCACTGCTCTACACTGAGACCTAAACCACCACTTGCTGGATTAAATGCAATGGCTAACACTGCGACCTGATGATCAGAGGGCTGGAGCCCCTCTGCTGCGAGGACAGCCTGAGAGAGTTGGTGGGGTTCAGCCTGGAGAAGGCTCCGGGGAGACCTTAGAGCTCCTTCCAGTCACTCAAGGGGCTCCAGGAAAGCTGGGGAGGGACTCTGGATCAGGGAGGGGAGCCCTAGGAGGAGGGGGAAGGGTTTGA
>JAOXJK010000069.1:16391550-16424644 GCA_025774025.1 Xenus cinereus | reverse complement strand
GCCCCATCCCTGGAGGGGTTCAAGGGCAGGTTGGAGGGGGCTTGGAGCAACCTGGTGTGGTGGGAGGTGTCCCTGCCTGGGGCAGGGGGTGGGACTGGGTGGGCTTTAAGGTCCCTTCCAACCTGAACCATTCCATGATTCTATGACGTGGCTGCCCTCTTTCAAACAGAAGGCTGAAGTACTGGGGCCCAGCACACAGTGCTTTGTTTTGGTCTGAGCGACCAGGCAGATGTCCAGGCAGAGCATTTCTCGAAGATCCTTGGGTTGCTCCGAATTCTGTGTTTCAGGCGCAGGGCTGGAATGCTGGCAGGGGGCCAGCTTCAGCTCTCAGCCAAGGTGGCTCTGAGAGCGTGGCGTAACGTGAGTAATTTGAGTCGTAACCACACGAAACCCTCAGTTTGTTTTTATGTGAAAACTGAAGGTTAGTTTTTTTGTTTTGTTTTGTTTTTTAAATGAGCAATACCTGTGGTTTCAAAACTGATTGAACAGGAAGAGAGGGAAGAACTTCTGAAAGAGTAACCATTGGTAAACTGCTCTGAATGCTGTCTGGCTTTTTCAGCTAAAAGGTGAAGTTCTTCTCTAGGAAAAAGTCTGGCTTTCCTCCCACGCTTGCTGTGGAAAGGGTGTGTTGTTCTCCTTGCAGGCATCCACGTAAGCAGTGTAACATCTTTCAGAAGCTAAATGGGAAGTGGGAATGGGCTCTTCCACTGGGAGAGGGCTTGTTGGGAATGGAGGAGTTGGTGGAGTTTAGTACGTATAGTTCGGTTGTTCTGTTTTCTGTGGTTGCACGTCCTGTCCCCCTGAGCAGAGTTGCAGCTCTGGACTGTTTGAAATGTAGTGTCCATGCACCCTGACAGTGTCTAGGTTTGATACTATTGGTTCTTTCTCTGCCTTATGAGTTCTCACAGGCTCTTGTGCTGCTGTGTTAGTGCTGACAACACCACCATCAACGTTACTCTATTTATTTTTGTACTGATATGGACCCAAAATGAGATTTTAATTGCTGGTCCCCAAGGGCACGTTCTGTCTCATGCTTTGGACTAGAGGCTTTTCCTTTCTCCCTCTGTGCACGTAAAGACACTTTGTGCCCTCTCCAGCTTGGCTTATTCACAACCAGTGGTTGAGGCTTGCACGTTCTTTCCAGGACTAGTTAAGTTTATTTTACTATCTCTTTCAACAAAAATAAGATACTGAGCCAAGCATCTAGATGTAAAGTAGGTTCTGATGGTAAAGCCCTCGCAAGCTTTTTGCTTTTCCTTGTGTTTAAATGAAAATTCATTGTTCAACTGTGAAGAGGGTGTTGATCAATAATTAAGAGTATAGGACTTTATTCCACTCTGGGCTTCCTGTCCGGCTCTGACCAGACAAAATTCTGAGCTTTGCCAAATCCTGAATATATAATTTATTATATAATATTACAGCAGCTTTGGCGAGAAGCAATAAACCTGTGGATATTGGTGTTGAAGTTCTGAGTCTTCGACACCTTGTGTGAGTGCTTAATTTCTAGGAGGATGAGACTCTGCAAAACTCAGAGGAGGGTAACGTGGGTTTTGCTGTGTTAACCACTAGCAGAAGAAGACTGCCTCATGTCTGTCGTGTGTCCCTCTTTTGGCCACGGACTGGAAGCTTTATTTCAGAGCTGAAGTACCCACGAGGCAGCGTGTTTCATGGAAGAGTTGTGTCCTGGGACAGCCTCTCTGCTTCAGCGTGGGCTGTGGGCTTCGGCCAGCATCATGGACCAGAAGTGCTGAAGGAATCGGTAACTACAGAGGTTTGGGAATGTGTCTGAAGCAGCAGCAATATCGTGGAGAGTAGTGAGACCAGTGAGCGTTTTGGATAAGGGCCTGAGAGGGAGGTGGATGATAGGGACCAAGGGGAGACGGCTGAGTCCCCAGCACAGTGGAGCTGACCTTGATCCTTGGTGTGGTTCATCCCATGGTGGTGGTGCTCAGACTGCTTGCTCTGCAGCCCTGAATAGCGCTAAACTGCATACACATCTCTGCAGAACCCCCAGATAGGAAATCCTCCATTTGATGATGGTCTTCCCACATGAAAGTCAGTGTTAATGGAAATGTCAGCTAGTTCTTACTTCATTTAGTGCCTGCTCTGACACTTTTGTAATGCTTATCTCGCAATACTACGTCAAGTAATGCTTAGCATTTATCCTGCATGTCTACTAAGTTGTTGGTCAAACTTTTTAATCTCCTCAAAGGATGAAATCAGGTTTGACTCTACCTATTTCTATCAAATTGTCATGGCTGCTGTTAATTATATTTTTATCTTTTAATTCTTTAACAGACAAACAAAAAGTTCCAGCCTTTCCATTGTTTTACCCAGAAGTGATGACAGACCAAGTGGCCTCGGCTCCCTTGGTCATCCTGCTTTGCCTTTTTCACCATAACATGGGATCAGCTATTTGTTCTCAAAGGTGGTCAGTCTCTTCTGCTCTGTATACCTGACTGTGAAGGCTGTGTGATTGACTTGTGGGCATGACTGAAAGGCACACCCAGCAAAAGTCACTGATTTCTAAATTTGTGCATGTGTCTGTGGCCACCTCACATCAGCACTGCCTGTAGGACTTGACTAAATGTACACGGTGAGCTTCAAGTGCAGGTGGAAACAGAAGAGCTCTTGATCCACCTGAACCACCCCTGAATCACCTCCTTGTCTGCCATGTCCCTTGCAAAGAAAGAAGGAATGCAAAATGTGGGACTTTGTCCTGTTACTCACTTGAAGTTACATCCCACCGTTCCTGCACCTTAAGGTGGAACATGAGATGTCTCTGCCTCTTGAAGTGTGCACCAAAGCAGTCCTTGCCTGTTCTTTGGTCCAGGTACCCACTGTTGTAGCTGCTTATGTGGTCCTTCCTCACCTGAGCTCCTTGCTGTGTGGCAGAAGATTTTCTTAACCTCCAGCTCCACGCGTGTCGCAACGGGAAGGTGTGTACGCAGCCTTGCTGTGACTGTCACCATTTAGGCACGGTTACCTTGCCCCCTGCTCGAGTGATGCTGTCCAGGCAGACAGGACTCTGGCTCTGCTTCTTCCCAGCAGATGCATCCTCCACAAACCTTCTCTTCAGGCACTGTAGCCGGTAAAGGCCCCTCAGCGGTTTCCTAGGGCAACAGATCTATTCCAGTCTAGGTTTAACCCCTTTTCTCCTTGAAAGGATGGAAGCACCTTCTGAGTGCTGGCAGGGAGGTGCAGAGGTAGAGCTGGGAGCAGGAGGGTGACCTACAAACCCATATGCTTTGTGTGACTTCACTGAGAAGACAGAACAGCCAATGGTTTTAGCGATGACATGTTGCTTTTGTGTGATCTGCCCTCCCTCAGGTCTTCCACCTTGTTACTTGGGGCTGTTCTAGGTATCTAGATCTGTGGTGTTGATCTGTGGCTCGTGCTGGGCATCTCTATTTTAACACCTGCCTTTGTATGCGGCGAGTATAGGTCTCTGAAGTAGCCTTTATGTGTGCCTGCCCGGAAGGGTGCTGGTTCTCCCCCACCCCACTTCTTCTGGAAGGGTCTTGTAGCCTGGATTCTTCTCTGCTGACCTCAGACCAACGGAGGGCAACGCAGCAAGAGATAATTTGCAGAAGCTTGTGCTGCTGTTTTCTTGGACACGCACACCACTTGTGAGCGGATTGTTGCTATCCGTGTTCTTGGGTCAGTCCAGCCCAAAATGTTGATGCTCCCCTCGTGTTTTCTAGACGAACCTGCCCTGATGGTTAGAGTGTGTCTTGTTTACAGCCTTCAAGTGCCAAGATTTTATTCTTTAAATGCAACCAGCTTGTGTGAAAATACGATCTGGCTCTATGCTGTATATTGTATCCGGGCTGCTGGAGGTGTTCAGACTCTCAGTTCTTGGGATTTGTCTTTTTTTATCCTGGCATGTTGGGTGTGTTCTAGCTTGATTTGCAGTTCAGACCTAGGTGAACCTCTGGCCAAAGTCTTGTTTGGAGCTCTCCAGGTCCTTCAGACAGGAATGCAAGTGTACACTACGGTGATTCACTAGGGTTATGTTGGTACAAGTAAGTGTGTTTAGGTATTTGATTATACTGCACTTAAATTTTATTATGCACCTTCTGTATAATTTAATACAGCTGAAGCTGAATGTTTCATTCTTGTGCAGTGTAGTGCCAAGTAAAATTCGTGCTGGATCCCTCTTAATTGAGCAGCAGTGAATTTGATAAAGAAGGATTCCCCTGAGAATTTTTAGGTTGAGTTATGGAGGTATGCCTGGCCCGTTTCTGAGTGTTTTCAACAGTGCGGTGTGTTCATCGAGGCTGTTTAATGAGGGGAGAGGCCGACTGCTACTGTGAAATCGGAGATGGTGCCAAGCTTTTCCTGAATAGTTTAGCTGCTTGGCTTTGACCCAGGCATCGTGGCAATTAAGGTAATACTGATTGACAAGTGGGGCTGGAGCTGGGCGGCAAATCAAGCGGTGTTGTACACTTCTCCAAGGCAGCCTGCGGTGTTCACCACTCCTACACGGCCCGTGAACTAACGGTGGTACCTACAGCTGTAGGATTACAGCGGGGTTTGAATTTACCTGTGAGAATCTGCTTCTGCCCTGCCAGAGAACGACACCCGTTCTGTCTGTCACTTTGCTCTTCAAGAGAGGGGAGATCTTCTCGTGGGGTGTTGTGTTGGCCGCTTGTTCTGGGATTTGCTAGTCTCCCTGGCCACCCCTGGCATTCTGTAACTCACTGCTAGTCTGTGGCCTTAGCTCACTGCCCTGGAACCTGCTTCATTCCACCTTCTTCCCCGGATTTGTTACCTGCCATTTCCAGCAGCAGGGAGAGGGAGTAATACTGGGTGGTGGTGATCACACGGTGGGATCCAGCTGTACAGTAGCCTGTAGCCAAGTCGTGACTCAGCTTTATGTTGGTTGAAATAGCTTCTACGCTCGTTCTCGTATTGGTTATCACGTGTCTGTTATGCAGCGGAATGTGTTGGGTTTTGTTCATACAATAATCGTGTGCAGGCTTCAGTCATTAGCAGCATCACAGGCTGAGTTGATTTGTACATTTAAAGGTATTTGAAGTTCCTATGTTTGGATACTTTCTGATCTGAGTATCATCTTCCGTGTGATACTAGTGGTACCTTTTGTTGAGCTTCAGGAGTTCTTTGTGTTACAGAACCCCTTTTTTTGCCTGTCACACAACGCTTCATTTGCAGAGTTAAAATCAATTAGGCCTTAGACTTCTCAGGCCCATGCAGCATTTCTTTAGCCCAAATACTGAGCCTAATGTGGAGATCTAAAAGGAAGGAGGATGTTTCTTCTCCTAAAGGTTTGACATTCAAGAGTTCGCTTTCTTGTTCTGTGAGGCTGGGTGAGATTCCTCAACACCGTCGTTAACATAATTCACTTTAATAACTTCAGTCAAGTCTTGGAAGAAGCTTCCTCAGAAGAAAGAATGGAAATCTCCTGGGAAGCCTCAGCTGGAAGCCCTTGGTGCCTTGACCGCCCAGAACACCTGGATTTGAATACTCTTGTCTGATTTCCAGAGTGATCTTGATGATATCTCATAAATACATGTTCTAATTCTCTGGCATTGTCTTTCAGGTATAAAGATGATGTTGATAGTCCTACTGAGGAGAACGGGAAGCAGAAAGTCCTGTACAGCCTGGAGTTCACATTTGATGCAGACGCCCGTGTTGCCATCACGATCTACTGCCAGGCAACGGAGGAGTTTGTTGGTGGCATGGCAGTGTAAGTCCTGGGCTAGTGGGCTCGTGGAGGGGCACGGCAGCTCTCTGGTGATGAGCCCGGCAAACATCCCTCGTTAATCACCCCCAAGGATGATGGAGAGGGAAATCTCTTCTTTTTCTGTTTTGTTGTACGTATTCTGATAGCTTTAAATATTACTTTCACTTCCTTCCCCCACATAGCCAATATCCTCTCTTGTTCTGCTTTTGGTTTGTTTTTGGGGTGCGGGGAAACCATTCTGTGTGCAGCAAAGGAGAGGAGCTCACAGCTGTGTGTTTTGTCAGTGACATGTTCTATGAAATTTAAAAAAACCAACCACCCTTCCCTTCAAATACTACCTGTTTTATTCCAGATCACCTAACTCACAGGATTTCTGTGTTCCCCGTGACGGGAGCATCTGGGCCACCAAAATAAAGTTCAGTCTGACATTTACATAGTGAGTCTGTGAAACTGAGGACCAGCCAAAGCCCCTTTTGGGATGAATGACCACCTCAACACAGGCTGGTGTGAGCTGGCTATCAGGAGGATTTACTGCCTGAAACCCTGTCTGTGTATTTTCTGCTGGGTACACGTATTAGCCTTTGGCTACCTGTAGAAAGGATGGTCAAAACATCATCTGTGGACTCTTTCTCATGTCCTGGTAGTTTGTCCCTACGGATTTTGAAACCTTTTTGTCTAAATCAACATGTTTAAACCACTCCAATCGACATTGTATTCCATAAAACTATGAAAAATTTCCTCTCTAATATATATTAAGAGCGAAGGTGGCTGAAACGTGCTGTCCCTGGTGTGAATTGGGCACACGTGAGCTGCTGGCACGTTACGGCAGGGCTTCCGATGGCCATGGGACAAAGAATTTGTGTCGTTCTATGGGCAGAGGAAGATTCAGGCTGCAGAAGCTCTTGGCTTCCTCTCGTAGAGGCTTTTGGCTGCTCAGCGGCTCTGTGCACGTCGTGCTGACGCCTTCTGCAGTGGTGCTCTGGATTTGGGGGTGAGCTTATGTTGTATCCAAGGGATCTGCAGAGGTTTCAGCAGGGAGAAATATGCCTGACAAACCATAAAATGCCTTATGTGTTTTATGCAACGTATAAACATCCCACTAATGATCCATGAACAGTGTATTTTTAGAAATGAGACACGCTCAACGCTCACATCCAGATGTGCATTCCTCCAAGCCGGAGGATATCCCGATCCAGAATTTTTGTTTAGGCCCCTTCTCTTCTTCTGTTTGAAGCCTATGGCTGCCTTTATTTTGGGGAGGTAATAAATTAGCTCCTTTTAAGTGCTTGAAAAATATCTCTTGACAAAGCCTGAAAAGACTTTCTCTTTAGATGCAGTTTTTCCTGAGGGGAGCTGAATGCAGCAGGATGCCTTAGAAACCCTGATAAAGTTTCCGTGTTCTGTCTCTTAGGTCCTTAGGTTTCCTGTGAATTTAGTGCTAGTGAAGGTGTTGGAATGGCAGCCTTGGAGATTGAAGTCCTCTTTTCCTAATACAGGTACAACGTGGAGAGGTGGCCCGTGTCCCTTGTGCTGCCCTGCAGTGTTCCTTGGGTTTTTACCTAAGAAGGAAACCATCCGTGGGCTAATGGGGAGAACCGAGGGCCTCTATGGCCAGGGTGGATGTATTTATATTGCCAGGCTTCAGCCATGGCTGAAGTGTTGCTTTAAATCTTGATTTTAATCTTGTTTTTCTTGTTTAAATTTTTTTTTTTATTCACTTGTTGGTTTACCTCAAAGAACTTTCTTTTGTCACTGCTCAGTAACAGAGAAACACTTGCATTTACAACTTGGTGTAAATCTCATATCAAACTTTGTGCTACATTTTACAAAGACCTTAAGTCTATAAAGAGTATGCACGTATTTAAAATGTATTTTTTCAGACTCCTAGTTTTGCATTTTCTTATGTCAAAATGGCAAAAAAAAAAAAGTTATTTTATAAAAAAGATACTTTTTTTTAAACCTGTGTCTTGAGCCAAGCCGTGTTGGGATGGAAGTGCAACTGAATCACCCGAGCCCAGCGGTGTAGCATTCTTGTCGGTTAAACTGCTCGATGTTGGACTCTTCAGAAACTGTCTTGTCAAGTTGTGCCTTGAATAATAATTGCTTAATGGCAGTATTATGGTTACTGAATATAACTGTTTCTGGACAGAGTGTGTTTTTGGTCTTCTTTAACTAGTAGCTCTCCTCTCAGAACTCTGTTGGTTGATTGGAGGAGGAAAACACAGTTTTTGGTTCACTTAAGAACACGTTTTACTGAAATGCAGTGCCATGCACTAAGCCAGTGACTAACAGTGACTGCTGTTGTCTGTTTTTTAAAGCTTATGCAACAAACATGAACTACCTAATTGCTTTTTAAATTTAATTCGAACAATTCCTAGGTAGAGTTTCTGTTAAGTTAACACAACCGTTAACTTCAAAGAATGTTTTTTTTTAAATATGTATTTTTTTAATCCACCCTGTCCATGGTTCGCTGAGAGACGGATCTCTGTTCAGGTGGCAGAGGAGAAGCCTTTGTTCATGAACCCTACCTGCCTCTGCACGAAACCAGGATCATTAGTCAGCAGTCATTACCTCGCTAATGAAACGTAGCTGACGAAAGTGTGTTGCCCTGCTAGGGTGGCAGCAGTCCCCAGTGCGCTAAACCTTTACGTCAAAAGGCAAAGCACCTGGATTCTGCTCGTGTCCACTGCTGGCCTTTAATTTAATAAATCATACTTTTAATTTCCCCATAGCATAGGAGTGATGAACTGGCCGTCTCTGCTCTGGGCTTTTTGGACAATAAATAAGTGTGGGGGGCTGGACCAGAAGCCAGGGACCCTTTTGGAAGGCGTGATCCTGATTTCATGCAGATGTGTAGGTAATAAGGGCTGGGGGAAGTGAGATACAAATATAGACTTTATAAGCTGCTTTAATTCAACCCAGGCTATTTTTCCATGCGGAAGTGGCTCGTGAAGCACGTCTTGGGGCTAGTGCAGCTGCCCGAAGTAGGCATCTCTGCTTCTCTGGATTTGCTGGCTGCTAGTAAAAACCTTTTGAAGCTCTGATTTCAGCTTTGCAAAGCAATTCTGAAAGGGCAGTGCTATAATTACTTTGATTTATTCTTTTCAAATTCTAGTGGAAAAAAAAAATATCTGGGCTGCATTCTTAGAGCTCTTAAGTGGAGGCAGTGCATTTTTAGTGCACTAATAGGAATGCAGCTTCCCCCTGCCTGGGCTGGTAGTTTTTCCTTTTTCTCGATTTCTTTTGGTGCTAACAGCTACAGTCAAGGAACAAGCACGTGCAAAAGCTGCACTGTGTATAAATTCAAAACTTCTTCTATTGCTGTATCCCAGCACTTGATTGGGAAGAAGATGCTTTTTAAAACAAACCACTTTTTTTTTTTTCCACTCTCCTAAATTGATGCTAAATCCTAAAATGGGAGAAACTTTCTGGACCTGTATCAAAAGCAGAAATTTTCTCCTAGTCCCTGGCCTGCAGCATGGCTCCTTAGAAGCGCTAAACAAGTTATTCTTGCTTCTCTGCCGAAACAACCACCGATCCTGATAGTATCAGCGCTCCTGCGAAACTCCTGCTGGGAACTCATCAGTCTGGGGTGAGAGGAGGTAGGGCAGGGAAGGTGGCTCTCCCCGAGCACAGGCACTGCTTATCTGAGAGCCACGAGGCTCTGCGTGCCATGGTCCTGCCTTCAGGATTAGCTGGTCTCCATGGCCAAAGGGAAAGCCTTTCTCTCTGCAAGCCAGGAAGCTTCCTCCTGGAGTTGTTTGGGCTCCGTTTAAAAGTCGGTGGCTTTATCAGTGGGTGCTGCCTGTCCTAACCTGTCTCGAAGGAGCGTTCAGCAGACTTTCCCAGGTAATCGTGCTGGGAGATATGCTCAGCTATACCCTTTCCCAGCCAAGATCTTGGGAACACGTAGCTCCCAACTGCTGCCTGCCTCTGGCTCTGAACTGTTGAACTCTGAGTCTCATGGGGAACTCTGTCGTCACCGCTGTGGGACCGCAGTTGACCAGTGAAGTCTGGAGAAGGCAAATGTGTGGCTGGTGGTGATTGTAGAGGTGTCTTCACCTCTGCAGCCCCATGCTTGGGGGAAGGTACCCAGCATTTTCTGGTGCTACAGCAGACATCTGTAGAAGCCTCTTGGATGAAATGGGAATAAGTTTAAATCTAGAGGGGAATGCTGCTCTCACCTTCTGAATATCTTCTGCTTGGTTACTCTGTGGTGAGTCTAAAGACTCTTTAGAGGCTTTACCCCAAGGGTAACAGAGGTAACCAGGACTGCCTATGTCCAGAGTCTCTTTCACGGTGTGGAATTAGCGGTGGCTTGCCTCTGAACAGCTCAGGACCCCCAGTATCCTCGGTTTTATTTATTTTTCTGGCTGTGTCCATTTTCTTTGGTTTTGGAAATGGGCAAACTGTGCCGCCATGCTCCTGTTTCCTGTGGCAGCCCCCACAGTGAGCTTCAGCACAGCGTCTTCCCCGAGGATCCGCTCTCATCCTTGGTTGGCAGTGGGTGTGCTCTTGGGGAGCTGGTCTGTGATCTGGCTGGCTTGGAAAGAGTGATTTTTTTCCCAGTTTGTCCATTCCTTTGACTTCAGTTTCCCAGCAGCTGGGTAGAAAGCAGGGAAGACTCTGCTTAGGAAAACCATCGTAACAGCTTGACTGCTCACCTGTGAGGATAAGCCTTGTCTTGCTGAGTGTCACTCAGGCCTGCCAGCTTCAAAAATGTCCTACAAACAGAAATTTGCTGCTGGAATCTGTGATGCTAACTGAGCTTTCAGACTGGCCAGCCCAAGAGGCAGCTCCGTGCCTGCGGTGGAGGCGATCGCCACATGCAGCAAGAAAGGGTTTGGCCATCTTGGCCAAAAGACGAAGGGTAACCAGGATCTAAATGGTGTGAGAATCTCTGCCTTGGTGTACAGGAGGCACAAGCATTCAGGTGTGCAAGCTGTACATCGACTACTCACTAGTGATTGCCCGTAAGCGCGTAATTTTCTCCCAGATAAGGGAAAGGATGCTCTGCATTGAGTTTCCATTGGAGGGCTGGCCGTACTCTGCAGCAGCTCCTAGAGAGTAGTTGAAGGACTCCCAGTTCGTAGCCTGGTCCGTGTGTTCATACCCTTAGATATCCTTGTTTTAGGAGACAGGGATGTGTTTCGGAGCAGGCTGCAGAGATGTTTGTAGCCTCTTTTTGTGCGTGCTCTACGAATGCGTCCTTTGTTTCTCTGGCGAAAGCCTTGATGCGCACACCACGAGCCCTGTTCCTGGGAGGGCCCCTGGGACTTTTCCAGCTGTAGGTATCTTGCTGACGAGCAGGAAGGATTGTGTAGTTAAAACATGACGGCAGCGGTTGTTTCCTCAGGGGAAGAAGTCAAACCAGCCCTGTAGCTGGAAGCACTTAAAACAGCCAGCTCAAAAGATGTGAGCAATCCAGGCAGATCAAGAGCTGATGATAAATATGACATGAGAGGGTTGAGTTTTGCAGTCCATTCTAATGAAAAAGATCTTCCTCTTTGGACAGAAAGGGTTCTCTTCCGTATCCTAGTAATGTTGCCAAGCTCTGTTTTCTCATTATAAAGAGAAAACGCAATGAAAATAGGTCAGTCCAGCTCTGCAATCCTTGCCCTTTTTCAGGGCTGTGCTGTTTGTGTTGCTGATGCACAAATGAGTGTACTGGATTATTTATTATTTAAAAAAAAAATCTCATTTCCTTGTTTGTTTTGCAATGCCTGCTACACTCCTCGCAGACATCCTACCGCAGTCTTTTAAGCTGCCGGTGGACTTGACACTGCAGTGATTATATATTCTGTCTGCATGTGGAAGTTTGAATAGTTGGTTCACAAAATGAAATCCAACTGAAAGGGGTAGCTGAGCGCATGGCTGTTTCCACTAAAGCTTGCGTAGGAGAGACAGAGGCGCTCAGATATTCCTTTGGTTATTTAATAGCCTCTGTCTGTTCAGGGCCTTTGAAAGGTGCTCTTGCTGCTTTTGGCTGTGGACTGTGGTGATTAATATGAATTCTTTGTGCGGAGAGATTTCTTCTGTGTGAAGAAATCAGAGGCGAGTGGTGGTTTTTTTTTTTTTTTTGCTGGGTGCAAGCCTTTACAGCCGAAGCCTGCTTTGATCCAGGCAGACACCAGTCCCCAAGGGAACGCTGTAGTGCGCAAAGTTGACAGGCTGGAGAGCTAAATTCTATAGATTTCGCCGGGCAGACAAACCCTCTGTCTTTAATAAGAGTTGTGGCCTTTGTGCCTCTCTGTGTAGCTGTTGTGTAAGCCTGGTTGGAGTCTGGGAGGCTTTGAAGCCTGGTTGGAGCCGGGAGCGTGGTGCTCTCACCACGCAGTAAGTTCAGCGGCGGATGGCAGAGCTCTGCAGGTGCTGGAGCGGGATATGGGCAGCAGGGTGAGGTGTTTGTTTCCTCCTGGCCTGGAGTGGAAACTCAGTCCCAGGAGGAAGCAGGAGGGGAGGAGAAGACTGGCAGGGACTGTAACTTAGCGTCCGGTTAACCTTCAGACTCTACGTGGGAGCCTCTCTGGGCTGGATCTTGCCTAGCTCTGACTGAGACCCAGAGCTATGGCCACCCATTTTGGTAGTTTCTTTCATCAATAAAAATCACTTTGAGTCGAGACACTTGTTCAACTTCCCTCTTCCCCAAAAGCTGACCTGTGAGATCCTGGCCCAAAACGAAGGGGGTGAGAGAGAGGAGCTAGCATCCTTTCTCCACATCACCTCGTGGTTCCTTTGAACACCATCAGAACATGACTGCCTCCCTCCTCATCACCTGTGAGAGGACATGGAGCCTGCCAGGCAGTCACAGCCTGCAGCAGTGGAAGAATTGGTTCCTGGAACACTCTAAAGCCCTTGTGTAACTCTGTCTTGTCCTCAGTTCATTGCAAATTGCCACGCAACATGGATAGCTGTTACTAAAGAAAGAAGACTCTTGTTTTGTCCACAGGCTCTTCAAAGCACAGACTGTCTCTCAGCCGTTACTAGCCAAAAACGGTACCTTGGGGCAACATTGCCACGTGCATCCTGCTTTTCTCTGAGGGATGGGGTCTGAAGACTCCTCTGCATAACTCTGAGACAAGGTGGTGAGAGTCCTGGCTTGGTGCTTGTCGGTGAGGGGTCCCAGAGTGCTTGTGGGAACAGGGACCGTCTTTTGACTGCCCAAGGCAGCCCCAGTGCTAGGAAGAGCCGAGTGTGAGGAACACAGCAGTGAAGAATTCTGGGCGAGTTGAGACTGGTGCCCTGCTGAGAACTTCCCCAGGTGCTAATCAGGGATGTGAAAGAGGGGGAAACACCCCCACGATTCATGTTTTATCTCCAGTGAGCATGTAGCAACAGAAGTTTAACTCTGCTTAGCCAGAGGTTCCCCAAAGGCTCCCACTGCTGGTTTGGGAGCTACTGAAGGTCTACAGGTGCACCCGGTGGCAAGTCTGGACTGTGTACAGGGAGAAGCCTACGTGAGCCACAGGCTGAGTTTCTCCATGCAGGCAGCAAGTGCTTCTCAGCTGATGGTGGAGGAGTGAAATGGGGGAAGAGGAAACAAATTTTAGTTTGTTTCCTATTCTCTCAGAAATCACTGTGATGTAGTCAGAGGGCTTCTCATTTGACGGTTCTCCCATACACAGCTGGTTTTGGGTTTGGCGTGGGGGAGGAAGGAGTTAGTGCGGAGTGTAAGCTTCGCTTTGTGGGAGTAAAGGTGTGTCAAAGAGCTTTCAGGAGGACACGAGCTGCTTGAATCCAGCTAGGAGCTGCTGCTGCAGTCAGCAGTGTGGTTCCTGGCATCGCTGGTGATTCTGAAGCTGTCAGAGGTACCTGAGCAACAAAACAGGTTTAAAAAAGTGCAGCCGGGGATTTCTGTTTGGTTCTGACCTAATAGGACAGACCCCACTTCTCCGTCGTCCTGACCTGCCAGTGATCACAAGGTGGGTGGTTTTGTTAGACCTCCTGTCTGGATGGAGACCTGGCCAGGTGTCATCTGAGAAACAGCAACCCAGACATTCAAATTTCAGCCTTTGTGCAGGGAGAGGCAGTGTGTTGCTTCTCTGCTATCCTTTATTCTTAATACATGCTCTCTTTTTCTGTAACAGATCTCCACAGCTCCACAGAGCTTCTCCACCGTCATTTGCTGTAAGCCCACAGCAGCATAGGCAGGGAATAGAAGATTTATGAATACAGCAGATGCCAACCAAAAGGGCTGGGGATATGTAGGGACTAGTTAGACACTAATATGCAGGATATTTGCTTTGTGACAACTTGCCACGCTGTTCTCTCGTGCAGCACGAGGAGTATGTACTTGTGCGGTGGATCCTGTGCATCACCTTAGAGAGGTGATCGATCTCCGTGACAATCTGGGGCCACCAATGCTTCCGGGGAGTTCACCAGGCTGGTGCTCAGCAGCCTCGGTGCTGGCTGGAGGTCTCCAGCATTGTCTGGGTGTTCAGATCCAAATCTGACCCGCATTTTGGCATTGGGGGCTGCACAGTCACACAGTCTGAGGCATAAAGCTCACTTGGTTCACTTGGGGAAGCCTCCCTGATATTTTTGTCATACTCTTCAGCTCCAAAAATCCATGTACCTGGTTTATTTCTTTTCTCAGGGGCGGTGAGAGCAGCAAGTCTATGCGAGTATTGTTCTACCCTGTCCTCCTTGGAACAGCGTTACTTGTTTTCCTGTTGTAGACTGGTTTGGGCTTCTGGTGCTGTAAGTGCAGGTTCTCCAGCCTTCCTGGCACTCACCATCAGCATGTTTACACCCCTGCCCCAGCACAGCCATGGTGCATGTCGTCCAGGCAGTCTCTGACCTCCACTCTCTCCTCTGCACTTCATTTATCATAGGTTCCTGACTTGCTGTCACCTTGGATAAGTCACTCTTCCATCCCCTGCTTTCCCAGCTGTAGAGAGAGAATTGTGCCTCTCTGCCAGCGCTGGGAAGCTTTGAGAGCGCCACAAAAGGAGCTAGATACAGGCTTGCTCTATTCATTGTGCTTGACAACTCAGTAAATAAAACTTCACTCAATTGCTCGCTCTGTAATTCACACATAAAAGACCTGTCATTCTGATCTCTCCCACACTGTGCTTTAAATGCAAAGGATGGAGTGAGACCTTCTAGTAAAGCAGCCCGATTTCGGCGCGGTACAGAATGGTCTTTGAGGATAAGGTATTGTCATAAATGACATAATGCACCTGCCTTGGCAGGAAGAGCGGAGTGCACGTGGTGAACTTGGCCTTTGTCGTGGCCTTCCAGAATTTAACCTGCATCTTGTGACACTTCATAAGCTTTCTGGATCCTCAGAAGGTGCAGAAACTACACTTGCTTTCCAGAGAAAGGCAGCAGTTCATGCCAGTGAGGAGCCTGGTTTTTCCTCTTTGGGTTTGAGAGGAATTAATAAATATTCATCATCTTCTGGTATCCATGTTCTTATACCTTCAGCTGCAAAATGCATCCTAATCATGGAGCTTGAAGGCTGTGTGTTATGGGGCTGGCTGGCCTGAGCCCTGGAGGTAATTGCCAGAGCTATAGCTCTTGAATTTAAAATTTCCACAGCATTGCTTAAAACTGACTTCTAAGTTTCAGGCCTGTCCTCTCTAATTGCCATCCTCCAGCCCAATCTTCACATCTCTGGTGTGGTGCTCTGTTCTGCAGTTCTTGGTTGACTCCGCACCTTGGGCTTTTCCCATGGTTTTTGCTTCACCCCCTCTGGAAGTGAGCTGCCCAGCACTCTCTGCTCCCTGCTTACAAAAACCAGAAGGCTTTGCCTTGGATGTAGAAAAGCTTTGTGTTGCCATCCCCTTCTGGTGTGCTGTGTCCCTCTAAGAAGTGTAGTTAGATTGAAGGAACTTTGAGTTTTCCAACCTCTGTTTACGTACCTGGTGGTTTGTAAGCCGTGCCTGTGTTTCAGAACAGCTGAATGTCCTCAAAAGTTCTCTTTTCTTCGCCTCTGTGCGTGCTCTGTTAACTGCTTAGCTTGACAGGGCTCTGTACTGAATCAACCCCATCAAATGCCTTGATCTCCTCTGGTGTTCTCTCCTTTGCAGGGCTGGCAGTAGTGCTGCCTGTGTTATTATTCGAGAAATGGCATTGGCAAAATCTGAGGAGCTGGTTGTCAGGGCATCCTGTGTGATATCCCAAGTTGAATTAAGGAACAACTCAGCCTAGAGTTCCTGGTGCTGATGTGACACATGTCCCCGGAGCCTGTCCCCGGGCTGTCTGGTGGATCAAGAGCAGTGGCAATCAAGTTTGAACAGTCAACGAGGCTTGGAGCTTATAGCTGTTCAGTGTGCGGTGACCGGAGGCCAGTGTTCTCACAGTCTCACCGTGTGAAGCTCTGCTTAGGAAGCGATGGTTGGTGGGCAGAAGAGAGAACATCCCATTACTGTGACCGGCTGTTAAAGTCTTTCCCGTAGAGCTGGAGCTGGACCTGTCTCGTCACTCTGCCGGGGGAGGTTGTTGTCTTTGCAGTGTAAGCCTCTTGGGCAAGGGATCTCTCACTTTCCCTCCGGTTTGTCAACATGCCCTGAACACATGGTTGGTGGCTTGGCAACAAAGGCTTCGGTGATAAAACCAGCTTCAGACGTTCCCACCTTGCTTTGCATTTTGCTGCCTTCTCTCCTCTGCCAGAAACTGGGATAGCGAGAGGCTGTGCACATCCAGCTCAGAAATCGCCCCCCAGAAAGGGCTGAAAGCTGCTTGATGCTGTTTTGCCACCGAAGCCCGCTGTGAATCACACCATCCATAGTGTTGATCAGCGGGCAGTGAAAGGTCTCTCTTGGGGCAGACAGTGCTGGGTGGGCTCTGGGTGCAGAAGCGGGTGGATGGTAGCTGTGATCCCATTCCAGAGATGTCCATCTCAGCCTGGCAGTACTGGCATTTCAGTGCCGGGCCTCAAGACACTGGAAGAATTGGGACTCTTCTCCAGCTGGCCAGTGTGGAGGTATGGTTGGTGTCTCTCTGGTGGTGTTGGTAGCCCTGCAACACCTCTGGGGAACCACATGAGGAACAGAGGAGTGAATTGGAATGGGTGATGATGAGCCGGGCAGTGTTTCTTACTGCAGAGCTGTCCCATGGAGGCACAGGAGAGCTTTTGGTGCTGTGTTGGGTTGTGTGTTGCCACTGTTAGATTATTGCTTGTTCTTCTTGGGTTTCCTGCAGAAAATAAGACTCTGTGCTGGGCTGAAAGCCAGCTTTGCCTAGGCCTTGGGTTTAGTGAGCCAGCCTTTGCCAGGCTGCTGCACCCCACGGTACTCCTCTGACACCCCGTGTTTCCAGGCAGGTCAGTATGGACCCAATCAGACCTTGCCTGTCTGCGCTGCTTTCCCTTCCCTGTGCTCACCTTCTTGCTTCGACCTTCCCTTTTTTTTTGTATCCCCACTGAATGGCTGCCAGCCCCTGCCAGCTCTGCCTTTTAGAGCTGCCACTTGTGATTCCTGAAAGGCGGACAGGGAAAGCTTACATACGGCAATCGTTTGTTACAGCAAGTTTTCTTTTTCTCCCCTTTTTCTTCAGATACAGCACAAAGAATCCCTCTCTCCAGTCGGAGACGGTTCATTACAAGAGAGGGGTAAGCCAGCAATTCTCCCTGCCTTCCTTCAAGATTGATTTCTCAGACTGGAAGGACGATGAGGTAAGTCTCTTCTCAGTGTCTCCTTCTTTCCACAACCCTGTTGTCCCAGAAGCACTGGGCTCTATTTAGTGCTGTGAAGTTATGGCTGAAAGACACCCTCTCCCAACTGCCGTGGCACTTTTTGTGGGGCCCTGGGAGGAGCAGGTATGAACACTGTATGGGAACTTGGCAGGTAGATCAGGCAAAGAGGAAAGAAACCCAAAAAAGCTCCTTTTGATATCGCTGATCAGCTGGCATCCCAACATCTGGTGTAGGAGGGAGACTGCAGAGATTGGCACTGGAGCTCTTCCTGGAGGAACCCGCCACTCCTCAGCCTTCCTCTCCCTGCCAGCCAAAGAGCTTGTGGGAACAAACGTCTGTCTTCATCTCTCTGTTCTGGTGGTTTTTTGTTCTTGTTTTTTTTGGCTGATCTTCTACAGCAGTGGTCTCCGAAGTGGGGTGCATGCAAGACAATTCATTGGAGTGCAGGAGTAGCACATGTATAGATGTAAGATTATAAATAATAAATATACATATATTGGGAGTATGCGCTCAAAATCTTTTACTGATGGGATGAATAGTCAAAATAGCTTGGAGATCACTGCTCTAGAAGACTCCTGTTCTCCTATTTAGGGGCCACATCGTGCATTCTTACCTGCAGCAGTACAGTGTTGGGGAGGGATACTCTCCCTTTTGGGGCAGATTCACACTGATGCATTAATGCTGAATGAGGGAATGCCTTCCTCCTTTTAGTTTAACCCGTAACTACAAACAGACGAGGGCTTGGTTTTAATTAAGCTCTGTGGCTATTACTACATAGCAAGATCTGTGGAGTGCTATTAATTTTGGTATCTTTGCAAAATTCCAACCCAGGCAGTAACTCTCTGTTCCTTGAGGCTCTGAACTTCGGCCCAAGGGCTTCCCCTGCTCTGTGCAGAGTTGCCATAAGAGATTTCTGACGCAGAGGAGTCCATCTGTAGCTACTGCTAATATATTTGTTCCCATGACCTCTCTCCCAGGTCGACACCGATATAGTGTTCATTTCCTGACCCAAGCCTGTGTAAAAGTATTGTGTATGTGAACCCTGGTAGATAGCTCTTACCTATTTAAAAGAAAAAAGATAATTCTACCTTTTTTTAAAAAAAAAAAAAAGAAGAAAAAATAAAGGGGAAAAATAATCTTTCGTGTGTTTTGAAAAGATTGAATAGCTATTGTCTTGAAGTTACAGTTATAACTATAATCAGTCCCGTGCCTTAACAAATGCCATGGCGGTTACCAAGAGCCTGCAGAGTCTGGTCTCCTGATGTCTTGGCTTCTCTGCCAATATATGATTTCACAAGTTCAGCCTACAAAAGCCTGGAAGAGCTGCTTTTCAATCCCTTCTGTCGTCTGAGAGAGCTGGAAAGCAGGAGCTCAGATCTCTTTCTTCTTAAAGAATTCAGAAGCTTAATTTTCACTTTTGTTCATGCCAGCAAGGTTCTAACTCAAGTGTTAAAGTCATGTCCCTTTGACAGCTTAAAGGGAGAGATGCTGCGGAAAAGTGAGCTTCTGGCTCCCTTTGCTTGATTCTGCTGCATCCTCTCTCTCCTCTTTTTTCATTGGTGTTGCTGGGAGCTCTGGTTGTGGAGAAAAAGTGGAACAAGAATGGCGATTCGGAAGAGTTGCTTCTCCAATTTCTTCTCTGTGCACATCATACCAGTCTGTGTCCATGCAAGTCCAGTAAAATGCATATGGCTAAATCTTCTTAACTGGCCACTGAAATGCAGCCCTTTTGTCCGAGGCAGCTGGCGGAGTGTTATCGCTCCGCTGGGTACAATTGCACGCTTCAGGTTTTCAGATTGCTTTCCAGTTTTGTGATTGGTGTTGTCCAAAAAACCCAGATTTCCTTCATATTTTTGCTCAATGTAATACTGGCGTATGATGTAGTTCTTGGCTGGCCAACAGAAGGGGAAATAGTGTTATGTTGGGCAGTTATGTGGAAAGCTTTATAAAAGTTTACTTTGTAATATACGGGTTTGCTTGCAAGTTATAGTGTATGGCTTGTGTCGAGACAGTTGTTTTCAGGCCCGTAAAAATGAATGTGAAATGGACCCTTAAAGAGGCCTTTTGTTTCAGAACGCGACAGTTTATATCGCAAAGCAACCGCAATTCTGTGATGTGACTTTCCCTTCAAATGGACAAACAGTAACTGCTGTCATACAGTAATAAATCAGAGCAGGAAGCAAAGCAAAACCATAAGCTTCTTTCAGCAATTTTAATCAATTGTCCTCGATGAAATTTCCCTCTGTGGCATGCCATAATGGTTCAAAAATGCAAGCTGGAAAGTAGCGGCTCAATGAGTCTCTGCTGTAACAAATACTGAGAGGTTAAATGAGATTTTTGTGTTCATTCTGTTACTCTGCTGTTTTGGAAAAATAAAAGATTCCGGTAGTTTAAAGGAGGAATAAAATGTAAAACCATCCCACAGAGGGTGAAAATCGATATCCCTCGGGTTTGAAGACTAGCTAGGACAAATCATAAGGTCTTCCAGCACACGCTTTCTGTTTGGAGTCAGGTATGACATTTAAATGGGGTGATGGGGGTGTGTGTGTGTACAAAGCTTTATTCTAGAAAGCCCTGCAGAAACTGAGTGGCCCCAAAGTCATGACTTCGCACCAGGAGCGTACAGCTATGGACAGAAGAACAGCAGACTTCCAATTCCCAACACTTGCCTGGTGGCTGCCAGGGTGTATCGTGTCCCAGTGTACAGTTACCATTCATGTCAGGATGAACATTTAGGTTGTAATTAATTTGAGGAAGGAACCATTTTCAACGGTGTTAAAGCTCACCGTGAGGGTCACCTTCCCTCCACTCTGGGTGTTTTGGGGTTGCCATTTGTGCCGATGCCAGTGGATATCTTGATAGTTTATCTTTTGGCTGGAGGAAATCACGCTGCAAATGATCTTGGGGCTGCAGGAAAACGAGGGAAGCCCCAAAGCGCTGCCTGGAAAGGTGCTGCCGTACTTCAATTGGGTCTCAGTTTTCACTGGAAAACTGAAAACAGGCTACCTGGAGCACCATGGTGAAATGACATCTTTTTCTCTCTTGGCAAGAAATGAGGCAAAAAAACCCTGATCAGTAATTAACAAAAACCACCATAAATCCAGTCTCAGATCCTCTTCTGTCCCTGGCATAGGACAGTGTTTGTAAGGTTCCATTTTTCTTGTGTTTGTAAGATGACATGGAGCTTTTGAAGTGCTTTAATGAAGTGCAGGACAAAGGAAAACATTGAATCTGTTTTCCTTGTACTCAGATGAGATCTTAAATTTTCACTCTCGATGATTAGAAGGTCAAGGACCTGAATTTCGTAGCTTGCCAAGAGATGGAAATCAGTCTGGTGTTTCCTCAGAGCGTTGTGTGAGCTTGAAGTTTAACAGATTTCTCTCTTTGTTTTCAAGAACTTCATACAGGAGTCAGAGATTCTTTTGTGGTGTAGGGAGCACAATGTGTACTGTTGTGCTATAACCAGTATATCCTACTGTACGCAAGCAAAACTATGGCACCAGATATATTTTGAGAAACTTGTCCTGCTACAAATTGCTCGGGAGACTTTTAGGATATCTGAATTGGTGAGAATTAAATACCATCTAAAATTCAAGTGGGGATCCTTTGCTTTTCTGGTCGCAGCTGGTGTTTAGTGCCACGTCGATGTATATACATTGTGGTTATTCTGGTTGACTCCCTTTGAAAGTTGGTACCTGAATTTTAAATCCTTCTGCTCTTTTGTATCCTTCTGAAACCAGGGACCTGTCAGAAGGGCCTTTTGTTCTTCTGATGTTAACGCTATCCCGAGTGTTGTCTTCAGGCAAGCCTGCTGTGAATTGTCTAACCTCATCTCGTTTCTTTCCCTCAGCTGAACTTTGACTTGGATCGTGGCGTGTTCCCTGTGGTAATCCGAGCGGTGGTGGATGAAGGGGACGGTAAGCATGGGGTGGTGCGCTCCCTTGGTCTTCTTCTGGCTCTCTTTGAGGTCTGGCCTCTTTCAGGCCTCCTTCTGCGATGATGAAACCATTTCACTTGTAGCAAAGACTTGGGGAGCCTTTCCAGAATAAAAAATATTTCAGGAGTTCACCTTAATTTCCAAGTATTAAAGAGGCCCAGCTGTCCATGGGTTCTTAGATAAATATGCTTTTAAAAATAGCCTCCATTTTTTACAGCAAAAATGGCCAGGTATTTAGTGTTGGAAGTGTGTTTAGGAGGGCTCCTGGCTCTGCCACCAAAGCCAGGCACAAATTAGAGCAAGTTACTTCCTTTCACTTTGGGTTGTGTGTTTGCAGTTTGTAAGGCAAGGACAGAGTTGGTCTTTTCCCCCTCTTTGAGGCGTAAGTTGTCTTCATAAAATCTATAGCTCACTGTAGGGTGGACCTTCTCCTAGGAACAGTCAGAGAAAAAGAAATGGCTTTAAAATGCTCAGGCCATTGGTTCAACCAAATACAGCTTTATTCAGCAGTTTAAAACTCTCCTGCTTTTTCTGAAGGGTGTAGAACGGTTACAAGAAAAGAGCTTAACCTTTGATGAGAAATAATATTGTTGATTCTTTTGAAAGCACGTTGCTGTTTTGGAGAGGGGAGTCCAGGAAATGTTTAGATTGTTACTCACCTTCCACAGTATTTTCCTTAGGGCGTGTGTGCTTTTGGGCTCCGTGTGTTTGCACTCGCTCTGAGCATCAGCAATGAAAAGGACAGAAGGAAGTCACATTTTTTCTAAAATTGGGGGCTCTTGTGGTCGGCAGGATCAACATTTCACTTCTGCATTTTCTAACGTTTCGTACAAAATTTTAAGAATAATTAGAAAGGGGAAAAAAAAAAATTCCATTGTTGCTTTCATTGTTTAGTGCAGCCACGTGCTCAGTTCCTTGTGTTGTAGATGTGAAAGTGCCCAGAAACTCATTGTGTTATTTTACAGCCCTCCCAGCAGAGCTGAACAGAACTGGATGAACTCAATTTAAAGTGTGACTAACAAAGCACAGTGCAACATAAAGGAAAATTACTTCTAAAGTGCATCTATTTTTAGTGATTTCAGGCACTGTTAGTAAAATTGACGTTTATGTATATTTCTTGACCATAAATATAAACCACCTTCCTCTGTTTATGGAGCTTTTGGCAAGGTATTTGTACTTTCTAATGTTGGGCATGCCTAGAAGGACCAAAAATAGAACAGGAGGCAGGATGGGAAGCATACATTTATACACATACCATGCCCAGCCTTAGCCAATAGTGTACTGTCATCTATTTTAATAACCTGGAAAGGCAATTGCTTTTAAATCCTCTCCTGGAAGGACTATCCACACGAAAATATGTGACACTTGAGCGGGATTTGAGGAAATTGTTGTGTATTTTGGTTCTTTTTTTAATGGATGGGACTGGAAGGAGCTGGCCTTGTGTGTTTGGAGCACCTGGAAAATTACGTCTGGTCTGGAGCTGCTTGTGTTAAGTAAAATTGAATGGCAAATTAAAATAGCAGTTGGTGAGATGTTGGTTTGGACTGAATTCTGCCGGGAGGTGTTTTCATGCCATGAAGAATGTGAGCCTGCGATGTTAGCCCTCTGCCACTCCTGCCAGCGGGATTGCTCTCAGGGAAGGCTACAGGAACCCTTTTGGGAGGGAAGGTGCGGAGGATACGAAGGGAAGCGATGCCCGTTATCTCTTGCTTGGCTGTTCAAACTGCAGGGAGGGACCTGAATTCATTTATGGAGTGAGCTAGAACAGCCTTGCTCTTGGCTGGCAGTGCGGGAGGAGCCAGCAGATGAATTCCCAGTTTTAGCCCTCTTTTCTGCTTGCCGTTATGTCCCTGACTGCACCCAAATCGCCGTGACCAATCTCAGTTACCCCACAAATCTGCAGGCGTGGACTCTCTTTTCTCACATCCTGCTGTTTCCAAACATGATCTCTGTGCCGTAGTCCAGTGAATGGTTCCTCTTGTTGTCTCTGCTGTTCTGGGGGCCCAAGGGAAGCTGTGGAGCTCCTCTCTCTCTTAGACAGCAGAGGAATTGCTTCCTTCGGCTGGTTCAGATTGAATATTAGGAAAAATTTTTACACTGAAAGGGTTATTAAGCCTTGGACTGGGCTGCCCAGGGAAGTGGTTGAGGCACCATCCCTGGAGGTATTTAAAAGACGGGTTGACACAGTGCTTAGAGACATGGTTTAGTGACTTTTTTTTATCAGAGTCAGGTTGATGGTGGGACTAGATGAACTTAAAGGTCCCTTCCAACCTAGACAATTCTATGATTCTTCAAAAAGCTGTGGAGCTTCTTCATGCTTCACAGTTATGGAGAGCTTGGTAAGAGATATAGTAAATATTGACAGTCTTTGTGAACTACAAAAACCAACAACACGTTGAAGTGATATGGAACTGGAAAGAATAATATTATAGGCACTGATAAGTATATAATCACCAGCATTTGAAAGCTATAAACAGGAAATCAGAAGAGCAAAAAAGACTCTAATATTGCTCTGAAATCAAGTAGTCTGATTACTCCTCTCGGACGCGCTGCGTAAAAAACTTCAACACACACCAGTATTAATTACAATGCCATATGCATAAACTATAAACAGGTTCCACTTCCTTCAATTTAGGAATAAGTAGGCCAACTAAAAATACAGCTTCACTTGAGGGTTATACAATGACAACCACAACCTGAATGCAGACAGATGGGCAAACTGTTTCCACATGAAGGTGTGCTACAGGACATTTCTCCGTGATGCTCAGGAGCCACGCTACGCACCTTCGACTCTCTCTAAAGTTCATTAAACTGACTTGAGCCATGCTTAAGAGCAATCAAGTGGAATTCAACCTTGTCCAGGTTTGGAACTGACTTCAAAAATAATTTGCTGCCCAAAAAATGTCTTTTACACTATCTCCAGATACCCTGAGGTTTTAATATCACCATCCACTGCCAAGAGATTTTTTTTTTTCTCCCCTTTCAATTTGATCAAAAACTTTTGGAATTATTCCAAAAAGTAGAAAAATTTGAAGTAGCAATTTTTAAATTATTTTGCAAATGCAAATGATAGAATGATCAATTTGTTCACTGGAAAGCTCCTAGGTTTTTTTAAGTTTTCGTGTCTATTTTTAAATCCTTCAGGAAAAAAATATAAACTTTTAAATATAAGTGCATTTAGGAAAAAAATTTGTATGTGACAAAAACACTAACTATATACAGATACCAAATAACTTTTGGTCTAAATATATTAAATAATTCTTTCTATCCTCATCAATCAAATCTTGCATAGAATTTGCAGTGGTTTTAAAACAGTACAATTTTTACCTAACTTGCTGAACTTGAAGAAACAAGATCAAGTGACAAGTTATAAATAAACTTAGCAGCGTTCTTTTTTGTTGATTCATAGCTCTCTGAACTTAAAGAGACATTTTTTCCCTTCCATAAGTAAGTTTTATGTTAAAGTAAAAAGTTTTTAAGCATTTTACAAAAAATCTTCACAAACACTATTATTACTACAAGTTCCTGCTTATGTTTCTTTAAATATTTTTTCAGTAACATTTTAAGTTACCTACAGTACTATTGAAAAAAAAAAAAAACATTTACTGGACAGAAAATATCAACATCATTGGTAAATAAGACACAAAAAAGCTTATGGGAAAATTTACATTTCTGCTGGTCAGGGAATCTCATCTATTCAGTTTGCTAAGCCAGCTGATGTTTTATGTCTAGGAAAATAAAAATATGATGATTTCCACTGAACATTAAATAACAAAGCGTCCCATAGTTTCAAAACTAAGAAAAGAATGCACATGGAAGTATAAGCTACTATTTTTACATCATGGTCTTTAGCCAAAACCTACCAAAGTCATCATGAATTCTTCCCATGTTTGGTAGCAAACATCAAAGGATTGCTTGGAAGGACCAAAAATCAGTTCTGAATTATAAAACATAAGGGAGCATTTGCAAATTCAAATTAAGTGTCTAAATTCTATAGTCTTATGTTTACAAAACTGGAAGCCATTAAAAAAAAAGCCAAGGCTTTGTTCAAAAATTGTTAGGAAAAAATAAATAAAAGTCTTCATGTCTTTTTTAAAATAAAGATTAAGATGGGAAAGATATTTTAAACTAAAAATGAAATTATTTAATGACTCTCCAACGACACATTTTTCCCCCTAATACTGCATTAAATAACCAGGAGTCTGCAAAGCCTGTCAGGCAACAAGTCTTTTAATGAAAAACTTCCACCCTTTCCAACTACAGAAATGTTGGCAAGTCCTCTGCAAAACATGCACTAGTGCTACAGCAAGCCTAGACAAAATATATATACTTCCAAGGAAATACAGTAATACTTTTATACAAAACCAACCTAAATTCATCTTCCCAAAGAAAGGAGAGTAGTAAAATCAGCATAAAGCAGAAGCAAGTCTGTATATGATAAATTACACAATGAAGATAGTGATCTCAACTACAATGAAACATTTTACAGGATAGAAAATATGCACACGCGTTAACTTGAAATAGGTATTTGACAGATTTTGATTTCCTGGCTCTTAGACAGGAAGCTAATTGTACCAATTTTTAAATCTACTTAAAGAATGACTGATAAGCCAGCTGCAGTAAACACAGGCATACTTTCTACAGGTTTTAGTAGAAACAAAGATAGGGCTTATATACAACAACGTATTCAGAAGCACGTGACAACTCTAGACTAGCATGCAGGTGTGCTTATGTACGTGCCACAAGGAAACATAAAAGAGCTTCAGGGATTTAAGATATTTATATCACTAGTCAACTCATACCTCCCATCACTCACCTTCACAGCTGTAACTGTACACGGCAACAGTTGACCTTTCAACCAGATTCTCGTCATGGTGCCAGCTCACTGCCATGTTCCCCATTCCAAAATAAGGTTCTTGTTTCAAGTACAGCATTTGCAGTGGATCCATATAATTTAATAAAGTCAAGTTATAAGATGTTCTGTTCTTTAGACTTATGTAGTCATCCTCTGGTACACAACAACTGCTTTGATCTTTTGAAACAGACCCTTTCTCCGTAGGAGAAGTAGCAAAATGTTGCTCACTATCTATCACAGCAGTATCTTTAATTTCTTTGGTCTCAAACAGATTTTGTCCTTGCAATGCCTTGACTGCTTCACTATGCAAGTAGTCATTAAGTCTGATTAATGCTTTACAAGCATCATGTATTTCAGGACTGCAATAATTTATATCATAACCTTCAGTAGGCCAAGGAACTGTAAATAATCTTGTGTTCAAGTACTTGTAAGTGCATCCTGGCTTTCCAATTAATATACGAGACACTGGGGTAACAAAATCTTTTCCTTTGATCCTTACAAGATCTTGAAAGAAACATTCATGTTTTCGCAAGGTCAGAAAGCCTTCTTGTACCATTTGATGGAGTTCTTCAGGTACCATGTCAGATTTTCCAAAAATCAGCTTGGAATATTTGGTCTTCCACTAAAGGAAAAAAAAACAAAAACAAACAAACAAAACCATCAAAAGAATTATTCTTTTTACACGAACCACAGTATTTCATATACTCAAAAAGAGGCAAGGCTAAGTTGATAAGCTATCAAGCATGAGTTTAGAATATGGTGAAGAAATAAATGCCAATATTTGTTACTTTATTTTCATATTTCAATATATTGCACAAACTGTGGATATGTACCAGTGGCCTGTGACCAGAGAGTATCACCAGGTCAAATCTCTAAATAAATAAATCTGAGAATTCTGGCAGAAATCAATAGAACATATAAGCTCCCTTGATAAATCTGTAGATAACGCTACCTTTAAGTATACAAACATTGGAATATCGAGCAGTAACAAAGTGACTCCTCTTTTTGCGATGGTTGCAAAGACCGTTCTGTCTCATTCTGATGTACAGAATTCTAAAGGGCTACACAACCAACTGAAATAGTTTTATATAACAATTTTTATTTTCAATAAAGGTCAACATTCTGCTGCACTTCACCTTTATTTTCAAAATAGTCCTTGACATACTGGTCCTTTCTATTTTCATATTCCTCAATGCATGCCAGTTAGCTCTCCTATTTCATATAGAAGTTCCCCTTTTAGATAAAAAATTAAAAATAAAATCCAAACCTATCCTCCCCCGCCCCAGCATCTCCCCACCTGTAATACCTTTTTTACACTTTTTCCTTATATCCTCTTCTGACCACACCAACTCTGGTATCAGCTGGAGTCCAGAGTCCAGCAGCGTGCGGAGGCAACAGCTTCCAGGAAGGTATGATGCCGCTAATCGGCAGTATCTTGCTTTGTGTCCCAAATACTGCTTCCCACCCCAGGAAGGCTTGGATAACTTTATTTTGTTAATCTGGTTTTCTAAGGAAGTGAGTATCATATAATCACACCTTTTATTGGCTGCCTGTAAATCTGCTTTAACTACTGCTGAAACTGTTTGGCACACTGGACAAAGAGTAGAGAATAAGTTCTTAAATAGACCAAGTTCCTATGTATTTCATTAAAATTAATAAATAAATAAAAGAAACAGATGCAAACTAGTGCCCTTAGTAAGTGAAAGGCTGTAATGTGAGCTTATCAGGTGTCAATTAGGATGTGTGAAGCTTAAAACGACTCACAACCTATATCCTTTTGTCCAGAAGGTAGTCACTAGTCTGGGGAAAAGGTAAATACAGCTGGTGTTGTGCGGAAAACAAATTAAGGTAAACTGGAATTAGGCAATGGGGCAAGAGCACATGGATGCACAAAACTGATCTACCAAAAAACTTTTACTAACATAATAGTTTATGCTCAAAGTGCTTTTAAAAAACAAGTAAAAGCCATCAGCACAAAAGCACCACACTGACCTACGATCTATCTGTGGGCTCCTTCTGGTGCAACTCAAAACCACTTTACCAGTGCTAGCTACGTCCAAGTCAGATTTGAACCTGCTTTCCAGGAAATTAATTTTAAACTCCAGAAAAGGTGCCTTTGAAAAATACAAACCAGGCAGTATGCACATTTTCTACTGCATGAAAACAGTTAGACTTTTGCATCATAACACGTTGTTATCTTACAACACTGAAAAGGTGGCTTTATAGGGTCATTTGTTTCTACTAAAAGGGGGAATATAAAAGGAAGTCTATTTTAAAAACAATGATTACACATAATAAATCTTAGCTTATGTATAGACCTTGCCACCATATCTAGTGAATTTTTACAGTGAAGCTAACTGCCTTTCTTCACACTTTCTTATGATTTCCAAAAACTAGACTCCTAGAGAGGGGAAAAAACTCTGTACCAGTATCTACAGATAATAATAATTTCTGACAACACTATTTACATGCTTACCTTTAAACACCAAATTTTGAAAATAGTCCCAGGTATCTATTTGAAGGTCCCTCTACAGTCCCCAGCACAGAATACTGGATCCCAGCTTTCATTAAAAGAACTGAATGTAAGCTTGATAAACACAATTTGCTGAGCTTGCCACAAGCCTGAAATGATTCCTTTAGAGGCCCCGAACGCTCCCCTTTGTTTCAATCAGCGCTGTCTACCTGTAGCCTTTGAACAGTACGGTGAAAAAATCCTTATAAAGAAGAACTAGTGAAGTCAGTACCTGCAAATGCTAAGGCTACAGTCAGATGTGTGGGTGTAGGTTGATGGGAATCAGAAGTATTCTTTCACAAACATACTTAATCACGACAGAACATCTAAAGATTATTACTGCATGATTTGTTTCATTATGCAAATGATATGTATAAAAGAACAAGCATTAAGAGTTCTATAGGAGTATCCCAGTATTCCTTTAAATAATTCTCTGTATTGGACTTACTCAGGTAAGATTAACCAATTGCCACATGACATATTCTATTCTGGCATATTTAAGAAGGTCATTGTTACTACATATTTTAAACCACTTAACATATTCAATATCTGACATGAATCACACACATGAAATTGCCAACAATTACTACAAACAGAAGGAGGGAAATAACAACACAATGTAAAACAACTAAATGCCTGAAAACGTGCCCTAGAAAGGAAGCACACAGATTTTACAAAGGTAACAACATCACATTCCCCTCCTGAACTGCAGAGGTAATGTCTTCCACATTTTATTGCCAGCCAAGTCAAAGGCACATTACCTTTGGGTTGTGCTTTAAGATTACGTGCTTAAGAACTATTTTATCATGAAGTTTTACACAGTATACTTAGGATTTTACCTTAAAAAATAACCCCAAACCAACCCACGCTGATATCTCAGAAGAAATCAGGAAGTAGAAACACATTTCCCACACATCACGTGAAAACAGTTCGGTCTTCTTTACATCTCCCCCCTAGTCACTGTGCTACAGCCCACATAAGGAAAGCATTAAGGCATCAGAACGCAGGGCAAACGCTGTTCGCACCGGACACCTTGTTGTTTTGGGGGGATGGGGAAGGGGAGTAATCATGTACTCTGTGTTGTAACTCTGACAGCAAGTATTTAAAGGGCGATTCACTGCTTGCTCTGAAAGAAGCAGGTATGTTACTCACGACCACAGGAGAAAAAAAAAATGCCCATTTGATGCTCAATTTTTCGTATGAGTATTACACATTTGATTTTAAATACACACATGCTTTTTTTTTCTAATGGTAGTACTCAACACAGAGACTCACCCTACAGGATGACTCAAGTGATAGAATAAAGTTAGAAGTCAGCAGTAAGGACCCTTAATAAGGAAACTGCCACTTCCATCATGAGGTGGTAGTTTATACTTCAGAGATTTGTGAATTGCCTTGCTAACAGACTTCTTCTTGTTCATGACTGGCATTAAACCTTGCATTTTTTCAGCCTATGGTTTGGAGCACATTTCTAAAATCCTTTATCAGGCAAGACACGTTGAAAGAAGATGTCAGTGAAGCTTTGGTTGTGATGGAATTTCTTAGTTTTGTTCAGACTGTACATTTCCATACCTGACAGGATTCTGTAGTTTTTTACTTGCATCCTATCTAACCTTTCCAACACATTCAAAGAATACTACTTTATAAGGGGGGGTTCCTTAAAGAAGTAAGGCAGCTCTCTCCAGGAAAGGCAGACTGTAAACCTAAACTGTATGTGAGATTTTATTTTGCCAATTTGCTGTCTTCTTGCTCTTCTTTTCCTCTCCATCTGTAATACATTTAAGCATCATGGGACTTGTAATATCTACAGCTGTGATTAAAGTAACCTTTCATAACCACCATAAGAAGCTAAAAGGTGCTCGTGATGCTTATGGTTACACATACATTCATTTTGCATCATATAGAATTATACTTTTTGTGTAGTGTTTGTGTGCATGCTAGTTTTTTTTCAGTGTATCTAAACTCTATTAAGGCATGAACAGGTCTGATTGATTTCACTGCTTATCTTGTTCCCATTGTCTCCTGTATTTATGGGTTTATGATACCGAGCAACTGAGACGCCATTCGGGCAACCTTGGCTCCATCTTCTCTTTCCATGGCAGCTCCACGAGACTGTTGAATTACAAAGATGGAAAAAAAAGAGATGCTGGGCATAGCAGCTCTTGGCAGCAAGATACAAAAAGAGAGAACAAACAGAAGGGGATGGGAATAGGAAAGAAAACAGTAAGCTACCAAAGTCTTAAAAGAGGGAGGGAACTTCTTCTTGAACATTAGTTTAAGACTGAGAAGAATGTGCTTAGGGTTGGTTTTTTTGTAAAGAAAAAAAATAAAAATCATTCTGTTGAGCTCTTCTACATTTTCCTTGCCTTCACGTACAGAAGTGCTTTTATGGTTAACAGGGAGTTACATGTTTTCATATTATATTATCCTTACAGCTGTTAAAGATGCTAATCAAGAGCTTACTTATGCTACCTTCAGCACTGTAAGACTACTTTTCTTGGCCTTGGAGTCCTGCAAAAGAGCAATCCATCCTTGCAAGGAAAGAGTCAGACCTGGTTTTATGCTACATATACATCTTTGAGCCATATGTCAATACAAGGAAGGTGACATGCCTGTAATGTAAGCATGCTTGCTGTAGCTGTTCAAACTACGAGATTCTTTCTTGTGCTTTTCATCTTACCGTGTTCCGATTTGATCTGACCAAACCTACAATTCTTGCCATATGTTTTGTAGCTGACCTAGAAAGATAGATGCAGAATATTCTAATTTCATGATACTCTTCCATACACTCATTTGGTTTATTACTACTCATGTGGCTACTGGGCCTGTTTTTACTTTGATTTGGTCTCATCTGAGGCATGAATTCCAGTTTTCAGTTTGTTTTGTAAGCAGTCTGAAGGGTTACTTACTGTTTGAAAGTAGAATTAAGCCAAAATATTTCAAATTTGAATGTTAATATTTTCCCTATTTTGCCAAGCCTGAGCTATAAAGAATAGTTCTCATCACAAGTCAGGGAAAAAAAAAAAAGCAAAACCCAAAAACCTTAAAAGAATGGTGACACGTATTTTATTTTAACAAAGCATAAGAAATTCCAATTCATTGCTAGATGTGTTACCTGGTACTCGGGTATTGATACTCAGGGCTAAATCCTACAAATAAATGAAGCTCACAGAATTTTCATTTTTGAATATCTGAATTCTAGAGGTCTTATTTAGCACCACCTGAAAGGACATTATCAGCCATCAGGATACTTTCCTCACATCAGATTTCACTGTGTCTCTTTGAAGAAAGATTTATTTGTTGCTCAGTGCAAACAGTCATTTTAGTTGAAATTAAGTACAGTTAAAGAAAGTACATTACCAATTGATGGAAATCAGCATCGTCTGGTGTCACATATGGAAGTCTATTCTCTCCAAGTTCTTCAAGAAGCTTTTTTTTCTGTTTTGGAGGGACAAAATTGAAACAGAAAATTAGACTAAAAACCAAGATAAAAACAGCCAAGTATAAAACTAGTTGTATTAAAAAGACACAAACATGTTCAATTATTTCCCTTACTACCTTCAATTCTGGAAAATTAAATAAGGAAAAATAGATGCAAAAAATCAGTGGAGCTTTTCCACTTACAAAGCTGTAATTCAGGTAAGGTTAAGAGCACATGGATATTTTTCCTTCCAAATTCTTCTCTAGGTAATCACTCCTTATTCCGTTCATGAAAATCCATCCTGGTCTAATGTTCTTCAGAACTATGCCTACTTTGTACCTTGATATTAATTTCTTATTTCTTTTTATGTTCTACTTCAATTTCTGAATTCAATGGGTACAAAGCTCTTATTCCGTTAAATGGCTCAATAATATAATTTATTAAAACAATGAGACTCAGTGTTGGGCATACTCTAAAATGGTTCTTGAAATATGTGTATGAATGAAAAAGAAAACATTGTTTACTGCACACAAAAGCCCCTACAACCTGACAATATTTTAAACGCCATACTCAAGGCCTGCTATTCCAGCAGACAGCCACAAATCCACCTCGATGTTGGGAATGCGCTAAGAACCAGCTGACTGAAGAACAGGTTTTCTCTGTCCTCCTTCTTCTCTTAACTCCCTCTTTGCTTCTGTTTAAGACAGAGAGAATCTCCACCAATGCTCAGCCAACAGGACCACCAAGAAATTGCTAAGATAAAAGCCTGATATTCCCCAAATTGCATTTTCCAGGTAAAATTAAAACAGAATCTTTGTATGCATTATACAATTAGTTGTACAGCTAAAGTGCAAGAGAAGCTTGAAACATGATATCAGATTTTTTGGAATCAAACAATCCCAATCCATGACAAGTGCATTCACGTTTATCTACCCACAGTCTTATTCAACACTAACTCAACATAAGTGCAGATTAACAACAGTGTAAAAATTGATAGAGTGGAAGTATTGGCCTAGAAAAT
>JAOXJK010000069.1:16346930-16368362 GCA_025774025.1 Xenus cinereus | reverse complement strand
GAGGGGAGGGGGGGGGCTGGCGCTGCCGTGGCCTCTGCTGAGCTCTGCTCCGTGCTGTTGCAGGTGATGGGCATGGTCCGTGTCCCCCTCTACACCCAGAAGGACCGCATGGGCGGGCTGCCCAACTTCCTGGGCAACTCCTTCGTGGGAACCGCCAAATTCCAGCTGCTCTTTGCCCTGAAGATCTTGAACATGGTGCCGGAGGAGAAGCTGGCCGAGGCGGTGGCCGCCACGCAGAAGCCGAAGAAGCCGGCCATCGACCAGGCGGCGGGGGCGACGGGAAACGCGGCCGTCGCTAAGCACGCCAACGAGCTGGCGGCCTCCGCTAAAACGGGCAACGAATTGGCAGAGAGGGCAGAGAACCAGGCGGCCGCGCAGGCGGCGGAGCAGGCGGTGGCCGGGCTGGAGAGCCAGGCGGTGGCCGAGCAGCTGATGGTTGTGCCGGGGGCCGAGGCGGTGGAGCAGCCGGTGGGGCTGGGGGCAAATGCCATGTTGGAGCAGCCGGTAGCCGAGCCCATGGAGTGACGCCGCCGCGGTTGCGCTCGATTAAAAGTGGGTGAGACTAGAGACTTTCTTCTAACTTTCCAACCCGTCGCTGGCTGCAGTCGCTGCCCACGCGACTGCGCTGCCCGGCCGGGAGGGTTTGTTTGAAGCAGGGGACAGCTATGTATTTTTATGGCCATTAAACTCTAGCGAGCTTCCCAGATCAACCTGCACAGCCCCCTGCAGAGAGTTCACGCGCTTACGTCAGGGCGCCGAAGCCTTAGGATTATGCTTTCATTTCAGGGACACGCTGCTGCCGTCAGGTCCCCGTTTCGTTATTTTTTTTTTTTTTAAGGAACAAAAAGAAAAAAAAGGGTCTTATTTTTTAAATGCCCCGCGTTGACTCGGACGCGGCTGTGTTTCCAGCGGACACGGCTGAGGCACAGGGCTGCTGGTCAAGCAGCTCTGCCGGCAGCGGCGCGGCCGGGCTCCGGCTCGGGGTGCCAGCGCAAGGGGGCGGCGTGCCGTGAATTCCCTCTGGGGCCTGGGGGAGCGCTCGTGTGGGTTTCTACCTGGAGATCTGTGGGAGCAGGAAAGCGGAATAAATGGCTTTGCTGAACCCTTCGCCGTCAGGATGGTTCTTGGCTGCCGGGGCCGAGCCTGCGGCCTCCCGGGGCTCTGGGGGGGCCGGGGCAGCGCCCGTGGGGTCCCTCTGCCTCCTGCTCCTCGCTGGGCTCTGCCGGGGCCAGAAGGGGGAGGCGCAGGGGGAGGGCAGTGCCCGGAGCAGCCCCTCTCAGCGGGGGGAAGCTGGGGCAGAGGGGGTGGCTGGCTCAGGGAGCTGCAGCCGCACAAACTGTTGTTAGGTTTCCAAACGGCTCACGCACCCAAGGGCTTTGGGGAGAAGCCAGCTGCCCTGCTGCAGGTGCCAGAGCATCTCCCGGGCACGGGGTGCGCGTGGGGAGGCCTTTGGCCTGTCCCCGCTGGGGCACGGAGGCGGCGCAAGGTCCCTGCGGGGTGAGGCATTTCAGCTGAGCCTCAGTAAAATCCTCCACCCCTCCAAGAGCCCTGTTGCAAGAGGGAGGTGCCGCGCTGGAGGAGCTGCTCCCCAGCAGCAGGTCCCAGGTGGAGGTGAGGGCACAAGGTGAGGTGAAGGTGCTCGAGCTCCTGCCCAGAGAGACAAAAGACTCAGAAAAAAAGAGGTTTGGTTTAATTGAAGACATTTAGAGAGAGGCTGACGGTGGCAGCATGATGCTCTTCAATAAATAACGGGCTGTGAGGGGACGTGGCTGACACCTCGGAGGATGGGGTGGCAGGAGGACACACAGATCAGTCACGGGTCCTCTCGGGACGTGCTCAAGTGCTGCAGGAGTGGAGCTGGGCTGTGTCAGGGGCAGGAGAGGAAGGGTGGGGAGATCAGCCATCAGTCCCAGACAACCAGGAGAGAAAGAGCCGTTCTGGTCCAGAGAAAACAAGTGCTGGGGAAAACCAGGGGCTCCAGCTGCTCAAGGAACTCGGATAAACCCAGAGACGTGTTTAAGTGAAAAGTGGATCAGCAGCGGGGGAAAAACCCAACCCAAACCCAAAAAGCGGTAAGAAATGAGGCTGGAAGGGTGCTTCAGATCACCCTGGGAAAGCACCGCGGCTAGAAGGGGTGGCAGCAGTTCCGCCAGCGGGGGCCAGGCAGGCTGTGAGAGGAACAGCGGGGACAGCCAAGTGCCTCAGCAAAGCCAAGGCCCCATCTGCTCCCCATGGGCTGGTGGTGGCCACTAAGCTGGTTCTGCTGGGGCCCCCCCAGGTAGCCAAGCCACCTCGGTGAGGTGGTGGCAGCCGGAGCCCGGCCCAGGAGGGGGACACGCAGGGAGCCCCTGTGTGGTGGCACGAGTGGCTCAGCCGAGCTTTGGCTGCGCAGCCCTGCCCTGCTCCCCCGCAGCACCCGCAGGCAGGAGCTGGCAGCCCCGCAGAGGGGAACTGGTGGCAGCAGCTGCGAAGCCACCACGCTGTCTCAGGGCTCCAGCCGCGGGTGGCAGGGCTCCTCTTCCACCACACAGCCAGGCTCAACCCCCACGAGAAGCACCTTGGCCACCGCTGAGCACCAGCCCCAGCTCAGCCTGCAGCCTCTCCAGCCTCGCTCGGCCCGCCCGCGGCACAGCTGGCTGCACAGCGCCGCCTGCGCTCCTAAACCGAAGGGGAACACGAGCTGCATAGGTTGGAAGAAGCCTGTGGCGTGCTCTGCTCCAACAGCCCCACAGCAAGGCCCACACCGAGGTCAGCCCTGGCTTCTTGGGACTTGATGGTCTCCAAGCGTGGACTTTCCGGCAGCTCGGAGCTGGACTGTCCTGATGGAGACACTGGGTTTGAGCTAGACCTATTCAAGCTGCTGAAGAGGGCCAGGGGAAGAGCCTGCCGCTGCTCCAAAAGGCGGTGTGTGCCAGCTCCTGGGGCTGGAGCAATCTGCTTCCTGCAGCCCAGGCTGCCGGGCCGCGGGGGAAGCGAGCCTCAGCCACCTTTCCCGGGAGGCAGCGTGGCACAACGCCCTTCTGCACCCGTTTATTAACAAACTCCCACCTCAGGGGCTTACAGACACTGAAATGACTTCGTGGTCACCTGGGCTGCACGATCTTAACATGATTTCTTTCTCACCTAAGCCTGACCCGCACCACGTCTCACTCCCCTGCCCTGCTTGCACCCGCTGCCAGAGCTGGCCCTGCCTGCAGACACCCCCTGGCTCAGACCTCCCCCGCTCAAATCCCAGTTTCAAAATGAGAATGAGGAATCCGGCGCTGAGCAGGGGAAGAGCCCCGGCCGGGAAGGGGGACCCCGGCAGGGCGCAGGGATACCTGCGCCTCTGACCCGTGCCCGGGCTGGGTGAGCTGCAGAGACTCCCACCTCAAAAGCAAAGCGTTTGCCCACCCTCGCTCCGAGGCACAGGAAGGGAACGTTGGGGCCCTCCCCGCAGGCTGGATGGCAACTGCTGGTGAGCTGAGACACGGGGGACCCGCAGCCAGGCCAGGACTGTCCAGGAGAGCTGCAGGGAGGTCATCTGTCAGCAGAGCCCCATGGAGATGCCCACACCACGGCCTGAAGCACGCCAGCGAGCAGCTGGGGGAGCTTTACTTCAGCAAGGAAAAGCCGCCGCGATCTCTGCCCAGAGCTCATCCCCACAGATCCTGCAAGAGTCCAGCCCCGGGGCCAGGGGAGGGTGCATGCAGGGGAGGAGAAGGGCTCTGGCTGCAGCAGTGACTCTACACCCTCAGCTCCCCTCCCCTGCTATGTTCCAACTTGGACAAAGGCAGAAAGATCTATACAGTATAATATATATATTTCACTATGAAATAGCAATTTCATTCCCTGCCTTCTACTTGACGCATCCTGAATTAAATGCTTCTTTTTAAGTCGCTCCAGAGGGCTGGCGGGGCTGGGTAGTTTCCCCTCCCTGGAAGTTTCCCACAGGAAGCACCAGCAGGTGACTTGGCAGGACCCAGACACGATCCTCAACTCCCACCTTTCCCCCGCAGCGAGGACACAACTGTGTATTCCGCCAGCAGCGGCCTGCCAGGGCGCTTACACCTCATTTACACGGTCGGTCGGTGCAGATTCGTTAACCTCATTCACGCTACCTGCAGTAGCCGTGGTGTGGAAGCAGCAGCTGAACCCCTCTGTGTACGAAAAGGAGCAAACCAGAGGCGAGGGAAGTGGTGGGGACAGTGCAACATGCACACAGACGGGTGACGCACAGGGGCCTCAGCTACGGCACAGCCAGACGCCTCGCAGGACAGCCAGGCCTGCCCCGGGCCACGGGGGTAAGTCGGGGCTGCAGCCCGTCAAGTGTGAAATCTGCCAAATCTTGGTCAACCTGTGGAACAAGGAGTCCCATCCAGGAGCTGGGTCACTGACCAAGAGCCGTCATCACCGGAATCAGTGCAGAGCCAGATGGTTCAGGAGATGGAAGGAAGAACAATCCTACGGAAAGAAAAGAGGGCAGCTGTCTTAGGGAAACCAGGCTTCACGGGGCTCTTCATGTGTACTGGGGAGCTGGTGTCCCGAAGACCTTGTTGGAGAGCCGCAACCCAACTGGCAGCAAACGGGCACTGAGCTGGGGAAAGAGCAAGGACTCAGTCACTCTGGGTCTTGCAAACTGGTCTAACAGGGCTGGGAAAAGGAGAGAGACAGCGGGGACCGCAAGCTGGAGACCGGAGCACAGCGATGCCCCGGACACTTCGCTGGAGGACGCTCGGAGCTGCCCCAGGACAGTGGCCGTGGGCCATCGTGGCCGCCGGCCTCGGGCAGAGAAGGGAGCTTCCCCCCCCAGGTACCCACCTTTGCTTTTTGTACGCCGGCCGACACAGTCACATCGTCCGGCTGTATTCGATGCCGCTCTTGGCAGAAATGCCAGACCAGGGCAGGAGGCTGCAGAGAATGCTCTGGGCTTGTCGATATATCCTCTGGGGAATTGAACATGGGCTCAGGCTGGCTAGCGTTGATCCGATGTGCTGTAGGTAGTCAGTGGCCATCAGTTAAGGACCGTGACACTTCCACTATAACTTAAGAAATAACTTAAAACACTCCGTGAGACCCCAAGACACAGTGAAAGCTGCTTTGCTCGGTGAGAAGGGCAGATCTGCTCCTCGTGTTAATTGCCTGCTCCTTTCCATCAAAAGCAGGTCTGCTTTGCACCACAAAAGAAGGCAATTTGGGAACGCTGGCTCCTACTTTTGCGGGAAATCCCTCCTCTGAGCAGTTCCCTTTGCACTCCACAGCAAGTTCCTGTGGGGACGGCAACCTGTCCTGCCTGGAGAGGTTTGGACAGACTAGCTACATCCAGGAAAGATCAGGTTTCTTCTCCATGATCCAACGACCTGAAATAAACTCCTAAAGTCAGCCTGAGAGCATCCTGCTGAGATCCAGGCCAGGGGAGGGTCACAGGGGTGACAAGAAACAAGACCAAAGGGCTTCTCTGTCATGCTTCTGGACAAACCCTGCACCACACAAACCAGAGCACACCTCACACTCTGGCTTAACACCAGCAGCCACCATCACTGGCATCAAACTTGCTCCAACTTAGACTGCAATGTACCACCCTACACCGCCTCCCTGACCTGTTCCCACAGGAGTTGGGGGAGCCTGGGGACAACCGGGTCACTGCCACATCCCTCTAACATCACCTGCCTCCCAGCTTCAGATTAAAACTCACATCAGTCCCCAGATCTAGCCAGGTCACACACTTTGCTAGATTGCCATTTTTAACCCAAAAAATGATGTCTGCTTGTTCTGTTCCACCACTAATCAGGCTGAAAGTAAAGGATATAAGATTGTCCAGGGTGGGTGTCCACCATTGATGTACAGGACGTAGGTGAAGCCATCTTTGAGGACCCCTCTGATGGAATAATAATAGGGGAGATAGTGGTGCTGTTTAAAGTCTCTGTTTTCATAGAAGTTTATTGCTGTGTTGTTAGTGGTGAGGACGTGCAGGTAGATGGCTTTGCAGTGATCTTGGGCAGTTGTTGATATATGGTCTTTTAAACTTTCAAGCAAGAGTGAACCTGTTGAAGAAAGGAACAGGAGAATCACACAGTGCAGCACAAGGCTTCATAGGTCCCAGCTGAGATCTCCTGCACCCGGTGTCTAAGCAGCGATTGCTGCCCACGCTTGAAGGCCCCAGATCCCACCCAGATCTCACAGACCCTCCCGAGGAATTTAACAGGACCATACTACATGGTTTTAATATGAATTTCATCTCACCTATGAGCATGGCTTCACAGAACAGATTTTATAAAGACACAACTTCTGATTCAATAACCACACACACGAGCCAGGTGGGAAGCTGCCAATAATGCCCATCCCCAGCCAAGCAGCTCCTGGCTTTAGGGGAGGTCAGCGAGTCATTTTCAGCGATATCAGTCCCATCACATTTTAAAGCTGTTTAAAACAGCAGAGTGTCAAAACAGGACTTCGCAAGCAGGTTATTGCATTGTGTCTGCTGAACTCAAAATCTAAGAAACGGTAGGATTTTAAGATCCCTTCTAAGGAAGGGAGCCTTGGTCTCATTCACCCTGGATTTGCTGCAGCCACTAGAGTCAGCAGGAGAAGCCAGAGACGGGCACAGAGGGTACTCCAGCCCCAAGAGAGGAGACCTGGAGGTTCGTCCAAGCCACCTCAACATGGCATGAAGGACCCAGCAGAACCTGCAGGGGAACTTCTTCCATCAGGTGTGGTAACAACAGGCGAAAGAAATAGCTTACCTAACTCAAAATACAGATGAGCTTTACCCTGCTGTTTCACAATTCCCAGAGCACGTAAGACTTCGAGCAGAACCCACAGGATTTCAGAGCAGAAGTCAACAGCACTGACTTCATGGTCACTTGATACTTCTGAGAGACATCATCAACAGGAGAGCAGTTTGGTTTTGTTATGAGATATTCTGCTCTTCTGTCTCTCAGAAATCCAACTCCTCTCAGAGAACTAGAAACCTCAGCAGAGAACTAGAAACCAAAGCTTTTTAATGGTTGCCAGAGAAAAATCAGAGCTTTAGCGCTTAAAAGTATGCCTGGGGTGAAAAGCCTCCTGCATGAAAAGATTTCAGCTTCAAACACAAGCAGAAAAACTCTCAAGAGAAAGGTCTCAGAACAAGCAGCAGCAGCTTCTTGAGGTTGTTTTGCTATAGGTAGAAGCCCAGAGGTTTTGAGAGAGCACAGCGACCCACTGTCTAGGTGTAACAGATACAGGAAATACTGATTCCAAAAAGAGAAAATTTCAGCAAGATGGAGCTGGGGAAAAAAAAAAAAAAGGAAACTAAAAGGAGACTCAAAACCACCACAATTTTACGGAACAGAAGACCCCTTTAGCACCTTCTCTCAACATTATTCTGTGCATTTTCTTCTTTTACAGAAAATGTATCTTCAGTAGCATTTAAACATGAGTTTTCAATACAGTGCTCCCACTGAGGACCATTTTGGTCATTTCTTTATGTATCCTATCACTTTGTACCTTCCTAAACACAACTGGTGGAGAAGGGAGGACTTGAAGACATGAAATTATTATACCTGTATAACTCCAGATGAGCAACACCGGGGTCACGCTGCCAAACCTGGCCTGTTTCCTTTTGCAGACCAAAGATATAGATCATGCTTGAAATTGCACCAGAAAGGCACTTATTTGATGACAAAACACACCCTGCTCTAAACACAGATAAGCCCTTCTGACTGCAGGATTTTCAAATGGCTGCAAAAACGCTGAGTATTGTAGCAGACATTCAGAGCTGACTTTTACATGCATTTGACAGATTTAATCAGGCCCAAGCTACGCTCTTTTTCCAGTTCCCTTTGTCGTTTTCTTAATATTTGTTCTATCTCTTGAAGTTGAAAGGTTCAAAGCCTCAGGGATCATACTCCTGATACCCATGAAAGATAATCGGAAGCCAGGGAGTATATACTCCCTTTTGTCCCCACCGGACAGGCTTCAAACCCTGCTCCAGGGTGAAGTCCTGGCACTTTCCGCCTGTCTCAGCAGCAGGAGTGCAAGTTTTTGGTGTGCTCAGCTGTCCCCTGGGAACAAGATGCACAAAGCCTCACACTCTTCAGAAACATCTGCACATTGTGTTGTCCCTACACCAGTAAAAACCCATTAACACCAAGAAGGGGATGTGAGTGCATCACCTTCCCAACTGCTGGTGCAAATAACTGACAGGCTCGACTGAAAAGACTATTGTGGTGAAACGGTGCGGCTCCTTCAGTTATGCCCACTAGCCACACGTGGCAAACAACAGCAGCAGAGTTGTCACTTAGCAGCATCTTACCTATTCCATGTTTTCTGAACTCCTTCACCACTCCAAGACTTAGGATGTAAGCAACTTGAGTGTCCACAGGGAAATTGGAAGCTAGGATGTCTCCATCCTGAGTAGAGATACAACAAGTTATTTAGTAGGATACCTGGGGAGGCACAAGGAGAAAGCAAGAATCCCATACTGGAACATCTGAAAATAAGGCTATAGCAGGGAACTTCTCTTCATCAAACAGTCTTAGCTGAAGCTTTTAGAAAGGAGGTGGGGAGGAAAAGAAACCCAAGCCTGATTCCTTAGGGGTTATTCCTACTTTCATAGCATCTTCCTAGACACAGAATAAAAATCATGATGTTTCCTTACTATATACGTTATTTGTGGGCTTTAGGGACAGAATATATTGGCATTCTTTACCAGGAAGGATTCAAAGCACCAATTCTAGAGTTACACATCAGTGTCTAGATCAATCCAGCAACAGTCTTTATTGCCTGCATGCTCCATCTGAGCTCGTGTCAGCTGGAGATCTCTGTACTGCTGTAGGGGACAAGGAGCATGTTCTATGGGCCCAGTCTCCTGGAGCAGTGTCTGAATAAACCCTTGGCTTTCAGCTTGGCTGGAACAAGAGCCTTTTGTTAGAGCTGCTGAAGGTGCAGCTTCTGACTTTGACTAGCCTTGAGGTGAAGCAAGATAGCCAAAGTGAAGAGGCCCGTGCCACTCAGTGCTCTCGGTTCCTATGAAGGTTAAGATTATTGTTTAATCATAACACTGATGGCCTTTTAGAAGTTATGTACCCTCTGCATCGCCCCTGATTTTTTTCTAATCCAGTTGCCTACGATGTTTTCCCTACTCTAACCCATCCTGTCTCCAGTGACCGTCTCTTCTTCACCTCTCTGCTCTACTGTGTTGTCTCTCCTGGCCTCCAAGCTCTCTTATCCCTGAAGCCCAAGATTTCTGCAGATGGGTTACGTCTGCTTTGAGTTCCAGACAGTGACCATGCAAACGAAGGAGTTTCTGCAAGAAGGCCCAAGAGTGACTAAGGAAGTTCAACCCTTACGTAAGAAGAGAAGAGGTCCCTTCTCCCGCAGCTGCACGTACCTCAGTCACCAGCAATGACCAGGCAGACTGGAAACAGCCAGGCAGCAGTTAAATGCCCTGCTACACGGTCACTTCTAGATAACTCCCACGTGATGTGGTGACTCTGCACAGCACATCAGGCAGTAAGCCTCCCCTTGGGTCACAGCTGCCTGGCCCCAGCAGGAGGAGACTCTGTGGTACCAGGCTGCCCACGCGTTCAGACACATCCCACCACCCATGCTCCATTACCTGGAAATCGGCATGTTCTTTGTTTATTAAATTAACTCGGGACCGCTCTTATAAATGTCTGGATGGAGGAGAGGATAAATACCCCCAAGAGGTTCCATTGCAGTTAACCATGGCAAGAGGGGGACTGCCTCATACTGAAGCAGGGTTTAGTAGCGTACCTCTTTATGCACCTTTGTTCTGCTCTTGATCTCTGCCACTATCATTCCCACGATGGAGCCTCTATATGTGGCTGCGAGGGAAAAGAACTTCTTGTTGGAAGTGATATCTCGGTACCATGAGTCAGGGTACCTGGGAAGGAAGGAAGGAAAAACAGGAATGTTGCTGCACAATTGGAAATGGGCAGCAGCACCTTTAAATGCCAGTCACTGGAAGTGCAGGCCAATGTATTTTACACCATTCTAAGGGAGGGAAGCTGTGCTACTGGAAGGGCTGTCTTCTGCAGAGACATACAGCCACATAGCTCAGCCATATGGCAACCTAAAGCTCCCTCTATACTACTAATTTAGCTTATTCTGTGAAATCTGGGTTAAGAAGTTATTCACCTTTCCTGTCTTAACTGTTGTGTGATACCAATGAACATAAACAGCTGCTGCACCCCACTTGGTAACATGGTTTCTTTCAATTACATCTAAGCAGGGATGCAGGCTGCTCATGTAATGGCCTCCTGCCTGGCTAAGACAACCACATTTTCATTTTACATTCATTGCCCAGAGCTCTCACTTCCATCTTTAGCAAGTTATTTTTAAATGCAAGATCCATCTGCCCTCATCTAAGAGCAAAAGGATCTCATTAATTTGATACACACGTGAAAAAAATACTGCATACTGGTACAAAAAAAAATAAATGAAATCCCATCACCAGCCTCCAGCTCTCCTCCCCCTTCTGCAGCTACTAAAGGGAAACTAGCGTACACTAATTTATTTCAAAGCCAGAGCTCAGCACGCCTTGTGTTTAAAAGAAATCTACAAATTCAAAATATTATGAATGCTTTTGCTGGTTTGTTCCATTTTATGCAATCTTAATTATAATCCACTAAAATCCTCTATAAACCTTCTCAACAAAGCTAAAGAAAAAAAAAAATATCCTTGAAGTCTACAGCTGTAGTTTTCCCGGTTGCTTTAAGCCAGAGAGTTATCACTGTCCCCCCCCCAAAAGCTCCTTATTCCCACGCTTGTGCAGACACAAGTGTTTACCAAACGGGGAATTGACCTGGGACAGACTGAGATCAGCTTTAAGCCAGATCTTTGCCAGAGCTTTGGGAGCAACACTGATCCCGAGTACGCAGGCAAGTCCTGTTTGGTCTCTCCCTGGGACATTCAGAAGGAAAATCCCTTAGGAAGAGTTGCTCTGTGTCGGTTTGGTTCAGATCTGAGGGTGTTTTCTCTGTGCAAGCTCCAAAACACAGCGTGTTTTCACAAGCACAGGGATGCTATCCTTTTTTCCTGGAGGTGTCCTCCTTTCCCCACCTCACACACAGTCTTTCCCAAGAAGCTGATCCACCCCCTTAATTACAAAACCTGTTTTTCTACCAAAATCTGCATACAGGAACCTTCTGATGACTTTGGGACCCTGCAGGACGGGCAGCAAAGGGCCATGAACAGGAACACCACCGCAGTACATAAAAGATTCAGAACCTGCTGCTATCCCAGCAACAGTCCAGATGGCTGCAGAGCCTTCGGTGTCAGCTCTGAACTGGACCGCTGCAGAGCGACGCCATTTGTTTCTAAATCCCCGCCATCCCAAACCGGCAACGTACTCTATTGGGAACCAGTCGCCACAGAGCTGTTTCACCGTGTCTATGTCATCGTGGCAGAGAAGACGCAGGTTTACGTCCGTAAGTGCAGTCGGGGGCACCTCCTCTGTCATTCACGCCTGCAAGGAAAGAAAGCACATTGAGAACGACGAAGCACAGATTCTTGACTCTCAGCTTCAGTCAGGCATCTGCGCAAAGGCAGCAGGAGGTTCTCGGTATCACTGAAGTTGTTTTTCCCTGCGGAATGAGTTTCCAAGAGAGACGAAGCAAAACCTGGCAACGTTAACCCCAGAGAAGGACCTGGAAGCCCTGCTGCCCACAGGATCAGCACGGCTCACTCCTCAGCCTGACCCACCTTCCAGCCCCGCACCCGAACGCGCCCCCGCTCCCTGCCAGCACACTCCAGTGACGCTGCGTGTGACCGACCATGTGGCACCAATCACTTCCAAAAAATGCTCAGGATGCCGCATTAAATAAGCCAACGATGTGCCAAGTGTACCTTATGATGCATGGAGCTCTTCAAATGACTATGCAGGACCAACATTTCCTTAAAACAGAACTGAACAAACAGCTTAAAAAGGAAGCACTGCTAGAAGAACATTTATAAAGTCCTCTTACACAATCCCGTCACCTCCAGTTAGCACACAGAGCAGAGGATTCACATTCTTTAAAATGTTAATTTTGTTTAACGTGCTGGTGAAATGAGATCTAGTTTCATTTCCCCTCATTTCAACTCCACCAGGGCTGGCTTTCCAGCCCAACAGAGAGCGTTCGAATACAGAAATCCCAAAACACCCTTTTCTTTCACCGTATCCCTCCCACAATCCTGCCAACCACGTACAGGACGCTTGCTCCCACGTCTTCAGCCTTTTTTAACACGGTACCAGAGGGAAAGCAGCAAGCAAGAACTAAAAGGGTTGCAAAAGCATTTGTAGCACAGGCACACGAATGAAGAGCAGACGTCGAGAACGGGCTTTACGCGGGACAAAGGCCTCGGCGAGACACTGAGCGCACAGAGCAAACAAGGCAGAGACAGGGCAGCTGCAGGACTCGGTTCCCTTTCACGAGCCACCTGCAGTTCTCCATCCACAGCTTTGTCTCTCTCACTCCAGCCCTCCTAGTCCCAGGTCAAAGAACCAGACCAAGACGCAAAGGAAAAAAAATCCACCCTTCATTTAAAAAGTCGTTCGCTTTTCTTTTTGCTTTCTCTTCCCAATTTTGAGAAGCTCAAATCTTGGGTTTTGAAATGCTGAGTTCTAAAGAAAAGCTGCACGCAGCAGCGCTTGCGTACGCCCTCCTGTTGAAAGGGATGCTCAGCTCTCCCCTGCTCTCGCTTTGAAGCTCAGAGACTCGTGAAGGAACCGATTTAAACACACTCCCCCTGAACTGGATATGCCATTTGAAGAGTTTCAACGCAAAACTGGCATCACCTCCACAATACATTCTGTAACTGGCAAAGACACACAAAAGGAGTAGGCACAGCAACGATCCCAGTTTGACGTGCTTTGACAGCTCACAACCGTGTGCCGATTGCTCTCCCAAAAATTTGGAACCATCCCTTTCCACTGTACCGTAAGAAAAAAACCAAACAGGTTAAGCCATGAAATCCACATTCTGTTCCCAAATTTCTCTTTTAAGGTACACAAGACAGCTTTTTTCTGCAACTCCCCTTGATAAACTGGTAGAGAGCAACTCCCAGTTAGCACAGTGGGATGATATTCAGAGAACATAGAGTCCCCAGATGCTGGGGTTCTTGGAACTCAACATCAGTGCTGAAAGAGAGGTAATTAGCACTGCTAACGAGAATAACATTCACCCTTGATTCTGGCACTCTCCCTGCAACACACGTATCGCTCCTTTACATTAGCTGGACCAACGTGAGCCCCCAGCCCTCTCCGGGTAGCATAAAGCCCCTATGCTGCATCGGCCCAGATCTCCAAGGGAGGAAGGAGGAACTCCACCACGTGTTTGTGTGCAAGCTGGAACACGCCAAACAACCCATATACCAACGGGAGAAAGGACACAATTAAGGTCCACTATTATTTAGAGAAATCTTTGCCAGCCCTTCACCCGTGAAAGCAGAAAGAATGGCAAAATGCTTTAATAGAGCAGAGATCCAAGGTCCTCAAAGCAAGGGATCCTTCTCAGACACAGCTTTCTTCCCAGTGACTGTCCTACATGACACGAGCATCCGAGGGGATCCATAAGGATCACTTGTTCTTCTCCAAAGAACTCCTCCAAAAGAATCACAGCTATTTCACAGCCTGTTCTAGGACTGTGGCTGCATATTTACCGAGCAGCCTACAGCTTTCACAACCGGTCCAGATGCTAGTTTCAAAACAACTGAAGCACCTAGAAAAAAAAACCACCACAAAACCAGTACTCCTTGCTGCTTTTAAAACTGATTTTACACTCCTAGGATTGGCTCAAGCCCTCTGAGGCTAGACTGTGAATCGGCAGCGAGCATGCTCCCCACCACCAGCCCCTGGCGACCTTTTAACGTGCCTCAGCTTTACCCCGTGGAGCCCCAAAGGAAGGGCACGTTACTTGCTGTGGCTGATCCGATCCGCACGGCTGCTGGTTGAGGTAGCTGGTGCGCAGCGCTGTGTGCCCCAGGCCCACCCTCTCATCCTTGCTGGACCATTTCAGAGCGCCGACCCACCACAACATCACAAAGTGAGGGCAAAACAATCGTTTGTAGACCAGGACTGTGTGGCAGAAACTCGGGGAGCCATAAAACGGGCTTGCCACGGGGAGAGAAAGAAAGAGGAAGGAGAAACGAGCAGGCATGTACAGCCAGAGCCGCTTTGGCAGCGGCGAAGATCCAAGCCCCACTACATCACTTCGTTAGTGGGCATTAAGCGCTACTCAGGCTTGCAACAGCAGCGCTCTTGCTCATACATTTTTATTATTCTTGAGAAGTTTCAGTGCTCCCGTAAGACAACAGCCCTTCTCAGTCGATACTCCCAGCATTAATAAATCAGAGATAAACGAAACAACCACGCTAGAGCGGGGTTTTTGCTAATGAGTAGGGAAGGCCTAGGAGCAGACCTCGCCAGCAGCTGCTGCAGGAGAGGCAGAGCCAGCACAGGACGCATTCTTGTGAGGATTAGTTCACGTTTATTTAACTCTATATTCTCAAAGAGCTGGGCAAGCATTATGCGTTATCCCGTAGCCAAAGCCAGCCTTAAAAAAAATAATCCACGACTGTTTTGTTGAACAGGATAATTTCCCTCCCCTCAAATTCGGACAGCCATTTCCCAGCACCGGTTGTGTTTGCAGGGACTTGCTCCATCCGCTTTGCGTTACGTGATCCAACCGGATGCTCCTGCACATTTAAAGGGTATTTAGGACACCCGCCCGGCACTGCGTCCTGCCATATGGTTTTAAGAGAGCAGACCTGTGCACCTTCCTCCCTGGCCAGGCGTTGCTGCTGCTGGAGGAGCTGTGGCCAGTGGCTGCTGTGACCAAAGGAGAAGGAATCCCAGGCAATCAATTTTCTTCATACCCAGGTGACAGCCTCTGGCTCTTCACAGATACCCGGGCAAACACCCAACACCCAGGTCCTGGCACTCTGCACAGCCTGTGGCAACGCTGCAATTAGAGGAGCCTAATTCAGAGTCCTGAACAAAAGCCTGAGCTAGCACAGTGAGGAGGGATCACTTTTTAGAGTCAGCTTGGCTTTAGAGGACCAAAAGATACGTTTGGAAGCATAAAGAAATAATAAAATACAGTATCCGTGTTAAATACAGCCCTAGGACTTGATGGGTGTTAGAAGGGCCTTGAGGGGTTCAGCCACCGCCCCAACACTGACAATACCAAGTTCTGACCTTTGAGATCAAGCAGTGGTTGCTGTGAAGCAAAGCAGAGGCTCCAGCCGCATGCAGGAGCTGAAGGAGGCCCACAGCCATTTTTGAAAAGCTAAAGTAAGTTACATTATTTAATATGTTTTTCTCAGGTGTCAGTCTTTGTTCATGCCACAGTCATGGTGTGGGAAGGACCATGGGTAACATCATCCACTGCCTCCTCACCCGGGGGGGCACAGTGACCCCACCCTTTTGTCAAAATGGGAAACGCTCACTTATGACGATAAAACGAGCCCACATTTTATGCTTATGAAGGGATCGTGCAGTTAAATATGTGAAAAAAGCTCCGAGGACACCCCTTTCCAAAATACCAAAGTTAGCAGTGAGTAGAACTAGAAACTGAGCATTTAATTCCCTTTCCTACCTAAAAACTGCAGATCTTAACACACAAGAAATTCATTTCAAAAGAATTACAGGAAAGTACAAAGGTTTTAAGCGTTTCTACCAGTCTCCTGCCTTGCTCTATTGAAACAAAGCTGGCAAAAAATTTTGGCCTTAGGTGTATTGGGTAGCTGCAGAGGAACCTGTCAAATACTCATTTCAAATATTTAGCAGTAATGGAAGTAGGATGAAAGAAATAATAATTACATTACTAAATAAGCCAACTTAGCATGTAATTTAAAATTCAAGCACGTTATAAGGCCTAAATTTACTACTTAAAAATAATGTCATAAGTCTCGGTGTCAATAAGCTCTAGCTTTAATAAGCTAAAGAACAGTATTTCACAATTCTGTCTAAAAGACAGAGCTGCTTTTAGCTTCCAGCATCAGTCCAAGTGATGGTTGGGACTCCGTGAATTATCAACGTTCACTCCACACAACGAGCCAAATAAAGGTATTGACACAGGAATTCCTACTGCCAGGTCCCACCGTGCAAGAGTAGGTCTTATTTTGAGTCCAGATCAGCTACAAAAAAAAATGAGGAGAATCTACATAATATCCTATTTCTAGAAAAATTTAGGTACTTGCACAGAATCAGCACTCTTGATCCAACAGGCTGTTCAAATACAAGACAAAGCCTGATGCTCACCAGAATTTGGCAGGCAGCTGCTTAAATGCTTTCGAAAATCCCTCAAGCGCTTCCATACCTACAAAAGCCTGGCCAAGTGGCTCAACAAGTTAAGGTTTCCCTTGTTTAGCACTACTAGACGTGTTTTAACGATCTTTCTGCCTTGTGCATCCTACAAAAAGGGAGTTGCATTCGAGCAATGAACAATCATATGATGCTGGTTTTATGAATTTTTATTTGGACTTCAACTTCCGTCCAGATAAACTCGTGAAAATCCCAAATAAAAACGTTGTCATCTAGCAACAAATATCACTGAATTTCCTGGCAGAATAAAAGCAAGGTAATCTGGGACTACAGCTATATGAATATCAACTAGAATCATACATATATAACTTCCAGTAAGGGGTGTATTGGCTTCAGATTTATCATTCGCACAAAAACACAACGTGAAGGAATCTTCTTCACTTGCAGAAACAACGCCAGGCTGAAGTCCATCAAAAATCTTTTACTTTCCAATTTAAATGCTAATTGAAATCAATTAATCCTGAACAGAAAAAAAGCAAACCCGCAGGACAGAATAAAGAAAAACATGCACTGGCAGGCTAGTGGGTTTTTTATAAAGCAATCCTACAATTGAGGAAGAACGGTCCTGAAAGGCACACAGCCAACCACCCCGGTACTGCAGGCACCTCTGTCATTAAATGGTGCAGACCCTTGTTTACTTGAGCGGAAGATTTTCACCTTCTGGAATTCAAAGCACTTTCTGCAAGCACACTCCCGCTAGATTATTGAGAGGGATTATCTGCTGTTGTTCCACAGAAGGAAAAGATTAAGCTCCTCCAGACAACTATCAAGTACATACCACGCATGGGCCAGGCCTGAGGAACTGCAGTGATGCTAAAAAAACTTAATGATACCTGGCATCCTGTTACTTCTAAATAAATAGGATCAGACAAAGCCCAGAGAGAATTTTAAGAGCTACTCAAAATGCAGGACAGGCACACATGGGCTGCGACTGAGCAACGCAGTACCCAAAACTCTGCTATTGTCTGGGGAGTATCACTTCGAGAGCACCAGCGGGAGTTCTCACAGCTACGTCTCTACCTTGCACCATCTGGCACTGGGGATTTAATGTACATTAAACCGTTCAATCTGAACCAGCCAAAGGTCTAATTCCAACAAAGCAGTAAAGATTTCCCTTCTGCATTTCATTTTAAGCTTACTGCGTTTTTAGGTTACTGGTCTCACGGGGAACGTTCCACACAGACACCCCTGTTACCAAGCTCCTTTTATTTAATACAATAAAATTGCAACTGGATTTGAAAAACATTGTGAAATCATTACTAAGAATCTCAAAGAGGCGCTTCTAGGACTTAGGGCAATATTGCCAAAGCAATAGGAGCCAAATTTTTAGACATATTTAAATACTTGTTGGCTCAATACCACCGAGGTACTACTTCAAGTCTGGTCATAGAATAAATAAAAAAAATTAATTGGGTTGGAAGGACCCTTTGGGGTTTAACCCAACTTAGCTCAGGTTGCTCAGGCCCCCAGTCCCACGTAATGTCAGTGAGAAGCAAATCTCTTCACCCTGCCTGGGCTCAGAGCAGCTGCTTTGCACCCAAAGGCACCGCTGGAAAGCTGGGGTGTTGGATGTGCCGTCTACACCAACACAACAACCTCTGCCAGGTGTGCAATACAAGTACACCTCTCCTCGTAACGCTCTATTTATCCCATTTAATGCTCCTGCTCTCTCTAGGAATCCCATGCAGGTTCGTTCAGGACAAGCAATAAATAAACCCCAGAAGATGCGGTTCTCCTCGTTTCTGGTCTGTTACGCAAACCCACGGAGCTTGGAGTTCCCAGTCACGAGCAGAACGGGGATTGTTTTACCCCTATCCCTGTACCATTCACCGCATCCCGTAGGAGTGTTGCCCAAAACTGCCATCACTTCATTCCCGACATCAGCAGGAGCAGGTGTTTGGAGCAAATGAGACACTTAATGGGAAATCTAGGACAAAATGACTGATTTTGTGCCTTAGTCTGAAAATAGGTTCTGATGTTAAGATTACCTTATTTCACATTAGTCCCTCACACCTTTTGATCCAGGCATTACATTTTTCTGTAAGTTCTACCAGAACCACAAGCATTGAACCTTAGAGCCCCTCATGGACCCCTGCTCACTCAAGGACATGCACAAGCTTAAGACTTTGAGCTCCTCATTATTTAAACTCCTTCGGCAGCAGCTTCCTTCTGTGCACAAAACTGCTCTCCTCAACCAGCTCCCCCTGCACAATCTCCCAGGCTGCCACATCCCGAAGACATGCCGTCAGTCCAGCCTCCTACACGGATCCCATCTGCCTCCAAAGAACACCCCGAGCACTAACGAGCTCCCCTCGGGGACATCACAAGGAGTTTGTCGGTGCCTGGGCTTTCTTTTCCACTAAACCCACCCAGGGCAGCGTGCCCGACCAGCACAGCCCCGCAGTGGAGGAGTGCAAAAACCAGTGAGCTTGGGGAAGAACGTATCATAAAGAAAACTGAATTTATCTCAACACCAGGGAGACCGGAGGGTAACCTTGGGTTTCAGAAAGACAGCTGCACCAGCGAATCGTCAGGTGCCCTGAGACAATTAACAAAGAATAATGTCTTCCCGAGCTAGCCAGACCAGCATGGGGCGGGAGCATATGGCTGAGCCCAAAGTACAAGAACCGAGCAATTAATAAAGTAAACTTTGGGGAAAACAAAGGGCCTGAGCTGGCTTCAATCTGCATATTCCTTCCCAGCGACCGCAGGCACCAATCACTGCGACAGTGACCAGTAACAGGCATCACATTTGTACTGGGATTCAACTGTACACTGCAAATGCTGTCTTACACTTGCACTGTGATTTCAGTACGTTGCTGTATCACCCTTGCTAAATCAAAATCCCACGTAACACCAAATATACCAAACAAATAAATTCGATATTAAACCCTGCTCGTGTGAAATCTCTACAAGAGCCCAGCCAGAGCACACTGGATTTGGACAACCTGGATTCAGGCAGCACTGACACACACAAACTGGGGAAAAAAACCCATCCTGGGCATTCAGCCCTCCTCCCAAAGGGTCGCCCCACGCTGCTCAGCCAATTTTCCCTCTGCTCTGGAATTCTGAAAACATCGTTCTAAGAAACGCACTCGCACCTCGTCCCCAGCTCTGCACTTCATTTTCCATGACGCCCAGACCGAGGTCTGTGCACCGCAGGACTAAAAGCCTGAAAGCCAAATCACAGAATCGCGGTAATTATCGCTTTGGCCTCCCGCCATGAAGGATCAGGATTTGAAACAGACCCCAAAAGGATATGGAGAAATGAGAAGGCAAAAATGTAGTTCTACCTGCGCAGCAAGCAGCGGTTATTTGTTTGAAATGAAAACACTTACTGTTAGTGAAATCCTTTTATACTTGTATCTCTGATCCTCTGCACACTTGAAGTTTCACTTGTCAGCCTTCCAGCAGCAGGAACGTTAACGTTTTGCGTGCAAGTCGCTTTCTGGGCTGTTCTTTTACCCTATAGCTCTAGATAGATTGCTGAAGCCGTAGATTTCACCGGAGCTGGCACCCCAATAAAGTGTCTCTAAAGCATACTGCAAAAGGCACGGCTTCCTGCTGCCCCAGATACAGCGATTCCTCCAGGGAACGGCAAACAAGAATCTCTAAGAGGGTTTTGCTGTTAAATCTTTTCTCGTTAAGACGCGGAAGAGAAAATCTGCTTTGTGACAGTAGCACCGCAGGGAGTTAAAACCAAAGGGTCACAATAGAGCCACATTTACAAGAAAGCAGCTCGCTAGAGGAGAGGTACAATACCTTGCAAACGCTGAACACGGCAAGTTCCCAATAGGCAGCTGTTCCTCTAGAAAACAACAAAAAAAAGCCCCAAACAACACATCATACATGCAGGCCTGCTGCCATTTCCTAATTAGAATAAACAGCTACACAGAAAACGTATGTAGTGACTGAAAAAAAAAAAAAAACCAGCCAGAAATTCAGCCTAGAGTAGTAGAAACACGGGGAGAGGGGAATTGAAGCCTGTCTCCATTTCCTAGACGTTGTCCTCATTTCTGAGCAGCAGCACACAACTGTCGATAAAACCCAGTCCCTCCGCCTACATCGTTATAGGAGACTCTAACAAGTAACTTTTTAGAGGCTACTACAAACAAGGTGCCGTTAACCAAAAATTTAAAAAAAAAAAAAAACTTGAAAAGACCATTCCTTCCCTAGTTGGTAGACAAGTGCCCCAAACTCACTTCTCTCCAAGATCCCGAATTCAAAATTTGAGCCGACACGGCTCCTTTGCTTTTTTTTTTTCTGAATGGTGTTTTCCAGCATGAGACACCCAGGTTCATCTCCAAAACCCCACTGCTATTGCTTTAAGCTAGTAACATTTAAAATGGATTCTGGCGTAGGTATCTGCTTTCACATTGCCAGTAATAAGGTGAAAAGAAGAAATTAAAAACTTAATCAAAAGCTAAGGCTGGAAAACTGAGCAGCTCCCTTTCCTACCTTTCTGGGAGGAGGTATGCGTGGGTGGAGAGATGTAGTGTGAGACACGAAGCTCGAAGTGTTTTTGCAACACCCTGCATTGAAGCCATCAGACACGCTGCGACTGGTTAAAAAAACAGGAAGACAGGAGTGATCTCAGCCTAATAACGATTTTAGATAGCGTTCAAGTTTCGATTTTGTAGAAGAGGTGCTTGGACAAGACAGAACAGCTTAGCCCAATTGCTTCTCTAAAAGAAGATGTCTTAACATCAGAGGAACAAAGTGATAACAGCAGCTTCTGGCACCAAGTCACCACAGGGAATTCCTGTCTCTTTGCAAAGGCTGCCACCAGCCCAGCAGCCTGTGATGAGCAGGAAGACAAGAGCCCTGAGGATTTCTGAATCAACTCTGCAAGCCACTTACAGGAAGTCCCCAGGCTGGTAATTCCTCAGGTATTTACAACAGCACTGTCATCCAGAGTCAGCCTCTGCAACAGTTTCACCTGCTCCTGCTCACTCCATCAATTACTCTGGGAGTGGCGGGGTTGAGGGGGGCAGAGACTTGGAAAATAAGGAGGAAGAGAGAGGATGGCAGAACCAGTTCACATCAGCCAATGGGTAAGAAACCAGCACTGACTCACTGACCGACTTATCAGACTACACTGCTGCGATACCTACATTTATAACACAATATCTCCCCCCCTC
>JAOXJK010000069.1:16333806-16344630 GCA_025774025.1 Xenus cinereus | reverse complement strand
CCCCTCCCCCCCCGCGCGCTCTCTGCGGCCACGTGGGAGCAGAGCGCCAAAGCAAAGCCGCTAATTAAAGGGGATAATTACAATTAGCGATGCGTCCTTGAGCGTAAACGCTTGGGGAACAGGGCGCGGGGTGATCGCAGGCCCCTCCGGCGGTCCCCCCCCCCAGTCTTACATTGCAAGGGGCACCGGGGCTCAATGTTAATAATGACTTTAACCCTAAAATTAGACCTTTTTAAGGGTTTTTCCTTGTCTTCGAAGCTCTACAAAATGACATGTGATATAGTAGGATTTTCCAGTCGGAAAGGACTCACAGCAGCAAGTCCTGCCACCCTTCCCAGGAGGCTTCTGCACCCCCTTGTCCCCCTTTCCCACCCGGCCAGCACCCCACAGCCGGCCGCTGGCCGCTTCTGCCCGCTGGAATTAATTAAACACACCAAATCTCACTCCAAAATTCCACAACTTACTGACTGAAGTGTGGAAAGAAGGGATTTGCCGAGCCCGGAGGACGGCAGGTCACTGCAGCCACGATGGGGTTGTGCTCCCTCCCCGGCCTAACGAGTCGGGCCTTCTAATTGCTATTGGAAAGACACGGCGGCAGAATTATTCAACGCTTCGCAAATTGTTTCCTTTAATAGGAAGTGCTGCTTTTACTCTACCTTGTGCTTCCGAAACAAACGTCTGTGTTCCAAAAATATACAGTGTACACATACTCTGTAGCTATAGATACAAACATTTACAGAGGAACGAGCAGGCTGGAGTAGACGAGCTTGGATTAAAAAAAAAAAAAACAAAACCAAAAACCAAACCTCAAGCCTTTTCTTCTTGATCTCCTAGAGCTGGGCTCATCGCGCCATAAACAGATGGGGGCAACTGAAAAAAAATCTCCCCCACGACTGAGAAATCTCATACCCTTGGTGATGATAGGAAGCAACGTGGATCAAAAATGAAAAATTTCCACACACTGCAGGGGTTTGGAGTTCCTGTTCTTTCCCCCCCTCCACCCCATCCCCTCCTTTCGTCCTCCCTAGGATCTGCATCCCGCCTCTGGATGGCCTGCAGCCTGCCCGCCCCGCGTACTCCCTGCTGCCGAAGGGCCGATCCCTCCGGCCGGCATCGCCCAGCTTTACCCCAAAGAGGAAAAATGTGGTTCCCGAGAGGTTTGGTTTCAAACTGCCAAAAAGGCTTCCTCAAACTAAAGGGAAAGGGGGGGACAACTCTACAGTCTCAGCGTCTTAGCGAATGGGTCGGTAAGGGAATGTCATTCCTGGTATAAACGTTTGGACGGGGTGAGCCGGGAGCGCCGGGTGGGCCGGGAGCGCCGGGTGGGCAGCGTGCGCGGGGTAGCCCAGAGGAGGAGTATGGATATGAGGATAAAATCCCGGTGGCAGAGCGCCGTGGGTGGGTTGCTGCACTGGACCCGAAATCACCAGCTGGAGCAGGCTGCGGAGAGAAATTCAGACAGGCGTGAGGATCATTTGGAGAAGGCTTTTGTCGTGGCTCCCCCCAGCCCACAAGGACCTGGCTGCAAGGAGAATTCCTAACCAACACACACACCACTGCTGAGAGGCAAGAGGACAGTGATTCAATTACGCTCTTCACAGCTCCCAGAAACTTTCTTTCTTTTTTTTTTTCCCTTTCCCCTTTTTCCTCTTCGCACAGAGGCGAGAGGCAAAGCGCAGTTAAGCTCAGGGTCAGGTAAAACCAGCAGGGAGTTGGGGACGGGACAACTCTGGGGCAGGTTCCACGCTGTGATTTCTCTATGGTGGGAGTCACTGAAGTCTCCTTCAGTCACGGCTCCAGCTTGCAAGGGAAAAAGTAGCCAGCAATGTTTATCACCTTTATCCTTGCGCTAAACTGCGCAGGAATAAAGGTTGACTTCCAGAAAGTAAACACAGATTTTTAGAGGGGATTTTTGTCTCAACAGCACGTCTCGGAATATGCACCAAAACCAACACAGCTGTAGAAAGGTCTCTTACTTGTTGTGCGGTAGCCTGGAGCACACAGTTCTCAAGTCATCTGAAAGAGGACAGAAGACATAACAATAAGAGTAAAGCACAAATGAGAGCCATTTTCCTCTCCGCTCTCCTTTCTAAAAGGAAGATGAGATTACTGGAAGAAGCTCCAGTCATCAACAGATCCAGAATCCCACTCTCAGGCTAAAAACCTTCCATAAGAGAGAAAATGTTTCTCCATCTCACCAGTCATTACCTCAGCTCTTTGCACTTGACACTTCATCGTAGGGTTGACATTTAACTCCGCTGCCATACAGGAATTGCAGCTTCATTTCAAGGCAGACCAAGCCTTAGCATAGAATTTGCAGTATCAATTTACTATCAAGAAGTAACTAAAACATAGGAAATACAAGGAATGACTCTGCCCACTGAATACGGCCTTAATGATGAGAAAGGCATCAGGTCAAAGCAAGGCAGAGCTTACCCGATAAGAAAGGGTAGAAGGTTCTTTTGCTGGGGTCTATTAACTAAAAATTGCACTTTTTTTACCATCTTAATGTATTTTCCAGAACATTTCTTGGTAATATCTGTATGCCCCACTCCTTCGTGAGCTCCTCTTTGGCCCCATGCAAGGAGTACTTCTTTCAACCGATTTTCAACCGATATTGATCAACAGTTTGTATTTGCCTCTCCAAAGCCAAGTAGCTAAACCCAAGGTATTTAACAACACACCCTGTTGCTAGAGCCCTTTCAGGACTTTCAAACACCCCTGTCTTTGTAGATAGACCCACCCTCAAAACACTGAAATAACTGGTATTTCAGCAGCTGTTTACATTGAATTACTTTCTACTTCTACAGTAAAAGCAAGCACGTGGAATGTACCAGGTAAACCACTATGAAAAAACACGGCAAAAAGAAGCCAACCTCCACTTTTCTGCCTGTTCTTATTGCACCCAGAGCTAATTTATGAAAGATTAGAGAGAAGAACATTGACATCTGACCGGCAGCACTGGTTCAGCCAGAGCAAAAGCCTCAGGCACCTGCTCAGGCAGAGGCTGCTCTCCACAGCCAGGGTGTGCACTAGCTGCCCAGGTTTTGGGGAGCTTTGAGCCTTCTGGTTTCTGTTTTGATTCAAGAGAAGGTATCAACAAAACAGTATGTCTGGCCGACCCTGTGCTGCGTTAAGGCACTTCCCCTTTTCATCTCTGCAGGTCTTTTGGAAAGAAATGGTTTTGGCAACAGGAAAGAGAGATGAAAGCCACATTAGCAGGCTTCTTTACTAAGTTTAACCAACATCGCACACACTGTAATGGGATCCCATTACAGGAGAGGTGAAGGCCCAGAAGCTCCAAATGAGCACTTTTTTGTTTGCTTTTCAAATTTCTCGTCCAGCACACCCACCCATGGTTTCTCCTCCAGCAGACAAACTCAGAGAAGCCAAATCGAAGCACAATTAAACAGTGCTTTTTAAATAGCAACAAAGCAATTCTGAGGGGGTCAAACACCCAGATCCAACCCCCTTGTGCACACTGCACGGCTGAAGATCGATTCTCCAGCTCTGCAAAGCAACTGCATCAACAATCTCTCCTTTCTTACTCCCCATCCAGTCATATTTCCTGAAGCATTTCCTGCACTCTCACTTCCTAAGAGAGATGAACCACTACTTCTGCCCTGAACATGTTGATCTTTACTCTCCCCATCCAAAAACTCCCCTCTTACAACATCCACACACTGGAGGAAAAGAATCCTGTGGCAGGGTCTCTGCCAGCCCCACCGACAGCTTACCTCTAGTGCACAGGAGCGCTCCCGATGCCATGGCCACTTGCAAAGCCTGAGCCAGTCTGTCTAGAGCCAGTTCAATCTCTTTGGATGCATTGAGAGGATTGAGTTCGTCAGACAGTCTGTTAATTTCCTCAACGAGCGGAACCACGTGGTCAAAGGGTACTAACCCCAGGCGCCCATAAAGGTTCTTCTCCGTTAGATGCCCCTGGAGCATCATAAGAACCTGCAGGACACTTAGATGCAGTTTTGAATACAGCTGGTGGCAATCTCTGTCTTCTCCTGAAGTCGAGTCCTTGGCAATTTTGCTGGGGGGGTGTCCATTTGAGAGAGAAGCTTTCTTCTTCCTTTTGTAAGCCAAGGGGGCCTTCACGCACCAACGGATCAGTCCAGTCAGCGGGGTGAGCTCTAAAAACCCTATCGGCAGGTTGGCCGCAATAGGAGTGTTTAGAAAGGTGATGAGGATCAAGCGGGGGTCTTCAAAGATCCAGGAAACAATCAACTCAAGCAGATCCGAAGGAGGGATGAGGTCATCTGAAGATGGGAAAGATATTGTTAAGTAAGCCTCGCCTCGCGCTGGAGCAGAGGCAGCAGTCTTTAATTAATCTCTCACAACCCCCTTCCTGCACTGTCACAATTACATTTTCAAAACCTCCACAACTCCGCTCTTTTTCCCAAGACACCAAAGATAGATGCTCATTTGCCCCAGGGAAGACACAACCATGTTCCTGACAACGTCACCTTCTCCACCTATTCTGAAGACATCACCAAAGGCCACCATTGATCCCCTTTCCCAGTAAAGCTTCTTTTGTCATTTTCTTTCTCTCCCACCCATCATCTGCTTGTTCTGTCTCTAAACTCAGTCTCCGCTTATCCCTTGGCACAGAAAGTAGAATGGGCGAGGGAATAGGAAAAACTTGTTGGCACTTCCTTCTCCTCACCCCAGTCATCCAACTAATTTCCTGTAAGAACTATCTAAGCAAGTACGTCTTTGTGGAAAAACTTAATACAATCACATGACAGGTAAAGGATTATAAGAGCTTCAAGTAAGTAAGTAAAGCTTCAAGTAAGTAAAGCTTCAAGTAAGAAGTGAAATGTGGTCAGGAACTGACGCTCGACTACAGACAAGAGAAACACTGACTTCACAGCAACCGTGCGTCATCCCGTCCCGGGGCAGGCGAGGTACTTTCATTGTGAGTTGTGTACAGTGCCAGCAAAGGGCTCAGCACACAACTATCTAGTCAGGTCTTTCATACCTGGAATGACTTATAGGACAAATAATCTGGACTACAGAATTACCAATATGCACTGGACACAGAATCGGTATTTTCCAGTTTTCAGCTTTTCTGAGACCTCCAAGTATCACAGACATTGCTGTTTGTGTGGTCGACCCCTGTCCTCAGGACATGGTTGAGACTGCCCAGTTACAGATCGCTCTTTGAAGACCGAGCTTCCTTTTCCTGTGTCACCAATAACACCTCAAACTAAGGGATTTTAAAAAATTACTTCCTATAACTCACGTTATTTCCTTTCTGAAACGTCTTTCAATTAGTTGGATGAACTTTCAAGTGGTTGCACAAAACAGCTATAAAATACTGAGGAAGAACATGCTACAAGCTCTACCAAATACTTTTAAAAAAGATAACTCTAAGCCTGCATCTCTCTCTTGCTAATGCCAAGCTGTTTATCTGGAGAACACTGTGCAAAACACTCCCTTTATCGTTAACAAATAGTATTTGGTTTTTTGGATGATATGTTGGTATTTAGCATATGGTTGTTGCCTAGTCTACCATGAGTTCCCTGTGCCCCTCGCTGAGTAAAGGTAAATCAATCTTATTTTGGACACCTACACGTTTCTAATGTCTGAGCAACAGCCACCTGAGGCCTGGTGACATGCAGTTAAAGAGTGCATTGGAGGTACCCAGTTGATTGCATTTCTTGTCATTGCTCAACAGAAATCCTGCTCCAGCTTGCAAATGTTCAGAATTTGCATTTTCCCCCTTTTTGGGGGGAATTGGACTGACAAAGCCTTTATGCTGGGTAGGTGACACACCACAGGGAGGCCAAACTGCCCCAGCTTTCACTCCTTAGAGCTGCTCAATCAATAAGGTCCCCGTGTCCTTTGCCCTCTGTGGCAGGACGTTGCCCTTTGTGTCAGGCGTTACTTGGCTGCTTCTCCAGCAAAGACTCTCTTCAGCCACTGCCTGGTTATTTTTATTCTCGCCCCAGTGACAGATGATGCAACAGCCACACCCCTGAGCAGCTTCTGGCAATAACTACACGGTAACAGGCATCTTCAGAATTTCAGCAGTTAACTCGCTTGCAACAGTTAATTTGCATTGCATTATACCGCACCTCTTACTTCGAAGGACACAGCCGGGGAGCGCTTACCTGAAGAGAGGTCGTAGAGCGCCGTGACCGACGTAATGAACTGGCAGCAGAAGCGAGGACTAGCACTGAATATCTGTTTCAGCGTCTGGATGGACCCCGGCACCAAGTTGCAGTAGTCGTCGACCAAGGCTCGGGCTAGCCGCACGCAGTACACGGCGGGCGTTCGCTGCAGGGCCAGAGGAAATCCACGAGGAAAAGTGGATTAAAGCCAAGACACAGAAAGTCCTACAGAGCCCAACGGTACAGTCTGCGTCGCCCAAACATTCCGCCTGCCCACATCACCCAGCCGCTTCGCTGGTTCAACATTTGTTTTTCCACTTCCCCAAAACTGAAGAGCGCTTTCTCTCTCTCTGTATGTGTCCACTCAGACAGAAATAAAATTGCTATTTCACAATATTGAAATAGATGGTGATATTTTGTGTTTACAGTACCTGTAGTTTAAAATGAAAACCTTTTACATCCACATTTTGACTTGGTCGGAGATTTTTTTACTACTTCAGCATCACAGTTCTGTAGTGCAACTAGTTCAGTACCAGAACAACTAGTTCAGCAACCTCTTAGTTACACTTGAGATTATTAACGTGGAAAAATTCTGTGCAATCCTCATGTCACTTAGGAGCTGCAGCCTGCAGAAAACTACACCAGTTTCTGCTCTCCAAGTCACACCCCCTTGTCCTGTAACAAAGCCTCACCAGGCGGGACAAGAGGGACCCCACAGAAACAGTCCTGGTCTGCCTCTACCACCCTTCCCTCCCAGCACAGTCTTTCTGCTCTTCCCCTTCCGTAAAGCAGGTGCCTTCTGCACATCCCACAAGGGCAGCAGGAACAAAGAGGCACTTCCCAAGGTATACAGTGGGGAATCTCAATGGGAAAGGGGGAGACATAGGAGATCCCTGACATTCACCGAGATCCCTGCACCCACTGAAGATAGACACAGGTATTTTGTCCCCAGCTCTCAAGAGAGAGGTTTTGCCTCTTCTGCCACGTGCAAACTTGCACACCAGGCACAGTTTATTTTCCAAACTCCATAGTTGGCTTTTTTGGCCAATGTGGCCATGAACTGCCGTGGTTTTGTTCCCTGTGTTGGCCAAACCCTCCACTGGCCCCTTTCAACATGCAAGGGTTGCATGGAGGGGAAGAAAAAAATATTTAAAAAAAAAAAAAATCAATAAAACTTTCACTGACAGTAAAAAAACAAACAAACAACCCAAATTTTCTTCTGCCAGTGCGGTGCACAAATGGATTAGCAAAAGCTCTCCTTTTTACTGCAGCAAAGGAATGGGCACGAGCACAGACGTGGGGTGAACGTAGCTGCAGCAGCCAGCTGTTATATCAGCTTAAATGGCCACAGAAGAGTAGCTGACTGCACCCAGCTGTCACCAACCATTAGGTGACACTCTGCTGCCCCAGTTCACCCGTAGCGATCGCAGCACACCCCCTCGCCCCTTCCCTGAGACTGCCCTGCCTACACAGAAGCTGTACCTGCAGCCAGAAGGCAGCACACTCCAGAACAGGAACCCTGCACACAGCCACTGCCATGGAAACCAGCTTTCCTAGCAAAGCCATCCTGCTGTCATCTGCTTTGTTTCCTTGAGGGCTGAAGAGAGACGAGAAAATGATCTGCCGGACTGAATCCTTGGTTTGCTCTTGGAAATAATTGCACATGATCTCAAGGAGCTGAAGTTCCTGAAGTGAATTCAACCTCTGAAAGAAAACGAAAGAAAAGATGCAAAATACACTGGGGCTCTTGAAGAGCCAAGAGCCCCTTTAGTGAAAAGACAGGAACAGCAAAGGCTGAGCTTCTCTCAGGCGTTAGAATCTCAATCTTTATGCACAGCACACGTATTTAAGCTTTCTGAACCACCACTGCATATACCTAGTTACACTGAAAAAGCTCTCGGTTGCATTCAAATACCTGGGTACCCAAGACTGGTGCTTGCTGCACCTGCAAGCGCTGCCTATGAACCAAGAGATGAGACCAACAGCAATACCGGGGTGAAAAATATTCCCTCCCTCTGCAAATAACAGCACTAAGGGCACTGCTGGGAAGCTGGGGAGGTCACAGCCAGGCCCAGCAGCCCACTGGACTCCAGGTCCATGCACCCCAACATTCAGCAGCAGCTGTAGTTTCTGCTTACCGCTCTCTGGAAGGTCCCCACCTCAGCTCCAACCCACACCCAGCCACCTAAAAACTCTGGTAGGGCCCAGCCGCTGCACCTTGGGCCCCACCACACCTCCTGGTCTCCCAGAGTCCTGGCCGGTCCATCGGGGCCTTGCCAGACAGACCTCTCCCCGCCAAAAAAAACCCTCAGTCACCAGCGACCCTTACTGAGGCCTGCTGGGAGCCCATCCTGTCCTCTTGGGACCTCGGTCTCCAGTAGCAGCCCCCAGGGACCCTGTCCTTCTAAGGCCTTGGCCTCCTACAGTAGTCCCCCCAGGGACCTCGCCCTCTCCTTCTCAGGCCTGGCCTCCTACAGCAGCCCCCACCCAGGGACCCCGTCCCGTCCTCTCGGGACTTCAGTCTCCAGCAGCAGCCCCGCCAGGGATCCTGTCCTGAGCTCCTGGGCCCTCGGCCTCCATAGCCATTCCCTGGGGCTGCATCCGGCCTGCCAGGGCGCTCCCCGGCCTTAGGCCGCCAGCCCCCCGGGGCCCGCCCTGCTTCCCCCGGGGCCTGGGCCTCCACCAGCCGCCGGGGACCCTGTCCGGTCCCTCAGGGCCCCTCCAGGCCTCGCCCCGCGGCCGGGGGCCCACCTTGGGCGGAGCGCCGCGTTCCTTGGGGACCTGGAAGAGGAACTCCTCCAGGAGCTCGGTGGGGCCCTTGTCGACGAGGGGCAGCGGGGCGTTCTGCAGCTGGCTGCTGAAGTAGATGTCCAGGTGGTACAGCACCTCCTTGGCGGCGCTCAGCGCGTCCCGCCGCAGCAGCGAGTGCCGGATATCGCTCATGGCTCCCAACCCACCGGGAACGGACCCCCCCCCCCCCCGCTGTGGCTGGGACCCCGATGTGGGCAGGACCCCCAGTGTGGCCAGGACCTCGCTGTGACTGGGACCCCTGGGGTTGCTGGGACCCCCAGTATGGCCAGGACCCCCAGTATGGCCAGGACCCCGATGTGACTGGGACCCCTGGGGTTGCTGGGACCCCCAGTATGGCCAGGACCCCCAGTGTGGCCATAACCCCTCTGTGACTGGGACCCCTGGGGTTGCTGGGACTCTCAGTGTTGCTGGGACCCCCCAGTATGGCCATAACCCCCAATGGGGCCAGGACCCCGCTGTGGTTGGGACCCCGATAGGACTGGGACCCCTGGGGTTTTTGGGACCCTTGGTGTGGTTGGGATCCCCAGGATACCATGACCCCAGTTTGGCTGGGACCCCGCTGTGACTGGGACCCCTGGGGTTGCTGGGACCCCCTGTGATGCCACGACCCCCAGTATGGCCAGAACCCCCCAGTGTGACCAGGACCCCGTTGTGACTGGGAACCCTGGGGTTGCTGGGACCCCCAGTATGGCCAGGACCCCCAGTGTGGTTGGGACCCCACTGTAGCTGGGACCCCGATGTGGCCAGGACCCCCAGTGTGGCTGGAACCTGCTGTGGATGGGACCCCTGGGGCTGCTGGGACCCCCCAGTATGGCCATAACCCCCAGTGAGGCCAGGACCCTGCTGTGGTTGGGACCCCGATGGGACTGGGACCCCGATGGGACTGGGACCCCTGGGGTTTTTGGGACCCTTGGTGTGGTTGGGATCCCCGGGACACCATGACCCCAGTTTGGCTGGGACCCTGATGGGACTGGGACCCCTGGGGTTGCTGGGACACTTGGGGTTGCTGGGACCCCCAGTGTTGTCATGACCCCAGTATGGCCAGCACCCCGATGTGGCTGGGACCCCTGGCATTGCCGGGACCCCCAGTATGGCCATGACCCCCCAGCGTGGCCATAACTCCCAGTGTGGCCATGACCCCTCCGTAGCTGGGACCCCCAGTATGGCCAGGACCCCACAATGTGACCCGGCCTCTCAGTGTTGTTTGGACCCCAGTGTGGCCAGGACTCCCAGTTTGGGCTGTGGTTGGGACCCCCAGTGTTTCCGTGACCCCTGGCCATGGCTGGGACCCCCAGAGAGGCTGTGACTCCAGTTTAGCTGGGACCCCCAGTTTGGCCAGGACTCTGGCACGGGTGGGACCCCCAGTGTTGTCATGATCCCAGTGTGGCTGGGACCCCGATGGGACTGGGACCCCTGGGGCTGCTGGGACCCCCAGTGTTGCTGGAACCCCCAGTATGGCCATGACCCCCAGTGTGACCAGAACCCACTGTAGCCGGGACCCCGATGGGATTGGGACCCCTGGGGTTACCGGGACCCCCAGTGTTGTCATGACCCCAGTGCATCTGGAACCCCCAGTATGGCCAGGACCCCCAGTGTGGCCAGAAACCCGATGTGACTGGGACCCCTGGGGTTGCTGGGACCCTTGAGGCTGCTGGGACCCCCAGTGTTGTCATGACCCCAGTGCATCTGGGACCCCCAGTATGGCCAGGACCCCCAGTTTGGCTGGGGGTCGGATGTGGCTGGGACCCCTGGGGTTGCTGTAACCCCCAGTTTGGCTGTGACACCCCCCTCGCCCCCCCAAAGCCCAGCCCTCCCCAGGTGGCAGCCCCCAGCCCCCCCCCGGGGGCCTCACCTGGTCATTACCTTCCGGGGGGCTCCTGCGCACGATCTC
>JAOXJK010000069.1:16316700-16333706 GCA_025774025.1 Xenus cinereus | reverse complement strand
AGGTGCAGGGGCTGGACCTGGACCTGACCTTGGGGGGGGAAGCTGGACCTGGCGGGGTCTTGGCGCAGGGATGGGGGGTCTGGGCCTGAGTGGATCTTGGCTGGGGGGCAGGCTGGTCCTGGGGCTGACCTTGGGAGGTCTTGGCCTTGGAGGGACCTGGACCTGGGGGTTCTTGGGCCCAGGGTGGGCTCCATCTAGCACAGCGGGGGATCTTCGCCTGGGGGGGGTGTCCTGGACCTGGGGCTGACCTGAGGACCCACAGCCCTGCTGGAAGGGGTTGTCAAGGTCCAGCCCCCCCACTGTGAGGAGCAGGGTGTGGGCCCGGGTCCAGCTCTGGGGGGTGCTTGGTCCTGGGCAGGGGGGGCTGGCAGGGAGCCCCCAGCCCCTAAAGAGCACCGAGCACTGCAGGAGCCCAGCATGGACCTCCTGGGAAAGGTGGCAGCTGCCTTGGGGGGCCGGGCAGCACCAGGACGTCATCCAAGGCCACAGGGGCAGGGCTGGGGTGAGCTAGGGGAGCCTGCGGGGTGCTGTCCCCCCCTGGTGACCTCCTGGGGAGAGTCTGGAGACAGGCACCATGGCGGGGACCCCTTGTTTTTCAGGGCTTCCAGCTCAGATCCACCACCTGAAGGCCAGAGCTGGTGGGCTCCCATCAGCTCCAGCACGCCCACCTGAAGACAGCTCGTTGGAAACGTGGAGTTGGTGAAATAAACAGTTTTTAAGAAGAATTGTGGCTGGTGATGACTGGGGGTTGCCCACGCCCCGTACTGGGGAGCCGCTGTTCCCCACGAGTGGTCCCTGGGATCCGCTCACCCCTCGCACCCTTGTCAGCATTTTTGTTGATTCGGGCGCATTCTCGGCCATACCTGCGGCGGGAGGTGCTGGCACCGGTTGAAAGGGTTGTTTCTTTCACTGAGCAGACCTTTGTTTCCGTGAAAAATGCCATATGGAGCCTGCGGCCTCGGCTGCTCCTTGGCTGGGTGACCACTTGGCACGCGGAGCGTGTCCCTCCTGATAAATGCAGGTGCGGCTCGTTCCCCTTCCAGAGACCTTGGAGGACACCAAAGGTATGTCCCGCTCCCCTCTCCTCCCGCTCCCCTCTCCAGCGTCGACTTCTCCACCTTGGCTTCATCTTGCCGAGATGCTCTGCCGGGGCTGAGCCCGGGCGCAGCTCACTCAGCGTTACCCGGGATGGACACCATCCTCCATGGGTGCCTCTGCCGGGGGAGGCTGCAGAGGCTGCTGCTTCCCCCGGGGGAGGCGGTGGTGGGGGGGGGAATCGGGGGACTTTGGGCAGTTTGTGGCATGGGCAAATCGTGGCATTGCCAAATCGCGGCATTGCCAAATCGCGGCGTTGCCAAATCGTGGCGTTGCCAAATCACCCTATTACCAAACGTAGGGACTGCAACCTTACGGATGGTAGGGTTTGCAGCCACGGGGAGGATGCGAGTGGGGAAACGTGAGGATTTAAGCAGAACAGCTGCTCCAGACGAAAAAGCGAGCCCGGGGGCAGCAAGCCCTTCCCCAGGCTGCGGGGCTGCCGAAAGCCGGGGTGTTTGCCAGTCCCCACAGCCCGCTCGGGGCGCCTGGGCTTGGGAAGGACTCAAATCCCTTCCCCTAGTGAAATATTACCCCAGGACTGAGCACCACGGGAAATACTTCCCTAATTCCTTTCCCCGTGGGTGGGAGTCACCATGCTGCCCCAGCGGGGGGTCCCTGGGAACTTCAGCCTGGGTGAGGATGGGGCAGGGGCTGTGCTGGGGGGCACGGGTGGGCAGGATACCCCAGGTGAGGATGCTCCAGGCAGGGAAGGAGGTGGGTTTCCATCCCTTGCTCTGTCCCAGCATGGCTGCTATAGAGTCTTTTGGGTTTCCAGAGCAGACCCAGTGAGGGGTGGGAGAGGCACAAGCCAAGGGACCTTGGTGTCCCCCGGCCGCTGCCACCCATCCTGGGTCAGGCGAGGTGTCGGCTGAGAGCGGTGACTGAGGAAGTGACTTCTCTGTGTCACCATGAAGTGGCATTTGCTCCTTTGCCAGTGAATTATCCACTCTGGCATTGCAGTCGGTCTGGCACCTCCCTCCAGGAGCGACAGGTAGGATGAGAACCTGCGTGAGGCAGCAGCCAGAGAGCTGGATGGGGGTCCACCATCCCTTGGTCCTGGTGGTTCACTGGAAAACAGACGCCTCCCAGTGAAACCAGTACAGCCAGTGGGAATATCCTAGTCAGCCCCATCACCTGTGACAAATCCCCCTCTCAGCCAGGAGGGCTGAGCCCATCCCTGCCCCTCTGCACGCAGGATGGCATCCTCGAAGCTGGTGCTGTCGCTGCTGGTTGCAGCTCTCCTGCTGCATGTGGCCATCACACTGAAGATCAGCGCCTTCAACATCAGGACGTTTGGAGACAGCAAGATGTCCAACAAGACTATCGCAAATATCATTGTCTCTGTGAGTGCTGGGGGAAGAGGAGAAGTCCTGGCCACTCTCTGGTCTCTGGGTTGCAGCCAGTTTGGGGTGGTTGGACACCAGCTTTCTGCAGGCATCCATCCATCGGTGTGTCCATCGTGCATCCACCCCCCCACCAATACACCTGTCCACACACCCCCGTCCATCTATCCATCCATCTGCTCTTCCCCTATCACCATCACCAACCTCGGGCCATCTCCACTCTTGCCAGTCCCCAGCCAAGGATGGGTGATGCTTGATGCTGCCCAGGTTCCTCACTCAGAGCAGCCTGCGAGTGAGGAGCCGCTGGGATGGTGGGTGGTAGACAGATGGGTGTTAGAGGGCACTGTCATCCCAGGGTTCTTCCGAGCCAGAGGACACCAGCAGAGGAGCTCCCTCGCTGGCTCTGGGGTCTCTGCTGCCCTCCTGTTGCCAGCCTGGGAGCCTTCACAGCCCAGCCCAGGCACCCATGGGTGTCCCCATAAGCAGGTCCTGGCCAGGAGTGAGCAGCTCTAAGCTTGTCCCCCCAGATCCTGTTGGGGTACGACATCACCTTGGTGCAGGAGGTCCGGGATGCTGACCTGAGCAGTGTGGAGAAGCTCATGGACCAGCTCAACAGGTGACCCCAATGGCCCAGGGCAGGGTGTGCCTGGAAATGGGATGCTGGAGCAGGTCCCAGATGGCATCTTGCCGTGCCAGAACACCTCCGGCTCAGGCGGAGAGAGGCTGATGGGTGCTGGGGGGCACCAGGAGACTCTTCTCACACCCTCCACATCTCGCTCCCAGCGCGTCCCCACACCCATACAACTTTTTGATCAGCGTGCCCCTGGGTCGGACCAGCTACAAGGAGCAGTACCTCTTCATCTACAGGTAAGGGAAGCCACCAGAGCCCGGTGACCCCCATGTCACCTGCTGTTCCCCCCAGCAGTCCCCAAAGGGTAGTGGGTACCTTTGGGGGCCCTGGCTGTGGCAGGAGCAGTGCTGAGGGCTGCCCTGCTCTCCTCCCTCAGGTCAGACCTGGTCTCCGTGCTGGGAAGCTACTACTATGATGATGGCTGTGAGCCCTGTGGGACTGATACCTTCAGCAGGGAGCCCTTCATCGTGAAGTTCTCCTCGCCCACCACACGTGAGCAGAGCTGGCACTGGGGGCTGCTCGGACCCGGCATGGGGTCCCCCATGTCGGGGGGGCCCAGAGCTGTGCTTGCCAGGCAGGGGGGGTTGCGCCCTAGAACCTAGCTCAGGGGCTCCACTAGGGTCCTTCACTGCTGTTGGGCCTTCTCCCACCCATGGGTGCTCAGGGGTCCTGGGCACCTGCCCAGCATGGCCGTCGCTGCAGGCTGTTTCCCACCATCTCCCACCACCTCCCATTGCCTGCCATCTCCCACCACGCGTTCTCTCCAGTTGCATGCCATCTCATATCTCCAGTTGTTTCCCACCATGTCCCACATCCTGTCACCTGCTGCCTCCCATCTTGTGCCATATCCCACCATCTGCTTCCTCCAATTGGGTGCCATCCCCCATCGCCTGCCATCTCCCACCATGTGCCATGTCCTGTCATGTACCATCTCCCATCACATGCCATCTCCCATCATGTCCCATTCCCCATCTTGTTCCATCTCCTACCCCGTGCCACCACCTCCACCTCCCAAGAACCTCCTTAGGGCACAAACTCTCCCATCTCTCTCCCACCCCCATCTCCTTCCCAAAACCACAGTGGCTTGGAAAAACTGATGGCAAACAAACAGTAAACCCCAAACCATGTTCAGCGGGTTGCAGTTCCCCACTGGAAATCCCAGCCTGGAGGACAGGCAGATCAGAAGAAGCCAGTGCATCCTTTCCCTTTAGAAGCTTCTCCTGGCCTGTAGCTGGGGCTTGGCCCAGGGTGGTCTCTCGGGGTTCCTGCTCCTTTCCTGGGTACTGCACCCAAGCTGGGGGCTGATGGCCACTTGTCCGGCAGCGGTGGAGGAGTTCGTGCTGGTGCCCCTGCATGCTGAGCCCAGCAGCGCGGCGGAAGAGATCGACGCGCTCTACGACGTCTACACTGACGTCATCGACAAGTGGGCAACTAACGTAAGGGGCAGCGGGGAGCTTGGCTCCTCCTTGGGGCAGCCGGGTGGGCTGGGGTACGGTCACCACACATCCCAATGGCCATCCTGAGATGGACGTGACCCACAGGAGACCTCTCGTACCCATGGGAGCAGGTGCCACCCTGGCAATGTCCATGCAGGGAGCTGCTGGGTGGCTCTGCTGCCGTCACTGGGGGCTTGTCCTCCTGTGCTGAGGAGACCTGGGGGGGGTTCGGTAAGATTCTAGGGAGCCCTTGCTGCACCACAAGGTCCTTGGGCAGGGACACAGCACGTTGCTCCACAGAACATCCTCTTCCTGGGCGATTTCAACGCCGACTGCTCCTACGTGACCAGCTCCCAGTGGCCGTCCATCCGCCTGCGCTCCCTCAATGCCTGCGAGTGGCTCATCCCCGACAGCGCCGACACCACCGTCGCCGACACCGACTGCGCCTATGACCGGTGGGTGCCGTGGCAGTGGCATGGGGGATGGCACGGGGTGGGGACCGGTGGGCACTAACACCCCCATGACACCCCGGCAGCATCGTCGCCTGCGGCACCGCGCTGCGCCAGGACATCGAGCCCGGCTCTGCCACCATCAACAACTTCCAGAAGAATTTCCACCTCCAGACCAAGGATGTGAGTGATGGGATGGGGAGTGCGAGCCCACCAGCACCGGGATCCAGCCCACCACACCTCCCGGGAGCACGGGTGGGCTCCCTGTTCCCCAGGGCGCACCCCAGGGTGGCCTGACCCCAACCCCTGCACTGATGCAACCCCCCAGCCTGAGCACTTTGGGGTCTGGTCCAAATTCTGGGGTTGGAGAGGAGCATTTGGGTCCCGGCAGTGGGTCCAGATGAGCTCAGCTTTCCCCCCCTACACCCAGGCTTTGGCCGTCAGCGACCATTTCCCGGTGGAGGTGACCCTGAAAGCCCGCTGAGCCCGTCCCCGCGCTGGTGGCTACCGGGATGCCCAGGCACGCACCCGCATCCCTCGTGGGAGCCCACACACCACCAGTGCCAGCCGAGCTGCCCGCCGCCTCTGCAAGGAACCGCTCTTTGGGGTCTTGTGGGAGTGGGATGCTCTTCACTTCCATTAAAAAATGAGCATTTCCAGCCCTTGAAGCTCTGGGGGGAGGGTCCCTTCAGCCCCTCCAGCAGCCCCCTGCGCTCGAGCTCCCCGTCCTCCTGCCAGGGGCAGCCCCAGTGGGGCTGGAGCCAGGGAGGTCCCCCTGGGGGTGGGGGTCCCCTCTTGCCATCGAGAGCCCCACGTGGCAAACACTACTCCCCTCTGAGCTGCTGGCGGCAAAAGCAGGGACACCGTGAAGGGCCTGGGAGGGTCTGGGCAGGATTTGGTCCCTTTGCCGGGTGTCAGGATGCTCTTCTGACGGCTTGGGGGCCGCATCCTGCAGGAGCCCTGATGGAGCTGACAGAGTGCCGACGGTGAGGGGAGGCGGAGGACGTGAGTCAGCTCCCAGGGGGTTCGGTGCCTCCCCGGGGGTGGGTTTCGGTGCCAGCATGGCGCTGGGGGACACCGGACTCATCCTGTGACTGGGTGTGAGGATGCAAAACCCGGCGGCGCAGGTGAGAGCCCGGCAAGCCCCGGCATGAGCAGCCAGCGGTTCCCTGCCTGCCCCACCGCCAGCATCCCGGCACCCTGGCATCCCGGCATCCCGGCATGCCGGCAGGGCCGTCTGCTCCCTCGGCTGGGGTGATGCTGTGTGCTGGGATGACACCAGCACAGGGGCTGCCGGCTCCGCTGGGGCTGCTTTAGGTCACCAGTGGGGCCGCTTTAAGTGACAACCGGGGCTGCTTTGTGTCACGAGTGGGGGTGTTCTAGGAGACCGCGGGGGCTTTTCAGCTGCCCCCTCTTGCCGAGGCCGGCGGCGCTCAGCCTGCCTGACCCAGACACCCCATCATTTCCTTCTCTCCCCTCTAATTACACCGTCTGAATCACCCGCATTAAGGCCACCTGCCCTTTGCTACCTGCCCGGCCACCGTGCCCCGGCGCTGAGACCCAGGGGGCCACCCCGGCTGCAGCACCCCAAGTCCCACGTGCCCACCCAGCCCTGCTGGGATGCCCCGGCGTCACTGCACCTCCCCGGTCGCCCTTCGCCGCCTCAGCCCAGGAGCGGCTACGGTGGCCCCACCCTGCCGCCCCGTGTGGTTTTGGTTTCCCAATGTCGGAAGAGGCCCAAAGCTGTGCCAAAACCCCCCCAGGGGTGTCCGACTCATCCGGCTTTGCCGGAACATCCGTCGGTAATAAAGCCGCCCGTCCTGACGCCGGGAGGGCAGAGGCGCTGCGCGCTCGGCAAGGTAAGGACAGGTCGGGGCTGTGAACCGGGAGGGACTGGGATGAGCTGGGATGAGGAATTGCTCCCTTATCCCGACAGTGGGGGCTGCGATCAAGTTTAAGGACGCGGAGCAGCCCGGGGTGCTGGTGGAGGCGGCTGGGGGTGGTGGGTGCTGGAGACATCCCAGCGGGGAGCGGAGCTGGGCAACCCCAGGGGGCTGGCAGAGGCACTGCCAGCGGATTCACCACAGTGGGATGTAATTTAGCTTCCCCTGGGACCAACAAGCCAGCAGACAGCCCATGCCAGCTCCATAGGCTGCTCTGAGCAGCGCCCACCACGGTACACTGTTGCCCACCAGGGCTGAGGAAGGACTGACATGGAATTTTTTTTGCTCTATCCCCAAATCCAAAGCAGTTTTCCAGGTTCGGCTCCCATTGCTGCATCCCTGAGGCTCAGCATCCCTCCCGGCAGGATGGGGACCGTGGTGCTCACACTGTCCCTGTTGACTGTCACTCTCCTGTGCCCGGCCACTGCCACGCTGCGCGTTGGTGCCTTCAACATCCAGTCATTTGGTGACACCAAGATGGCCAACGAGAGAGTGGCGGGCATCATCGTCAACGTGAGTTCAGCTGGGGATGGGCTGTGTGTGCCGGGGTGGACCCAAAATGTGGCTCCTGTGCCAAGGGACACACAGGGACCTGGCCATGGATGGGGATGGCATCCTGGTGGGGGGATGCCCTGGGTGGATGAAGGCTTGGTGGGGATCAAGGTGGGGTGTCAGACTTACATGAGGACGTCTGCCATGGCACCAAGGGACATGCAGATGGTCCCTGTGGTGCTGCACCCATCACCACATCAGGGTGCCTGTCTGGGAGATGGGTGGGAGAGGAGAGGGTGGCCCCGAGCCATCACCCAGCTCCCTCTCACCATCACCGTTCCTCTTGGCCCCGCAGATCCTGAGCCGCTACGACGTGGTGCTGGTGCAGGAGGTGCGTGACTCCGACCTCAGCGCCGTCACCGAGCTCATGGAGCAGCTCAACGGGTACGAGAGGGGACGGGGCCAAGAGCACCCGGGCTGATGTGCCGGTGTTGGGAGGGGAAAACCGAGTCGTCTGAGCCACAGAAGGCAAAAAAAAAAAAACAACAACAAAAAAAAAGGTCCGTCGGCAGAGTGTTTGGTTTTGGAATAAGAGAAAAGTGCGGGGCTGGGGCCAGGCAGACGCCGCCACTGCCGTGTTGAAAGGCGGCAATTGCTTCTGACCGGGTACGCCCAGCCCATGTCCTCACCCCTTCGGTGTCCCCTCCAGCACGGCTACAAAGCAGCCAGGGCAGGGAGGGTGACGCCAGGCTCCGCGGGGCCCCGGGCTGCTCGTTAACCTAATTTAGCTTTGCTGCAGATGAAGGTGGGGAGCGTCCCTGCGGAGAAAGGGGAGGCAGGATTCGCCTTGTGTCCTGCCTGGCTGTGCCCGAGGAGCCACCTCGGGGTGGTGGGGACAGCAGGGTGGCTCAGAGCCACTACACCCATGTCACCCTATGGCCGGGGCACGGTGGCCGTGGGGACAGCAGAGCAGGGCTGGCCAGTGCTGAACCTGCAGCTGGCCACCCCCTGGTCATGCGAGGGCCACCCCAGGACAGTGCCACCATGTCACCGTCCTGCCTTTGCCTCTCTGCAGTGTGTCCACGTCCCCGTACGACTACGAGATCAGCGGCCCCCTGGGACGGGACAACTACAAGGAGATGTACCTCTTCATCTACAGGTAACGGGGCTGGGCGTGCTGCTGGCTGTCCTGTGGCACCACAGGGCCACCGATGCCATGGAGGGGGCACAGGGGCCATGCCAAGCCCTGAGGTCACTGTCCCCTTTGGTCCCACAGGACAGACACCGTGTCCGTTGTGGACACCTACCAATATAAGGACCCTCAGGACGTCTTCAGCCGGGAGCCATTCATCCTGAGGGTCTCAGCGCCCCGCACCAGTAAGCAGGGGGGATGGGTGGCCCCAGGTGGTGGCATGGGGTGGTCACGGGGCTGATGTCCCTCTTCCCTGGCAGAGGTGGAGGAGTTTGTGCTGGTGCCGCTGCACTCTGCCCCGCACGATGCCGTTGCCGAGATCGACGCGCTCTACGACGTCTACCTGGCCATCATCAACAAGTGGGGAACCGATGTGAGTGCCACCGGCACCGGGAGGTGACACTGAGGGTGGGCACTGAGCCTCGGGGACCATTCAACCCATGCTGGGTCTCCGCTCCGAGCCGAGGAAGGGTGGTGGGACAAGGACCATGGTGCTACCCCATCCCTTGCCATAGAGGATGTCCCAGCACCCAGGGCTGACCTGACACGGGGGCTGGCCCCCACGGGAGGGCTGGTGTTTGGGGGCAGCCCCATTCCCCAGCCGCCACGAGCCCCCCTCCCATCTCCCTGCTGCAGAACATCATGTTTCTGGGGGACTTCAATGCCGACTGTAGCTACGTCCAGCCGAGCGACTGGTCCTCCATCCGCCTGCGCACCAGCGACGTCTTCAAGTGGCTGATCCCCGACGGCACCGACACCACCGTGGGGAGGTCGGACTGTGCCTACGACAGGTAAGTGCCACCGTGGCACCGCCGTCCCCTTCCCCGGCACCCCAGGACTGCCCGTCCTGCAGGGGCAGGAGATGGACCCACCACCCGTGTCTCCCTGGCAGGATCGTGGTGTGCGGTGCCAAGCTGAAGAAGAGCATCGTGCCAAATTCGGCTAGCGTCTACAATTTCCAGCGAGCTTTCCAGCTGGAGGAGGAGGAGGTGAGCTGGGTTCACAGATCCGGGGCTCAAACAGGCATCAACGCTTGCTGATGGGGAGCTTGGGGTGACAAGGGACCCACAGGTGGAGACAGGAAGGGGGACCAAGGGTCATTGCTTGTCCCCGGGGGGAAGAGATGAGACCCACAGGGTTTTTTGTGGCCTTTCATGGGCAGGATTCCAGAGCGTGGGGCAATCCATGCCGATCTCCCACCACCCATAGCTGGCACAGAGCACCCAAGGGAGACACAGGGGTCTGCGAGGGCAGATGTGCCCCCGTCATCTCCCACCCCAGGCCATGCCTGGGCATCTCTGCCAAAACTGGAGCCTTCTGTGTTGAATGTCTCGGGGTTGGGGACATTTTATGTCCCTCCAGAAGGTTCTGGCAGGGCAATCACAGCCACCTTGCTGCCCCAGCGAGGGGCTCGGCGAACCCCTGCGTTACACCTCCCCACCTCTCGCCCTCCTCCAGGCCCTGGCAGTCAGCGACCACTACCCGGTTGAGGTGAAGCTGACGGCTTGAGCTCCTCCTGCAGCCGCAGACCACGATCCAGCTCCAGCTCCCACCACCAACCCCTGTGAAGGTCCTCCCTGCAGCCCCATCCATGAGCTCCGTGCGTGGGCTGCTCCAGGTCCTGGTCTGGAGAAGGGTCACCAGCTGTACCCAGACCTCCCCCCAGCCCACCGCGAACCGCAGCCCATGGACAGGCCACCAGCCAGGAAGCGGTGATTGCAGACAGGCCGGGGAATGAAGCATCCATCTCCTACCTCATCAAAGGCTTTATTGACAAATCTCATTTCACAATTAGCTGTTGGACAGGAAGGAGGATACCCAAGGACCGGTGGGCTTGGGTGACAGCGGTGTCATGACCCTCTCCCTGTCCGTTCCTCGGGGGAGCTGACAGGCAGCTCTCCCCGCTTCCAGGAAAGGCAGCGGTGGTGTCAGGCACTCTACGGGGACTGAGGGGAAGGGGTGGTTGGGGTGGCCACAGGAGCAGGCAGCACGTCACCAGCTCCTGACGCTGCAGATGGCTTCACCGTGGAAGTCTACAGCTACTGCAGCATCTCAGAGGGTCGCTGAAGCTCCTGGGACCCGGCCCCAGCCAGCCGGCTCCTCAGCCCTTCTTCTTCTTCAGCATCTCCATGTACATGCGAAGTGACTTCTGGATGGACTCTTTTGAGATGAAGCTGATGAAGTTCTGAATGTCTTCCTCCCGGTGAGCTACCAGGCGGTCCAACACCGCCTTCCTCATCATGGACTTGGTGAGCTGACGGGCATGGTCTGCGGAGAGGAGAGCCAGGATGGGGGAACGCACACGGTCCTCACCCCCAACCACCTCTCGGCCACTGCCACCATGTGCAGGTGTCTCCGAAGGGGAGGTACCACACACCAAAGGGCTCTTTAAACCAGCAGGGAAAGGTGGAAGAAAAACCCACCGGCTGGAAGCTGAACTGGATAAATTCTCATAAAATAAATTATGATCTGTACCGCTCAGTGGGGAAACGGCTGATCTGCTGGGACAGATGACAAAATGTTGTGCTCCTCCTTCTCTTTGCGCCCTCCAGAGCCCAGCTCCCACCCCAACACACACCACTGGCCTCGGGACAGCAGCAACTGAACAAAATCCTCTGCTGTTTGAAACTGCTCTGGCTCTAAGTTCCCTCAACCCAGACGTTGCGTGCACGGTCTCAGTGTGCTCTGACCATGACAGTGAAATGATGATCTACCCCCCCGCCGTGCGCTGGGAACCCCGAATCACCACCAGCACCCCTGTGCTACACACACCTCCACCCCCTGGCTCCGGGGAAGGATCTGCATGGTGCCTCCCAGGAGTCAGGAGAGGGCACAGCTGAGATGTTCTCCCCACTCTTGGGGGCTGAGGTGTCACTCTAACACCAGGACAGCACTGGAGAGAGCTGTTTAGGGACCCTCTTTCAAGGCTGGGACACAAAGCGTCAGTCTGGGACGTCTCCATTTCTGCCCAGTTTCATTCAGATTACTGAAAAAGCAGCTGAAGGGTGACATCTAGTTGCACCTTCCGTGCAGGTGGCATGGGGTGGCATAGCTCAGGTCTAGCCCTGGCCAGCAGAGAGTCCTCTCCCAGCACAGGAACCAGGTGCTGCCAGTCACGGAGCACCCCAAACACGCACGTGATGTCTGTCTCCTCACACCCCCATCACCATCCCCAGCTCAGGAGGGCACCCAGAGTTGATCCAGACCACAAAGGTGGACTGGTAGCCGCCCAGGCACTCTCGGCCAAGCCTGTTCCCTCAACTCCATGGCAGCTTTCCTGGGGTAACACCTCCACTGACAGACACGGAGATTCAATCTGTATCTGGAGCTCAGGCACCTCCGGATTGACTCAGCAAGGCTGGTAGGGCAAGCTGAGCTGGAGCCACATGCCCTGCTCGCCCAGCACAGTGTCCTCCCACGTGGGGCCACTGGCAAGACCAAGGTTGCCTGGAGTCCTGTGTGGAGCTTTCCTACCCCCCAGCCATCCACACCTTCCCTTTCAATGGAAACTATTCCATAGCTCCCAGGTACCAGTCCCAGTACCTGCCCTTCCCACCCAGATCAGACTCCCCCTTCCTCTGCCGGAGGTGCCACCCTTACCGGGAAGGGCCAGCCACTGAGCTATAACAGCCCCAGTCCTCTCCTGGAGCTTCTCCTCTGGCACCAGCTCGTCCACGAGGCCAAACTTGAGGGCTTCGGGTGCGGGGTGGAGGGAGCCCAGCTGGAGGGAGCGTTCAGCAACTCGGTGTCCCACAACGTTCACAAACGTGTCCTTAAACCTAGAAAAGACGGGAGGAAAAGCCAGGGTCAGGGCAAGAAACACCCAGTGGCAGCTGCACCCAGACATGGAAGCAAAGAACACGCTTGGTCCCACTCCCCAGGCACGTGTCTCTAAAGAGCAGAGCGTTTTTTGGTACTACCCCAACGGAGTTCCCCTCTTCTCCAGGAGAGCTGCTCTATTTACCCTCAGCCCCCAGGTCCCAGCTCTGCCCACGTGCTGTGGTTTGAAAGCTCCTTTCCAGCAGCACATTTACAGGTTCTCAGGGCAACCAAGGGCCTACGTCTTCCTATATTAGTGTTCCTATGCCTTCAGAGATCTCCACAGCTCTGGGATCTTGCAGGTACACAGTGTGTATCCAGAGAAAAGAACATTCCCAGACTGAGCGGGGAGATCTCCCAGCACTAGGTTGGGAGTCGAATGCAGAGTCAGAACTGAGGTCCTCGTTGGTGAAGGATGTGAGGACATTCTGCAGCCTGAAAGCTTTTCAGATACCTGCAGGGCAGGACAGAGAAACGAGGTGCTGTCTCCTGCAGCTGCAACTACCTGATCACTGACACACAGAACTGCATCTCCGCGGCCAGTTAAACCGATTAATAAACTCCTCGAAGGTGAATTCTTTTTAGAGACCTACACGTGATGCTAGAAGTGGGAGGCGCTGGCCTACCAGAAGGGAGCCACAATGCCCAGCTGGGCTTCATTCAGGCCGATGCTGAACTTGGGGTTCTCCACCATGATCCTGTAGTCACAGGACAAGGCCATGAGACAGCCTCCTGCCGGGCTGGACCCCTGGCAAAGAGAAGGATGGAGTGAGTCGAGGTCATGGTCACAAAGGTCCCCTGCGCCCCCAGCCTCGCCGTTTCCTCCAGAGCTGGGAAGACACATAGTGACAGAGATGTCCCCCACGTCTCTGATCACCCGACTCAAAACAGCCCTAAAGAATCTTTCTGATAGGCTTATCAGGTTTATCCTTTCATTTTTCGATGCTCTTTGCTTCTTGCATTTTTCCTGCCTGGAAATCTAGTTAATTGATCCGTGTTACTTGGGTTGCAAACCCTGCAGTGGAGGTTTGCTACGGCATTTTCTTGTAACCCTACGTGAGTTTTTAAACCTACTTGAGTTTGTGACCCTAAATGCCCCAGAAATGATTCCGTTCAGGGGCTTTGCAACACCTTCCGTCTATAAAACTTCCCTTTGCAACCAGCCATGACTCAAGACCAGGCCAGACGGGGCTTTGAGCAACATGGTCTAGTGGGAGGTTGGGCAGGGTGCCCAGGGCAGGGGGTTGGAACTGGATGATCTTTAAGGTTCCTTCCAACCCAAACCATTCTGCGATTCTATGACTCGGTGCTCCCTTAGCCCCGCAGAGGATGCCCGTGGGAAGCCGCTCGGAGACCCAGCTGCCCTCAGAGACAGTCCATGGACAGACACACAGCCAGGAACTGCCAAAGCCCTTCCCCAAAAAACGAAAATGAGACACCGAGCAGGTAACAACCCATCTACGGACACCGAGATTCAGACAGCACTCCCCTGCTGGCCAAGAACCACAGCCGGAGGAGAAAATCTGGTGAAAAAAGGTCTCAGGACAAACCGCACTGCCCGGGGTCTGAAGCATCGCTGCCCACAGGGCCAAGGACAAGCACCTGTGGCACCGCGTGGCTGCCTCCCATCTCCTCCCCTCTGCCAAAGCGTGACCCTGGGCAACTCCTACGAGTCTCATCTGTGAGAAAGCAGCCGTGGGGCACGTGACAGGCGTCCTTTGGACTCCTCCTACGCCAGCCCCTCAGCTTCTCCAGCACTCATCTGCCAGCGATGCCCCTCTGGGCTTTACCACTGACCTACAGCCCTTTCTCCTGGTCCTCCAACCTGGAGGATGGTCCCCAGCTGAGTTCTTGGGGCAGAGTCTGGCTTTTTCTGCACAAAGAGCACCTCAGCCCCCATCAGCAGGACACAAGCGCCCTACAAAGCTCTCCACCGCCGCCAAAATGCTGAGATACCCCAGCAGCGCCGGCAGATAACACGGAGCCTGCAACATCCCACGCTTCCATACCTTCCCACACCCCAACAGACACGTACTTTGCCCAGACATCCCAACAAACACATCCCTGCCTTCGTTTCAGCGCTGACAAGCCTGATTTTTGGGCTGTCCCTGCCCACGCGCCGCAGACAAGTCGCAGCAAGTGACAGACCACGCGGGGCGACTGAGAAGGTGGATCTAAAGGACTTACGTTGACTGCAGCCACCGTCACCATGTTGGAGCCGTACAGCCGGAGCCACATCTCCTGCACGGCTCTCCAGAACTCGGCGTAGTGCTCCGTGCTCTTCCCGCACATCTCGGTGATGTCCAGGCCAGATGAGAAGATTTTGGGTACAGCCTGGAATCGGGAAAATACAAATGTCACCGAGAGTCACTGCTCAGGGATGAACCTTTAGCCCTCTAATGCAGCGGTAATTAAATAGGACATAAACCAGGGTCTTTTGGGGTTCTGAAACGATCTCCCCAGTGCTCCCACAGCCTGGACCATCCCATCAGCGTGGCCTGCAGGGCTGGGACTCCTTGCTTGCAGCACGATTTCTCATTATCGGGGTCTCCATGCAGGTGCATCAGCACAGAACCTGCCCTGTCCCACTCCCAGCCACCACCTCGTACCCACGTCACGTCTGAGGACAAACACTGGCTTCCCCCAGCAGCTCCCTCTGGGCAGCTCAGGAGAGCTCAAGGGATGTGTCAGATAATCAGCTTTGATTTTAATGACAAACAAAAACACTCGGTTGCTATTCCTTCCGCTAGAAAAGGGCAGGGAAGAAAGAGCACAGCCCTTCCAAGAACACTCTCCTTCCGTAGCCGATCAAAGCTGCCTCCTGGCCTTCCCTCCCATGCCAGTGACCCGAGGGACCAAACACGAGCAAGGGAATGGCACCCGTAACTGCCAAATTGCCCCACAAATCCCCCACAGGAGCTCAGGAGAACACGTACGGAGGTGATGATCACACCCCGGCAGGCCCGGTTGTTCTCCAGCTTCTCCAGACTTATGGAAAACTCAGTGAGGAACTCCAGGCTCAGGCTGTTGACCGGGGGGCTCTTGAACTTCATCATGGCGACGCCTGTGCCGTGGCAAACACGGAGACATCAGAACCCCCCCCCAAAACAGCACTACTCTACCCCAAAAACTCCTTACCAAGTGCTTAGTCTGGGTGCTGCAGCCGTGCCTGGGCTGGGGACAGCGTTGAGGAAGCACCCAGGGGCCCGGTAGCCAAAGGCAGGTCCTGGGAAGCCTCAAGAAGAGGCACCCTTTGCCCGGCGTGGGGACGCGGCCCTGTGACAGCTATTCCTGGCAGCCGGGACACAGGAATCCCCAACAGCTGCTCCCTGACGGAGCGTCTGCCACTCTACCAGGTCCCCAAAGCGGGACCCTGCAGAGGGGACAACACACAGGCAGGGGATGGGGCGCGATGTCTGCCCACGGTGACAGCTAAGGGTTTGCTGGTGGCACCCAAGCAGCACCCAGCCATCTGAAGCACCCACAACTGGTGAGACTCCTGTCCCCAAACGCTTCCCTCCAAGGATCCTAAGCAGCTGAAGCTGGAACATCTGGGGCTTTGGTGGCTTTCCATGCCCACGTGCCGTGGGGCAGGCATGGGAAAGATGCCCCTGCCACCCCCTGGGGTGTGGGTGACACTGCAGAGAGGTGCCACCCGCCGTACCTGAGCTCTCATCCAGCTCCACCATGATCTTGTTGTTGCTGAAGGCACGACACGGGGTGAGCGGGAGGCCGGGGGGCTGCCGGGTGGCTCTGCCCCACGCCGACGGCCGGTGACAGAGGGGCAGCACGCCTGGGGGGACAGAAGCAGGTGGGGTTGGGCAGGGGACAGCCCCCATGAGTGTGGGGTGTGCTCCCCAAAACTGCTCTGCATGGACAGGGTGGGGACACGGGGACACCCGGACCCACTGAGGGAGGACATGGGGACACCCCAACCCACAACAGAGGACAGGGGAACCACCCTGACCCACTGAGGGAGGACATGGGGCACTCCAACCCACAGTGGGGGGACACGGGGACACCCTGACCCTCTGATGGAGGGCAGAACACCCCAATCCATGGTGGGGGGACACCCTGACCCACTGAAGGAGAGCATGAGAACACCCCGACCCGGGACGGGGGAGAGGAGGGACACCCTGACCCACTGAGGGAGGACAAGGGGCACTCGGACCCACGGTGAGGGGACACGGGGACACCGCGACGCACTGAGGGAGGGCAGGAGGACACCCCGATCCATGGCTGGGGGACACCCTGACCCACTGAAGGAGGGTATGGGGACACCTAGTCGACGACAGGGGACACGAGGGGACAACCTGACCCACCGAAGGAGGACATGGGGGGACACCCCTGCTCACGGCGGGGGGGGGGTGCAGGGGACACCCCGGCGCGCTGTGGGAGGATACGGGGCACCCTGACTCTGGCGGGGGGACACCGGGAGAGGCGGCGGGGACACAGTGCACACCTGACCGGGCGATCTGCCGGGCGAGGGTCGCAGCCGCCGCCATCTTCTGCCGCCGGGTGAAGGGTACGGGGCGGGGCCTGGGCCTCGCGTCACCGCCCCGCCCCGCCCCCTACCCCCTCCCCCCCCCCCGCAGGACTCGCC
>JAOXJK010000069.1:16303339-16316341 GCA_025774025.1 Xenus cinereus | reverse complement strand
TGCCGCCCCGTGGTGGCCCGCGCGCACCGCACCGCCCGTACCGCCCGTACCGCACCGCCTGTACCGCCTGTACCGCCTGTACCGCCTGTACTGCACCGCCTGTACCGCCTGTTCCTCACTGCCTGTACCGCACCGATTGTACCACCTGTACTGCACCGACTGTACTGCACCGACTGTACCGCCTGTACTATACCACCTGTACTGCCTGTACTGCACCGCTTGTACTGCACTGTCTGTACCACCTGTACTGCCTGTACCTCCCTGCCTGTACCGCCTGTACCATACCACCTGTACCGTACTGCCTATACCACCTGTAACCGCCTGTACCGTACTGCCTGTACCATACCCCCTGTACTGCCTGTACCACCTGTACCACACCGCCTGTACCACCTGTACTGCCTGTACCACCCTGCCAGTACCTCCCTGCCTGCACCTCCTTGCCTGCACCATCCTGCCTGTACCGCCTGTACCTCCCTGCCTGCACCGTTCTGCCCTGCCCTCCCTGCCTGCACCGCACAGCCCTGCCCTGCCCTCCCTGCCTGCACCTCTCTGCCTGTACCGTCTTGCCTGCACCTCTCTACACCGTCCTGCCTGCGCTTCCCTGCCTGCACCTCCCTGACAGCCCTGACCTGCCGGCACCGTCCTGCCCCAAACTGCCCTATACCCCTGGTGTTACTCTGAGATTCCCCACCCTGCTGCCCTCTTGGAGCTGCCCCACAGGTCTGGACCCACCAGGGCCACACACCTGCGGTCCCCCCCGTGCCTCCCCCTGCCTGCGGCTCAGCACCCCCCGCCCCATCAGCCCCAGGAGCTCCTGCGCCAGGGCCACCCACCCCCGCAGTGTGCCTGGCCTGAGGCCACGGGGCCGGCGGCATGGCTGCGGATCTCATCATGGTGGAGGCCACCCCCGAGGGGCACCGCATGGGCCAGGGCTGGCCCTGCCGTGCAGGCAGAAAGCGTCCGGCAGCGGCATGGCGGGGACGGTGCTGCCCCTCTGCCTGCTCCTCGCTGCCACCACCCTGCCGGGTGGCCTGACCCAGGCCCGTCCCGGTCCCCTGCTCCTGCGGCTGCGGCGGCTGGAGGAGCAGGTGGGTTCCTGGGGCCAGGAGGGGACACAGCCTGGGGGGTGGTGGGGAATCGGTGTTTCAGGGCGGGAGGGGGATGGGGGATGCTGCAGGGAACCGGTGTGGGGATGTGGGTTCACCCCCTCGCCCTGCTCCCTTGCAGTTTCGGCGGCTGCAGGAGGTGACACTGAGCCATCTCCAGAGCATCGCTGGGAACTACAACATCTCCTACAACATCGATGAACGCTTTCGGGCGCTGGCGGAGCAGGTGGAGGTGGCTACCACTGCTCGGGCTGCCCTGAGTGCTGAGCTGGCCCGCTTGGCTACCACTGGCCGGCGGCTGCACCGCAGGCTGAAGCGGCTGGAGGGGACGGTGGGTGCCCTGAGCCCACATCGCCCACTCACCCACCCACCGGGTGCACCGGCGGAGGCTGGCACTGAGCTGCACGACCTGCTGGACACTGCCCAGTGCCAGGGCAGCCAGCTGAGGCAGGAGACACAGGGCCGGGTGGCCACCAGCAGCCCCAGCCCTCGGCGCCCAAAGGCAAGGCGGCGGCAGCAGCAGCAGCAGGAGGGTCACCAGCTGCCGGATGATGCTGGGCCCGGTGGAACGCCCAGGGAGGACACAGAGCCTCCCCATGAGACAGCACCAGGAGTCCAAGCCGTTGCACTGGCACTCCCCACCATGCTGGTGGTGGTCCAGGATCAGCCACTGGACCACCAGCAGCCAGGAGAGGGGAGGTACGGACCCCCGGTGCCCACCTCCCCAGCCTGTCGTGCCGGCACCATCCTGCTCTTCCCCAACACCTCCACCGAGAACATGGCCGTCCTGGGGCTGGGGCCACACCGGGGGCTGCGGGCGCTGTCGCTCTGTGCCTGGCTGGCCACCCCAGCCCCCCGCCTCGGTGCCCTCCTCTCCTACACCACCGAGGAGGGTGGCAGCGAGCTGGCCCTGCGTGGCCACGCTGGGGACCTCCCTAGCTCTGCGCGCTTCACCATCGGGGACGGGGAATTTCGGGAGCTCCTGGTGATGCCGCTCCTGGATGGCAAGTGGCACCACCTCTGCCTCACCTGGTCCTCAGGCCAGGGTCAGTACCGCTTCTATGTGGATAGGCGGCTGCTGGCCGCCGGCTCCGGCTTCCAGCAGGGCTACCAAATCCCCGCTGGTGGCTCGCTGGTGCTGGGCCAGGAGTGGGAATGCCCCAGCGGGGTCTTCGGCTCCACAGAAGCCTTCGTGGGTCACCTGGCTGGCTTGGCCCTCTGGAGCCGGGCTCTCCTGCCCGGGGAGGTGGCCAGCATGGCCACCGGCCGGGGGTTGCCCCGTGGCCCCCTCCTCAGGCTGGATGGTGATGCTTCCCTGCGGGGCGGGGTGCGGAGGGTGGCGTGTCCCTGCCTCCAGCACTGCCCGTGAGCAGCCCAGTGCTGGGCAGGGTGCTCAGGGCTGGCTCACGGTGGCCGGCCAGCACAAACCGTGTCCTCCCGGGGTGAGGGGGACACCAGGCAGAGGGAGCACCTCAGGACTTGGGACCATGGGAGGTGGGGAAAAGGGGAAGGGGTTACAGCCAGGATAGTGGAGGGGACCCAGTCCCAAAGCCAGGAGGTGGTCGGCTCCTGCCACCAGAGGATGTACAACCCCGTAATTCCTATTAAAATGCTCTGGTTTGGAGGAAGCTGCTTTATTTCTGGTCTTGCTCCTCACCGTAGGGCTCGGTGCCGTGTCCAGCCGGGCAGGAGCTGGGGTGACCCCGGCCTGTCCCCTGCCACCCCCGGCTGCCACTGACTCACGGCCGGGGGAAGCTGTAGCACGGAAAAGCCCGTGACCGGGAGGGAATGAGACAGCGGTGCCGCAGCAGCTGCCCCTGCGTCCCGTGTGCCCGTCCCCGCACCGGGAGGGGGGCTGCTCGGTCGGGCTTTGGGCCGCTCCGGGGAACTTGGGGGGGAGGAGGATGCAGGCCGGACTACAACTCCCATGGTGCCATGCAGGGCTGGACGGCCCCCGCCGGCCGCCGTAGCGCTCACGTGAGTGACGGCGGTCACATGACCAGCCGGCGAGGCAGGGGGCCGGCGGAGGTGCGCTGCCGCCGCCGCCCCGCATGGCCAACGTCGCAAAGAAGGTGTCGTGGTCCGGTCGCGACCGCGACGACGAGGACGAGGAGGACGAGCGGGCGGGGGAGACCACCCCTTTGCTCAACGGCACGGGCCCCGGGGCGGCGGGCGGCGCCCGGCAGGTGAGGACCGGCACTGGGGGGTGGGGTACGGGCACCGGGAGGGAGGGGGTACCGGTGCACCGGGAGGGGGGTACCGGCACACTGGGGGGATGGTCTGCACCGTCCCGGGCCTCCGTGCGCCGAGAGGGGGCTGGGGGTTGGGGTCGGATCTGCCTCCGCCTCCCCCGTAGCGTTTAACCGTGTCCGCTGCCCCGGGGTTGGGAGGGGGCTGTCGGGGCTCTGCTCTCGGAGCTGCCCCGAGGGCAGGTTGGGGCCTCTCCGGGCTCCCCCAAACCGCGCAAAGCGTAACCCGGCAGGCGCCGGTGCGGGGAGAAACCGGGACGGAGCCGTGGCCGGGGCACGGTGCCCTCGGGTCACACGTGGATGGCGGGGGGAGGAAAACCTGAGCGTGGGGGCTGACTCACCGCCCCGCTCCCCCCGTCCCGCCATCACGAGGTGCCAGCTCACGGCGATGCCGGTGCCCTGCCGGGACCCTGCCGTGCCTCCTGCCTGTTCCTCAGCTGCGGGTGCAGGCGGGACGGGTCCCTGCCGGCAGGACCCGGTGCTGAGCGGAGTCTGCTCCTGCCCCCCGGGGCTGCCCGCTTCGTCTGGATGGAAAAACTTCATTCTGTGAGAGACCCCCTCGTCCAGCTCCGCCGTGGCGGTGGCCGTCGCGCTGTAGGCATGAAACTACGCTGGTGAAAAGCAAGACCAGGGTGGGCCGTGTTACAGCCAGTCCAGTTCCTTCTTGCAAATAAATTTTGGGTAATTAATTGCGGAGAAACTTCTCTCCAGTGCGCCTGGAGGCTGTTACTCGGGCACTCTGCCCAGCAGTCTCTCCTCCGCACACAGAGCATGCCGTGGCTCTGGCTGAGGCTCTCGGCACCCGTTACAGAGCGAAGCTGTGGCCAGGCGAGGGCCATGGGCTGGGCAGGATGTCAGGCTGGGTCCCCGGGGCTCTCCCGTGCCAGCACCCGGTGGGAGATGGGCTGCCTCCCGGTGACATCCTCAAATTTCCTACGAAGAGTTTGCTGGGAGACTTGAGCTTGGACAGGGAGGAGCGGTGCCGGCCTTTGGCAGCTGTTGGCAGGAACGTCTTGCCAAGTGTAATTCTGCACTGCCCTGCTCCTGGGCAAGTCAGAACAGCTGGCTAATTAGCGGGAAACGCAGGGTTCGTTAGGCTGGAAGTGCCTAGCGTGGCGCTGCGGGAGCGGGGCACGGCGGCTGGAAGGAGTCACCTGCCCCTTTACAGGTGTTCTGGTGTGAAAATAAAAATAATCTTCCTACCCGGTACAACAGGACCTGTGTATTTACAGCGTGGGTTGTCTTTAAAGACTATGTGGTGAATTCTGTGAGTCTGAAAGCTGTTAAAATAGGGATTAGCCATGTCTCGTGGCCGCGGGTCAGTTAGGAAAGGGTTTCCTGGTGGCTGAGAAGAAGTGTCTGAGCCTCTCCTACAGCAGGGGCAGTGGTGGTGGTCTGGTGGAGACCCAGCCCTGCCAATCTGATTTATTGTCACTGATTTATTGTCCTTCACAGCACGGACAGCTCAGGTCCCAGCTGGTGACAAGGCGCTATGTGGCATTTTCCTCAGCAAAGGAGAAGAGCGAGTTCCTTGCTGGAGCTCCGGACCACGTGTGCCCCTGGCAGTGGTGGCTGGGTTGTCACCGTAGCACTGGGGTTGCCTTTCGGTGTGGGGCAGCTGCTTCTCTCCCTCGGACGGTCCATTTACCAAGATGCCAGATAGTCGTATAGATTGAAAAGTGAAGGCGGGACAGCTTTGGCAGAGAAACGAAATGGCTGGAGCTTAAACAGGAGACTTGAATTGGGGTCATGGTAACGCGATGAAAATGTCCCCAGCAGAGCTTCTTCCCTTTCTCACGTGTTTGTTTGATGGAAATGAAAGTGATCTGAAAGTGAGAAAAGGAAACGCGGGTCTGTAGTTCTCTGATTGCCACCAGAGACTGAGATTGAGAGCTTGTGGGCGGGAGGCGAGGAGGGGCTGGATAAACGCACCCATGATGGGGTTGCTACAGGGCTGTTCCTGAGGTCTTCTCCGGTTTTGGGGCCAGGTGAGTGCTGCTCCAGAGCCCTCATTCTCTCACCAGGGCTTTCCAGTGTCTCGAGTATATTGAGAAACAAGAGGCAGCCAGCCATGTGCTGCCCCATTCCTGCGTTCTTGAGTCACGTGTGTTGGTTCTCTGGCTGAAAAGTGGCTGGACAATTTGAGTAAGAGCAGCCAATTTCTGTCATTAGGCGTTTTTTCCAAGTAAGAACGCTTCTCCTTTGCTACTCGTTGAGGATGTGCTCTGTGTTTGTGCTAAAATGCCTTGACTTTGGGATTGGTGTAATGCTCACGCTTTGGGAGGTGCCTGGAACAGGGGGTGTGGGCAAGGGCGTCACCGAAACGTGGACCAGGCTGCTGAGCAGCTCCTCCTCCCGAATCCCTGCGTGCTTATTCTGCATCTCTACATGTTGTCGGTCTTGTTTTCTTTAATTTCAAGTAGCAGGGTGTAAAATGCGGCCTCCGTGGCCGGGTGAGGATGCCGGAGGGCTGCCGCGCTTGCTGCAATCGGAAAATCTTGGCGGGGAAAGGGGCAGGGAGGGAGAAAAAGAGAAGTCCTGGTGATGGTCTGCAGGTTGTGTGTGGTGATGGCAGGAGCTTCCCCAAGCAGAGGGGGTTTGGTGAGTCCGGTCCCTTCTGCCGGGTGCTGTTGGGGACCGTGGTGGCTCTTTAGCCTTGTGCTGCTCCTCTGCAGAGGGGACTCGTGGGACAAGGTGCCTGGAGAAATGCAGGTGGGCCAGGACAGCGTCTCCTGGCCTCGTGCAGGAGTGAAGGCTGGAAGGAAAATCGTAGCTGAATGGTGACACCACAGGGAGAGTCCGGATGCTTTCTCCCCGGTTATGGCCCTGGAGGTGAGGAGCTTTGTTCTCTCCTGGTGTGGTGCGTTTCGGGGATGATGGCTGCCTTGGTTTGAAGCCCATCTCAGCCGTGCTTGTGTGTCAGAGGAGGAGGGGGATTTCAAAAGCCCCGCAGCTCCATCTTCCCCGTGTCATGACACAGCCTCACAGCCCGGAGCTGCTCTTCCTGCCCGACCAGGCACTGGGGGCTCCTCGGCAGAGCGCGGAGGGGCCAAGAGGGGGGTTGGAAATTCTTTTCCTTCTCTCCTGCTGCTTCTGCAATCCTGCCGTGGGATCCCGATGCAGCCTGCGCCGCGCTTTATCTGACTGATAACAGAAAGCCATGTCCTTCCAGTTTGTTAGCGAGCAGCAAGACGGTGATAAGGGGCAACGTATGGGGGGGGTGATGAACGGAGAAGGGGTCTCAGGAGGTCTCTAGCCCAGACCCTGCTAAGAGCAGATCCCTTGCACCAGATCGTTCAGGGCCACGTCCGGTGGAGATTTGGGTGTCTCCAAGGACAGAGACCCTCGCTGGCCCCAGGTTCAGTGTGTCATCACCCTCGGGGTGAGCGTTTATCTCTGCTGTCTGAGCAGAAGTTCCCTTGCTGCAGCTCACCTGCTGCTTCTTGTCCCATCAATGCGAAGCTGTGAGAAAAGTCGGGGTCCATCTTCTCTGTATACTCTCGTTAGGTGTCTGGAGATGGCAAGATCATCTCCCTGAGAAGCACCAGCTTCTCCTTGTATGTCTTAACACGTGCTCCAGCCCCTGACTGACTTGCTGGACTCTCTCCTGTGTCTCTGTGCCTTTCTTGTCCCAGGGTGCCCAAACTGGCCACCAAGTCCCGCGTGTGCTATCGTAGGTGCCAGACGAGACATGGGATCCCTTCCCCAGACCTGGCTGTGGTCTTGCATCACCCAAGAGGTGGTCGACCACCTCCACCAGCTCCTCCTCAACCCATCCACGACCTTGCTGCAAGGCTTTTTTAGCAAAGTCCCTTTCTGACCTCTGGAGCGCGTCCATCCCAGGCGCAGGGCTTTGTATTTGCCTCTGTTGAACTTCAGGGGCTCCCCTGCAGCCTGGTGAGATCCCTCTGGGGAGCAGCCCTGCCCACCAGCATGCCAGCTGCCCGGCTGATGAAGATGTTAAGCAGTTTTGGTCCGGATCTAGGCTCCAAACACCTCTTTGCAGCACTCGGGATGGGTAAGGAATTAGCTTTCCCACCCAAACGGGGCGAATGCAGAGGGCTGGGTGCCGCTGTCGGAGGGGGGCTCAGCTGGCTCCAGAGCCTCTCCTGGGGCAGGAGTGCTGTTAACCTGTCTGTGTCCTCTGGGTTTTGGCAGCAGCGCCTGTTGTTGTGTGGAGATAATCGTACCGCGGTCACACCGGCATCATATGTACCCGGCACCAGCGCCTGTTTTGGCCTGAGACTGGAAAACACCCGGAGGAGGGTAGCGCCGTCCATGTGCTCGGTGAATCTTTGAGCTGTGCACAAATAACTTTCTGTCTTGGCTCCTGGCTGCCTGAACCCTCCCGGTCCCGCTTATAAATTTGAGTGTTGATGGAAGTAGCTTTTTCCTGTCCTCCCGGCATGTGATCCCTGTGCTGGGTGAGGCGGGAGCCAGCCCTCCCTCGGCCAGTTTGGATGCCAGGACTTCAGGGGAGGGGGGTGCATATTAAAAACACGCTGCTTTTTTTAATGAAGTTCAGCTTCGGGTTCAACTGCAGCTCCTTTCCCTTCGTCTGTGCTTGGCTCCTGCAGCCCCCCTCATCCCTTGGGATCCCTGCCCTGGCCGCTTGCTCCATAGGGAAAGGATGTGGTGGGGGTGTCACCAGTTCAGCCGCGTTTGGTCTTTCTGCGGACTCCCACGGCTAGCAGAAGGAGGGTTTCCCCGAAGGGCTGGTCCTGTCTGAGGTCTTGGTGCTGAGGTCTGAGCCCAGGCTTGAGCAGGGGACATGGCATGAGTGACTGTTTACCGTCTTGTTGCCTTGATCTTGCCCTGGATGTGTGGCATCTGACGGGAGTCTTAGATCTTTGTGCTTCCTGAAGCCGGGTGGAGGGAGGTTCCAGTGCAAGGTCTCAGCTTTGTGCCTTGCAGGGTTTCAGGGTGAGGACCACATCCTTTCCCTTGCCCCAGGATGGCAGGGACATGGCTGAGCCCCCTACCTGCCACCAGAGCTGCTGGGCACCAGCTGTCACTGAAACAGGCTGTTCCTGCCTCCAGCTCCTGACTCCGTAATTTCCCATCCGTGTCCCTCGGTGGAGGTGACAACTTTGGGTGTGCAGGAGCCCGTGGTGGTGGCTTGGCCCCCCCTGTGGGCTTGGGCTGCTGGGGACAAAAGGGCACCCAAGAGGGTTTGAGAAGCTGGGGCAAAACCCGCCAGCACGTCGGGGAGCGAATGAGAATGTGGAGCAGACGGAGAAATGGGAAAATAGGTCAGGCCGCGAGCACAAAGGGATATTCTTCGTCTGCGGTGACGTGTGCCGCTCTGGCCCGCGCATTCCAGAAGGGATCGGTGGGGATTAGAGCAGCAGGGGCTCGATCTGGGATTTGCCGGCAGAGAGGGACGGCTGTGCCAGGGCCCTGCCATCGCTCGCCGTCCCTCTTTCATTCTCCAGCCCCTTTGCCTGGCAGCTGGGGAGGGGTGAGGCTCCGGAGGGGGAGATCTTCATGTTGAGAAATGGCGTTTGGGCTGTGGTTGGTCACGGTGCGGCTCAGGCCCTTGTGCATTCCTGTGTTTCACAACGGCGGAGGGGTGACGGCTCCTTCTGCCGCGTCCCCTCCCGGCACTGCCTGGCTGGAGGCTGGCTCGCCTGCAGCCCCAGCCCTTGCCTTCACCGGCCCAGAGACGAGAGTTGCCCCAAATAGACCAAAAACTCCTGTGTTGTGCAATCGCGCTGCCAGTAACGAGCCCGAGTGGTCACCAGCGAAAGGAGAACCTGCTCCCCCGGAGAGGGATGCAAATGCTCCTTCCCAGCATCGCGCCGGGGCCAGCTCGGAGAGGTGCGAGTGTCCCTGAGGCTGTGCCGGTGTCCCCGAGGCTGCACGGGAGCAACGTGCCCCGCTCTCTCTTGTGTGCCCTGGCTGGCAGCCCGGGTGCTCCGGTCCCGGCAGCTTGGAGGGAGATGAACGTGCCAATGTGCTCGTCTCCCTGGCTGGGAACCGTTCCCGTGGAGCCGACGGCGGAGCCAAACGTGCCCTCAGCTGTCCCTTCCGGGCGTGCGAGCCGAGGGATGGCCCCGGCACGTCTTGGAGACGGTGCTTTTTCTCTGGGGGGGGGTGTGTCTGTCCCTCCCCAGCTCCAGGGGGGTGTGAGAAACGTGCTGCTCGGCACGGGTCTGCTGGCCACACGGCTGCTGTGTTGGGGTGCCACGTTCCCCACATGGTGGCTGCCAGTCCCAAATGAGCTGCTGCCGGCTGGCACCTTCCCTGGGGCGAGCTGGCCCTGGCCAGCTAACAGGTTGGAGCAGCTTGCCCGAACCCCAGCAGACTGCCGCTGCCTCGTGCTCCCCCCAGGGTGGTGGGTCCCCAGCTCTGTGTGTCCTCCAAGAGCAGTCCTCTGCGGGTGCTGCTCTTTGGGGGGGGCTCTGAGGGACAGGCAGAGCTCAGCGAGGGACACAGAGCATGAGCACACGTGTGCCTGCTCCTTCCTTCTCCCAGGGCTTGTGGTGTGGGTTTGGTTTCGGTGTTGGTTGTTTTTTTTTTTTTTTTTTTGGTTGGACTCGATGATCTCAAAGGTCCCTTCCAACCGTGAATATTCTGTCTGTGATTCTGTCTGTCTGTGGTGCATTTGGGAATTGACCCCATTTTCTCTTCTCAGCTCACTCCTTCCTCCTTCCTGCGCATCGGGCAGCTGAGCAATGTGGACCTCAACGAGGACATCCGTGAGCTGGTGAGTGGCACAGAAAGGGGCCTGCCGTTACCAAGACCCCTTTTCCTTCTTCTACTAACAGCACTAAGGGCTGCTTTTCTTCCTCCCTCTCACATCCCGCTTGTCCCATGAGGGCTCTAGCACTTTTTCCTGGGCTGGGTGACCTTTGTGGTGTGGGTAGCCAGCTGCTGCTCTGCCTTGACCGTTGCTGCTTCCTCTTAGCCACCAAGGACATCATGGTCCCCCTGCCCTTCTCTGAGTGCCAGCACCAGCCTGCCAGCACAGAAATCTTCCTCTTAGGGGAAAAAATGTGGAATCCAGTAAAGGGAAGGGATTTCTTTCTTGTCGTGAGAGCTCCAAGCTGCTGCTCTTTCCTGCTGCTCTGTGTGAAGGCAAGGGAGGGGGAGGTACAGTGGGACAGGAGCTGGGGGGAGATGTCTCAGCCCTGGGGACAGGATTAGTGACAGGGCATCTTGAGAAAACTCTCAGTTTTCAAGTTGTTCCCCCTCCATGCACACCTGAGAAGCTTTTCTTCCCCAGATGCTACTGCCTCGGCTCTGGAGCTGTAGGAAGAGCGAACGGGAAGAAGGCTTTTGCTAAATATTTCTTATGGAATTGTTAAATGGGAAGAAATATATCTTAATCCAGCACCTCGGAGGAAAGGCTGCGCTGGCTTTGGCCATACACCGGCCAGGGAGGGGTGCAGGGTGCCGCTGCCCCGGGGGCTCCTCTGGCATCCTCGATAAATGCCCTAATTCGGAGCTGGGAACAGCTTGCACGGTCAAAGGCGTTTGGAAAAAGGAATTTGGTTTCTGCCCAAAATCGCTGCTTGAAATAGCTCCTTGCTTTCAGCCAAAGGAATTTCCTGCCGAGGTGAAAGGCTGCCCTCCGCCGGGGCACGGAGCCACTCGGAGGCAGCGCCGGATCGACATGGCAGCGTGGTACCCGGCTGGGCAAACCCTCCTTCTGCCCGTGGGGAAACGTCCTGCCCAGGGGTGGAGAGGCGGTGGGCGAGGGTGTGCGCCCGACAGCCTGTTCCAGCTGCCATAAATCCCATACAGCCACCAACTGGTGGAAAATCGTCCCGGATCCTGGCCTGCCAGGCAGCTTGCACTATGGCTTGGGTCTCTCCAGTCCTCCCCGCCTCTCCTGAGTGTGAAAACCAGTATTAAACCAGCAGTTATGTGGTGGAGAGAAGGGTTGGACTCAGACCTGGCTTTCCTCACCTGCACGTTGCATCCCACAGGAGACGGAGCTCCCTCGGCAGCATCCCAACGAGATCCCCCACAACGAGAAGCTCCTGTCGCTCAAGTACGAGGTAAGTACCCGCCTCCCTCCCTGGGCTCTGCCCCCTGGGATGCAGTGGGTGAGGTAACTGGGGCTCGAGGGGTTTCAGCAGGGAAGGAGTTGGGATCAGCAAGGCTTTTGACACCGTCTCCCACAGCATCCTCATAGGTAAGCTTAGGAAGTGTGGGTTAGATGAATGGACAGCGAGGTGGATTGAAAACTGGCTGAATGACAGAGCTCAGAGGGTCGTGATTAGTGGCACAGAATCTAGTTGGAGGTCCATAACAAGTGGTGTTCCCTAGGGGAACAGTGGAGGTGTCCCTGACCACCAGAGGGTCCTGGGTTTTGGTGTCCAGTAGCAGTTCTGGTCCAAGTCCTACTTAGTACTTTTATCTGCTTGATTTTATAGACAGTGCTCTGTGTGCCGTTTTTCTTCCCTGTTCTGTAATGGGGTCACCACCACTTGGTTTTCCTGGTGCCTGGGACATTCAAGATTGGCAAGGAAGGGGAGTATTCAGCCTGGTGCCTAGAAACCTTGAGGCTGGTAGGGAGGAGAAGAAATCTGTTTGGTTTGTCTACTTGATTCACAGGACCTTCATGGCCAGATTAGGAGGGCAAAGGGAATGAATACATGACCAGCTTGGTTACAGAGAATGGCAGTTTGCCTTATAAAATGGTGTTAGTTATGCTAACCATATTACCAAGGGTCAGGAGCAGGGGGTACTCATCATAGCATTAAAGTGTTAACCATCAATGGGTTGGATGTGCAGCAGCAGAAGTGTCTGACAGTTTGCTTTAAAGATAAGTCTTTTAAGTAGTGTAAAGTTACTTCAGACTTTCCTGCAAAGTCTACTCCACTGAACTTCTCAAATGTGAAAATCAACAGGTCGCTTAAAATATAACAAGCTGAAAGACAAGAATTCTTATCACTGGGGCTCAGTGTCAATGGAAAAAATGCAGCTCAGTGTAAATCTCATCAGTTCTGTGATGATGAAAATGTAATGTAGCAGCTCTTTGATTGGTAACAGTCTCTCAATACATTTTGATTTATCAATACTGAATTAATCTTTTCTAGACAGCACAATGGAGGACAGTGAAAACAGCATCTCTCCTTGCAGATTTGGTGAACTTTTTTACCTTCTGATACAACTTAGTGACTATTGTAACACTGACATATTGCTTGGGACTACATTGTGGACACAGCGGGAGCAGGTAGGGAAAGGGAATTCACAAGTGTGGGAATCTTCAAAGTGAATAGCTGAAGTTATGAACTTTAGGACTGATTATATCCAATAACAAAAAGCATTTTTTAAATTAGTAACAAAACATTAACCTTTAAAACTCAAATGCCATCAAATTTAAGAGTTCAGTTGGAGACAAGAAGGATTGCGTATTTAGGTTTATAATGCAAATATCTATAGATACAATCAGAAAAGAGACAGCTGCCATTATTCTGAGGATTTGTATATGAACTGTTCTGTGCCAATAACATTAAGGCAGCAGAAAAACTGATGGCATAGAATTAGTGAAAAATCCCTTGTTGTAGTGCTATAAACATATTTCATTTAAGTAATCTACTGCAGTATAATCACAATTTCTTTGCATTTTAAGTTTAAAAAAATCTTCCACTTGAAATAAAGTGATATAGAGGAATAATGTATTAAAAACATTG
>JAOXJK010000069.1:16279385-16292789 GCA_025774025.1 Xenus cinereus | reverse complement strand
CGGCCGCCCGCCCGTCCAGAGCCGCCGGCGCCCCGCCATGGTGCTGCCCGAGGAGCAGGCCCGGCTGTACCGGCCGCGGCCCGAGCTGCTGCCGGCGGCCCATGTCCCCTCGCTGCCCCACTACCAGCGCCTCTACCAGCGCTCCGTGGAGGAGCCGCACGGTGAGCACCGCCGGCGGGAGCCCCTCCGTGCCCGCTCCACCCGGGGAAGGGCCGTGACGAGGTGGCGGGGGGCGGCCGGTTCCTCCGGGGTCGGGGGGGAGCGGGGCTGTGGGGTGCCGTGCAGGCGGGGGCTGTGGGGTGAGCCCCCCGTGTGTGGGGTGAGAGAGCGGGGGGGCTGCTCGCCTTGTTCCTCACAGCCTTGTCCTTGCACAACAGGGGACACACAGGTCCCTGTCCCTTACACCTTCTGCTTGCCTGTTTGTGGGTCACGAGCTCTGGGCGCTGTTGCCTTTGCAGAGTTTTGGGGTGACATTGCTAAAGAGTTCTACTGGAAGAGTCAGCACACGGGGCCCTTCCTGAAGTACAACTTTGATGTGACGAAGGGGAAGATCTTCATCGAGTGGATGAAAGGGGCGACCACCAACATCTGCTACAACCTCCTGGACAGAAATGTCAACGAGAAGAAGCTTGGGGACAAAATTGCTTTTTACTGGTAAATTTCTGTTTTTGTTACAGTGTAGAAGGTGTGTCAATGTCACGTTAATTTCGACTGAGGTGAATTAAAACATGGTAAAATGTGAGAGGCATTAATCTTTGCATAGGTACAGCAGGTGTTTGCCATCTGTGTGTTTGAGGAGAGTTGTGTGATGGAGCCTCTGCCCGTCCTGGGACACGTTGGAGCAGCCCAGCGTAGCAGTGGGCAGCTCCTGACTTCCAGCTCTGCCTTCGTGCTTGCTAAGAGCAGTCAGACAGCGTTGAGGCAGGTGCCACACTTCCCTAGTGAAGCAGGTAGATGTGGGTAGAGACGTACCATGAGGAACAGCTAAGATCCAACAGCAAAAAGCTAATAAACCTCAGATCTCATGTCCTCATGTTTTGTGTGTCTGGCAAATTTCTACTCCCGTGGCAGAAAGGCTCTCCTAAAACCTGAGCTTATATATGGATTCCGCGCTCTTGAACGTGTATAACACTGATGCTTTCAGAAAGACTGGTTTCTCTGTGTTACCTTTGGGAAGAAAAGTTGACTTCCAGCCCTATCTGCCGTATGTTTGATGGTTTGTTTTGTTTTGTTTTGTTTTTTACCAGAATAGTTTTTACTAGTGTTAAAAGCCATGTGAAACTTGACATTTTCATATTGATGCAAAAAAGGTTCCCACTGGTGATGTCTGAGATCCAGCACTAATGCTCCCCTGCTGGCACCACAGCTGTGTCCCCCAGCTGAGGACACAGCCTTGCCCACCCATGCAGTTTGCTGTTTCCCTTGAACGAGCACGTGTCTCTGTTGCACTGCTATGACTGTATGTGGCAGCACAGAAGCACAGTTACATGTCCCACTTGTCAGGGATGCGGTGACTTGCTGGGTTATGGCGAGTCTCTTTGGCAGAGCAGCTGGAGTCTCGCTGCCATTGCAGTAAAAATACCAGGTGCTCTAATGACGAATAGCTGTGCTGCTCTAAGTGATTTTGTGCAGATGAAGGGTCCCTCCCTGTCACCTGGTGTAAAGGTGATGATGGACCACCCTGCTACAGAAAGGAACATGTTTATCATAGGATGGTTTGAGTTGGAAGGGAGCTTAAGGACCATCCAGTGCCACCCGCTGTCCTGGGCAGGGACATCTCTCACCAGACCAGGTTGCTCAAAGCCCTGTCCAACCTGGCCTTGAACCCCTCCAGGGATGGAGCAGCCACAGCTTCTCTGGGCAACCTGTTCTGGCTGTGTATTTCTGGCTTTGACTGTAAATTTGGGCTCATACTAGAGTTTCTATCCATAGCGCTGCTGCATCAGTGAAAGAATTACACATCCCACCTAGCAAATAGTCCTATTGATAAGTCACAGGTGAAATGGTGGGAAGTATTTACTTCCCTGCAAGTTAAATACATTCTCTATTTCACTCAGATGTGAAATGGCTGCAGTTTCTGAATGAAAACTCCTTTGTAAACTCATTCAGGTAAAGGTGTGCCAGCAAACAAAGCCATTTGGCAGGCCTGTGCTGGCAACCCTGCTGGCCTTTATGGAGGGGACTGGGTGTGTGGTTCTTCTTGCACGTAAATCTTTGGGTGACAGCTGGGCCTACAGCTCTAATTTGATCTTGGTGACGATTTTTCTCGTTAGTCAATCTGGCAGCCTTTGTGGGGGTATTTGTGATGCTGAGCAAAACAAGGAGTGGATATTAAAATGGTGGGTGTCTTGTCAGCCGCGGTGTTTGCAGTGCTGAAAAATAAGGTCTCTCCTCCTCCTCAGCCGGCAGTTTTCCCCGACTATTTTGGGCTAAACTCTCCTAGCGTGGTTCTGTCAGCAGTGACCTGGCACTGGGGTTTCTGGAGCTGTCAGCTGGGAATGTCGGTGGGAGGGATGGAGGAGGCACGCTGGACGTGACCCACGAACTGGTGGCACTGAGGCAATGAGGAAGCGGGGCTAAGGGTTGCGGCTCCTAAAATTACTCTTCTAGGAGCTTGCATGTGCCTCTCTGGACACGTGCTTTTCTTCAATAACAAGATGTAGTTGCTGTCATCTTTTTCCTCTCACGTTTTGTGTTTGACACACTATTGAATGAGCTCGCTTTCCTAAAACACTTGAGACTTGTCACACTGCAGGAAAGGTCAAAAAAGAAATGAAAGCCTCCAAAAGCCAAAGGAGATTTCTGGGAAAAAGTTGGATTTTTTTTTTTTTTTTTTAAGACCTTGGCCATTTGCTTGCTTCTAAGAAAGTCTACAGCCTGCTAGATGGGAAAAGGTGCTGAGCTTATACCAAGGTATCAGTTGACTGCCCAGCTCTGAGAGAGCTTTGAAAAGATACAAGGCTGTGGTCTTTGCTTTCAGAGAGGAGAAATTAGGGAAAAAGTAAGTATGTTTTCAAGGCATTGGTGAATGTCTCTGAGAAGAGATGTGTCCTGACAAAATGCAGAGCTGCTGTGTGCTGCTGACTGTGTCTATCTCAAGTTTTGCATGGACTGGAAGGAGTGAGCGGTTCATCTGGATCTGTTATGGCCAAGCTGCCCTGAAGGTTCCTGCAGCACCAGCAGTCTGGGACTGCCCAAACTGGCTCCACTCAGAGGGCCAAATCCACATGGAATTGCTCTTCCACCACAAAGGGCAGTACATGGGATTGCTTCATGCTGCAGAATTTGTACATAGGTGACGTTTACTCTCGTGGCATTGTCCTCGTGGTGGTGTTAGGACTCTGTAGTTCAAAATGACCATCCTGGGTGGGTAGGAAACACTTGCATTTTCCCTGTTGCCTCTTTCACCGTGTTATCTCTTGCTGCTTGTGAACGTTACAAGTATTTCTGTTTTTGCTGCTTTTGATTCCTCTTTCTCTCTTTGGTATTGCTGATGTGGCCTAAAAAGGAACAGAAGCTCCAGGAAATGTTTCTGATAGAGATTTCACTTTTGAGAGCAGTGCTCTTTCATAATTGCCTGGAAAGGCTGAAGTCAATAACGCTGTGGTTACTCAGCAGGTAGATACCTGTGGTGGCTTTTGCAGGTGCAATGTGCTGGACAAACTAGCTGGGGACACTGAGGAACACTGGCAGAGGACTTGAAGCGGTGCTGAGGACTTCGGAGTGTTAATTAGTGCAGGAGCACATTTATGCCTTCACTGTGCTGTAGGCATATCTGCGTGGCATGGATAAACTCTTACTTCTGTGCTGAGGTGCCTGTTAATCATCTCATATAAATATCAGCCTGAGCAGTTTGTGGAGGTAAAAATACAGCCAGGTGGGAATTCAAATAAAACAACACCTATTAGAAAACTCTCTCTAATTAGACCCTGGGGTCTAATACCCGAGTACCTGGATGAAGCCTTTTCTCTGTGTAACCTCTGCACAGCTGAAGAACTAACTTCTTGCCTTCATTTCTCAAACCAGTCACCCCAGCTGCAGTACTGGTGGTGCCTGGTGGGACCAGGGGGGAGCAGGTAGAGCTTTGCACCGTATTTTTAGCCCCCCCTGTAGCTGGGTGCATGGGCTTACCAGGGTGCTGCTGGCCTCTGCCATCTTCGGGAGAGCGTACCAGTTTTCTGCTTTCTTGTGCTTGCATGTGAAATAACACATCTAGAGAGGAGAAACAAAGATAGTAAAGGCTGCCAGAGCTTACTGGAGCTTTGTTTAAACAGAAGAATAACCTCTTCTGGTTCCCCTTCTGGGCCTAAAACAAACATGATATGCAAAGATAAAATGGAGAAAGTGGTGGTGGTGGGGGAGGGTGTTGGTTTTTTGTTTGTTGTGGTGTTCTTTTAATGTAATAAAGCATTTAGAGGCTTGTAGCTGTGAGATTTCTTCCAATAAATCCTTCTGTAAGGAAGAAAAAAAATCAACAACTGTAGAACATGTTTTTTTAAAAAAAAAAAGAACCTGGAAACCCCAAAATATCCAAACAAGCCCAAAGCCACAACAAAAAAGTTCCAGAGCACTTACGGAGGTTTTTATTAGGAAACTGGAAATTGGTTTTGGACAGCGGCCTTCCAGAGAGGACACAGATTGCCAAACACTGGTTTGGTCTAAATGCGCTGCTGGGGTCAACTGGGACAAGACCACACCAGCTGGTTCCTGGGGCCCCTGCGGTGCTGGTGCACCTCGATCTGGTGGCTGTTCTCGCCATAGAGTGCTTCATTCTGGGATCTGCCATCCCACAGTCAGAAACAAAGCCAAATGAAGCTGTGTTTCAGTTGCATTTTGACTGTAAAGCTTCAAACCTCATTTGTTTGCAGAAATAATCTTGCCTTAAACTGATGAGAATAAAGTGTGTGGTCTCCGTAGTCCAGATCAGCTCTGGGGTTTGGTTTTCTTTTTAGATACCTTCACGGGTGTCAGTCTTCCATTACTGTCCTATGCTGAGGTGCTGTGGCTGAGGATGCTATTAACATCCAGACTTTCAGAAGTCCTTAATTTCAGCCAGCTTCGGCACCGTGCCGCTCAGCTCTGCTACTCCCACTGCCCTCGGGACTTCTGAGTGTCCCCTGCCCAACTGACTTTGTTTCGTTGGTAACTTCCTGGATGACTTGCCATACTTGCAGTGATGCAGCCTGTTTCAACACTGTTCTGGTAGTGAAAGCACATCCCTAAATTGCACTGTTTGTTTAAAGCATAAAAATTCACCTCTGGGAAGGTTGCTTTTATTGGTACATATTTGCAGGCGTGTCCCTGCAGGCTGCTGAGAGCAGTCAAAGCTGTGACAGCTGTAGCCTGTGCTGCTGTTCCTCCATTACTACTACATCCATACTAAATCCATATCCCATTACTCTTACATCCATAGAGGAGCCTGAGTAAGCTGTGAGAAGCATTACGGAAGAGTTTCCATGTGCTTGGTTGATGCTTACAGCACCACCCAGGCTCAGCACAGCTCCTTTCCCTGATGGGGATTCTCTGTGGGAAAAGGGGTAGCCCCACTCAGCCCTGAAAAATCAGAGAAGCTTTCTGGGGTGAATCCTCAGCAATCCCGGTCATCTCCCCATGGCGTGTGCTGAGTGTGGAGTGATTAATTATTTTGTGGCAGTTATTAATTATTTTGAAAGCATTGCTGGGCAGTACAGTGCTCTGCTTCTGGAAAACAGGCAGATAAGGTGCACCTAAAGTTGGTCATAATATCCATTGAATGTTCTTCAATAAAATAATGTAAGGGAGACTTTATAGCAGCCTTCAAGTACCTACGGGGGCTACAGGAGAGATGAGGGGGACTCTTTATGAAGGAGAGGAGCGATAGGACAAGGAGTAGTGGCTTCAAACTGAAAGAGGGGAGATCTCAGGAAGAAATTCTTTGCTGGGAGGGTGGTGAGAGCCTGGCCCAGGTTGCCCAGAGAAGCTGTGGCTGCTCCATCCCTGGAGGGGTTCAAGGCCAGGTTGGAGGGCTTGGGTTGGAGGAGGCTTGGAGCAACCTGGTCTGGTGGGAGGTGTCCCTGCCCAGGTCCCTTCCAACCTGAATCATTCTATGTGCAGAGACTGAGGGGCCTTGGATGCTTTGCTGTCACCCCATGTTTCCCTGACCCTCTAAACCTCTTGGGTGACTCTCGCAGGTGGCATAGTGCGGATGACACTGAGTCTCACTGTCATCATGATGGAGGCAACGGGCAATGTCACCTATGGCTTCCCCATCATGCTGGTGCTGATGACAGCAAAGATTGTGGGAGACTACTTTGTGGAGGTGAGGGCTGGTGTGCTCACTGGGGGCCTAGGACCCGGTGAGAGTCTGTGGGTCAGGGGTGCTGGGGAGCTATGGGGGGGTGTGTGCCAGGACAAGTGTGTGCTCCCTCTCAAAGGGGAGCTGCTGCCTGGCTGTACCCCTCGGCATCTCACCAGGCCTCTCCTGATGGCTCGGCTGTCATTGCAGGGGCTCTACGACATGCACATCCAGCTGCAGAGCGTGCCCTTCCTGCACTGGGAGGCCCCGGTGACGTCCCACTCCCTCACGGCCAGGTAGGTGGGCTGGAGGACAATCATCACTCCTGGGGCAGCAGCTTTTGGACCACGCTGTTGGCCTGAGCTGGAAATAGAGGTGGTGACAAGCTTTGGTTCCAGAAGCCTCCTGTCCCCTGGACCACCTTCCCCAGCAGGGACTGTGGCCTGCAGTGCATTCCCTCCCCGTGTCCCTGGCAGGTTTTGGGGACAGAGGAGGCATCAGGGCTGCGGAGGGGTGTGTATTGAGGGGGGACATTTGGGGAGTGGAGCTGTGTTTCACACTGAGCCTTCCCTGCAGGGAGGTGATGAGCACTCCTGTCACCTGCCTGCGGAGGATCGAGCGAGTGGGCACGGTCGTGGACATCCTCAGCGACACCTCCTCCAACCACAACGGCTTTCCAGTGGTGGAGAGCAACCCTGACACCACGCAGGTGGGCTGGCCACCGATGGCGAGGGGATGCCCCATGAGGGCTGGCTGTGGGGTGGCACCCTCGCCCTTGTCCCACCCCCTTCCCAGCCCCGTCTCATGCGTGGTGCTCTCTTGCAGGTGGCAGGACTGCGGGGTTTGATCCTGCGTTCCCAGCTAATCGTCCTGCTGAAGCACAAGGTGGGTGATGCTGGGTGGAAGCTGTTCAGGCTGGGTCTGAGCCCCCGTGTCCCTGTCCCACTGCTGCCTCAGGCCCCTTGCTGCCTGCCTTGCTCAGTAAGAGCTGGTGGAGGGTCCCTGTCGTCTCCCTCTGCTCACCTGAGGAGATGGTGTGCATTGCCGTCCTGTGCTGGTGTTACCCCAGCATCATCCTGTACCCCACTGATCTCACAAACCCTGAGGGAATGGGAAATGGGCTGTTCTTCTGCAGATGGTCCATCTGCCCCATGCTCCTGCCCTCTTCCCTCCCTGCCCCTTGTACGTTGCCCTGGCCCCGGTGCCTGTCAGCGCTGCGGGACGGTCCCCAATGGTCTCTCTCCTACCAAGGTTTTTGTGGAAAGGGCCAACCTGAGCCTGGTGCAGCGGCGGCTGAAGCTGAAGGATTTTCGGGACGCCTACCCCCGCTTCCCCCCCATCCAGTCCATCCACGTCTCCCAGGATGAGCGCGAGTGCATGATCGACCTCACCGAGTTCATGAACCCCTCGCCCTACACGGTGCCTCAGGTAACACTCCAGGGATCCCTTTGCACCCCAGCATCCCCTCAGGGGTCATGGGTGGGCTGTGGGTGCTGGCCAGGGATCACGCAGCCTTGCTCTGCCTTGCAGGAGGCGTCTCTGCCACGGGTGTTCAAGCTCTTCCGAGCCCTGGGACTGCGGCACTTGGTGGTCGTGGACAATCGCAACGAGGTGGGTCCCTGCTCACAGCGTGTGGGCTCCTTGGGGGGACACTGCCCTTGTCCCCAGGCTCTGTACTCTGTCTCTTTCCCGGCAGGTGGTGGGCATGGTCACCCGCAAGGACCTCGCCAGGTACCGGCTGGGGAAGGAAGGCCTGGAGGAGCTCTCGCTGGCGCAGACGTGATGTGGGGCTCCACTGCCCAGCGGAGACGTGCCCCAGCCCCTCGAGATGGTCCTTAGAGCTGGGGACCCCCTTTTGCAGGAGGTGGGGAGAGGACTGGGCCAGCCCGTGCAGGCATCACGGTGCCCGGAGCACCGGCACGGCCATGCTGCCCCTGCTCTCCTGCCCACTGCTGCCTTCCTACGTCTACTGCCTCCTCTTCTCCCCCCTTCCCCTGCTTCCCCAGGGGATCAAAACGCACCCTTGGCTCTGTTAGCTCCTGGGATAGGCTCTCCCTGAGGGTTGGGTGAAGGCTGGAGCATGCCAGGGGCAGCAGAAGTGCCCTGCTGAGCTGGGCACAGTCCTCTGCTGTGGCATGTGGCCTCCATCATCTCATCCACCCAGCCTGGGCTGGCTGGCACCTAGCCCTGCCCTGGCCCCTGCTTGCAGGGTCCATGTGGGGATCAGAGGGGATGTGGTGGGGGTCCCTCCTGCTCCCAGGGCCATGTCCCCGCTGCCCTGTGCTCCTGCTGGCTGGGTCAGGCTGAGCCCTGGGGCAGGCTCCTGCGTCTCTGCCCTGCTCAGCTGTGCAATAAAAGGGCTCCCGTAGTTCAGCAGCTGCTCCCTCTTGCTCTGACCCTAACCCCCCTGTGGGGAGACACCTCTGGGGTTTGGGGCAGGGATGGGAAAGGGGGAGCTGCCTGCTCTGGGGGAGTGTTGGTCCTGCAGCCTTTGTCCCTAGTGTGTGCTCCTCTGCCACTCCTGCCCTTCTTGCACCATTGCTGCTGCCACCTCTGCCCATATCCAGGTCCAGGGTTGCCCCCAGGTGTGTTTCTGTACTTGCTGCAGCTTGTTCTGCTCTTTCCAGCAGCCTGGGCCTCGCCAGGCACCCCAAAACCCACCATCAGCCCTGGATCTGGGCAGGGGCAGGGAGCAGAGCCCCCACTCCCCTGCGTGATGAGGAGGGCTCCAGCCCTGGCCCCTCAGCTCCCCCCATCCTTGCTCCTCACCTTGGCATTGCCCCCAGCCCTGACTTGGGGCTGCCCCCTCCTCTCTTCAGCAGGGGCAACCTGGTGCCTGGGGGGGGGGCTTTTGACTGCGGGATAATGTGCTGAAATAAAGCCTGTTTGTACTTTTATCGTGGTGCTACCCCTCTCTTGCTTCCCATTGTCCCCCCATGCTATTGCCCAGGCTCAGTGCCATGTCCCCCTGGGGCTGAGCTGAGCCCCGTCCCCACTGCTGGGGGGTCCCCCCACCTTTCTCAGCCCCGCCCGGCAGGGCTGCAGTACTCAGGGCGGGGGGGTTGGAGGGGGGGCTGCCCCTTCCCTGCTGCTTTTCCCTTTCAAGGCTAACAAAGAGCCGCCACAAAGCGGAGGATGCCTCGGATGGACCCTGGTAACAGCCAGGTCCAGCAGCGGGGGCCGTGGGGAAGGGCTAGTTGCCCTCCTGTGTGGGTCCCATTCCTGGCCCTGCTGTGGGGCGCAGTGGGTCCCCAATGGGTGCTGGCAGCCGGGCGCTTTATGAGGCCCTGTGTCGCCCTTTGCCCTGGCGCGGCCGAGATAAGGGGATGGGATCCACCGACTTGGGCCGCAGAGTAAACACGGGCTGCTGGCTCTTGCCGGCGCCGCACTTCCCTCCTCTTCCCGCTGCCGGGGCAGCCGGTGGCCCCTCAGGGCCGTGCCAAGCGGTGGCCCATTGTCACCGGCAGCAGGGACACGGTGGTGGTGGGTGGCAAAGGACACCACATGCGCTGGTGCCTGGCGGGAGTCATTTATTCACTCATCCCACGGCCGGCGCTGGCACCGGGGCCACCGGGTTTATCATTAACCGGACGGCACGTGGCGGTGCCGGGGGCCCCCGGGGCCATGGTGGGGTCACAGCCCGGCGAAGGGCTCGGTCTCCAGCCCTGGGTGGCCCGGCTCGGGGGGCAACTCCCGCCCGGTGCCTGGCAGCTCTGGCCCCGGCTCCACCGTCCAGTTGGCCAGGAGGTCGCTGAAGTCGGGGGTACCGGTGTGGAGGAGGCCAGCGGGGCCGGGGCCCGGCTCCCTCCAGAAGGAGGGTGGCAGCTTCCTCCGGTGCATGGGGGTGATGTGGCCATATTTCCTCTCCAGCCGCTGCGTCTTGCCACCGGCCGCCCGGGGCGGCAGGCACCGGTGCACGCCATACTCGAAAAGCTCGGCCAGCGGCCCCAGCCTGTGCGTGGCCCCGGGGCCGCCCCGTGGTGCCACGGCTTCGGGCTGGCCCTCGGCACGCCGGGGAGAGCTGCAGTCCTCGGGCACGCCGTGGCTGCCGGTGGCCTCCTCCTGGCCCCGCCGCCCGAAGTAGCGCTGGATGTCGCAGCTGATGAGCTCCGAAAACTTGAGGAGCCGCAGGGTGGTCTCAGCGGCGCTGGGGACGGCCAGCTCCGGCCTCACACTCTCCTCTGTCACCTCCTCTTCGTCTTCTTCCTCTTCCTCCTCTTCCTCCTCCTCGGAGAGGTCAGGGAAGTCGGGCTCGGGGCGTGTGGGCAGCAGCAGGCTGTGCGGGAAGGGCGAGGGCAGCCGCAGCTCTGCCAGGGGCCGGATGACACCGGCAGCCATGTCAGTGCGCAGGGGCACCCCAGGTCCCAGATTCACCCTGTGGGCAGGGAGAGCGGGATGAGGGTGGCACCTGACCTGACCCGCCACCCTGCAGTGGCACGTGGCCCCAAGGGAGCAGGGGGACCGTGTCGTGCCATGCCGTGGCCAGAGTGGGGCTGCAGGGCAGCAGGAATGTCCCCAAAATCCGTGGGACATGGAGCAGTGGGGATGTCCCCACCACGCCATGGGATACAGGACAGTGGTGATGTTCCTCCTAAGTCATAGAATCATAGAATGGTCATGGAACGTGGGGCAGCAGGGACATCCCCACCGAGATGTGGGACATCAAGCAGCAGGGACGTCCACACCAAGACATGGGATATGGGGCAGCAGGGATATCATCCCTCCCTCCTCCCCCCCAAATCATGGAACATGGGACAGTGGGGATATCCGAACTGAACCCTGGGACACCAGGCAACAGGGATGTCTCTATCAAGCCATGGGACATAGAGCAGCAGGAATGTCCTCACCAAGACATGGGATGTGAGACAGCAGGGATGTCCACCCGAATCCATGGAACGTGGGACAATGGGAACATCCCCAAGTCACGGCATGTAGAGCAGCAGGGATGTCCCCAACAAGTCATGGGGCAGTGGGGACATCTCCCAGAGCTGTAGGGCAGTGGGATGTTCCCCTTCACCCTGAGGCTATCCATGGGGGTCAATGGGGCTCAGCACCCACCCTGCCACCCTGGCCTGAGCCCCCAGGACACTGGTCCCTGAGCCCTGCCCATGCAACGGCCCCACAGGTTTCTCTGCCATGGGGTGAGCCCGGCCACCTCCCTCCACCGCCCTGGTGGGCTCTGGCCATGGCTGGATCCTGCTGAGCTGGATGAGGCCCCTCTGTATTCAGTGGGGTCCCCAGCCCTGCCTCACTGCAGGGCATCCCTGGCTACATGCCTGGGACCACCATTGGGTCCCACGAGAGGGTCTTGGGGCAGGGAACAAATCCTTGGGGGACAAATCCTGCTCCTGCCACTCCAAGAAGGGTGCCGAGCCCCGCACCCAGCCCGAGACAGCATCGCTGCCATCCCTGGGGTCACCGCGCCCTCCCTCTTTGTGCCGTCCCCACCGCGGGACCCCCGGTCCGGCCTCCGTGCTGCCCTGGGGGGCTCAGCCTCCTGGGGCCACCCCAGGGATGGAGCCAGCCATCCCCTCTGCCACCCTCAGTTGGAGAAACCCCCCTGGTGCAGGGGGGCATCGCTGGGGGCCGCAGCTCGGCACTCACCTTGGGGCTGCCGCCCGGCCATGCATAGGCTCCCGCGCCGCTCCCCCTCGCCGTCCCTCCACCTGGGCCTGAAGTATTTATAGCGGAGCAGCGAGCTGGCGGCTGGCAAATATTTGGTAGCCGTATTGTAATAGTAGACTCGGTAAACAGAGCCGGGGTTTGCTTTAGCACCCAGCAACGGGAGAGCGGCGCGGGGAGGGACGCGGGGACGGAAGGCAGGGCTCACCTTAATGGTTCACTAGCCAGGGGATTTTCAAGTGTTGTTCCTGTAAATTCACCTATTAAATCGGCAGCCCCAGCTGCCAAACTGGCCGCGCACTTGTGCCGAGGGCTCTTATCTCCCTGCTGATTGGAGGCGAAATCTAGCTTTGTCAAATAGGCGTAAAATTAAATTTCATGCTATTTTGACTCCTGGAGTAGGGATCTTCTGAAGAACATACTGCCTATCGAGCGATGCCTCTGCAAACAGGCTCTGCCGCTGCGGCTGCAGCGGGCAAAGCCTCTCTGTGGGGTCCCCCCACGTGCTGTGGGTCTGGGCGCCCCATCTCCAGCCTTGTGCCCCCCTCGAGGTGGGTGAGAAGCTCCCTGACCAGCCCCAGGATGGGGTTTGGAACCTTTCGAGGTGGTAGGACGCAGTCCGGATGTCAGAGCCAGCAGGAGAGGTGCTTGTGGGTGCTGTGCTCCCCGGGGTGTGGGGGTTTGGGTGCCTGGGGCTGTGGTGGCTCTTGCCAGGCAGTGCTTGTGGACACAGAAATGGGGACACGCCATGTGGAGAGCAGCTGGGACAGCCCCACGGCGGGGACAGCATCCAGGATGGCAGCATTGTCACTTTGGACAGGCTGCTGGGGTGTCCTGTGTCTCTGCTACAGGCTGTGACCACGCTGACCTGTGCAGCGTGTGAGGGACCAAGGACAGTGATGGCCACGAGCAGCTCGGGTCCCGAGGTGGCTGTGGCCAGAGGTGCTATTCCTGTCCTGGCAGCAGGATGTGCCAGTGGGGCCATCTGGACCAGCACAGAGCACGGCCAGGGGACACAGATGGCCGTGGGGGTGGCTGGAGGGGGGGGCACAGGGTGGCCAGGGGATGCAGGACAGCCTGCCTGTGACAGCTGGAGGGCACAGGATGGGGGGACCTGACGCAGCGCCCAGACCTCGTCACCCCCTGTGCTGGGGACACTCAGGGGGTGGGTGGCACACCGACCATCAGGGTTGGGGACGGCCAGAGCCCTTCTCCAGAGCTGCCCTGTCCCTTGCTCCGGAGGTGACCGCAGCTCCCGGTCTGCTCCCTCAGAGCCCTCCCTGCCACCCTGCCCCGAACTGTCCCCCCGGTGCCGAGGTGGGGTCCCCAGCCCCTGGGGCGAGGAGAGTGCCAGCTCGGGCAGGGCTGTCACCCACCCCCCTCCCCAGGCTGGCAGCCTCGGGACACTCTATGGGGACAGAGCTGGACACCGGTGCGACGAGCGAGGGAAACGAGCGGTCGACTCAATATGAGTGGTAAAGCAAGCTTCAACTTTATTGTGGCGCGAT
>JAOXJK010000069.1:16258901-16278494 GCA_025774025.1 Xenus cinereus | reverse complement strand
CGGGCCTCGCCGCGCCTCGGGGCGGCCTAGCGAGCTCGGGCACAGGGAGCCCGGTAGGGGTAGGCCTGCCCGGCGGAGGAGCCCGCCTCGTCCCCGGCCCTAGAAAGCGCCCGGCGTGGCCCGGCCCCGGGAGGAGCCCGCCGCTCCGGGCCCCGGCGGCCGCCGAGAGGCGTTAGGGAAGGCTCCGTGCCCAGGCCACGCCGTACATAGAGGCATGTAGGTAGGTGTGCCTGCAGGAGCCGGCCGTGGTAGTTGTTGTCCGAGAAAAGAAATGTGACAGCCTGTGCAAAATTATGCTCCCGCTGCGGTTTGTATCTCCCTTCTGCGTCTTGCCCGAGTCCTTAAATTCCCTTTGGCACCTTAGCAGGGCTGTTGAGGTACTTTGCACTTTGTTTCGTAAGTGAATTAAGTGCTTTTCTTTCTTTGTGTATTGAGTTGCTATTGAATTGCTTCCCATATTTTTATTTCATACAAACTGAACAATTGTGGCCCCTCTATTTTATTTATAAAGGTTCAGTGTATCTTTGCCTGCCTACATCAATCTGCAAGGGAGTTGCAGAAAAGCCTCATGTTCATCGAGCCGTGAGTCACAACCAATTTTTAAAGCTGTTATAACAAAAAAAAAAAAGTGTTTGCTTTTTTTTTCACAAGTAAATTTAAAGTGTAGCTTAGAAAGAAAAAAAAAAAGAAATGGAAAAAAAAAAAACATTTTCAGTAGACACAACATTATTCCTGGATGCTTGCGAATCCTAAACTATATTCATACTTTAGTATTACACATACCTGTGTCATATACACAGATGAGCTTTAAAATTGTCACATAGCATTACCACTTTGCCTTTACTTTTATGTATCATTCCCCTGACTTCCTTACTGCAGGTGTGGGCAAGAAAACTTTTCCTTTAAAACTTTTCAACAGTGGGCATAAAATTCTGCAGCTGAGGTCTTGAAGAATGCAGATGGGTATTGTATATGTTGGAGCTCGCAGTGTGTATTGACTAACTTTGTTTCTTTTTTTATTTTTATATTTTTTTGCTTTTTCTGATATTGTCTTGTTTAAGTGGCTCCTGAGTGTAAAATGTCTTCTGAGGGTGGGACGTGGGAGGGAAGCAAGCTTTGTGTTCCAGGCCGAGACCTACAAGATCCATCTTTGCACGGCCTTGGAAAGCACGCGTACTGCGTATTCGGTTTTCAAACCAAATGGACCGATGTCGTAATTATCAGATGAGCAAATAGCAAGTGCCTATAAAAACTGTTCAGCACAGCCCTCTTTTGTGATTCATAACCCTCCGACAGTATGGGTTTCGGTATCTCCTGCCCCTTCCTCACAGTAAAAAAGGGTAAAAAAAAAACCAAAAGAAAAGAGGAAAAAAAAAAACAAAACCCAAAGGTTTTGGCTGTGAGCCAGACTGTCTGTCTCCTTTTTTTCTCTTCTGGCTGTGCTGTCTCTTTATATGGATGACAGGCCTTGGACGTTACTTGGCTCGCCAACACTGTGTTTAACATGGTGTACTGGATGAATAAATGCTAAAATAGTGTTTGTTGCCAGTTATAAGTGTTCCAGAATATCCTGTTACCCTCTAAGCTTTTTTTTTTGAGTAATTTTGGGGAGCAGGAACACCAAGTATTTTAATCTGCATATTGAGACGAAATGATCGTACCAACATCTTTGTTCTCTTATCGGTATTCTAATGTCTCCTTATTTAAAACCACAAATGAATTTCAGGAGATGAAACCAGACAAAGGGTGAAGTTTACAGACGATCGTGTTTGCAAGAGCCATCTTCTGGATTGCTGTCCTCATGATATCCTGGCCGGAACGGTGAGTATATTCTCTGTAATAAGGAATTCTGGTGAGGCAGACGTTGGTACAGCTCCTCAGGGCTCAGCTGTGTGTCCTCAGTGACTTCTAGGAGGGATCAGGCTTTCTGTGCCCAAGGAGCAGTCACAATTTTAATTTCAGTTTGTGACCTGTGTATAGAACTACTCGGGAGCTCTGAGAATTCACTTGAAATGTTTTTTCTCTCACAATCCCACGTGAAGCTGTAAGTTTATTTTCCTTTTAACAATTTGAGATGTTTAGGTCCTGCAATCTGTCATAGGGAAGTCTCAATACCATAGCTAGTCTCTGTCCTGGGTGCTCTAGTTCACCATTGCCTCTCCAGGTTAGCAAGTGTTTTTCTCACCAGCAGCAATAATCCTTAGTCCTTGGAGCTTTTCAATCTCCTCTCTGTGGCGATGCGATGTTCCCCTGGCGGAATGGCAGCTTTTTCATTGTTACTGCTCGGCGTGGTGATGGCAGGTTACAGCTACGGCCGACTTCATCTTTACTTTAGAGTTGGTTGGTCGGAGCGGTGTGTGACGCCGCCTGACTGGTTTGAGACGCTTGAGTCGGCTCCTCCGCTGCTGCCCTCTGGGGACAGAGCTGGCAAATTTTCAAAGCTTTGGCTCCCATGTTCTCTCTGAGAGCAAAAGGTGACGTGGGCTTTTAGCAGCGAGATCTTGCAAAGTAAATATTCAATTTCGGTGCCCAGATGAAAGAAGCGCTCTGACTTTTTGAAAGAAAACAGCGTATGTATTCTGTAATTGTTGCTGTATTACAGAATCGCAGGGTGGAGATGAGTATAGGTGTTTGACAGTAAATAACATGGCGATTCACATTGTCTGTCCACTTAAACAGATTGTTTAAAGATACCGGCGTTATTTATGGCCCTTCCTGCTGTTATTTCAAGAGCTGGGTTTGACACAGTGGGTTCCCAACAAAGGGGAGGGCTCGCACTCCTTCCTCCCTGCGTGTCGCAGCGATAGCAGGGCTCTGTGGCAGCACTAGTAGAGAGAGCTTTGGCAAAAGCTGCCTCAGCTCTGAGCGCTCAGACTTCAGCTTTTCGATGAATTCTGTGGCAGAATCAGATTGGAAGTGGAGTACCAATCTTCATAATCTCTGTATTTATTTTTTATTAATTTGAAGCTCAGATATTTTTTTCAGCCATCCAGCCTCCATATCCCCTCCCTTCCATTTCAGCATTGTAAAGCTGCTCAAATCACCTTCTGCCCACCTCCATCCTTTCTGCATGTCGCTCTGGGTAGAGTATTTTTTTTTTTTTTTTTTGGTAACATAAGACTTTACAATGTTTTTTTGGGGCCTGAATGTTGGTTTGAAGGTGCAGGCAGGAGGCAGGCCTTCCGCCTCTTCAGGCACCTTTCCAGGAAGAAAGTAAATGGTGAGTCGAAGGGGTGGAATTTAGTGATGTGCGTGACTGTTGGAGCTAGTGCCAAAGCAGGGAGGAAGTGTTCAGATGGGTTGGGAGCCTCCTCGGGCAGAGAAGCACATTGAGAAATCTGTTTTCTCGTGCTTCTGTTGTTACTTGTCTGCAGTGAGTTGTCTCTTCCCTCGTGCAGTGAAATTTTTGCTCTGAAATGTCACACGGGAGCAGGAAGGAAGACCTCCTTCTATGCAAGTGATCTTGTAGATCACTCAGACGATCCTGTGGAGGTCTTTAAGTGGCCGTGGAGCTCTTTACACCGCTGTCAGCAGGTTCTTGGGGTCAAGGAAGAGTTTTGGTGCCACAGATCTGTGTTGAAAGAACATGTGCTGTTCTGGAATGGGAAGAACATTTCAGTTGTCAGCACTACCAGTACAGAGTGAAACATAACTGGAATGTGCAGGCCTTCCTCGTGATCTCAGTCGGGTTCACTGGTATCTTGTGGTGCTCCATTAAAGGAAGAGCTGCGTGGGTGAACCAGCCCCAGTTGGACTGGGTAGCATCCATCTCTGGATGTGTATTATTTTCAGAAATCGGGACCTAGGATCTTTTTGGAAATTTCCAACAGATGCTCCAAGCCTTCTGGTGCTGGTTATGTTGCATCCTTCCCCCGAAGGCGTTGTTACTGCTGCATCCTTCACGTGTGCAGATATTCCTTAGTGGGAGGCTGATTGGAGGCGAGCAGGAAGCTGGATCCCTTGGGTAGCTGTGCTCAGTGAAATGTGATGGAGTCCCATTCCCTGACCTTCAGGTGCAGGGTAAGAGAAGGAGTCCAGACTGTAAGTGAAGCTCTGGAATATTCCTGAGAGCTGCCAAGGGCGTGCTCATGTTTGCTTTGTTTACTTGGGCCAATATTCCTGGTCGTAAAAGCTTTTGGCCCCAGAAACTTGCCTAAACTTATCACTAAATAAATTACAATGGTTCTCATTTTGGTCTCCGTGGGAAAGGAGGAAAACTCTGGGAGAGCAGAAGTTAAATATGCCCATGTGCTGTTATCAGGGCACTTGTCACTAGGTCGTTAGTGGCCTGCACTGAGTTAGCTCTGCAGCTAACGATAAGCGTATTTTTTGCCTGTGGAAGTACTGCAGCACACTCAGAGATGGCATCAGCTGGTAATTCTCCTGAATTTTAGCTCCACTAATAAGAGGACAGATGAGTCTGAAAGCTGCCCAAGGAAAACATAGCTTAGAAATTACATTCGGGGAATTAATTGCGTCCCCCACTGGGACTTGTGAGTGAGCTGAAATCTGTAGGTTGCAGAATGGTTTCGTGGGGTTGCTTTCCTTTTTTATTTGGGAAAAACTCTGCAGCTCTGATTACTGTTAGAGAGCCCTCCTCATGGAAATAGACTTTCTGGTGAATTAGCAGTTTAGTGGAGATCATAAGAGATACCTCAGAAAGTGGATTGCTCAGCAAATGTGAGCAGGCCTAATTATCAGTGGTGTCTAAATGTATTAAATCTTTGTGTGTATGGGGGGGTTTAAATCTTTACCTGTCTCAAATACCTGTATATACACCCTATATAAACCAGCCACGGGTGTTGACTGGAGCGAGTCACGATCACTGCTGGGAAAAGGGTGAGTATTTGATGAGAGGCCTCCCTGAGACGAGAGGATTCTTTGAGACAGAAGGGCTAGTGGTTTCACCTGACGTGAGCAATACCTGTGAAAATCTCCATGCGCCTGGACCATTTCCAAGGACGTGGAGGAAGACTTGAGGTTTGTATGCCGGTGAGACCTGAACGTTCTCCCCCAGAGGAAGAGGTTGAGGGAGTCGTTGCCTTTTAACAAACAGGGAGAGGAATTCAGAGCACACTGGAGGCTCTTGTGAAGTTTTGGGTCACAGCCCGTTCTCTAAAGTGGAGCTAGGGGCTCAGCTTGCCAGAAGAGTTCGGATAAGAATAGTTATGATCTGTGACAATTGCGTCTAATATTGCTATTTTCTCCCTATATTAGAAAGGGATCTCAGTAGAACAACCATAAGAATAAAAGATTTAAGTCACATTGAGGAAAGTTATTTTTGTGGTAAAATATCAGTATGTCCTCATGAGCTAGCGTTCTTTGAAGAGGCTTAACCTGAAGATGAACACGATTAAGCTTTGAAAGTACCAGAATGCTTTTTTTTTTTGGTAGGCATTAAATTTCTACCATTAGAGAGCTCAGCAGGACTGTTCCCGGATGCAGTGTCTGTTTCTGTAGCCTGCTGCCTGTGGCCTCCTGTTTCTGGTAAATCTGAGCAAAATTAGGAAGGCTAAATCGCGGCAAGTCATCTGGATTTGTTTTCTTCGTTTAAAAAAAGAAAAGCTCCTGATGTAGGTAATTGCATTACCTGGTGGAGCTTGCTTTAGTTGCTTTGCTTCATTCTAAACTCCTCCGTTGCTGCTGAGTGCTTCACATAGGTGTCCCTGGCACCCCCACCTCTAGTTTGTGGTGTTCCACAGGGATTCTGTGTTGATCCCCATTTAGCACTATTTAGCTTTTTATGCAGTTTTGTGAGTTGACACCTGTTGTGCTGTGTTGGGGTTTGGGCTCCTTGACTGGTGGTGACTGGGAGAGAAGAGAATGGCTGGCTGAGGTGTTCCTTCACGCGATGACACGTACCCTGCCATTTATACTGTGGCTCATACTTAGACCTTTTATTATTTTGGCTTTCAAAATGTCATATTCCTTTTCTACTTCAAGAATAAGAAAAATGTTCTCTGTTACATACTGATAATGTGGAAATGCGATTTCCATGTTTTGAGAGCATAATTGGGTTCATGTGGCTCTTATGTACTAGGTTGGGGAAAAATAACATTTAAATAGCATCGAGTGCAATGGGAGTGAAGCGCAGCATGCAAGTCAGGGTTTTCAGGGAGAGGAGATGCTCTCAAGAAGTCTTTCATTAGATGAGCTTATGCATAGGAATTAGCTTTGCTGGGCAGGGTTTAAAATCCCAGGCCACAGCTGCATGTAGGATGGGGCCAGCTGTAGAATTACGAGTCTGCTGTTGCTTGAGTGTGGGTTTGTGCTTTTTTACTGGCTGTACTCCTTATTCCCTTAAATCCATTTGTTCTTGGTAGGAAGCATTCTGTCTGTGTTCTATGATTTGGTATCTTTCAGTGCATTACTAGGGCTCCTCCTGGCACAGATGTGCTTTTCCAGGTGAGTTTTAAACAGAGAGCAAAGCTGGATGTTTTTATGTGCTGTAGCTCCGTAACAGGAGGCGTTTGGTGCCCGTTGAAGGAGCTGCTGTGGCAGTGCTCTGTCTTCCCAGCTCCCTCCCAGCAGTTTCAAAGGCTGTGCTGTGACCTAGAGCAGGAGTAGGACTGGACTTAAAACATTTGGGGTGTTTCAGTGTTGTTCCAGGAACATCTAGAAAAGGAGTTCTAGCAAGCATGTGGTTCTTCTGGCTAATTCTGTTACTGACAGGGTAAGAGGAAGCTCTTCTGGCTAAAGAGGGTGATATTTTGATGTGATACAGTTGGCAAGAGTTAAGTATCTGCTACTTGTTGCCATAATGGAGGGTTCTTACATTGATTTTCCTTTTTCTTTTCAACAGCGAATGGACCTGGGAGAATGTACAAAGATCCATGACTTGGCGCTGCGAGCAGATTATGAGATTGCAAGTAAAGAGAGAGACCTGTTTTTTGAGCTGGATGTGAGTATGGAGGCATTTTTGTTACTTTTTCGGAAGCTGCCACTTGGAAGTTAATTTGGCTGAACAGTAGAACTCAGTGGGCGTTTCAGCTAGCCGTGTTACTTGATGTGTTATCTGACAACAATGTGAAGCCCCTTCCCGAATGCCAGCTTGATTGCTGACTTGAAATTGTAAAACTAATTATGATCCTTGCAAGCCCATTAGTCCAGCTAGCTGGGAGGCTCCTCTGGCATTCCTCACATCCCACACCTCCTGCTCTGGACCAGGTCATTGTAACCTGGTGGCCTGTCCCAGAAGGAGATTTGACATTAAAAGCCTTCTGCTCTGTGGTTTTGCTTTTGTCAGATGTAGCTTTCTGTGATGGAAGAGATCAAGTGGAGGAACGTTTCTGTCTTCTTTTTTCATGTTAGTCCGGTGCTTTTGTCTTTGCACCTGGTGCTCATGTGTCGGAAGTTCCAGTGCAAAGCACTCTTCATGTGAGCACCCTTTTATGTGTCAGAGTAAAGGTGTCAGGTTCCAGACAGACGACAGACTTAAGGGCAGGGAGCAAATTTTACTTTTTCTCCAAAGTGTTACATATTTTTTCTCAAGGCATTCATTCTTGAGGCTTTTTATGCGTTATACAGGCATTGCACCAGGTAGCTGTTGGCTGTCAAAGCTAGATGAGGCATGGAGAGCATCTTTACTCACAATTCTTTGTCTGAACACGCAGGCAATGGATCACCTGGAATCTTTCATCGCAGAGTGTGACAGGAGAACAGAACTGGCCAAGAAACGCCTGGCTGAGACACAGGAAGAGATCAGTGCTGAAGTGTCTGCAAAGGTATTGTCCTCTCATTAAAGGTTTATTCTGGAAGTCTATGCAAGAGCACTGGTCCTCTCTGGTCTCTGACACCATTGATACTGGAAATTTAGGCTTTGTGGGTTCCAGCCACCCTCAAATGCTGCTCTGGCCGCTCTTGTGACAAATGTAGAGGTTCACAGGGCCGTAGAAGCGTAAAACATGAACTCTAAAATAGGTTGCTTTAGCATGGCAATAAAGCATTGGTTTTCTCCCTACTATTCAATGCTAATACAATAGCTTAGACTAGTAGATCCATCCCATGATTGTTGTCTTTTCACTTAACAAATGCTCATGAAGGTTCCTTTTTGGGAACATCCTTCATCAGGACAATACCAAGCATTTCTGAAGCTGGTTTTGTGGACTCTATTCTGTCCTGCAGGCCAGAAATGGGCCACTGTTTGCAGTAAAACTGATGTTGTCCCCTCCATTTCCAGTTCCTCTCTTTGCTATGTGTCTGTGACAGCATTGCCTGTACTTGGTCCACCGATCCCATTTTGTTGGGACTCCTTTGGCTTTTGGAGGTTTATGGTCATCTTCCAACAGCTGCTTTTGTTAAACAATATGTTTTTTTAGAGGGAGAAAGGAGAAGTTGTCCTGCAAGCTTTAGCAAGTTTTTTGTCTTACTAAAAACTAACTATTCTCTTTAGGCAGAGAAAGTACATGAACTGAATGAAGACATTGGAAAACTCCTAGCTAAAGCTGAACAGCTGGGAGCTGAAGGAAATGTTGACGAGTCTCAAAAGATCCTGATGGAAGTGGAGAAAGTCCGAGCAAAAAAGAAAGAGGCAGAGGTATGGCCCTGGTTCATCTCTGAGCTGGAATGGCGAACTGAGCTTGGCTGAGTTTGTGACAAACAGCTGGGTGGTTCCTACCTCTTTTCCTAGAGAAGAGAGGTGACTGGGACGGGGGGGGTTGTCCTCTGAAATATTTGGTCACTAGACGCTTGCAGGTTAGCTGTGTTGGCAAAGCGTCTTGTATGGCACCTCTTTTATATTGAGGGTGCTCTTTTGATTCTTGAAAGCGTCGGGTTAATTCTTTGCAGGGGTTTCCCTGGAGGGTTGTGACTATGTAAGGGCTCCCTGACATTTGCATGGGGTTTTTGCCTCCCTTTAGGAAGAATACCGAAATTCAATGCCTGCATCCAGTTTCCAGCAGCAGAAGCTGCGAGTGTGTGAAGTCTGTTCAGCCTATCTGGGGCTCCATGACAACGACCGGCGTCTTGCTGACCACTTTGGAGGCAAATTACACTTGGGTTTCATTCAGATTCGTGAGAAACTGGATCAGCTGAGGGTAATGCTCTCTTGTCTTAAACCTTCTCCTTGTAGTTCTGAAGACATTTCACACTTTTATATAATCCATACAGGGTTCTTTGCAGAATGCTTGTAGAAGCCCAGACATTTGTGATTGAAGCTTCAGATGGAAGTTTAAGTAGCTTCATCTTGGGTTTTGTTCTGTAATTTCCGGGTATCTAAATATATACCCTCAGAATTAGTCAAACCAGACCACTGCTATCATTTCTTCCTTAAGTACATGCGACTGTACTGTTGCTCTTTCTCATTGTTTTGGCTGAAATTTGTCACTGTGGGTTTTTTGAATATTGAAGAGCACTTTGAGGCCTCTTAACAAAACGCTTGAACTGAAGTTTCACATAGTGCTGTCGGTGAAGATGATCTTCAGTAGTTGAAGTGATTAGAAGTTTTCTGGAGTGATTTGTAATGGAATTGCAGCGCTGGTCTTGCTTGCAAACAACAGACCTTCAGCCTGCTTGAGTAACTGTTGTGATTCCTGGGCCTCATTCACTAAGCAGTATATTGAGGTCGGTGCCTCAGTTGATCGTTGGTGCGAGGCCAGAGCACTGTTTCCTTGCGTCCTGTGTGCTTGTGGTGAGACAAGCCCGTAAGCTTTGATGCAAGGAAATGTCTCTGAGAGCGCTCAAAGTAGAGAGAGGCATTTCTTGCATTGATGTGTGTTAGTGAAGTTGTGAGGAAAATGAGAACCTCAACAGAGATCTTGACTAGCACATTAAAATACAGTGAAATGGTTCTTAATCTTACTACCTTTGTCTTCCTACCCGAATAGGTAGATCTGCAGTCTCCCTGCAGATCTCTCTGACCTGTTACTGTGTGGCTGAAATGCAATGTGAACTCTTTTCTAGAAAACAGTGGCAGAAAAGCAAGAGAAGAGAAACCAGGACCGTTTGAGACGGAGAGAAGAGAGAGAGCGAGAGGAGAGAATGGGCAGACGGTAAGTGGATGCTGATAACTGGTTTTGAAATAGCCTGGTTTCTTGCATCTGAGCATTGCAGGAAAGCAGCATCTGCTGCAGAAGCAGCTGTTGGAAATGCTCCAGATGCTGTGTGAGCACCTTGGCATTCAGTTGAAGATGAAAACAAATGAAGAAAGCCCCCACCGTAGAGTGATTGTATGTGTATTGTTTTAACTGAAAGATGTGAGCTCCCTGTAGTCTTCGCGCTTATATTGGTCTAGTCCCTGTCTTGGGGAATCTGGATAAAATGCCCTCATCCAGTGCATCCGAGTGGGAAGGTTTAAGGTGAGTGAGGACTAGGTTTGCTGAAATGGTGCTAGTCATGCAAGAATTCCCTGGACATCCCTCCTCCCATCCAGTGTAATGGAGCTGGGATCCATGAGCCGGATGGCAGGCTGTCTGTCTGGCTCATAAACGTTTCTACCATAAGTGAGGTGCTTTTGGCATAGCTTTGGAAAACTTCCTAGGGGATCCGGAGAATCCCAAGGAGTGGCTGCTACTGGTGGTTGTGGCCATACATGTCACCTTCTGCTCATACGTGTATAATCCCTGAACAGCAGGAGTGGCTGCAGTGTTGGTATTTTCAGGACAAGCTCTTCTGCCTCTTGCAAGCTGAACTGGAAAAACTATTTCTTCTTTACTTGAACAGGCATCTTGTGGGTAAACAGCTGAGTTAAACAGTCTGGTGTGGAGAAGGTGGTTATTTCCAGTGGTCAGGCAGAGGAAGTGGCTGAGGAGGAATGCTGTTCTCATTGCCACAGCATTTCTCCAGTTACCTCACGTGTTTCTCCTCTTCTTGTGTCAAAAAACCCAACCTTGCTGCCTGTGGAAAGCTTGATTTGATCCTTGGTGTAAACTGCAGAGCGTGTTTCAGCCATCCATGTCAGAGCCATGAGAGATATATAACTGCAGTATGCTCTAAGATGGGCCTGGCTTCTGGGTATACATTGCTGGAAATGCTGCCAAATAAATACCAGGATGGAAGCAGCTTGGTTTTTCTGTGGTCTGCAGCTTGGTGATTTTGGAGTATTGGGAAGATGTAAGCCCCAAATTGTTATGCGTTCTCCAATTAGGGTGTTTTATGCGAGTTCTCTCTCTCTGTGGATTGCCGGATACCGTATGAAATGCCATCGTATGAAACTGCAGCTTTCTCCTGAACTGCAGCACTTGATGTAGAGCCTCACAATTTTCTGGTGTCGGTGCAAGATTGTCAATAACGCAGTTATATTTGGGACCTGCAGAATCTGGAACTGGCTGACGAGTGCAGGAGTTAATCGGAAGGGCCTGATGTTTGTTGTTGCTGAGGACAGAAAGATGGAAATGAAATAAGAGGTGTCTTCCCATGCAGCTCCTTCATGACAGGCCCTTCCAGACCAACAGTAGGACCGTATCTAACCTGGACTTGGTCTCGCTGTCTCCGTGGTACCTCTTCTTCCTGGAGATGGTTTCTCTGTGAAAATTGCTCAACTCAGTTGCTCTTCAGGAAGAGTTCTCTGGGTCTCCCCAGAATGCTGCCTTTCTTCCTCCTGTGGCATATCTGTGGTTTTGGCTTTGTGTTCTGTTTTGATTTTTTTTTAAATCTCAGTTCCTGAGAGTTAAGGAGCTTCTTGTGTTCACAGGTGCATCTGATAAGGGGGTTTGAAGATGACTTTTGAATATTTAGTGCTTTAAATATTGAGGGGTTTAAGAACTGCATTGAGTTGGCCTAAGGCCTGAGTTCTTGCTGGTTCCATAAGTGGCACTGCTTAGAGACTGTGGCCAGCCTTTGCTCTCGCTCCGTTTGGGGGCATCTCTGTGCTCCTCTGTTCAGATGCCAAAGAAAAGCACGTTATGAAGGAGCCAGGAGTGCCGTACAGAGGAGGTCAAATTATTTGCCTCTCCAAAATGAGAACTTGACCCAAAGAAGGAAAATAGTTTTCCCAGTGGACTCTTAGTGTCACAAATGGGACCAGAGCCCAGATTTCTCAATTTCTCAGCACCTTCTGATCTGGGAGCTGTACAACACCATGCCTACAGGGACATTTTTCCATCAAAAACAAATCAGCGGCTTATACTGCCTTTCAGGCTGCCTCTCTTACGTACAGCTTGATACTTGAAAGAACCACAGCAAATATATTGCCTTTATAATTCTTCTTGTCCTGTCTTCATATACAGCATCTTCATAGTGTTACTCAGTAAGAGAAAGAGTTCCCCTTGACTTCAAGAAGCTTTTGGTGACTTATAGGCACTATAACATACTATGGAAACCTGTAGATTCATGGGTGAAACTCGCTCTCACACGCTTTATTAATTTGCCAACTAAACTGTGATTTCTACATGGTAATGAGTCAACTGAGTTGTCACCCTTAGTGGCAGATAAAGACAAGTCTTCTGTGTTGTTTTGTGTCGGCGGTGACTGTGGGCTACCCTGTAATCTCTTAAGACTGTAGTTTTGTGGAGAGGTGACATGCTTGGAAGAGCAGACCTCGGTATTTGCCTCCGGAGTACAGTGGCAAACAAGTCCAGGTGGAGTTGCCAAATGCATTTCCTTTGTAATAAGTTGGACAAAAACACAGGTTATGAAACTCAGCACGTAACCTCTGTGAGGCAGGGACAAAATAGAGGGGAAAAAAAATTATATTCTCAGCCTCTCACTTCTCTGGACAACGGTCTTCTACCGTCTCCTGCTGTGCGCTGATTTGGGCTAGTAAGGAAAGCGCTGTTTTCTTGGATGCTTCCTCTGAATTCTGAAGTCTAGCGTTAGGGAGTGATTATCAGGAGTGTATTGTGCAAACTCCTGCTCAGATCATAGGCGTGGAAGGGCAGCCAGGCTTTTCAGGGGATATGGAATGGCTTCATGTGGATGTGTGCACCGGTGATTCAGAATAAAGTTATCAGGAGGGAAAGAACATTAAGAACTTGGAGTAATTACAACCACCGAAAAAAAAAAAATAAATTTGGCTGCCTGCCAGGCATCTACAGGAGGTCCTGCTGCTCTGGCAGGTTCTGTTACATGAGAAAGGAGGTGTGTGGTTATGGCCTTGCTCTCCTGGTTTATCAGCTTTTCCTTCATCTGGTGTCTTGTGTGTTGCCTCAGCGCGTGGTTCATTTGCCTGACTCCCAAGTTCAGCTCCACCTTGTTTACAGTCTTTCTGCCTGAATTCCTTTCTAAATTTCAGGTTTGGTTTTTGGTGGTTTTTTGGTGTTTTTTTTTTCATTCTACCATGATTGAACAATCCCATTTCATGGTGAAGGAATGTCAGTACATTGATTCTCTTAATCTTATCTAAGTATGGTTTTAAATGATGTTATTAAAATAGATGCTTCTTTATGTTTAAAATTTTGCCTGTGTGTAGCTTTCGGCTGTACCTCTTGTTACGGTGCCAGAAGAGGTCTGTGGCTGTGGAACTGGAACACCCCCTTGAGTCTGTATGCAGTGGGGAGATGGGAACAGTTACAAGAGTGAGTCTCTAGGGAGACCGGCCGCTTCTCAATTAAAGCAAAAAGACCTCTTTTGGGCAGCACGTGACGTTTTGGTGTAGGCTGGCTCTGAAGCGGGGCCATAGAGAGAAAGGGAGGGCGTATCTTTCACGTGGAGCGATATTTTAAGTGACGCTGAGTAATGGCGCTTCTGAAGTTGAAAGAATTGTGACGTTGTTATTTACAGGCTGTTAAAAGCTAATGCTGACGGCGTTAAGGTTAGAGCGCCGATCGTGAGCTCTGAAGCCGTGGAAATGGGAGAAAGAATAGTGAGTCTTCACTATTCTTCACTATAATAGTGAGTGATTGTGCTCAAGTTGCTTTCCCAAGTCTGGGAGGAAGGATTTTCTGTGTATCGCAGTTACTTTTCAGTAATAATTCTTCCCTTGTGTCTGTGTCCCCCTCGTTATTTTTTTTTTCTAGCTCGTCTTTCCCAAACAAGAAAATAAAATAATAGATGCAAATTTCCATCCACTGTTTGTTAAATAAATATGATGAGTGAGAAAATCCTGTATTTTCTCTCTATTAAAACCTTTTCAGCGTGCAACTACCTCAAAGGAAGTGAAATCAGAAAACTGCCAAGTGTCTTTCTGACTGGAGAATGGCACTTTTTCTTGAAAATGTAAGAGTTGATCTAGGTGATGTGAGACTGCAGAGGGTAAAGCGTATACATCGAATATGCACGGCAAACTTTAAGTAGGAAAAGTTCATTGTAGTGTCTTATTAACAGAGACTGAATTGGTTTTTAGACTTTTTCTGTTTTGACAAGAAGCTCTGCGTGTAGAAACTAGTGTTTCTCCAAAGTTCTTCACTTTTTGACAAATTCCCATTTCCCCCGCCCCCCAGATTGAAGTTAATTAAGTGTTTTAATGTTTTTATGGCTAGCTTTTTTTAACTGACATTACCTGGGGTATTGTGTTCCTGTGATGAGCTGCCAGGGTGAATGGGTTGTTTTATCGAAAACCCGCTGACTAGATCATACCTTCTCTCACTTAACTCTCCTCTTCTTTCTAGGTCTGGATCAAGAAATAGAGATCGTCGAAGGTGAGTGTGCAGTTCTACCAAATACCAAAAGTTTGCACTTCCTCCAAATACCCGTGTGTGGTTCTAAGTAGCTACTGAGGTTTTTCCTGGGTCTCACAAATGGAGTTCACTCAGCGTCCCAGTCTCGTTTTGCTCCCTGAAAGAAACAGGAGTTACGGCTTGGGACCGCAGTGGTGCTGTGCAACTTAATGTCACCCGCTGGGCTAGGAAGCACGTACCAGCTTGCTTAGTCAGGACAGAGGGTGCTGTGCGCTCCCCAGTACGAGCCTAAGAATGTGCTTGAGGCCTTTTTCAATAAATATCTAATATTCTTTTCATAGTTTTAATGTCTGGAATATATCTGTTAGGTTTATAATACCTCAGATATAAAAATACAAAGATTCAAGATTAAACCCCCCCCACATCTCTGTGAAGAGCTTGCCTTAGCGGTATGAGAGCCTTCTCTCAGCAGTCACCTACCTGGAGATCTGCTGCTGCTTTCTGTATACATTGGCATCATTTGTTTTGTTTTTAGAGCAGATTGAAACAGATCTGCTTCTAAAGTGCAACACTTCCACAAGGGAGGTTCTCCTTGGGCAGGCTGCCATAGGGGTTATGGTAATTTCACCTGCCATGTCCTTTGACCTCTCTTCTACTTACAGAGGCCTTACTTTGAGCGAGCCACAGTTGGTAATCTCTGCTCCAGGCATCGGCACACGCTTACATTAATGGTGGGAGCTTTTTATAGAAGCTTCCTAGCAACTCAGATCTACCCACTGGCATTTTGTTGGTAGCATGAGGCCCAGGAGGGAGATGCCCACCCTCTGGGAGATCCTGCTTTCTGTGCTGGGGGGATGAGTGCTGATGCTGTGGGTATTTGTTATTGGGAATGTGTGAGAGGTGGGCTGAGGTGTACAGATCCTGTGTATTGGGCCATCTCCTGAGTCTGAGACAAGCTGTGTCCTCTTCAGATCACGGTCTCGGGATAGGAGGCGGAGACGCTCGAGGTCGGCTTCCCGTGAACGGCGGAAGTCTCGCTCCCGGTCCCGAGACCGACACAGACGCCACCGGAGCCGTTCCCGCAGCCACAGCAGAGGTCACCGACGGGGGTCCAGAGACAGGAGTTCAAAACACAAGTATGTATTCCTGACACGAGCGCTTCTGGAAAGGGGAGCCCTTGGCATCGCAGTGAGCCTCCCCAGTCCCTTAGAGCGAGCAGGAGCATGACCAGTCTCTCCAGTGAGCAGCTGCAGTGTCCTGTGCCAGCTCCTGGGCCAAAGCAGGGTTTCCAGTGGCTGTTGGTAGATGGCCTCCTGTGAGAGCAGTAGGGCAGTAAGTACAGCGAGATCCCAGCTTGAGAGGAGTCCAGGAGATAGAACTGGTTCCCTGATTTGTGGTGCTGAGCCTTGAGGAGTTGCTGGTTTTCTTGCAGAACCAGCAGCACAAAGGCCTGCTTAAGCTAACTGAGCCTCCCCAGGCCTGGAAAAGCCAAGGAACTGAGAGGCAGCTTTGACATTACATTTCTGTGGTTATCTTCTGTTTCCCAGCTGCTTTCTCTCAGTGCTGGCGGGGGGAAAGAAGTGTAAGATTTGGGATCTGGGGGAAGCAGATCTGCTAGAAGGCTGCTTGAGAGAGAGAGAGAGAGAGAGAGACAATGCTTTAGTAATCTGCACTGGAGGGGAGGGGAGAAGGAAGCTAGGAGGAGGAATATACCATCCTCCTCTTGCTGAGGAGAAGTGCTATAATCTGAAGAAGGGCTTTAAGTCTCTTCTGAAACTTGGCAAAACACCTGCTGTGTTGGAGGAAGGATGAGGTGAGCATATGTGGGAGTATTAGAAAAATTGAAAGGAATCACTGTTTCCTTACAGCCCTTCTAAGCCCAGGAGCGAGGCTATCACCAGGTGCTTGCTGAAGTTAGATCTGGCTTTTTTTTAAATGCTCCTAATTAACATGGGAGTGCTTTAGCACTGTCTACCCTGATTAGGCACCACCACTCAAGTACAGTTCTAGAAACCTACTGTTGTGTGTCTTGTGTCCCTTTAGCTAAGGGGTAAAAACAGGTTTTTAAGATACCTGATGAAGGGGAGGGAAATAATGGTCTGAAAAAACAGTCTGTTAATAATTGATGGGGGGGTGTAAATACTGTTGATTCTCCAATGGCTGAGATACTAAAGTCCTTTTTTAAATCTGTCTTGAACATGAAAAATAAAGAAAAGAAGTTTGGACAATTAGGAAGTGAGGAAGACCCTGTATTAACTATTACTAAAGAGCAGGTAAGGGATTACTTCGAAAACCTTGACAAACCCATTAAAATCAGCCCATTGAGATCGTAGGGGGATTGGCTAGCTGTCATACTTCACAAAATTACTGAGAACTGGTGAGAGACGAGGATCAGTTTCAGAAAATAAAACAAAAACAAGGGGACAAACAGAAAAATCCCGTTCTCTGAAAGCGTAGCTTCTGTTTTCACCTTGAGAATTAATGAAGCCTGTGTTCAGGTTCTGCTGGTCCAAGGTCTCGGTTCTAGAAAGAAACAGAGAACCTGTTGCAGGATCTGGAGATCTCTCGGGGTAGGAGGAGCACGGGCAGCAGGCATTGCTGCGGGAACAGGAAAGGAGTTAGTCTTACCAGACAGACTCGCGTAGTCTTCCTGTTAATTGACACAATTTAATGAAAATGAAATGGCTCATGTGATATGGGGGGGCTGTAAGGTTTTAATATATCCATTTGTGCAGTATTTCCAAACCTTACATCAACGTGAATGAAAGCTGGAACCTCTAAGGTTCTTGCCAGGCCCTCCTCTTGTGACTGTAAAGAAAAAGCTGCGTACTGAGTCCTGCAGTAAAACGCACTGGCTCGGCCTGGTTCTGCTGCCAGAGCTCCTTGGGGATCAGCAGCACCTTTTGAAGGCAGCTGGCATGAATCGTCCGGGGAAAACAGCCTGTTCAGATTGGACCTAACGTGAAGCCTCTGCTTAATTCCGCATGGGCCGATACAGCAAGGCACTGCTGAAAAGCTGGGGCTGTGATCCGGGCAGGCTGTGAAAAGATTTCCCCGTGTTACGGGCTGTGAATATAAATCTTTATCATCCTGACTCTGAACCCAGGGTGCTGCTAAGGACAAGGCCTGTCAGGATGCAAAGCAGCAAAAGCCCAGGGCTGAGCAGGTATTTGAGTCCAAAGAATACAGTTGGCATTTAAAACAGTTGAGCAGAAAGCTACTAGCTTAGAGCATAGTGGGAAAAAAAAACCCAAACACTCTAGAAGACACAGACAGAGTGATAGATGAGGAAGAAATTGCAGGCGCTTTCGTATGGCCCAGTAAACTCATAAGGGGCCCAGGGAAGACTTCAGAGAGCCCCCTGTGGCAAGAGCTTGAAAGGATGACTTTAAGGAGAGAGTAACGAAGGCCGTGCCGTGCACTCGGTGCTGCAAAGCTGATGTTCTCCTGCATGAAGCTCAGAGTTGCTGTTTTGAGGGACACTGCTCCCACCATCGCAGTACCCAGGCCCGTTTCCGTAAGAAACCTGCGTTACGCCACAGCCCCCTTAGGGACAGCTGATATCACTTTGTGCGTATTTGCAAATGGTTTTAGTTGTGAAGCTTATAGCGACGGTTTACTTTGTACTTCAGATCTTCTAGAGATCGATCTTCAAGAGAAAAGTCACGAGACAGAGAGAGAAAAGAGAAGAGCTCTTCTGAGAGGCGGCACGAGAGCACAAATGGCAAATCTCGTTCCAAGAGATCAGAAGAGAGAGAAGCTGGCGAGATCTGAACTCAAAACCGATCTGTGTTGCACTGTAAATAGTCTGATAAACATTCTACACAAAGCCTAAATTTCCCATTTATATTTACTGAAATACGACTCATCTTTTGTAGTTTGGAATTTTTATTGTTTGGCAGATAGCTGTGAGTTTGTAGAGACGCAGAGTTACGTACTGTTTAACAGGATTTTGTTTTTAGTAGAGGAGTAAATAAATCCGGACGGATCGTTTCCCGGTTTGAGGCCGGTGGTTGGCACCACGCTGCGTTTGTCCCGATCCAGCAAAGGCAGCCCTCGGGGGGGCCGGGCCGTGGTCGCAGACCCGAGCTGCCGGCACGTTTCTAATGCCTTGGCCCTTTCCAAAAAAAGATCTACCCTGACCCTTGGTGAGCACACCAGTAGCACTGGTTCTCACTTAATTAATTGTTGTTTTTTTTTTTTTTTCTTTCTTCTGTTTATATATGTTCAATTCAGAAGTGGGTTGGTTGGTTTTTTTCCCTTTTTAGCGCTTTAGCCACCTCATTTTTATGTCTCCAGCGTTTTAAGAGTTGCCTCACTTATTCCAGCTAAGTCAAGACAGACAAAATTTAGCCCCGATCTGCCTATTTCGAAAGCTTCTCAGCTTTGTGAGGATGACCAAATTGGCTGGAGGACGTTCTAAGATGGGCTTAAATCTGGTTTTAGTACCTTGACAGATCAGATGCTGGGTGTTAAATAAGCAAAACGGTGAAAAAATCTGATTTTTTTTTTTTTTTTTTTCTTCTGTAGAGGAGTACAGCCACAGCTACTCTGCCTATTTACTGTGCACTCCAGAGTCAGGGCTTCCTCCGGGGAGTCTTCTGACTTGCAAAAAAACCACAAAAACAAACAAACAACAAAAAAAAAGCGTTGGTGTATGTTTTTTAACAGGCTGGTCGGGCAGAACTTGGCCGAGTGGCAGAGGTGACTTGGGATGGGGCGCAATCCAGGGATGGGGTGCCAGGACAGGAGTCACCCTTCTTCCCTCTGTGCCCCTGGAGACCCAGGCACCATCTGTGTCCTAAGGCCTGCTGGGGAGGAATTTGCATATTGTAACTAGCTTATTTGTAACTAGGTTTATTTTACATTAGGGGAGGAAGGCCGCCTTGCCGCCCCAGCCGTGCTCCTGACGCCCCCGGGAGGGGTATTTTGTGAGAACTGTGTGAGTAAAAGCACTTGCCCGCCCGATGCTCGTTAGCTGTGTGAGCCTGGCGTCTTTAATTAAAGACGGCTGGCTTCCACGTCTCCGGGTGTCGGTCTGTCAGTGCTGTTCAAAGGCCGTGTGTCCGGTCGGTGTGTGTGTGTTGGGGAAGGGGGGGGC
>JAOXJK010000069.1:16235201-16256910 GCA_025774025.1 Xenus cinereus | reverse complement strand
GGGTCCCCCATGGTCTTGTCCTTTCCCTGTCTGGGCCTGCTGCTCTAACAAGTAGGATAATATCAACAAAGAAAGGCGTCAGGAACCATCAGTCACCGTGGACAATCCCTGCCCACGTGTCTGCCATGCTTTTTAGTCCTTATCTTCGTGTCCGTGTACTTTAGGAAGGTAGAGCATATCTGGGTGTCTGGCTGCTCTCGGGTCTGCTGGGCTCCAGGCTGTGACAGCCCACCACCCGTTCCTCCCCAGCAACCCTTTGTGACATGGCCACCTCCAGCATTCTACTGCTGTGTGAGGGCCACAGCATGTCCAGGGGCCATGGAGGATCTCCATGAGCCAGCAATGTGCCCTTGTTGCCAAGAGGGCCAATGGAATCCTGGGCTGCCTAGGGAGAAGTGTGGCCAGCAGGTCGAGGGAGGTCCTTCTCCCCCTCTACTCTGCCCTGGGGAGGCCACAACTGGAGTACTGCATCCAGTTCTGGGCTCCCCAGTTCAAGAGAGACAGGGAACTACTGGAGAGAGTCCAACGTAGGGCAACCAAGATGATGAAGGGATTAGAGCACCTCCCTTAGGAGGAAAGGCTGAGAGAGCTGGGGCTCTTTAGGCTCGAGAAGAGAAGACTGAGGGGAGACCTCATCTATGTTTACAAGTGCCTAAAGGGTGGGTTGAAGGATGATGGAGCCGGACTCTTTTCAGTGGTTTCCAGGAACAGGACGAGGGGCAACGGGCACAAGCTGGAAGATGGGAAGTTCCACTCAGATATGAGGAAGAACTTCTTTCCGGTGAGGGTGCCAGAGCCCTGGAAGAGGCTGCTGAGAGAGGCCGTGGAGTCGCCTTCTCTGGAGATTTTCAAGACCCTCCTTGATGCATTCCTGAGTGCTGTGCTCTAGGCAATCCTGCTTAGCAGGGGAGTGTGACTAGATGATCTCTAGAGGTCCCTTCCAACTCTGTCAAATCTGTGAATCCGTGAATCACCGTCCCTTCAAGCACCTGCCGCATCCACAGACTCCCAGGGAGGGGGATTAGCAACAGTGGTCTCCAACCAACTCAGGGTCCTGAAGAGAGAAGAAAGACGGGGCCAGCTCAGAGGAGAGATAAAGCTCAGAAGGGAGGTGACCTGGGCTGGACATTGTCTGATAGAGAAAATGCTGCTGTTCAGATTATCCAAGACTGTGTCCAGACTGTGGGTTCCTAAAGCATGCACATAATGGAGAGCCAGAAGTTCTTGTTTTCCTGGTGCTCCACCAAGGACTGGGACATGGATGAAGAAAGACTGGTGTCCACCTGTCTCTTAGTGCCATCATTCCTCCTCAAGGGTGGCATTGTGAGGGAGGCTGGGACGCTGTGTCAGGGCTCGTACTGAAGGACGCAATACCTGGCAGCCAGGTGAGTTTGCTGCTGTCCCTCAGTCCCTTTGTGGAGCACGTCTGTGAGACAGTCTCCCCTACCCCATGGGCAGACCTGTACTGCAAAATTCACTCCTGCTCCCACTGCTTTGTACCTTTCATTTCCAGCCCTGGCTGTTCACCGTGATCCAGGGAAGGTCTGATCTTTGAAAAATCAACAGCTTTCTCTGCACTGGGGCAATGTCCAGACCTGCCCCAGCTCACACATGCCCTTCTCCGGCAGGGAAACAGGAAAACAAGGTCTATTGGGCAGACCATCCCAGGGAGATGTTTCCCCACCTTGAAAGCACCCTGCCCCATGTGGTGCCTGCACAGCGAGGTTGTGGGGCTGCATATGGGGCAGTGGGGCTTGGCTGGTGCAGGAATGAGAATGCAAAAAGGAAGCAGGATGCTCCAGAAAGCTCCCACACTGCTGGGACCCAACTCTCAACTCCCAGCCAGGTAGGGATGTTGCCCCAGGCACTACAATGACTCAGGGAGCCCAAGAGTCTCCATGGGTGGGAGGTACAGCTTGAGCACCACCACCTCCAGCTCTGCCAGTTGCCCCTCTGCAGCCAGAGCAGCTGGGATAGGACTCATCGATGGTTTCTTGGGGCTGCAGCCACTGGCACTGCTTGACCGGAACCCCAAGACACAAGGTTGAGTGCAGGTTCTCTGTGCTGTAGCTTACAGTCCCTCCCCTCCTTTGACACCGTCCTCTCTCAGGAGCACCACCAGGTGTGTTACTTTCTGCCCGGGCATGTGAGGGAGCTGCTGGAGGTCTTCTCTGCTGACCTCCATGTTTCCCTGCTCTGTGGCAACATCAATTAAGTACCATAGTTTTTCTACCATGCACATCTCTGCTTGGAGCCAGCCACCACAGTCCACCTGCATGGGTCCAGAGGATCCCAGTGAGGCTGTGCTTGGAAAGCAGCTTGTGACCGTCCTTGGTCTGAATGGGTATGATGGACTGATTGGAAATCATGAAGGGAAGAAAAAGGGGGCTTATGAGAAAGATGTGAACAAACTTTTTAGTAGGGCCTGCTGTGATAGGATGAGGGGTAATGGCTTTGAACTAAGAGAGGGAAGATGGAGAGTACAATCACAGAATCACAGAATGGTTGGAGTTGGAAAGGGACTGTAAAGATCATTGAGTTCCAATCCCCCTGCCCTGGGCAGGGACACCTCTCACAAGACCAGGTTGCTCAAAGCCCCATCCAGCCTGGCCTTGAATACTTCCAGGGATGGGGCTTCCTCAGCTTCCCTGGGCAACCTGTTCCAGTGCCTCACTACCCTCACAGCAAAGAATTTCTTTCTGGTATCTAATCTAAATCTCCCCTCTTCCAATTTAAAACCATTACCCCTTGTCCTGTCACTGCACTTCCTGACGAAGAGTCCCTCCCCAGCTCTCCTGTAGGTCCCCTTCAGATATTGGAAGGTTGCTATAAGGTCTCCCGGGAGCCTTCTCTTCTCCAGGCTGAACAACCCCAGCTCTCTCAGCCTGTCCTCACAGCAGAGGTGCTCCAGCCCTCCGACCATCTTCGTGGCCCTCTGCTGGACTCCTTCCAACAGGTCCATGATCTCCCAAGAGTCCCTGTTGTGTTCAGTGTCTGGGGTGAGGAGAAGTCGCTGTGCTTCTGACGCAAGCTGGGGAGCCCCGTGGGTGAGGTGGGGATGTCTCTGACGCGAGAGATTCAAACCACTAGTGTCTGTGAGGGCAAGTGGCTTGGATCCAGCGAAACTGCAAGGTCTGGGATGATGGATGGCATGGTAATTACTGCTGCTTATTACTGCCCTAACCTATAATCAGTCCCACACAGCTTTGATGATGTTCTTCACCTTAGAGAGTTTTGCTCTTCCCATCGCTCTCTTGGAAAAAAGGACTGGATCATCTTTTTGCTCTTCGCTAAACGGTTTCTCTACCCAAACCCCCGACTGTAGTGAAAACTGTCCTGGAAAAGAGGCCTTTTCTCCTACAAGTGACAGATGTATCGCATTCTAAGGTGACACTTGGTTGGGCTCTGAAGGAGTTTCTGATCCGCTTGCTGTGAATGCTCTTTGACATGCCTCGTGTCTGCACCGGAGGGCTAAAGTGTCATTTAAGAAGTGCCTGGTGTTCTGAAGAGACCTCTGTTAACAGAGGCAGAACAGCGAGCGGGAGGGGAGGGGAAAGGACGGCTGTAGCAGCGGAATGTGGGTGTTTCTCTGAGGCGGGTCCCCACGTTTTGGTGTGGTCTGGGTTGCAACCTGTGTCCTTACAAAGGCTGGAGGGACGTGAGGGAGAGCAGGGGTACCCCGGCATCAGATGGGATGGTCTCCTCGGCACAGCCAGCCCGTGGCAGCCTCTTTATGTCGAGAAAGAGTTACGGGCTGCAGGTGATCCAGCAAAAGGGTGATACATAGGTGGGAGTGCAGAAAAGGGGAAAAAAATGACCTCTTAATGTCTTGGTGTTGCAGCAGGTGGCTGCCCAACAGATTCACTGCAGTGCCCTGCCATGCATCCGATCAAAACTCGACTCACCTCCTGGGAGACAACCCTGAAGGGAACGTTGCATCTTAACTCAGAGCAAAATTTGGAAGCTGTTTTGTCATTATTGAATGCAGCTTGGGGCTTTGACAGTTTCTGGCTGACAGGAAGGAAGGCTGTAAGAAAACAAAGAAGTACAGAACCCAAACACCCAAATGCTGTGTTTGAGTTCCTAAAATGGCCAGTCAGAGTCCGATGTTCATCATTCTGTAAAAGATATAAGTAAGTCAAACATCAAATCTCAGTTATGATATATTGCCAGAAGTTTTCCAGGAAGAACTGGCGCCTGGTGAGAATACAAATGCTGTGGTTTGGTGTTTTATGGCTGGAAAATGAGTTAAACCTTCCATCACACTGCTACTTAAAAAGGTTTTTGTTACCAGTTTTCGTACATCTGACTGTATGTGGTTCTCTGTGCTTGTCAGGCAGTTCTAGCTGACTGGTAATGATAGTTTGTCCCTTGGATTTAGCTCTGGCTTGGCGCTAACCGCTCGCTGCACAAGTTTCACTGGTTTGCTTCAGATCAGATCTGTAAATCTCTTCGGGAGAAGAGGAGAGTCAGTGCCCCACGAAGGTGAGGAAAGCTGAGGACCGTGTGTTTGTCCCAAGCCCAGCGTTGCTGCTGTGGGACGGGAAAGGGTGCTCGTTCCTCCTTGGCTCCTCGGGGACCTCTCCTCGCTTGTCCCGTTGCTGGGGGTAAGTAGTCTTTAGAGCTCGGGGAGCGATGGAAGCATATGAGATGCAGATCCTGGCTGTGCTTCAGCACTCCCTGGGCTCTGTGGGTTCAGTTTGGGTCTGTTGCGAGTGGTTTCTAATTATTTCTTCTTCTATGAAGTTTTACTCCCACCTTTTCTCCTGGTGAGGCCTCCCATCCCCGTGCAGAGAGCCGGTGCTGGCTACGAGATCTGGTGCGCGCAGCCCCTGTTAATAATGCAGCAGCGCAGGATCCTGTCGCTGCCTGTTTCCTTGCGAGGTGCCTGGATGCATTAAACTTCCCAGTGAATTATTTTGCGTCCCCTCCCAGCGGGGGACAAAGTGCCGGCTGCTAGAGGACGGTTAAAATCATCTGCAAGGCACACTATCATTTTCTGCTTGTCTTCAATTAAACTGATTACCCGACTTCTTTGTTGTTCGGAGCTCAGACCGTTTCACACGTTGCCAGCATGTACTTTGGCAACCGCGGGCGATGGGATTTCCTGCATTGTTGGAGTCTTTGCCGTTGACCTTTGTGGTCGCTGTTCTGGCACTGCCTCCCACTCTGGCAGGGGTGCAAAGGGCATTATTCAAACCCCGAAAGAAAAGAGAAAGAATTGCTGTAATGGCATTGAGGGCTCTTTGTAATTGGTGGCTCCCAGGGTCGTTGCTGCAAAAGAAGGGGAATTGCTGGGGATGTCAGGATAATTATGGCTTTTTTTTTTTATTGTTCTCATCCCGGTCTAGATGACAGTGGTGTGATTTAAAGTGACTCATAAAAATACGCCTTCCATACAGCCTTGAGATGGTGGCCCTTTTGGACTTCGGGGGGACAAGCCTGGTTTTGGTCCTTCTTGGGAAGTCTCGTAGGTGGAGGTTTCCTGGCTCCGCACCGGGGGCTGCGGGGGGCTCCATTGGAGATGATGCTGGTGGGGTTATAACGGAGCCCTCTCGCAGTGTTTGAGAAGATCCACCTCTCGTTGCCACCGGAGATGGGCACACCAGAGACACAGGAGCCATCTGCCTCGTCGCAAGGGAGGCTGCGTAACCCATTCCTGCCATCGTCCCCCTTTCGCCGCGGCAGCGGTTGCTCCGCTCCGGTGAATCATTTGCTCAGCCTGTGCCTGGAGCCTTGTACCTTGAACCTGCTGGAGGTGGGGTGCTCGGCTCGTCAGCGCGATGGCCAGGTCGGGGGAGAGGATGGCTGAATGCATGGCTCTTTCTTATCTTCCCCTTTCCATCTGGAGCCTTTCTACCCTTGTCAGGTGCCTGCCGTTGGTCTGGAAACAGCCGGCCTCGTGGAGGTGTCTCTGGTGTGGCCGGTAGACCAATGTGAAGGGCAGATGAGGTCTTTGGAGTTAGATCTTGGGAGTAAGATAACAGCTTCTACATTATTGATCTAATGGCGTTTGCACGGTATCATGTGGCTCGAATTAAATTGTCTTGGAGCAAGATCTTGTACTCGATGTGCTGCTGCAGAATAAATGCCAGGGGGTTGGGGTTGGAGTAAGAGCTCCGTAACTCCAGCCTTATAAGTCCAGCAGGCGCTGAGGTTAACTGGGGGATTGACAGCAGGGTGCCAGGCTGTCCCGCTCAACCCCTGCCTTGCCCTCAGTCTCTCCTCCCTGTGACTTGTACCCAGAAGAGAAGAAGCCTCCACAGCTCTCCCTGCGGTCGGATGGGGACAACCTGGGGAGGTGAGACCCCCCTCCTTGTTGAGCCGCAGCTGCCTGGAGGAGCGTGGACCTCCCGAGGGTTACTCTCATCTTGGGTTTCCTTGAACCTGTAAACAAACTTGGGCACGAACCGTGAGACGTAACGAGCCCTGTTGTCGTTGGGGTTGAACGCCCGAGCTCTGCGTTGTGTTGCTGGTGCTGAGTTTAAGCTATTTTCTGCTGGGGAGGTAAATTGCTCCAGCGGACAATCCAGGCACGTGACTGCCGGGGCACGGTCATGGAAAATTGGCTGGGTTGTCATGTTTATTTGCTCTGATATAACTTTTTATGACACTGTCATGCAGCTTTTTCCAAGGCTACTGGAATGTGTTATTCTTTATTTCTTCCCTTCCGCTATTTTTTTAAAGAAGCACTATCAGAGGAACTATATATAACATTAACTTTTTCTTGTGGATAATGAGTTACAGGCTTCTGTAACCAACTAGGGCTTTTTTCTTCCCCCTCCCCCCCCCCTTTTTGTAACAAATTAGCACAGAACCCCTCTGTTATTGTGGCTGTGGGTCAAGATGGTGATTTATAGCAGGAAAAAGTAAAATAGCAGTTGTTAGCTCTTCTTCCATTCTGATGAAGTCAAATTTGCCTGATTTTCGTCTCAACTCACGCCTTCTTTTTCCTCTGGGGGGGGGAATTAATCACTCTCTTGCCTCCCGTATCAAGTGGTTTCTCATCTGAGAAGGTGTAGAATTGCTTCGGTTTGTTCCTGTGCAGAATATGCCGGTGTTTGTTTCTCTCTGGCTCTCCTGGGCGAGCTCAGGTGCTCATTACAGTAGGGAACGGCCCTACCTTGGGATATAAAGGTCAGGAGTGTTTCCTTTCACCTCTCCATCTGGGAGTCAGACTGACATACACGGGGGAGGTGGCAAGAAGTCTTTGCAGCAAAAATAGGCTTTTGGTGTGTTTTTTTTTTTTGCAAGGGAGACCTACAAACCAGTGAGTTCCTTCAGTGTAGAGGCTATAGCTGCTTTTGTCTGGGTCTAGCAGAGCCAATTTCCTCCTCCCCTGAAGAAGAAATAGTGCTGTTCCTGCATCCCAGGGTCTCTCCCCGTCGCTCCACGTGGGAGACCTCCGGTACCAACCGCGCGTTGTATCCGACTGTGTGTCAATGCACTGATTTGCTCACCTCCCGTTAAATGTTTCCAGTGTGAATATCAGGTAGTAGCAGAATATTTTGTTGGTTTTTTTATGTACTCCAAAATCTGTTTTAACTCTTCTTTCCTTTGTTGCAGGTGAGAGGGAAGAAGGGCGTCTGAATACTGATGAATGAGCCGCAATGGATAACAAAGACGCGGAAGCTGAGATCCACCCACTGAAGACTGAGGACGTAAAAGTTCAGGAGAACCATGAAAACTCTGTGGAGAGGAGAATTATCAGCAAGCAGTCATCGCGACTGTCTCGGCTGTCCCGCTGGCGCACTGCCGCCTTCTTCATCTCCTTGTTTCTCTGTCTGATAATTGTGTTTGCTTTCTCCTTTATCATTCCTTGCCCAGAGAGGCCAGTTTCAGAAAGAACATGGTTCCGAAACTACGACAACGCAGGTGAGCTTGCTGTAGCAGAATAACTACTTGTCAACGGTCCTTCTCCTTTATGTGCCACGGGTTTGAATTGTGGACCTCCACCTAAGCGCAATCCGGAGCCAGGAGGTCCGCAGGGATGCTGCCCTTGGGAGCCAGAGCTGTGAATACCTGACCTGGATAAGCAGTGGCCTGTCATAATTGGAGTGGCCTTCCAGGAGGTGTTTACAGGAACTAATGGAGAAATTAGATCCTGCTCTAAAGCGCTAATGAGGTAGCAGGCTGGCTTCATTTGGGGGAAAAAAAAAAACGGGGAAGAGGTATCTGGGAATAAAGCTGTGCTGAAGTTTGGGCTGTAAAATGTTCCCTTGAAGTTCGAGCTGAGGTTTGGGGACAATTAGGCATTCTCCCTCTGTAAACTTTTCCCTCTTCCTCAGCTAACTTTTCTCCCTGACCGTCAGGAAAGGGAGAAGAGGAATTGCATCTTGTTTGCTTTTTTATAAATTGTGCAAATTTATAGTTGCTTCACTCGGCTCTTTAGCCTGGGTACTGCTCCCTGGTGGCTCAGCGTTTGCTTGTGTGAAAGCTTTTCTTTATTCTCCTGCGCAGTGGGTGTGTGCTGCTTGTGCCGTAAACGCAGAGATAGCGCTCGCTGACGGGAACTGGGCTTTGTGTGTTAATGCAGAAATCCCAGGTTCTGCTGCTCCGACCTGAAGAAGGCTGCTTTTAGCTGAGAGTGAGAAAGATGAAATTTGTGGGGTTTGTTTGTTGGGTTTCTTTTTAATATTTTGGGCAATAGCAAGCTCACACCAAGACCAGAGTTGTTCTTTGTTCAACATAGTTAGAATTCTGGCTGCTTGGATTTAAAAAAGGACAAATCCTCTGGGGGATGGCAAATTTAAAAAATCCTTTGGCACTAACTTCCAGTCTTCGGTACTCACGTAGATGGCTTTTTTTTTAATACAAAAGCCAATTTGTCCTGAAGTTACACTGTCAGGGAGAGAGGCAGTGAGTAGGTCTCTAGGAATTTGTGGTTTGCTCCCGCCAGCTCTGCTGCTGGTTGAGGTGATCCTCACCAGTGATCTCTTTTACAGTGGCCTACCCGTTTCTCGCTATAGAAGATGTGAACGAAGACAAAGTGCAAGATGTCCTCTTCGCCTTCAAAGCCAGCAATGGCAGTGGCAGCTTCAACAGAACCTGCTTGGATGAAGGTAGCTGATGCAGAAAGAGAAAAACTTGTAGTAAAAGGGGTGATATTTCTCTTTCAGTTCCAATTAGTGAGGCTGTGGTGGCTTTGGGAGAGAAAACCAGGTTGGCTGGGTGGGGAGAGGAACTGGGTGAGTCCCAGCTGTGGGGCAGCAAGGTGGGTGTAGGTACCGTTCCCCCTGATGTCCACCTGGTCTAGTGGGAGGTGTCCCTGCCCAGGGCAGGGGGGGTGGAACTAGATAATCTTTAAGGTCCCTTCCAACCCAAACCGCTCTGTGATTCTCTTCAGGTCTGCCTTCTCCCTGTGCCTTCGTTGCGGCTGTGTCCGGCACGAACGGCGGAGCGCTGTGGGAGAGGCCTGCTGCTGAGGAGGTGGAGTGGATGGAGTGTGGCATCAAGCAGCTGGGGGGGACTGAGGCCCCGGGGTGCCTGCTGGTGGGGAAGCCCGTGTCTCTGACGGCGGTTGACCTGCGGACGGGTGAGTGGGGAGCAGAGTCCTGCTGCCATACAGGGGACGGTGCTGCTCGCTTTTCTCACCTGGTGACCTCAGAGGCTGGGGACATGACTTGCTGGTACATGAACAGCGTATTTATTGTCTTGAAAACTTGCCACTGTATTAGAAGAACAACTTTTCAACAGCTTCTGAAAAAGTAGAAGCAGTCAGTAGCTGTGAACGTTACTTTATACTCTCAGGGGCTGGACACAGACCTGGAATATTTCTCAGTCGTTTGCCTGTGAGTGCTAGGAGTGCCTGCAGCGGCAAGAGGAGTGGGAGTTGTAGGCATTTCTGATTTTAAAGTCATCCAGGAGAACACTTAGGATAAGTACTCACCAGTTTCAGTAGTGCAGGATTTTGCCTGGTCCCTCTGGAAAGCTGCCTTCATTTCTGAACCTAGAGATGGAGAAATTCATCATCATCTTGCTAACAAGGGGCGAAGGTAAAGGGGGCCTTCTCTGGGAACAGGGCAGCGGCCATCTATTGCACCTCGAACCTTCCTCACTGACGAAGCCTGAAAAACATTTCCATTTTGGGGGTCACTGTTTTAAAGGTTCTAAACAGTGCGTGTTCTCCCTTGGAAACGTGCCTAGGATCCCATCCTCTGGTATCAAACCCTCACACCCTGTTTTCCAGAAACTGGGAGAGAGAAATAGCAAGAGGTGTAGCTCTAAGGAGTCTGAGGAAAATCTAGTGTAACTTTTAATTTCCAGATGGAAACGTAGATGGAAGTGTAGACACAGACGGAGCGGGAACGCTTCTGTACCGACTGAGGTGCCTTATCACCGTTTCCCTCATCAGTAGGCTTTAGCACAGGATATTTATGGATGCTAATGAAGTAGTTGCTTTTAGGACAAAGTGTAGAAGAGTGGCTGCTGCTGAGCCAAAGGCAAGTCACTGAAGACAGACATAAAGACATGACAGAAGTGTGGAGAGAAGGAACCAGGCTAAGCCACAGGTCACGGCAACTATACGAAACGGAAACATTCCATAGATAAAATAAAACCAAGGGATGAAAAATTGCTTCAGACAGAGAAGTGAGTAACCCAGCAGCTGACATATTTTGATACCTTTTTGCGATTAAGTAGGTTAAAAGGGGTTTCTTAGCGTAGTTGACTTTTACTGGGGGTTAGGAGGGGAGATCAGAATAAAACGTATTTAAATAGGCCACATGTATTTAAAGTGGCAAAGTCTGACTTACATCACATTGTGCTAAAAACAGTAGTCGGAGCAATCTTTAGCTGTTAATGATTCGTGGTGGTGTAGGACTGGCAAGATTCCAGGGCTGTGGGACTGTCTGGCCCCTGCCTGTAGGAAGATTGAAGGACAGATAGGCAGATTATCTTCTGACAGTGTCTAATGTGGTTTTGATCTTTAAATGCTGATAAAGTTAGTGCTTTTCTGTCAATTTGAGTTGTGTTAAGTCTTGTTTTCTTCATTGCCGGAATAAGTGAACTGAGCAAACAAGAAGGGAAGTGTAGGATTGTGTGCTTCTGTTTCGGGAGAGCTGACATTCCTGCATGTTTATTTTACAAGCAAACTGGGACACAAGAGCTTAAGATTAGCTCTTCCAGGTCAAAGCAAAAGTCTGTGTAGCTTCGTATTCCATCTCTGCCAGGACCAGGAGCCGAGTCTGGAGGAAGAAGACAGGAGTAAGCATTTTGTTACACCTTTTCTCTTCTCCTTATCCTCCAGCAGCCTGCGTTGAGAGCCCTGTGAGCGGTTCTGGTTTCCTAAGGGATATGGCAGAAAGGGAATCACGATGATCAGATGTATGAAATTGCTTCTGTGCAAGAAATCACTAAATAATCCAGAATTCCAGCCTGGAGAATGTGCGACAGGGAGAGATGAGTCTATAAAATTATGAGTGATAAGTAGAAGAACAGGGAATGATGGTTTCCTGTCGCAATTCTTCATTGCTCCATGGTTCTTTTTATCACGTGATAGGTTCAGACAAAGCAAAAGAGGGTACTTCTTCACATCCACCTTCTGGTGGATGCCAGGAGCTTACAAGTGTTTAGTAAACAAGCAGGCAAGGGCATGGGAGAGGGGTCTAGCACTGCTGGGTAGAAAAGACCTGCCTTTGGCTCAGATTGTTTGGGAGCTGCAGAATGGAGAGCAGTCTCTGGATGTGTGTCTGGACCTCATCCAGCCTGAAGCCAGCAATCCTGCTTTGTGTTCTCTGCGGCTGCTTGCAGTCAGTCATCTAAATCCTAATTTTATTATTCCTTCCGGACCAAAAAAAAAAAAAAAAAACCCCAACCCTTTCACCCAGGTTAGATTTGCTGTCCAGGCACTTGTCTAATTTCCATCCTGGCTTCCGTTGGTTGCCATGCTTCTTCCGTGACCTCGAGCTCTGAGGAAGCACCGTAGCACTCGAGATGCCAGACAGGATAGTCCCATCTCCCGTTGATGGACCAGGATGGGAGTGGATTCACCGTTGGTGCTCTCTTGAGTGTTGTGTTGGAACATGAAAGCTTCTCAGGTCCTTTGTGCTGAGTCTGTCTCACTGTTACCTGCTTCTGTTAAGTCACATTGCTCTTTTAAGAGAATAAAATACTTCCTCCAAAACTATATCCCCTGTCCAACCAGCAAAAAATAGAGCCTTATGCACCAAAATACAAATTTTATCAGCCTGTTGTAGCTTTGGACAGTGCTGAAGCCAGGATATAGTTAATTAAAACTTAAGTTCTCTCCTTCCTTTGGCTGCTTGTTTTCTTCGGGGGTAAAATTCTTTGCCTTCCCATGATTTCCTAAGGGCACTCTTCTACTTCACATCTGTTGTCATAGTAACAAATCCAAGTATTTTTTTTTTCAGTGTTTCAGTAAAAGCTTTGGAGGGATCCTACTGGAAATAACAGCCTGCCTTAAATTATGGCAGACAGCTCAGGTAGTTATTCCTTGGTCTTCAGTCCAGCTGCCTCTCTGACAAAGAACAGATGATTACTTTGCATTCCTGAAATGATAATTGCTGTCTGTGATACTGTTTAAAGGGGAGGGTAAGCATTTCCCCTCTGAGCACCTAGTTAGTCACTTAAGTCTTCCTTAAAAAGAACCTCCCAGGGCCGTCTGCCCTCCCCCCCACCCCAACGGAATTCCACTGCAAATTCCACTGGAGGGTGACTGGGAAGCGGCCAGCAGCCCTGGGCAGAGTGGAGCGGAGCCACTCAGCCGGCCTGGAGCTGTTGAAGAGAAAACCCACCCCACACACATACCAGTTTTTAAGAAAACACGCTTTTCTACTTCTATTTGCAAACAAGTTTGAAAGCCCTGCGTGTGTGCTTCAAACAAGGGAGAGGTGGGATGTGAACTGAGTTGTGGCCGGTCTCATCAGTGCAGAACGTCTGCAGGAGGCAAGTTGAAGCAGAAGAGGTTTTGTTGGGGGTCGCTGCAACTCTGCGGTCAGAATTCAGCTGCTTTATGATCTTAAAACGTCCGTGCAGGTTTAAGTACAGAGCAGCAAGGTTTTTAGATCACAAAAAAAAAGGATTCTCCATGTCATGAACGCGCTGGGAAGGTTGTTAACCTAAGGCAGAAGAAAAGCAAGCTGATGTTTGTGTCTGGGAAGTTTGGGTGCATTTGTGCAGGCGGTTAGAATTACTTTCCAACACAAGTTGAAATTGTGGATATTGGGATTCATTTAAAATGCAATAAAGTACCCCGTGATGAGCCTGTGGTGCTGAGGGGCTGGAAAGGCTGGCGACTGCAAAGTGCTTCGAGGAGCAAGGGCATTAAAAGCCTTTCAACCTAAAGTGCCTTTTACTCAATGTTTCCCAATAACTCTGTCTTCTAGGGGAGGTTCAGTGGAGACAGTCCAGTGATTTTGGAGCTAATTATACCGTGCTGACTCCCGTGTCGGTGATTCCAGATGTGGATAGTGACGGAGTTCAGGACCTGATGATCTTTATTGCTACAGGAGATAAGGTATGTCACCCCGAAGCTGTGACAAACCCAGTGGCCAGACCATGGGGCAGGGCAGGAATGTTCTTTATTCAAAGAGGAAGTGTCCAGAGGCCTCTGATGTCTGTGGGTTTGGGGTAGATTCTCTCAAAACTGGGATGTACTCCCAAATCAATGCAAGTGTTTATGGTTTAAAAAAAATAAAATGAAAAAAGCTGACCAGGAATCCCTCCCCCTTTTCAGTCTGGGCTCCTCACTGCCTGTTCCTGGGCTGTGCATGGAGGGAGCCTGGGTGAGATGAGCTTGCAGTTTTCCAGGACTCTGCTCAGAGGAGTGCAAGCGAACAAACCCTGACAGGTTTGGCTCTTAGATCAGAGCACAGCTGACAGCCAGGGCTTTCGTATTGCCACTGCCCTTTCCCGATACCTTTTGTCTCTCTGCCTGTGGGCTCCTTTGCAGGGCTCTCTTCCCAGTGCCGCTGCACTGCTGGATTCTGACTTGGGTTCATTTAGTGAAACAGCTGCCATTTCTTAGAGGGGGAAAGGCATGGACCTAAAACTGGTTTTATACTAAAAATCTGCACCCATGTGGTGGAGCATCATCTGCATGCGCAGTCTGTCCTGTTCAAAGCACACAGAGGTTAGGGCTCCCCCCAAGTCTGACGGGAGGAATGGGAGCCCCGTGTCACCCTCATACCAGAGCACGCCATGAGCAGATAGGGTTTTGCTGTCCGAGGCGTTGTTGTTGCCGGAGTCATCAGAAATTCTATCCTCTCCAACTCCTACGTTTCTCTTCTATTTTCTTTCCTCCCTGCTTTTGCTATCCCAGTTATCTCAAGACTTTTTTTTTTTTTTTTTTAAATCTTAGGCGGCCAAGAAATGTTTGAATGTAGTCTCTGTTCTGCAAGGCTGCCTTTTGATTTGTTTTCCATTTAACCTCTCTAGCTATCTTGGTATGAAATCCCTTCCTCCCTCCGGACTTGGCAAGCACTCTGTCAGCTTAAGTAAAAGCATGTTCTTTTTTGAGAAATCACGCAAAATGTAGGGAGCTTGAGGGGAGCTCAGCAGCCTGGAAAAAGGCAGTCTCCTCGGAAGGAGATTTGGAACTTCACTAAATTAGCTTTGTAGCTAGTGAGGTGCTGAAGTTGAACGTCACGTTATACCGCTGTTGCCTGAAGTGGCAGAGCTTTGGGCCATCCGTGGGGAAGGGTCTCTGTGCAGAGGGTTCAGGTGACAGCTTTTTCTGAGGGTCTTATTGACCCTTACCTGCTGCGAGCTTCGGCACAAACACATCCAGGAAAACATGACGTTTTTCAGGCTGTGTCGCCCGTAGCAGTGCACAGAGGTATGAAGCAATGCAGTGAGTAAGGTGGTGTGTGGCTCTTTCTGTCCCGGGGCCGCCGCTGAACCAGTGCTTGTGAGGAAAGGTGAAGCTGATCCCCAAGAGCTGGTATGTGTCTCCTCCCAGTGCGGGAGGCTGGGAACAGCTGGTGGACGCTTTGCTCTCCCTCTCCAGCTGTGTTCTTCGTTCTCCCTGGCAAATTCCACCCTTTATTCACCTGCCAGACTCTCCAGATTCGCTTTGAGAGCAGCAGATTTCCTTCTCTTTCCCAGGCTCTCCCTCTCGGAGAAGAGGAAAGGGTTCCTGCCTGACTCAGCGTCTCTGATGGATGCTGTTTCTCTTGGTCTGATGTTTCTCTATTCCCTAGTGTGCATTGCTCTCCCTAGACCATGACTGTTGCCCAGACATTTGAATCTGATCTTGATTTTAGCCTTTATTCTCCTGGGTGAAATGTTTTTAGTGGATTCTGTTACCCTGCACAAAACAGATAAAGAAACCTGTCAGCTCTTTTATCCTCTTGGACCCATGTCAGCCTTAGGAGGAGTAGATTAGGGCACTTAAAGTATTTAGCAGAGCTACTGTGTGAAGCCAAGTTTCCCCTGTGTTCATGAGCTGCTTTGCTTCTGCCTTTAGGACTTCCCCATCAATGTCACTGCTCTGGAGGCTTGAATCGATCTTCGCTGTCCTTAGCAGGGCTGGGTCATGCTGTTTGGCAGTCCCAGCCTGCAGGGGAGGTGGTGGCAGAGGCAGTAAAATCTCAGGGCAAGTGGCTGTGCTGGAAGTGGTTCTCAAACTTACAAGTTTGAGAACTTGTAAGTTTTCCCTCCCCTCCAAGACCAAGGAGAGACTTTTCACCCCAGCCTTTGCTCTTCCCATTCAGCTGCTGTTCAGTACCAGCTGCTCGAAGCTTTGGAAAACACATGAGTTGGAGCAGTAACAATGCGATGCAGCATTAACCTTTTTTTTTTTTTCCCTTTTAATCCCTTCGCTGCGTAGATTAAGACCTTCATCCATTCAGGAAAAAATGGCAATCAGATCGGCTCCGCTGGCAGCCTGGATGTGGATGGGAAAGCTCGTTATATCAGGCTAAACCTGGGCTCCTCCTCCTACTTCCTTTTCTATACAGGTACGGTTCTGTTTGTGAGCTCAGTCTGAAAGAGTGATTATAACTGTGAAATCAGGATTACTGAACAGTTGTCTGAAAGGCTGTTCTGCATTCTTAAAAGCTGTGTCGTGCTTTCACCTAACGAAAGAGCTGTTCAAGGCCAAGAGAAGGGAGGGCTTCTGCTTATACTGAGGCTTGTTACGTGCTGTAGTAATTTTATTTGGAAAACGTTGAGAATGTAAGGTTTACGTAGTCATTTATAGCAAATGATTACTGCGGAACACTTGGATTATGGACAGATAAGATGTTAAAAGCATTCAAAAGCAGGCTTGAGTCTCAAAGTACCACTACAACTCTCTGATGCAAGCCCTAAAAATATAGTTCGTCTGCCAGATCTGGAAAATTGTAGAGTTCAGAGCAAGGGCAGGGTAACTTATCTCCCTCATTCTTGCTTTTTTTTTTTTTTTTTTTTTTTGCACAGAAAACTCTCTCTATGCATATTCCCTGAAAGATCTCTACAGTGCGGCAACTGGGATGGAAATTAAGCTTCCCAGCCTTGAGCAAGATCCTCAGTGGGAGAAGAACATTGACCGCACCACGCACCACTTATCCCTTCTCAGGTGTGAGATTATGCCTTGGTTGCTGATGTTCCTGCCAGGGTGGCCTGTTGTGGCTTTGTTCTTTCCCTGGCTACGTGGCTTTTGGATTAGGAGCACATCCAAAGTTTGGGGAGAGGGCTGGTGGTGATGGCCTGGTTGGGGTTTCACAGGAAAGGAGGGAAAGCAGGTTTCCTATTTGCATTTACTGTACAGGGAAAAAAAAAAACAACCAAAAAAACCCACAATAAAACCATCCATGGTCTAGAAAGTGTAATCATTTCTCTGTCCTTGTTCAGCTCCAGAGGCATTCATTACCTGGTAAAAATTCCTGGGCAGTCACGGGAGAACATCTTGGTTGTAAACTCCGAGATGGCCACGCTGATCAACACGCAAAATCTTCAGACTTTGTGGACCCTCAATGTGTCCCGTGTTGTGAGGTAACGTCACCGACGTGGGCTGGATGAGGCATTTCCAGGCTCCCAGCAGCAGCGGTGTTCCTGGCAGATGCTATTTTTTTAAACTCATTTGAGAGATAAAACCCTGCTCTGTGATCGTATCTGAATCGTGGTTATTGTGTTATGTGTCTGATAGCAAATGTGAGCTGCCACTTCAAAAGCCGAGGACCCCAAAGCTTTGATTCTTCATTCTGTGCCCGGGCTCAGGGCTGGGAGTGGTACCAGGCTAAAATAACGTAGCACTTGGGTCTCTTACCAGGAGAGAGGCTGCTCTGAGAGAACAAGGTGAGCCCAAGACATCAGGGGGTGTTCTGACCTCTCCGTTCTCTTTCTCTCCCTTAGTGAGCCTCTGCTTGGATACTACAAACCTGATGTTCTTGGCATTGTCCTTGAGAGTGAAATTGGACCCGACAGAAAGAAGGTTTGAAGGCTCTTCCCTTTAACTTCCCTTTTCTCTGTGTGTCTCGGCTCAAGCCGAGAGTCAAGGGCAGCTGGTGGGGAGCGTTCCCTCCGGCTGATTTCAGGAAGGTTTAGGCTGGGAAAGGATCTCTTTCAACAGGTTACCGAAGCCAGCTCAGGCACTTTAATTCTCTTCTCAGCAAGAGGCTTCAGTGACAGAGCTTTGAACCCCTTGAAACAGCTGCAAAACTTGGGACTTTAATGTGGCCCACCCAAGGTCTCACAGCTCTGTGATGCTCGGCTTCAAGTATTTCCTCATCTTCCCCTGTGTCAGATCCTGCAGGCAGCGTGGGGTAGAGGCAGCTGACTTGACTTCTCTCTCACGGCTTGTTAGAGCTCTTTGGTAGGAGTTCCTTTTCTTTCTTCCCTGCTAGGTGATGATTGTTGAGAGCGGATCCGGAGCAGTCCAGTGGGACCTGAAGCTGAACTCGAGAGCGGAGAGCCCTGGGCCAGCCACGCTTTCTACTGCTGATCACCGGTCTGCCTTCCTCATCTGGGGAGAATACCAGGCGGCAGGAAACGAAACGGTGAGCAGTGCTGCTGAATGGTTGCTCTTCTCTGGACTTTGGGCCAGAATTGGGTGGAGCTGCCCCCTTTCCCCAGCGTGCACAGTCACCTCTGTCTGTGCCACAGCCTCCTGCGCTGAGTGTGGGGTCGCTGGCCGGGCTGGTCTGCTAGAAGCAGGCAGACCTCTGCGTGTGGTCGGTGTCCTTGCAATGCCCCTGCTTGCAGCTGCTGGTGCCACCGACAGCTTTTGTCATCCTCAGCCGGGTTACGTAAAGAAAAAAGGGATTTAGTAGCTCTGTGAAGCAAGTCACTGGGCTGTCCAGAGCCCTGGGCATGGTACTGGAGGTGAGGGGCTCCTGACTGGATACCTCTGAAGTTGCTGCTGTTTGGCCTGGAGCCTCCTCCCATGGGGCTACTGCATGTCATGATGTCCCGTGGCCACGTGAACGTCCTCTCTCTGGGCCAAGGTGGCCTCTGGCAGCCTCGATGTGCAGCTCAGCTGTGTAATGGAGCCCTCTGGGGCAGTGCTGGCAGCATGAGTGACAGGTTGTGTCCTGGAGGATGCCTGAGCTCCAGCTGAGCTTCCTGTGCTTTCCTCCCTGAGCTTTCCTCCCTGACTCTACCAGCCCTAAGGCAAAAATCTGTCTCCTGCCCGTGGCAGCCAGGCCTGCTGTTTGCAGGAAGCTTGGGGTGGGGAGGAGAGCACGGAGCAGTAAGCAGAATCCCAGTGCTCAGTCCTGGTGGCATCAGACAGGATGAGTTGGGCAGACACGGACAAGTATCTGGCTGGATGTATTCTGTCGAGCATGAGGAACAGCTGAGCCTGGTGCTGGTGTTGTCTCTGGGCTAACGTGCGGGGCCGTGTCCTGATAGTGTGCTGTTGGTTGCAGAGACCCAGAGCTCCTCTCCAGAAGCTGTATCTTTTCCATCCTTCCTACACTAACGTCCTGTTGGAGCTCCGCAATAGCACGGACCAAATAGTTGCATTCGATGGTAAGTCTTCTCCTTCCAGCCGTCCAGCAAGGAGGTGCAGGAGGACACTGACCTTCTGGTACCTCCTGGGCTCCGTGGGGGTGTGTGGTGGTGGGTCTGGTGGCCAGCGTGGACCCAGAGACCTCAAGCTGGGCCTTTCCCCCTGCTCTACCTTCCAGCCACGCTGTTCGAGCGCAGCCGCCATGCCTGCTACGTGCTGCTGCGGGGGCCTCAGCCCAGCGAGGAGCCGGGGCCGGTGTCCCTGATGAAACGTAAGCTGAAGGAGGACGTCTCCGAGAGCAGGGTGATCTGGCTGAGCCAGGTGGCGGTGGACGGCGAGCAGTACGTCCGGGACCGCCTCTACAGGATGCGATTCCACAGCCGGGCCTGAGCTTGCCCAGGGAGGAGGGGAGAGGCTGTCCCGGCGTCTCCGAGCTGCCTCTCCTCCGCAGCCGCGCTCTTAGCAAACCCAGACGACGAATTCAAACGGGAAGCTGCCTTTCTCCATCTGCAAACCAAAGCATGCCTGGCGGGGAAGCACCCCCCGGCAGCTGGGGGACGCCCGGGCTGCGGGGGCAGCTGCCAAGCGCGTCCGTCCCCGGAGCTGATGGGACTTCAGTGCCTGGCCACCACTGAAGTGTCGTCAGCTCGGGGAAGAGGGCTTTCCCCTCCATCCTTCTGTGCCCGCAGAGCTGTGCTGACTCAGCCTGCGTCTGGAGGGAGACACACGCTTGCTGGGGATGCCGGAGTGGATTATTTCTTGGGTAGCGCTTGGGTGAGAAGCGGAGCTTCGGCGTGTGGTGTTGGGTTTACTTTCTGAGCCAGCTCTCGGGGCTGCGGGAGGGGTGCTTGGCTGCAGAGGCTGATTTGCGATAGCCCTCTCCTGGATTTGGGGCCCTGCTTTCGGTAGCCGTAGGGTGTGTGTAGCGACAGACCCCAGCCGTGGCTGATGGTGTGGCTCGGTGTCACCCAGGCCGACGGAGCGCAGGTTAAAGTGTTGTTCTACTTAGAAAATGGCCTTTTCTCCTAAGAACAGCCCCGTGTGCCCCAATCTGCAGTCACCTCTGTGTCTCTTCTGCTGCTTCCTCTCCAGCCAGGCTGCGTGGTGGTGGTGACACAGGAAGGGAGCTGGTCTCCCCCCCTGATTGATGCATCAACCTTCCTCCCTGTCCCCAGCCTGATTATAGGTGGTAGGAGAACCACCCTGGGTCCAGGCTGGATGGTCCCTACCGGTACGGACACCACCCCTCCTGCTGGTTTTGAGGTGCCGGGGGATCTGGGGTATGTTTTCAGAGTAGAACTGCATTTTAACCTTCTCTGGGGGCTGGACTTGCCGCTTTAGGGAGCCCTGTACACGACTGCCAGCTCTCCTGCAAATGCTCTTTCAGCCTTGCAGCTGCTGAGGAGTCTTCTCCAAGGCCTGCCCCCTCTGCCAGGAGGTGGGCAGGCTGGAGGACAGGCATGAGCCTCTCGGGGACACAACACAAGCTGTCTCTGCCCATGGTTCCCTTCCTGCCCTCCGAATGGCTGCTGGGTGAGGATTTTTGGGTGCTGTTCTCTTTGTCCAGCCTGGAAGCCCGAGGGAGCGGGACAGGTTGCTGTGAGAAGATGATGTCTCCCCTGGAGGCTTCTGTAGAGTGTTGCGTACTCTCTGCCCCGTTCCTTGGTGGGCACCAGTGTAGAAATGAGGTGCAAAGCCTGGAAAACAGTTTGGATCGGCTGCTCGGTCCGTCCTGGAAGCCACAGTCCATCCCCACACCAGCCGCACGGAAACACCAGCCCTGTCCCTGTGCTCTGGGCGTCCCTCTGACTGGCGAGAGGAAGGTGGACAGAAAACACACCCCTTAAAAACAACCTCTCTCCAGTTCTGCGGTGCCAGAGGGCGTTTGGCCATCGCCTCCCTCCCTTGCTCAGTCTCAGTTCGGGTGTGGTGTGTGTAGAAATACTGTAGGATGAGAAATTCATGCCGGGTTGTGCAGGGTCAGGCATTGGTTCTTCTTTTGTGGCAAGTGCTGAGGTTTAACCTGCTGCGGGGCAGCTCCCAGCTCCAGCGCCCGCTGTCACCCAGAGCTTCAGCTCTCCCAGCCTTGCAGCAAAATGAGCTGGAGCGTCACTGGTCTGCCTGGGTGCTTACCTCCTGCTTCCAGCCGGCCCCGGGAGTTGCCTAAAGGGTGCCCTGGCTCCCTCTGTCCCGTGACCCGTAGCTGGGGCAGCCAAGGGAGCCGTGTGGGGTGAGTGCTGCTCCTCTCTGCAGGGCTGCGCCGCTGGTGGAGCCCGGTCCTGAGGTGCCCGGGCTGTGCAGGAAGCTGGGGGTGCTCCCGGGAGAGCATTCCACAGCCCCCAAACCATCCCGCGCTCAAAATGATGGCTTTCCCCCTGTTTCTCTCTTCCCAAGCTGTTTTCTGAGCGAGTCTGGGGGAGCAGGGAGACTCCCCTGCCATGTCCCCTAGCTTAAGTCACCTCTTTGCTCAGCATGATAACAGACCTGAAGCCCAGCAGCCCGGTGCCAGCCTTTTGGGGACCCCAGGCTGCGCCAGCACCCCAGAACCCGGGTGGGCAGGGCTGGGGGAAGCCGTGAGCCTGGCAGTGGGAGCCCGGGACTTGCGTGCTGGTCCCATCTCTGTGTGGGATGCGGATTGTATCCCACTGAAATTCCTTGGGCAGGGAGCAAGGTGCCCAGGCTCTATTCTCACCGCAGTCACAGCATCTGGGTTCTCTCACTCCTCCCATCCCTGCCCAGACCTGACATTTCCCGTGGGCACACTGAATGTTCCTCCAGGAGAGCTGGATTTTCAGCTTTTGGGGGGGTGGGGTGGGG